>CM055847.1:18927345-20127345 GCA_029490765.1 Euthynnus affinis
CTTCAGGAACTTTTCCATCATCTTTTGCAACAGATTTACAAGGACTAAAGCAAGACTGTGGAATGTTAACTACATCATTTCTTGAGAGCTACTCAGATGTCAGTAGCTGCTCGGATGCAGATGTTGGTGAAACAAGGCCCTCTTGTAAATACATGAAAAGTAATCCAGTTCCAAAGCCTAAAACTGATGTTACTACAAACCACAGCTCATCAGAATGGCTTTTTACTAATACTGGAAATGTGACATTTCCAACTGAGACTAGTGTAATTTCGCCAAGTCCATCAAATGTGAAGGCAGGAGAGAACATAGTTCTTGCAAAAGACGAGATGAAAAGTCCAGTGAAAACTCTCAAATCTTACACAGGACATGATCAGTCTTCCACCATTTCTAACATGGTGCCAACCACTTTAGAGGCGAGTAATGATTATGATGGTTATCAAGATCAGGAACATAAGGACAATGTGGCGAAGGATCTCAGTCAAGGAAAAACTTCAGACATTTCAGTGAGTGGCCATGAAAACTTGACCGGTGATGGTATAGAGGAGCACCCAGATGTTAATGAGGGGCAGACTACTGTTACTGCTTCTATGACATTTGACACTGAGCAAGAGCACTTAGATCGAAAAGTCCTAAGAGAGGAAATGAATGAATCATTCAAACGAGAAAATGAAAGTTTTGATCATTCCAATTCTCCAGATCTGAGAAAGGATGATCAGGATGAAAGTGAAGTCCTAAAAGAGAGAAATGAGACTTTTAATGAGCAGAAAACTCAAAAGCCCAATTCCACAGGGGGTCAAGACAAAAATATGGAAACGGATTGTCAGGAGAAAGAAATTCAGTCAAATACCCTTCCATCTTCCGATCCACTGGATATCAAAGTGTCAGATTCTAAAGATGCTACTTGTGAACTGAGGGAATACACAAGTACATTGGAGAGTCAAGATGTTGGATCCTGTTTGCAGTCATCTGAGCATCAGTCTTTGGAAACTGTAGCTCAGAACAATAATAATAATAATAATATTTGTAGCAGCCCTCCTGTGATCAATGATGGTCATTGCAGCAATGCTATTGACAAGAATGAGAAAATTGTTGTTAGTCATTCAGAATCCTGTTTAAAGCCAAATAGCCCAAGTACAGATTTTAATACCAATCTAGAAAAAGAATGCACAAGCACAGCAGAGAGGACAAATAGAGATTGTAGTAGTCCTGGTGTCACAAGTGACTGTCTTTCTATTGATATTAATGATAAGAACCAGCAAAGTGTTGCTAATAATTTAAAATCATGTTTACAGCCAGACTGCTCAAGCACAGACACAAATCCCTGTCAAGAAAATGAAAGGACAGGTTCAGCAGAGAAGATAGACACATCCTCTAAAGATCCAGATTGCAGTGGTCGTGCTGTGACCAGTGACAGTCTTTCTATTGTTACCAGTGACAATAACCAGCGAAGTGCTAGGGCTGAATGCTGCTTAAGTGCAGGCACAAATCAATGTCAAGAAAAGGAATGGCCAAGTCCAGCTGAAAAGACAAACACTACTTCCTCTCCTGATCCACATCATAGTGATCCTGCTGTGACTAGTGATGGTCTTTCTTTGGATACTTATGACAAGAACAAGCAAAGTGTTGCTTCTCATTTAAAATACTGCACACAGTCTGGCAGCTTAAGAAAAGAAACACTTCCTGGTCTGGAAAAGGATTGGGCAACTCCAACAGAGAAGACCAATACAAACGCTTCTACAGACCCAGAATGTAGTTTGTCTGATGCTGTAGAATCCTGCTTACAGCCAAACAGCTTAAGCACAGACATACATTCCTGTCTAGAAAAGAAAAATACAGATGCAACCTCTTCTCCAAATCAGCAACAGTCACTACATGAAAGTCCAGTGGTCTTTTGTAGATATGTTGCTGAAAATGCAAGAGAATCGTTTGAAGAGTTGGACACATCTAAAGAAGAACAGTCAGAGCCTGGTGTACTGTATGGCGAACCTCTGTCAAGAGAAGACTCTTCATGTAACAGTGATGAAGCAAATCTTGGCACAAGTCAATGTGAAGAAATGCCTGTGGCCAAACCTGAAAGTAACAACACGAGCCACTCAAAAGGACAGGCACCTCCACTAAAATCTTCTATACAAATGAGGAAATGTCTGCAGCCTGTTGTAATAATGAAGACGGCAGAGTCAGCAAATGCAGCAAGAAATTCATATCAATGTGTAAGTTGCCAGCACACAACACTCAGTTTAGATCATCTAATTGAACACCATTATTGTTGCCATTCAGTGCACAATTTCCAATTTTGCAAGACTTGCAATCTCTACCTGATGAGTAATGAACAAGTAGAAAATCATGTGTGTGGTGCAACCAAAGATATGCCTCAGCTTTCTTTGGATCATAGCTTACAGAAGAAAAGAAAACACCATGGCCGTCACAGATGCATGAGGTGTGGACTCATATTTTCGAAGATAGTTCAGTATATCAAGCATATGCGGACTCACACTGGCAAAACACCCTATAAGTGTAATGCATGTGGATTATATTTTGCTCAGAATGGTTCCCTGCATAGACACAAGCGTATTCCTGGTAGATGCAAGCAGTCAAAACTTAAAGGTCCAGATACAAATTCCGAGGCTGCTATCAGTGAAACTGAAACACCAACAAAAAAGGACTTGTTGCAGAAGAGACAACATGCAAATTTACCTGAATGTTACGTAAAGCTTGTTGATATCTCCAAAACTCATCTATGTCGTTTTTGTGGTAAAAGCTTCTCAACTGCAGAGAAGGCCAAAAAGCACATCTACAACATACACAAGGGAAGGAGTTTGACAGTTTCATCAAGTCAGAGTACCACAAAATTCAGTGATGAGAAAACTGAAAAGGTAGAGAATGAGACAAGTAAATATAAATGTCCTCTCTGTCCACGGCTTTTCAAGTACTCCTACAACAGGGCTCGACATTTACGTGACTGTGTCAGAGATGCAATATGTGGAGGCAAGGATAAAATCGGCAATAAATATCGGTGTCCTTTGTGCTATGCCACCTTCACATTACCATCCAACAGATTTAGACATATTAAAACCTCTTGCCTCAAGGAATGTCTTAATCGGCTTGCAAAAGAAAAGGCAAAATCAAGGCAAAACGTTGGACAGCAAACAACACAGGAAATTGAGCAGAAAAAACAGGCAAAGGAAACTGAACCGAGAAAACAGTCAAAGGAAAATGAACGGAAAAAGCAGTCAAAGGAAAATGAACAGAAAATACAAGAACCCCCAACTTTAATAGCCCCTAAGACCATACCACGTTACAAATGCAATCTCTGTCCAGCAGTTTTTTGTCATGCTTCTGGAAAGTATAGACATATGAAGAAACATGAGTTGTTTAAACTCACTGGCAAAATGTTCAGGTACAGGAATTCGGTTTTCTCCACCATGTCTAAGCTAACAACTTTAAGTAGTACAAAAACCGAAGAGAGTAAGGATAATGTGAATCCAACTGAAGCAAAGAGCAATCTTTCCCTGACCTGTCATTTTTGTGGAAAATGTTTCGGCAATTCACAGTCACTGAAGAAACATGAGCGCAATCACAGAGGTGAAAGACCATACCGCTGTCTGGAATGTGGAAAAGGATTTAAGAAACGTGCCTATCTAATTGGTCATAAAATTGTTCATCAGAGGAGGATACAGTGCACAGTTTGCAGAAAGATTCTCCCAAATATTGGAGAACTCATCCAGCACAGAAACTCGCATCATAAAAGAGGAAAGCTTCAGTGCCCAGACTGCCCATTGCAGTTCCAGTATCCTGCACATCTCTTAAGACATCTAGACGCCCACAAAAACAAAAAGAATGAGGCACCTCATCTTGAAGAGGGACCAACATTAAAACCACAGCAGTCATTGGAGTCTGTGAAAGAGCAGAGTGGACCAAACCTGCTGCAGTGTTCCTTATGCAAAGAGGTATTTACCGATGCTCAAGTGCTAAGAAAACATTGTCTTACACATATATCCTCCTCATGCCAGTGTCCATTTTGCAAACATAATTTCACTACCCGTCGCTATTTGCTGCGCCACATGATCAAACATACTGGAGACAAACCTTTTTCCTGCACGTTCTGCGGAAAACAGTTTTACCGTGACTTGTACCTTAAACTTCACCATGAGAAGTGTTTGCCTAGGCAAGTCAGACATCTGGTCACAATGGAATCAGACACTAAGACAAAGAGACCATATCGTTGTACCTATTGTCCAAGGGCCTTTTCAAAGAAAGACCGCCTGAAAAGTCATCACCGTGGCCACAAGTCAAAGACTCTGCTCCTTTGCTCAAGATGCGGACAGTACTATGGATTTAGGAAGTTAAACCAGCATCAGCGTAACTGTGGAGAGACATCAGAGCCCAACATTGTTTCATCATCTCCTAATAACAATTTCAGTAAAAGCACTCCACAGAAAAGCCAGAATGTCCATAAAATGCCTTTACAGTCCAATGCAACCAAAATGCTTCAGTTTAAATGTTCTCACTGTACACAGAGGTTCAGGTTCAGATCATTACTCTTGAGACATCTTGTTTCACATACTGGTGTTCAACCGTATGCATGTATGCACTGTGGCCACAGATATAGTAGTCAGTCAATGTGTTTGCAGCATGAAGCTTTCTGTAATGGTGTTTACAAAGAGGGACAGTCAAAAGTCAAAAGTGATGCTGCAACAGAATTGTCAAACATGCCTAATCTCGGAGAGGCAGCACAGAAGCCTCAAGCAGAGGGTGAAGCTGAGTATAAGTGCAAATTCTGCACCAAGACTTTCATGAAATCACGATACTTGAGACGTCACATTTTGACACATAACGAGGCAAAGCCATATCGTTGTAAATCCTGTGACAGCTGCTTTACAAGGTATGATTATCTTAAAGTGCATCAGACCCGTTGTAAAGGGAAAAGATCACGACTCGAGGTCTGTATACCCAAAATCAGTTTAGATGATGTTGGCAAGGGTTGGCAAAGCAAGTTTGGCAATGAGCCTGTTGACCAGCAGGAGACTTTTGAGTGCGATGTCTGTTCAAGGAGTTTTTCAACTCAGTCAAAACTTTCCCGACATGTCACTATGTTCCATGTTGCAAAATTATTCAAGTGCTCACGCTGTGGCTCATCATTTTCTCATGAAAAATCTCTGAAAAAGCATAGAAAGATGAATAGGTGCAAAAAGGTCTCCATGGAAACAAATTCTTCTTCACCACCAGAAACGAATCCACCACCAGAAAATGTGACAGAACTGCTTCAAGGGGTGAGAAATCGAGTTCTACAGAGGACCCAGCCTCGCTTTAACAAAAAGTACAAATATGTCTGTAGTTATTGCCCCCGTGCTTTTGGAAGCCACTCGCAATTAGGTGTGCATACCCGCCTGCACACAGGAGAGAAGCCATATGCCTGTGATTATTGTGGTGAGAGATTTATAAGGAAGGATTATGTGCAGCGTCATTTCGTAAAGTGCACCAGGAAAAAAGAGCAAAATAAGGTGCTTTGTGACAGATGTGGTGGATTTTTCTCTAAAGTCAAGCTTGAAGATCACAAAAAAAGTTGCACTTTAAAACCAAACTTGGCAAAGTCAGCAGTTTGCCAACAGACAACCTCTCAAAGCCCACCAAAGGGCTTTTCTTGTGCATACTGTAGTTCCCGTTTTTTGCTATTTTCACAGCTCCAAGAGCATTTTTTAAATGCACACAAGCTGGAAACAATGGTTCCACCAGTGTCAACAGCTCCTCTACAACACCATCTTTCAAACATACCAAGCATAAAAGAAGAGCCTTTGGATGAGAGTTGTGATGAACGTGTTGGTGATGGCGTTAATTTAATCTGCAAACTGGATACAGCTCTTGATAGTGAGGTTTCCAAACAATTTGTCTGCCCAGAGTGCAATATGTCCTTTGCAAGTAAAGCTGGACTAATTGGTCATCTGCGTGTACATGCAATGGATCATCCCTTCACCTGTAAAACATGCAAGAAAGGCTTCTGGAATAAAAGTCTTCTCCGTAATCACAACAGAAAATGTAGATTTGGACATGTCTCAGAAGACGGTATCCCCCAGCAGTTGGAAATCCCTTTGAAAGCAGAGATTGATCTTGCACTAACTGATTCTGTTCTAGTGTTCAGTGAAGGGTCAAAAACTGGCACTGGAGTGTTGCAGACCAACTTCTCCTGCAAAGATGACTTCATGGACGAATCTTCACAAAATTCAGATGGAAATCAGTTGCAAAGCAACTCAAGTAGGGAGAAGTACCAATGCTCAGAATGCGATATGAGCTTCACAGATGGCTTGATGCTCATTAGTCACCTCGAAGACCATGGACGAAGGGAACAAGAGAAAAAGCGTAATACATGTACAAAGTGTGGACGAGTGTGCTCCAGTCAAGGAAATCTTGAAAAGCACATGAAGTTGCATGGTATTAATAAGAAATACTCATGCCCTGACTGCTCCAAGATGGTTTACACCGAAACTGATCTTGAAATCCACAGAACCTGTCATGACCCAAATAGACCCTATGCTTGCAAACTGTGTAATCATAGGTTTTGGACAAGATCATCTTTATGTAATCATTACAGTGAAGAACATCCAAATGATGTATTTACTTGTCGTTTCTGTAACAAGACTTATTCAGTCAAAAAATCACTAGCAAGACACTACAGAAAATGGCATCAAAAAGAGCAGAAGGATCTTGAGATCACTGTACAGGAAAAGAGCAACACTGAACAACAGCCCAGCAGTCAAGTCAGTACAACTGGAGAAAGTGATGAGGATGAAAATCATAGAAGTGACGACAGTGACTCAGACTCTGCACCATACTTCCCATGCCACGTGTGTGGCAAGACATTCTCAACATCAGAAAGTCTTGAGGATCATCAGCGATGTCACCTGGGTGAAAAACCACATGAGTGTGCTGAATGTGGTAAATGTTTTTTCCAGGCATCCCAGCTGCAGCAGCATCAACGAATGCACAAGTCTGAATTTCAGTGTCAGACTTGTGGAAGGGGTTTTGTCTCTCTCTTTGCATTGCGCAAGCATAAACATACTCATGGCAAGAGCCGTCCTTATCGTTGTTCTAAGTGTCACCTCAGCTTCACAGGACCCTCACAGTTAGCAGAACACATGTCTACCCACCGTGAAGAGAACTTTCCATGTGACATATGCAATCGCGTGTTTCCCTCCAAGAGTAGTAGAGCTGAGCATCGGAAAAGCCACTCTGTGTCACGTGACCGTCTCCCACCTCTACTTTCATCAGAAGAACATGAAAAGTCTGCTTCAGTCTTTGAAAGTTCATCAGTATTCACCAAAGAACTTAAATATCGCTGTGGTGTTTGCAGTGAGCGTTTCAAAGACCCAGAGGAGCTCTCAGAACATGGTTGTATGGCAGCCAAAGAGCGACCATACTCCTGTTCAGACTGCCATAAACATTTTCTGCATTCATCTCACCTGAAAAAGCATAGGACCACCCATCAGCTATCATGGTCTACTAGTGAATATCCATGTAATAAATGCAACAATAGTTTTTCCTCCTCTCAGCACTTCCTCAGTCATCTTAAGAGTCATGATGGTGTTGATCCTGCTGCAGAAGTTAAAGATGGAGGACCTTCACATGGTTTCATATGTCCTGTTTGCCACCAGTGTTTTCCCAGTGCCCCTGAACTGATGCATCACTTCCCCACACATCCTGACAATATTTTCAAATGCAAAATCTGTAAAATGACATTTCCCTCTGGAAGCAAGCTTGAAGAACATGAGCGTTGCCATCTGACATCAGGTACTGAGTTTGAATGCACAGAGTGTGGCCAGAGCTTTTTGGGAAGTGATGCTTTCCGCCAGCACCACTGCTCCCGTCAACAACATGCCATAATGGAGACTGGATATTCAAAGCCATCTGTGAAAACAAACCCTCCAACTTGTTATCAAGCTGCAGGAGAGGAGGAAGAAATTGATGTTACTGGAGAGGACTTATACAATTGCCCTGTTTGTTCAATGCAGTTCTCCTCAAAAAGTGGTCTCTTGGAGCATCAAAATAAATATCACCCACATGGGAAGCCATTCAAATGTGAGCTTTGTGGAAAAACGTTTGCTGTGAAGCGCTATCTTAGAGAGCATGAACGAAGGCATCGCCAAAAATTAGCTGCTCAAAACGCAGCTGAGTTGGCTGAAAACAAATTCAAATGTACCCAGTGCGACTCTGCATTCAACACTGCTCAAGAACTGTCTTTGCATATGAGAATGCACGCTGAGAGAGAAGTTGGCAAGTACCGCTGTGATATGTGCTACAAGTCATTCAGCCATTGGTCTCTTCTGAAGCAGCATCAAGAAAGTCATGTCGGCCAAGTTGTATATGAATGCACAGAATGTGACAAAGCCTTTGCTTTTCCTCACCTACTGGAGGAACATCAACTGACTCATGCTGGGTCCTCTCAGTAATGGTTGTTAACTACCATCTACCTTATGTCCCCTTTTCTGTAACTAAAGTAACTTGAAATCCCTTTCATGCCTTACATCCGACTGTGTACCTCCACTTGTAATCACAATTTAGATCCAATTTGTATTTTTGGCCCTTGTTACAGAATTACAAAGCTCTTTGCTCATGTCACGATGACAGAGCATCTTCTCTTGAGTTTCTATTGAGATTGTATATATTGTTAGTTCTAGTAATGGAATTTGTATACAAATAATTAGCCACACAGTTTCTTGACAGTGTTTAAATTTATGACCTCATACAAAATCATGTAAAGTTGTTTAATATTCTATGTGATGAATACAGACGAAGCATGATGGGATAAGATCTTTATAATACGTCTTGGATAAAGGCTCAAATCTTTGATCAAACATGATCATTTTTGATGTTCAACATATTTTGAAATAGTTTTTAGTCAGCTTTGTTGACTATGTAAAATAGACATCAAACTGGTAATCTTAAAATCTTTTTTTATTTCTATATGATTGTTCATTTACTGTAGATAATTTTGTAATTTTCGGTTCAGCATTTTCGTGTTTGTTATGGGTTGCATTTTTTGATATTGATAAAGATCTTGTCCAGACATTTGAAAAATGTCCTGAATATTCTTTTCACGATCCGAAGATGTTAGTTTTCTTAAGAAATTTGTGTTGATGCATTCAATTAAGGAGTAAAGTCAACAAGAAAATCTATATGTGGGTGTGGTTTGTATTTCTTCAGACTTTGGGGGAGGGTTTCTCATGAAAAGCATCATTTCATTTGATTAAATACTTAGAAGTTCTCAGCTAACATCATTAGGCTAAATGAAGCGTCAAGGTAATTGAGTCATACATCACTTTGAAGAGTAGGCTTGAAGAAGTGGAAATAAGAGAGGCAGTTGCAACACTGGTACACGCAAGACACTACATATAGTATGAAGAATTTAAATGCTGCCAAAAACAATTATTTTGTGTAATATTGTACATTAGCTGTGAGGATTTAAGAGCAAAGACTTATAATCTATCTTGGGTTGGAGACCAGTTGTGTGTGCATCAGAAGTCTGTAATGAACAACTTTTGAGTAAAAGCATTTATATAGTTGTTGAGCATGATATGGTAGTTTGGACTTAATATATAAAACTACAGAAAATGTGAAGTAAGAAATCCGATTAAGCCACCAAGTAGATGAAACAATATTGTCACAGGGAAAAAGTACTGTGGCATCATATGCCATTTGAAATGAGATTTAATGGTGAGAATGCCAGTAGTAATGGTCTAAAATGAATCTAATCTAAAATGAAATTGTGATCATTTCATGATTTAAAAAAACAAGTTATCATATATTTGGACTTATGGCCACAGTTAAATGAGATGAAGGAGTTCTTGTGCAGAAAACTTGGGGAGACAGTAACATTAGCTTAGCTGAACACTTGATAGTTTGAGCACATCCATAGCAGGTTAGTTTCAGGGCATTAGTTGTCATGGTAACAAATACAGTAATCCAGGTTTCTATAAAAGGGGCCTTTCTATGAGCCCGGGTCTTGGAAAAGAGAATTTAAAATATCCCTGAATTCAAAACTTTTAATTGGCTCAACTTTCAACTGGCTGAGCATCCTCTTCCTGAGTACCCCTCAGCAGGTTTGCAACTTCATATATGTGTCACATAACCATGATAATGTGAAAGTGTTTGCTTTGGTCATCATGTACTCATAACTACTGTAATCTTGGGCCAAAGCAATATTCATATCAAGGGTTTTCAGTTACAGACAGAGAGGTAACTAAAACTCTGGGTCCATTACCATGGTAACTGACTGTGACCTTAACCTGCTCGCTGGCAGGTTTTCTTTAACAAAACCTTTGTTTCTCTCTGTCTGCTCCCTTTTACAGAGTTTTATTTCCTTATTCATCCAGTCACTATCAAAGCACATTCATTAGTGGAGGTTTACTGTATATCAGAATCAAAATCCTGGTTGTATGTCACTTGGGGACTTAATTTACCACTTTTATGCATTATCTTTGAACAGCGGTGTTTGCCCTCACACTCAAATATTACAGTGTGAATTTACCCTCAAGTCAGAATAAAAATTCTGCAAGTCCTTTTTGTTTTATAACACTGTGACTGTGCACACAAGACAGCCAGTCAGTCAGTTTGTTAGGAAATGCAAGTTTATTTGTGTAGCACATTTCAGCAGCAAGGCAATTCGAAGTTTTTCACATAAAACATAAAAGGCATCAAGACGGAATGTAAAAGCAACACAAGACAATATGAAAAAACATTTAAATACAATTAAAAAGATTTAAATTGTAAATATAAATAAGTCAAAATAGAAAAAGAGATGAAACAGGAGAGCAAGAGTTACAGTGCAGTGTAAGATATTAATCATAAGCCTCAAATTTGATTTAAAAAAAAAAAAGTCAGTGGCAAACAGAAAAGATTTAAAAGAACTAAGAGTTGCAGCAGACCTGCAGTTCTCTGGGACTTTGTTCCATATATGTAGAGCATAAAAACTGAACACTGCTTCTCCACGTTAAAGCAGCAGTTTCCACACTGGAATGTTTATTGCACATCATTTGCAATCTCAGTTTAAATTTAAAGAATCACTATGAAGTTTTCAACATGTAGGATCAGTGAATAATTATCTCTCATCCATGGTGTCATTGGTCACACTGATGGAACATCATTCCTATAATATTGGATATTATATGTTAATATTTCTGAGTGAGCAGGATCAAGCAGCATCACTGAATGCTGTTGAGCCAAGATAGAATCTTGCAAATCTTGCCAATTGCCTTAACCTTAATGCCTTTTCAAGTGAAAATCACCAAACATATTATAACTGGATCAGATTGTGAGCTTACAGTCATGTCTCTATGTCTTTGATCATGTATCTTTTTAATCTTTAACTATATTTAATATATACTAGAAATGTGTTTATATATACAATCTATAATATGCACAGCAAGGAGCAGCAGCATACTCAGATAGCTCTCTTGTTTTATTTAATTTTTTGTTGTATTTTTTTTTTTTTTTAATTATTTATTTTCTCAATTGAGGATGAATATTGCTGTGGGGAGAAGAGTTATTTACTCTAGAGAGGAGCTTCTGTCGTTTGAGGTTAGCAGGTCTGGAGGATACCATCCAATTCCAGCTGAGATAAAGAGGCGTTTTTGTAGTTGCCATGCTGGTGCAAAGGTGAAGGCCAGGAAATGGAGATATAAGCCCTCTCTGCCATCAGTCATCATGGGAAATGTCAACTCTCTGCCCAACAAAAGTGATGAGCTGGAGATATTGGTGAAGACTCAGAAAGTATACCGTGAGTGCAGCCTCATGTGTTTTGCTGAAACCTGGTTGAATCAAAACATCTCTGATTCCTGTGTGGAACTACCTGGCTTCACTCTAATATGGATGGACAGAGACACTAAAGCTAGTGGAAAGAAGAAAGGAGGAGGACTGGCCTTATTCGTGAATCAGAGATGGTGTAATTCGTCACATATTACTGTCAAGGAGAAGATGTGCTGTCGTATCATAACAATACTTGTGTACATGCCTCCCAAGGCAACTACTGAAGTTCCATGTGAAGTTCTCTATGAAACTGTTGCCAGGATACAGACTAAACATCCTGAGGCACTTGTATTAATATCTGGAGATTTCAATCAGTCTTCCCACCTGACTGGATTTACACAGTTTGTTAATTGTCCTACTAGAGAAAGTAAAACACTTGATCTGCTATATGCCAATGTCAAAGATGCCACTGCCTTACTACCACTGGGCCGGTTAGATCACAGCCTGGTTTTTCTGCAGACCTGCTACAAGCCCTGTGTGATGAGTCAGCCTAGAACTACCCCCACACTCAGGAAATGGACACCTGAAGCTAGTGAGGCTCTTTGAATGCACAGATTGGAATGTGCTGCTGGAAACAGACGGGAACAGTATGGACATTGACATTGTGTCAGGTTGACTGTTTTACTGAGGATATCAACTTCTGTAGAGATAGAGTTATACCAACAAAGACTGTATGATGTTTCCCCAATAACAAACCCTGGATCACAAGTGACATAAAAGCCATCCTCAACCAGAAAAAGGAAGCTTTTAAAGACGGTGACAAAGAACTGCTCAAACAGGTGTAACATGACTTGAAGAGATTGAAGATGGCCAAGGTGGAATACAAAAAGGATAATTTAAAGAAATTTATAACACAGCAACATCCAGGAGTTGTGGAGAGGAATCCACAAAGACAGCCAATAGTGGATGATGTGGATAGAGCCAATGCACTTAACCAGTTGTTCAACAGATATGACACTGTGGTCACACCCACTTCTGTTGCCACTCCTTCTCCTCTTCATGGATGCATCTCCACTGTGGCTCCTTCTTCACCTCCACATGTGTGTTTATCCAACACCGCTCCTCCTCCACCTCTACCTCCTCCTCCTCCACCACCTCCTCCGCCTGCACATGTGTGCATCTCCACCACTGCAGCTACTCCTGTTGTCACACCTGTGCCTCCACCCTTGTCTGTCACTGACATGGGAGTGAAGTTGGAGCTTGGAAGACTTTGCTCTGGGAAGGCAGCTGGCCCAGATGCTGTGTGTTCAAGGCTGCTTAAAGACTGTGCTGCCCAACTGTGTCAACCTCTTCAGAAGATCTTCAACCTGAGTCTACAGTTAGAGCGGGTCCCAGCTCAATGGATAACATCTTGTATTGTACTGGTACCAAAAATAAAATGTCCAGCTGAACTCAATGACTACAGACCGGTGGCCCTTACGTTGCACATCATAAAAACCCTTGAGCGTCTGCTTCTACATCTACTGAGGCTTGACACATTGAAGTGTATGATGCTGTCCTTTATATGCTCCACTGTGCCCTCTCTTATCTGCAGGAATCAGGCACTTATTTAAGAATCATGTTCTTTGATTTTTCAAGTGCATTCAACTCCATCTAACCCAACATAATCAAAAACAAGCTGAGAGAGATGGGAGTGGATTCCTCCCTTGTTTTCTGGATCACAGATTACCTGACAGAAAGGCCACTGTTAGTCAGGTTGGGGAACTGTCTTTCTAGGACAGTAATGAGCAGTACTAAGGACTGTACTGGACAGGACTGTTCACATTGTACACCTCGGACTTCAAATACAACTCTGAGTCCTGCCACATCCAGAAATACTCAGATGACACTGCTATTGTGGCGTGTATCAGGAATGGAAAGGAATCTGAATACAGGGATCTAATAACAGTCTTCAGTGACTGGAGTAGAAAAAACCACCTTCAATTGAACACCTCAAAAACAAAGGAAATGATCATAGATTTCTGCAGGTCTAATCCTCCCTGGAGCCAGTAATAATCTGTGGGGTGGATATTGAAGTGGTGCACACCTACAAATATCTAGGGCTCCTTGTGGATGACAAGCTGGACTGGTCCCCTAACACAACGCTCTCTACAGGAAGGGGCAGAGCCGCCTGTTCTTCCTGCGGACACTGAGTTCCTTTGATGTGTGTGTGGAAATGATGGCAATGTTATATCACATGGTGGTGGCCATGGTACTCTTTTTTGCTGCAGTGTGCTGGGGAGGCAGCCTTACAGACAAAAACACCAAGCGATTAGACAAGCTGGTCAAAAAAGCAGGCTCAGTGCTAGGCAGGAGACTGGACCCTCTAAGATTGGTGGTGGAGAGAGGCACACTGAACAAACTGAATGCTATAATGAAAAATAGCAGACACCCTCGGCTCCTCTCTTTGTGCTGCAGAACAGAGAGATTTAGGAGGTCCTTCATCCCCACAGCAATTACACTGTTCAGTTCTTTGAATGGACTAGATAGTTTTTTGTTTTTGTTTTTTGGAGGTTTTTTTGTGTTTGTTTTTTATAATTGGATGAGCTATGGACAATTTGAATTTCCCTTCAGGGATTAATAAAGTATCAATCAAGCAATCTATCTGTATTTTTCATCTTCAGGTGCTGATATCTGACAGGGACAGCTTTGTCCATTAAGGAAATGTAAGTCTGATAAATGCTGAATTAATGGACAACACTGAATAAAACGTAACTTATTGACAATTTTCCCTGCTCTGACTCACTCAGGCTCTTTTTTTAAAGGTAAATGTGCAAATATGGGTAAATCCGCATACACATGCATTAATATCTCTATGTCCACTGGATTAGAATGGAGGCTCTACCTTTTATTTACTTGTTGCCATGGTGAATGGTAGTATAGGGGCTCCATCAATGATAGTTTTTTTTCATTTACCACAAGCACAGGCTTAACTCAGAGTGAACATACCCAGATTTGATTGAACTGACTCTGATCAGCTGCTCTGGAACTGAAAACTCAGAGTTTCCCATCTCAGAGTTGGGCTCAGAGCTTGTTAAACTGTAACACTCCTTTCTGGAATGGACCCCTAGTCTCTCTCTCAGCCAATCCACTAGTGCCTGCCACTGACAAGTAAAATCCTGATGCACTGGACCAGATCAGGAGACTCAAGAGCAACCCTGTGATCATCTGTAGAAGACAAGAGAAAAATTTAATAGAAAACCTCTACTCAGCTAACAAATAATGATTTAAAATAAACAACTTGGCAAAATGAGGATTTGGTTGATGAGGTTTTACTGGCCAGGGATGTATTAGCAGGTCAAAGATTTGCCCATAATGACAACATGTTGCAGGTACAAGCTGCCTCTTCAGCCTCTTCCTGTCATTAGTGCTCCTTTGAGTAAAATTTAAAAAGATGTAGTCTGTCCAGCAGAGCTTAAGTTTATAATCATTATCTTTCACTGTGCCACAGGATGTACTGTTACAAGTCATAGCCAAAATTTTTTTTCTTCGCTGGAGAAACTGACTAAAGACCAATGTACCAACTTCATGAATTGCAAGTAAGCAAGTACCTGAGACTAAATAGCATTGTGAGGAGGAGTGGTTCTTGTCAGACTATTATGGAGGCAACTGAGCAGTGGCTTCTTAAAGGAAAATTGTCAGCATTTGACATGTGCAACGAGTATTTCATTGACATATTGTTGCTCTTAATTTGACTTCTCAGTTCAAGCCCAGGGAATTTTTTTTATCTCTTTATATTTTTTAATTTTTCATCTCTATTTGTATCCGTATATAAGTTTGCAGTTTATCTAATTTTAAGAATGAAACAAAAGGACTAATAATCACCAGGCACAAGTGGGTATCAAACACTGAGGCCCGCAACAGGACAAGGTAGAGTCAGTATTATTTCTTCAGAGTCTCAGATCCTTTGGTATGTGCAGAATGTTCTTATCTTTATGTTTTTGCCTGCACCATCTCTTAAGTTGTTATTTAAAGGTCATGAACCATTCAGTACATCCAAACCACTTCATAGCACTCTAGTCAACCAGAAGAGGATTTTTAAACATAGCTCTCCATGGGTAAGATGCATGTCATTCAGTACTTTACCTTTTCTAAGCTAAATATATCTATATACTATGGCTCATATGAAAGAAATGCATATAAATGTGTCTTTTTAGTCACTTCCAGCTCTTCCAGGCTTTTCCCAAGATCATGGAGATTCACTGTGCACTGAAGCTGCTCCAAGGTCGCCTCCCAGGTGCTTGATACCACAGCATCTCCAAGTAGGTGCCTGGGGGGCATCTTTATTAGGTGCCCAACAACTTCTTTTGTATCTTTTACATGTAGATAAAGAGCACTTCAGTCCTCTTTGGTTGCTGTTCCTCCCCCTATCATGCATACTGTCAAAAATCTTATCTTAGCCATTTACAATGTGATAGTTTCCGTTAGTACGCATATCTTCTGACCACAATAAGACTTATTCAGTCAATAGACTTAGCCCAAGAAACTCCACAATCTGCCAAAATCATGATAGATTGACCATGATAGAGGTCCCCAACCCCAGACAAGACAGTGAAGAAATAATGTGTGTCTATTCCCTGACATATGCAGTTAAAGGGGACAGGAATATGTAATTGTTCTGTGGCAAATCATTGAACAATACAAACCCACCCTGTATGAACTGAGAACTATGTTACAGTAGAATTTGAAACTGAAATAGGGGAGAGTTCAGGGAGATTTCACCGATTAGGATCATTGTTATGACATGAGGGTTGGTGCTGAATACAGAATGGCTGTTGATAAATTGTGTAAGAGGCTAAGAAACACTCTCCAAAGGCGTGCACCTAACAAACATAGTCCATCACCGATTACCTACTAAGACTGAATAAGGTTTTCACAGACAATTATCACAAAGAAAGCAGAGCAGATAGACACAAATGCAGGGGCAGAGCAAGAGACCTCAGGCAGACAGCCTGGGGGCTGGACCAATGGGCTTAGACGTAGGTGAAACCACTCCAGAGGTTGAACAGACTCCAGGCCAGATGGACAGAACTGCTCAGGAGGTCAACCAGACTCCAGGGGATTCCTGCAGGAACAGGAGACAGCTGCAGTTAAGAACTGAAGACAATTGCGGTTTAGGAACTGGAGACTGCTGTAGCTCAGGAACTTGAGACTTCTGCAGCTTAGGAACTGGAGTAAGAAAAAGCTCAGGAACTGATGATAGCTGCAGCTCAGGCTTAGGCTGGGCGTCAGTAGTGGAGCTGGACAGTGGAGACTCTGTGGTGCCAGACTGCAGAGAGAGCCGTTAGCATGGGAACTATGGGGACAGAATTAATCTCCTTTTGGAGACTCTGTGAAAAATGCAAGTCCCTTCAAAGGGTGATTGCTCAATGTCAGGGTGGCTCCTCAGATGTTCCATCTTGGGCTCCTGGGGTACAGGGAATGCAGGATCAGGACAGGCAGGTAGCAGGCTAGCCAGCTCGGGACAAACAGGTAGCAAGCTAGCTGGCTCAGGACAGGCAGGCTGCAGGCTTATGAACTTAATCCTGGAGACTGGAGAACAGGCTTGTTTGAAGGGTGAAGTCCAGGTTGCAGGGTTAAGGCTAGCAGGGAAAAAGCTAGCAGATTGCAGCGCAGACTGGGATTTACCAATGTTAAGTTCCTTAACCAAGGCTTGAAGTCTCTTCCCGGTGTGCCAATGACAAGGCTGCCTCTCTGTCCTCACTACTGGAGACATACATGCAGGCATAAATGGAGTCATTGCAAAGGCACAAAAGGTTAAAAGTTAGCTTGTGAAGTCTGTCTGCTGGGTCCATGACAGGTCGGGTCATTCTGTCACAAAGAGAGCAGAGCAGATGGATCCAAATGCAAGAGATGGCAGGCAGACAGGATCAAAAGTTTTTATAAGCTTTATAAAAGCTTTTACAGAAAATTAACGGAAACAAGAAAGCTGAGCAGATGATTTGACAAAGACTGAATAAAAAGTAAACCGATGAGGGCATGAGGTGCAAGAGGAGAGATGGACAGAGAAGATCAAATGAGGGGAACAAGGTGATAAAACAGGAGAACTGGAAAGGAGCTGATTGGCTGGGGAAAAAAACTGGGAACAGGGCAGGGCTGATGAGGCTGATCGGGAGAAGCTCAGGAACACAGGAGGGAAACACTGCAAACAGACAACAAAAACCCAGAAATCCATAAAACCACACAGGACTATGACAGGACCATAACAGTTTCATGCTGAAACCAGTCAACCCATCAATTGTTATTCCTAGGATAAACCTTGGGAATAACAACTGAAGACTTGTTTCCTAGATGGCATGAATGAGGATATCAGCCATCAAGTACAGAAATACTGAACTGAGTGGGAGAGAGGTCATTTGAACACAATACCATGTTATCCATGCTGAAAAAATACAGACAAGGCAGATCTTCCAGACAAACATTTCAAAATTGCCTAGGCCTGAGATAATGCCACGAATAACGGTAATTATGGTGAAAGGGGCACTGCCCCTCTGAGTGACAATTAAAAGCACTTACCAATGAATGTGTCAGCCATAATACCCACTAAAACCAGAGACTGTTGAGGAGATCACACCAGCGTTCAATGGCTTGCTATCAGCAGTAGTGATTTTGCCATGTTCTGACTCACCTCCCAGAACCCCAAATCTTTCCAGTCAAAAAGATACAACCAGATGGTTGGCCTACCAAATGGTGGTTTGTGCAAGATTTACAAGCCATGAACACAGCAGTTCATGTGCTTTCCTCTGTTGTTCCTAATCCTCGTACCACCTGTCACAATTTCCAACTGATAGCAAGTGGTTTTCAGTAGTGTCTAATGCATTTTTCAGTGTTCCAGTACATTGAGATTCACAGTATTGGTTTGCATTCACATGGCAAGGTAAAACCTATATATGGTCTTGCATTCTCCAGGGTTTTGTCAATTCTCCAACTATATACTCACAAGTGTTACATCAGAACTTTGAGGATCTGAGATTACCTGCAAGTAGTGTTTTGATACAGTATGAAGATGACCTAATGATCTGTTCACCTACCGAGGAAGTAGACACTGACACCGTGACACTACTGAAATGTTTAGAAAAACAAGGTCATAAGTCTAGCCTATCTAAATTGCAGTTTGTATCACCCACAGTAACATTCCTTGGGCATGAGCTCTCAGAGAAGAGCAAATCCCTGAGCCCTAAAAGAACGAAGGCTATCCCAAAAATTCCAAAACCAAAAATTAAATCTCAATAGACGTCATTTTTAGGCATGACAGGCTACTGCAGACAGTGGATCTGTGATTATGCCTCACTGGAAGTTCCACTCCTAGGCATAACACAGGGCCATGGCCTAAAATCGACTGACCCAGTGACTTGGACCCCAGATTCAGAGAGAGCATTCACATGATTGAAGCTGGTTCTCACATCCACACCCACACAAACCTTTCACTCAGACTGTTGACCAGAAAGGGAACTATATGACACATGTACTTCTGCAGGAACATGAAGGTAAGCAACGTCTGATAGCATATTTCTCTTCAAAATTAGATAGCATGTCTTTTAGACTTCCCCTCTGAGGGCTGTGGCTGCAGCAGTAAAAGCATTACTTGTGTTGCGTGACATCATGGGTTATGAAAATATAATCCTGTTAGTTCCCTATGCTCATTTTGTTAGAACAGAAAACCTCACACCTGTCACTTGCAAGATAGTTGCAGTATGACAATATTCTGGAAAAAAAAAAAATGTGTCAAAAAGCAGCACGCAGGTCGGTTACATTGCTATCTCAGTCTCTCTCCTTTGCTCCATTGTTACATGTATCAGCAGGTCTCAACAATGGAAGTCACATCCACCTGCTATATGATGCACATTTCCTTATTTGGACATCACTCACGGAGTTGGGAGTGTTCCCCAGAGATAAAGCTGAGCTACTGACACACATCAAGTGCTCCCAAGGGACTCTCCATAACCTGTTGTTCCCCGTCTCCATTCCACAAAGTTCTGCAAAGCAATAATTGTCTTTGAAGTTCTTCCCTACATGTTAAACGGTATACTGTCTCTGTGTTACGTAAGGTATTGTTGTTTATTCATGAACACTCATTGTATGATATGATTTTCTAGAATTAAAAGTGTAACAAAACCAAAAAAAGGATTTTTAAGCCTCTTTCTACTTTTATTTGAATACAAATACAAATACAAATAATTTTGCTGCCTCAACAAATACAGATACAAATACAAATACTGGGCCCTCTGCACATCCCTAGTATACAGATAGCAGCTATGCATTTGGAGTGGTACATGATTTTGGTAAATTATGGCAAATTAGAGGATTTTTACCTGTAGTAGGAAGTCCTACTACTAATGTCACAGCACACAAATAACTCCTCTTGCCTCTCTCAGAGAATTGGCAGAAGAACAAAGCCATGCCTCTGACATAGAGAAACAAGCTTGGAAAAAAGGCTAACTGTACATATGCAAATAGTGTGTGGCAATCTTGGGATGGATGTCCATGTTTACCTAAATGTTTGTTTCATTTCTATGCTGGGTTGGAACATAGGAATGACTATCTGTCAAAAGGGAGTGGCAGTAAACAGATCCTGGTTCACTAGAGGCTTTACCAATTACTCAAAAAACATTTTCTCAAAATTTTTGGGCCATATTATGAAAAAGTGTGTTTTTCATTGCTTGTGTGTATATATTTTGGGTCTTTTGGGTCACAAAAACTGTGAAATAAGACAATCCAGTCAGCTTCATGGGGGCTGGCTTGCTCTTTACTCTTATGATTCAACAAGCCATTCAGATTTGATGCCCCTTCTTATGTCACTGGGGGCTTCATTGAAATTTTATTGCCCCTCATCTGTGTCTCTATCTGAGTCTCCACTCACTAAATATCCGTGGTGCTCCATGTTTTTTCTTGCAAGCACCAGCTGGGAACTGGCTAAATTAAGCTAAGGATGAAAATTTGCATATCATGGGGCTCTCTTGAGGAGAAAGTCAGGGAGCAGAGCTGGAGAGTCCTGCATTGCTGCTACTGCTGCTACTGTCTCATCTTCTGGAGGAATAAACAGTGATCCTGCTCTGATCCAGAGCAGTTTACCGATGGGAAGAGTTTATAATTTATAAGTGTTAACTTTTGAGATTAAGTAGATTTAACTTCAAATTCCCTTCTCAAGCTGTGGTGTGACTTGTTTCTTGTCGCGTTAGACACCACCTCAGCTGCTGTCATCAATAGTAAACATCTAGGAGTGTATTTGGTTATTAGTAATAATTCACAATTATCAGAAATAGTTGTGAATTTTAAAATCAAGACATTATTAATATTAATTAATAATATGGGGCACCAACTGTTAGGGTTAGGGTTAGACACTTTATATCTGTGAGGAGCATGGCTGGTTATTAACAATAATTGATAAGTATCAGAGATAATTATTGATTATAAAAATATTAAATTATTCATATTAATTAATAATTACAAGGCACCACCTGTAAACCAAGACCAATAACTGTGGGATATCAACAGTCAGGTGAACAAAGAAGGTTTGAATTTGAGCTCTGACTCTATCAATCAGCCTTTTTATAATATATAAAACATAATAATGACAAAAGACTTCTCTTTAAAGATATAACAAGGTTTATTAACCTTAGCAGAATTAACAAAGTTAACAACTGCTTTGACAATAAATGTACAGCAATTATACATCAAACAAAGCTGTACAAACATACAGGTGAATGTGCGTGTGCGTGTGCGTGTGTGTGTGTGTGTGTGTGTGTGTGACAGAGAGAGAGAGAGAGCATGGAAGTGTAGATGGGTATGTGTGTGTCACTCTATGTGTGGGTAAGACAGCAGGTGTGATCTTGTGAGACGACGTCACACAATGTTAAGGATGGAGGACGTGAAGTCATGTGAGAAACAAATAGCGGAAGTGACCACAGTGTCTTGGTTAGAACAAAAGCAAGATGGCACCACCTGGCGTCTCTGTGCTCACCCAATTCCGTGTAAAATTCACATCTGATGGTAGATGGGGCAGAGTGTATGTGTGTATGTGTGTGAGTGTATGTGTGTTATTAACAGGAGAGGAGAGAAAGAGTAGGGATAGCGACCGTGGGGGGATGCACATGGAAATGTAGTACACAGCAGTGATGTCACAGCTGTGTCACCATGACTTCCTCTGGTGTTGGAGCATCTCTGCCAATGAGAGACAAGACTTTCTGGATCTAACACCTAGGTGTAAACTGAGCAAAGCATGTTGGGAGATAGAGTCCTTTTTGGACTCCCTTTGTCCCTTTGGCACTCTTTCTGGTTATCAGGCTATGTTGACCTGCCTTTGTCTCATGCACATGGAGTATGAGGCCCAACATATATGTATAAACAATAATGCTGCTGCTGTATTTATTCCTTTAGATTATGTTATTTTGAGTGTATGGAGCAGCTTCATTGTTAGCACAGCCCTGATCGATCTGAACTCCATTCAGAAGACATGCACTTTGAAAGTCATTTGCTTGTCATCTTGTAGACATACCTGACAAAGCATGAATTCAGACTTTTTACAAATCATGTTGTAGTTATTTTGGTGTCCATTTATTTGGATTAAATCACAGCAAAATCTAGGTTTATTTTGGATTCATTCAGGCTGAGCTTCAGTAACATCACCATGCTGGTTGGGAATTAGTCTGTGCCTGCCTTGCCGATCCTGTGGTCAAAGTAGCACAAGTAACATGAGCTGTTTGTTGTGTTTGCAGCACTGTTCATGGGCACCACTATGTTTTCTCCAGAAGCCATGTTTCACTAGGGTTCATGCTTGTCACTGCACAACAGTTACCATGGTAACCGGCACACCCTGCAGAAGAGGGGGTGAAGTGGGCAGGACAGGCACTTAAACCGGCTGTTCTGAACAGGGCTGTTTAGACAGGATGAGAAGGCTGCTGTGCTGCTGTAGTGCTTGATCTTTGTGGTATTTTGACCAAAGCATGTCAGATACATTTTATGAAGAACCTAAGGAACTGTGTTAACTTGTAGAAAAGGGGTATCATATGGCCCTTTTAAAAACAATATAACAAGTGGACATGAAACACAAACCTCTAGACATCCAGCCCCTGACCAATCGTTCAGTCACTCCCAGATGGATTTCATTGAATTAACACCATGCAAAGGGAAGAAATATTGTCTTGTAATGGTTGACATGTTTTCAAAATAGGTTGAAGTTTTCCCCACAGGTAAAGCAGGTGCATCAACACTGTGCAAAACACTGCTGAGAGAAATAATCTGCAGCGACAATAGCTAACATCTTGTAAATAATGTTATCAGTCAAAAGTCAAAATATTTTGGCATTGAATTGCAACAACACTGTGCCCATTTACCCCAGAGTGGTGGAACGGTGGAGAGGGAAAATGGGACCTAAACACAAAATTTCTTAAGTGTTGTGAAGAAACATGGGAAAAAGTTTTGTCCCTTTGTGTTACTGGCTATAAGGGAAGGGGAAGAGCAAGAATGGGTTTGTCAAGCTTTGAAATAATGATCGGCAGACCAATGGACACTGGAATCTCCCTTCCGCCATGGCACAAAGCTTTGAGCCTAGTGATGCACGATATGCCGATATTTCCAACTTATTGTGGCCATTTGCCGATGCCAATACTGATATATGCACATAATTTTTTCCAGCTGGCTGAGGAGACTATTATGCATGCCAGCATAAATTGTACTAAGTATGATCAAGAAAGACAATATATGAAGGAAGAATTCAGGAAGACTGTAGTTCAGGAGCTCAGCATTAAAACTTTAATGAACTGGAGCAGTAGAGTTTTCACTGAGTTTATTAGACAAACAGTATTAATGTGTATGTAATGTTGTAATATATGTAATGTAATGTTTAATCTCTGGTGTGAGAGTGAACCGGTGAACCGGTGTTGTCCCGGTAACCAAGGTCAAGGAGATGGCCAAACTACCTAGACAACACAAATAGATTAATACATTGGCATTAACAGACTGTGCGGACAGTGACCTGAACTAACATGGGTAAAATGCAGTTCCTTGTTTATAAACTAGTGAACCATTTAGACTAATTTTTCATATTGTAAACTAATCTGTTGGGCTTAAAGACTAAAAGTCAGACCTTCAGAAGGCAGGACGGGAAGAGACAGCATCTAAGTGCAGACCACCTTTATATTTCTGTTCTCCGCTTGGCAGAGTGTTTCAATAAATCTTCTCAGCATAAGACATTAAAGCTCCTCGACATTTTCTTCTACCTGAGGCGTTGAGCAACACTCCGAATTTCTTCACAACACACACCTGCAGCTGTCAAGGTAGAGCAATGATGCAGTGGTTTCCTCCAGCCTGCTTTTTTGAGGAAGCATCTCAGTGCTTTGCAACAACACCAGACACCCTTGAGTGAAGAGGTTATCTAAGACATCTGACGCATTGTCAGATTGCTTCATTTTATATTGTTGTGATATTTTGATTTGATTTGAATTAATCATGCTGCTTGCTTGTGCAGTCCGTCAATTTGATTGCAGCACAGATCAACTGATGTGCATTTTTCTTGCTTTTACATGCCTCCTAGTACTGCTTCTAGCCTGTAGTAAGAGGTGATGAAGCATAGCAGACACACCCTAAACCCTCACAGACCTACGCTTAGTTGTGTTACGCTAACTTCACTGCCAAATTGTACCATCCACACACCTCATGCTATGTCTGCAGGCACATGCCACATGCTATAATAATTCCGTTGAACAGAGTAACAGCTAGCAAAAACAATTGTCTAGCAGAGCTCACAACACACCCTGGGTGGGAGTAGCAAAGAATATATTACGACTGTAAAACATCAACTACAGGTTCATTTCCTTTGTCAATGTCACTATAGACACAGATGCAGCAATTACTGATGAATTGGGAGCCCATAGACTGACAGCAATTCTTACTGTGCCACCTGTATAGTGCCTATTTTCAGATCCATGCTCACTGGAATGATCACTCAATATGCACAAATCTCCATTAAACAACTGTCGCTGCAAGAACTGCCATACTATGATGAGGATGTTGTGTAAACCAATATCTAATTCCTTATTAATAAAGCCTACAATAATTTCTGACTGTTGATTAAGAATAATCAAAAGGGGTAAATGTGAGGGGAATAATTGTATGAATAGGTATAAATGTTTGATGGTCTTAGAAGTCATATTTTTGTGTTTTTGTGTGAAAGAGATACCAATAACATCTGAAACACATCCTATCATGTCTGTTTGGGTATAATTATGCATAGAGTATTCACAACAACTCCTAGAGGTTGGTATGAAACAGATTCAGAGCTATTCACCCCACTGTGCGGGGCTCACTACTCCACAGCAGCTCATATATTGGTCTACTGAGTGTGAGTGTGCCATTCTCTGAGCGTTAAAGAAAATGTGACACTACTTTATCAAGAGTTGTCTCTTTCCTTACTGAGGTCAAGTGCAAAACGTAAATTGCCACAACAACTTCACTGGTGCCCAGCCCTATATGGGCTTACAAGACACTAAATAATAATAACCTGGGTGGCCACGTGGCAAATCATGATGTACAGTTCCACAAATTCAAAGAGTATATTTCAGAGCATTCAGTTTACATGAGAGAAATGTCCTGTTATGATTCATACATTTCTCTGTCTTAGCTACCAAGCATCTCTTATAAATCTCGCCAAAACAAAAATCCCCACATTAAAAAGCCAACTCAGCATATCAGCTTCAGACAATCAAAACAAATCTGGATTCTTCAATTGGATCTTTTCAAACAAATAATTCCTCAAGTCACTGTACAAAGGGCAATGGAAAACAAAATGAAATTCATCCTTAACAATGCCAAGATCACAAAAAAACCCAACATTGCTGATACACTGCAATCATTACTGACTTAGTTGACTAAAATTATTAGCATATTATTGTATCTTAGGTTGACAATAAATTAATTCTTAGATACTTTATTCATATGTCATTCCTTTTTTTGTCATTGACTTTGTCACTGGGCTAGTTCATGACAGTTTTTTGTGGGATACAGCCCCTTACATGACCTGCAATTTCTACTGTGTCCATTGTGCCAAATCGCCACACAGGGCAGGAGATGGTGACGACATGAGTAGGACGTGAACAAGGAAATAATAATGATTGGCAAAATGTGGATGATTCAAATCGAGTTGAAGATACATTCTTGGCGAGTGAGCACAACTGCTCCATGAATGAATCAGAGGTAGGCAGTTAGGCAGAAATGCATTTTATGAACTGAGAGATGAAGAGAATGATGAGATGGATGAATGCAAATCAAAGCAAACAGGTAAAAGGGAATAAAATAATAATAAATGACAATGATGAGAGATCTGGAAGTGAAGAAGAAGGGCATGAGCAAGTGCAAAGGGAATGACCTGAGAACTAAATGTCATAATAAAGTTTAATGAAAAGGCTCAAGAAAATATGAAGAAAGTAAACCTGTTTGTGCTAACAATAATTCTGACAAGAAACATGGGGGAGATAGTGTATGTGAAGGCCCTTAATGATGGCAACCTTTTGGTGAGATGTGCAAATGAAGAACTTGAGAAAGCACTCAAACTAAAAGAGATAGGAAAACTTAAGGTGGCAAGCACAGGGACGGTGGGAGCATCAAATGGTGGTGGATGTAAAGGAGTGATCACAGGTGTGCCAATGAGTGGATGTATGAAGGAACTAAAGAGGAATTTCAAAGGAGGAAAAATAATGAATGTGCAAAGAATGAAAACAACAAAAGAAGGAGTGAAAAAGGATAGTGAAACAGTACTGATTGGATTTGAAGGAGAGAGTGTGCCAAAAAAAAGTATTCCTACCAGTTGTCTGGTGAGAATGCATGTACCAAAACCATTGAGGTGTTTGGACACAGCCAAAAAATATAAAAACCAGAGGAGATGTGCTAGATGTCGGGGTGATCACAAGTATGGAAAGTGTGGAACAGTGGTGCCCTGTAACTAAATTACTGTAACTGTGGAGGAGCCTTTAATGTGGTATATGGTGGCTATGAGGTACTGGGGTCGTGATGGGAGAATAAAATCCAAAAAGTAAGAGTGGAAAGAAGGATCACACACATGCAGAGGCTGTAAGAGTGTCAAGATAATAGAACAATGCTACTAATGAATGAGGAGCAATGGGGGTTTGAGAACTACAACAAAGAATAAATGACCATACCAGGACAAGGGGGTAACATTCACTTCAGGAGTGATAAACAGTACGGCTGAAATAAAGTGAAAAAATTCAGCTGTCAAAGCAGCAGTGAATCATTTAGTATTGGTGGGAAAATCTCACCAATCAGTCAAGCTAGTATGCACCATGGGTTGGTTTACACTAATTATGGTAGTCTTGGCCAATGCATCTCATTAAAGAAATGGCTGTAAATCCAGATGTAGTACATGTTCAGGAAACCTGGTCAAAACCAAATTTAGACTTTTTGGTGCATGGATATACAGTGGTAAGGAAAGACAGAAACCATGGGGGAGGAGGCAGGTGTGCGACATTCATTTAACAAGATATTTCATATAGGGTAATGGGAAAAGTCGATGATCAGGAATACATACATATGGTGTGCAGATTTCAATGTTCACAGTACACTCAAATGGAAAGGCAATTGGATGGATGATAGAAATTTGGTGTGTATGAATGATGGTAGAGGAATGTGGGTAAACATAACAACAGGTACCGAATAAGCATTAGATATCACATTAGTGTCTAATCCCTTGGCTAGAGTTAGTCATTGGGAAATATGGATGGCTACAACAGTAGGCAGTGATTACTATCCAGTCTCATGCTCGTTGGGAGAAAGTATGGAAGTGAGACCAGGTGGTGGAATCCCAAAGTGGGTCTTTGGAAAAGTAGATTGAGATAAGATCCAGAAGTTGAGTGCGGAAACAATGGCTACATTTACATGTACAAAATATTCCGTTTTTTGTCCTCATTCTGAAAAAGACAATATTCCTAAGCTGTTTACATAGCTAATGAAAATGAATATTCAACTAATATTAAGTTGCTGCCTGATATTTATAATTTATATTGATATGACTAATATTGTAAAGTTATAGTTACAGGCACATCCATGACCTAGATTTACTACACTGCTGAGTGTTTTTGGTGCATCAGTCAGTCAGGATAATAACCAAACCTCTCCGTCCCTGTAGTACAGAAGGGGCACTCTTTTTCCAGCCTGCCCTAGAACAGCTCTGCACTCTCCTCTCATTCCTCTCCTCTGTCTGCCTTCCTGCTGCAGTATATGTCATTTTGCCTGTGCAGGGGTAAACAAGCAAGAGGATCATGTTTCGCAAACTGCCGTAAAAACACCCATGCTGTATACATGTCCAAAGAACGCTCCTAAAACCCAAATAATATCGACATATTCCACATGTCTTAATTGGAAAATGCTACTTTAAGAAGAAGGTGTAAATTGAATATCCAAACAGAATATTCTGTTTACATGACCTGTATCATTCGGAATATTGTCATAGTCTGAATAATTGTGGAATACTAGTGTGTATGTAAATGTAGTCAGGGACAAGAATTGATATTTCTGGAGATATAGATGGAAATCAATCAGTTAACCTTAACAATTATTATGGCAGCAGATGGATCTATAACCAGGAGTAAAAATAGGATAAATAGAAAGCCGGTACCATGGTGGACAGAGGAGTGTTGTCAGGCTGTAAGAAACAGGACTAGAGCATTCAGAAAAGTTAAAAGTTAAAATAACCCATAATATGCAGCATTTGATTCACAATAAGAAGGCACAGGCAGTGGTGAGAAGAATGATACTTCAAGCTAAGAGAGCAAGTTGGAGAAATGGGACAGAGGGGAATGGGAATATCCACTTATGACATCTGAGGAGGAAAGAGCAGCCACCAATAGGGATAGAAGAAAGAAATCATGGTGAAGTCATTTGCCAAAGATACATAGTTCAGAAAATCTGTCAGAAGAAGAGAGAAGAAGAAGAACAATGAGTCAGCATCCAGGTGAGTTTGACAGGAGGGAATAAACCGATGATATAACTGATGAACCATTTACTTTGGCAGAGATGGTGAGAGCAATAAATAGATCAAGACCAACCTCTCCAGGGGAAGAAAAGAGATGCTATGATATACTAAAGCATCTGGGGAAAGGAGCATTCTTAAAGTTGCTGCACCTTTATAACAGAGTGTGGGAGGAGGTATGATTACCAAGTGCATGGAAAGAAGCAGTAATGATTCAGATAAGAAAACCTGGAAAGGATCTGTCCAAACCCACTATTTACAGGCCAATAGCATTAACATCAAATACATGCAAGATAATGGAAAGGATGACAACAGAAAGGCTATCATATGAGCATGAGAAGAGAGGAATGCTGGCAAGTTATCAGAGTGCTTTTAGGAAAGGAAGGAATACTATGGACTCAGTGATAAGACTGGAGATTGAAATAAGAAAGGCCCAGGCAAATAAAGAGTCACGATTTGCAGTGTTTTTTGAAATAGAAAAAGCTGTGGAAGGAAAGATTGTTTATCAAGTTGCACAAGATGAATGTTGTTGGGTACGTTTTTAATTGATTAAAGGATTTTCTGTTTGGAAGAAAAATTCAAGCATGGATTGGATCAGACTTGTCAAATTAGTGCTGGCACACCTGATAATACTTACTTACTTGTCATCATTATGATTAATGCAATCTTCTTAAAGGTACCAGTATATATAGGTGGGTCACTGTTGGTGACGATGGGGTCTTGTGGAAAAGAGGAAGGAACATGGAGCATGCAATAAATCTGTATGAACAATATTCTTGATAGGACGGTTATCTGGATCAAACACAATAAATTATCCATTAATGTTAAAAAGAGTGCTTATATGATCTTCAAGCCTAAGAATAGAACCCTATCAGATCATCTTCACCCCATTCTCATAGAATGCTTGAATATGTTTCTCATGTTCTTAGGTGTAATTATCAATGACCAGGTTAATTGAAAAAAAACACATTTCCTATGTGTCCAGGAAAGTTTCAAAAAAACATACTGGTATTTTACAAAGAATAATAGAATGAATAGAATGAATAGAATGAATAGAATAGAATAGAATAGAATAGAATAGAATAGAATAGAATAGAATAGAATAATACATATTTTGTAGAGAAAAAGCTTTCTGGATCTGTATTATTCTATGATTTATCCTTTCATTTCTTATGACAATATAGTATGTAAAACCAGTATCTATTCCATATTTTTATTACCAAAAAAAAAAATTGGCTGAATTGTCGCTAACTCTTGCTGGGATGGTCATACTGCCCTCGGTCTTATTTCAGACCATGGAATTTTTAAACATATTTGACATCAACACTCAAAACTTCAGATAGGTACTTTTCAAATTCAATTTCTTAATAATAATTTCCCATTTCTTTTTACAGTTATTTGTCCATTGTCCATCCATTGTTATCACACCAGATCTGTTGATCTTCTAGTTGTGGCCAGTTGGTTTTTTTTTTTTCAGGCTCAGAGGTCCAGTCATATGGAACAGTTTTCCTGTTTCCCTTTGCAGTCATTCCTCATTTTCAAATTCTCTTGAAGGAATACAGTACTATATAAATGAGGTATGATAACAGTGTATAAAAGCACTACAAATAAATGTTATTGTAATCCTTGTATTTATTTCTTTTTTCTTCCTTGGTCTTCTTCCTTCTTCTTTTTGTTTGTCTACTTTTTTTACATATTGAAAATTGTTAAATATTTTAAAAATATTTATGTTTATTTGTAAATTTTGGGATTGGGGCTTTAGGTTCTCAGTAGAAAAAACGCAAACATTTTTTTCACCAGGAAAAGAAATGAAGAGGGGATGAAGTCAATGATGTATGGGAAAGAATTAGAAAGGGTTTGGACATTTTATTTGGGGGAGTTCTTTTTGATTCATGCTTAACATGGGCAGACCATACATAGAAAAATGCATAAATGTAATAAATGTGATGAGATGTTTGATTAGTAGGGAATGGGGAGCAATGTGTTCACCATTGAAAAGAATGCATGTGGCCTTGATAAGATCTGTGTTGGAATATAGCAGTGCAGTTAGCCAGGTTACATATAAAGAAACTGGATATGATTCAGGCACAGGTATTGAGAGTGTGTAGTGGGGCTTTTAAACCAGTACTTGCCCTACAGGTAGAAATTGGAGAAATGCAATTAAGAATGAATGCAACTGATGGCAAATTACAGCTCTATTTGCATGGAAAAAATGATTTTCACTTCACACGAGAAGTGTTGCAGAATGGGAGGTTACAGAGGGATAACTTTTGTCAGGTAGGGAATGACATTGCAAAAGAACTTGGAGTGTTTGATCTGACAATAAGCCCTTCAGTAGTTTATCTGGTGGATGGACACTTGTGTGGCCTGAAATTGACTGGTATTTGTAAAAGGTAAAAAGGAAAGAAAAAGATCATATTGATTTGGTTAATGCACTCAACTGTCATGCATGAGAGAGTATAGTGATTACACAGATTTATACAGATGGTGCTAGGAGTGACAGGATATGGGGTGGCAATAGTAGCAAAATTAACTGGAATCAACAGATGAACATTCACTAAGTTAGGGATCTGCACAGTGAAGATGTTGGCAATGTTGGTTGCACTATGATGGGTGGATAAAACTAAGATAAGTTGTTGAGTCAAGTCTAGACCGTACTCTTTAATTTACAGAGACCCAACATTCCCCCATGAGCAAGAACTTGGCAACAGGAGCAAAGAAAAGCTCCCCTTTAACAGAAAGAAACCTTGAACGGAACTGGGCTCTAGGTGGGCGGCCATCTGCCTCGACTGGTTGGGTTGAGAGAGAAAGAGGGAGGGGGAGAAAGACACAGAGAAGCACAATAACAACAATAACTAGAAAATTCCTGCAGCAGAAATTTTGAGAGTGACACGGGTCGGTGCCGGTGGGTCATGTGTGAGGGAGCCCCAGCAGCTGATGGGGAACACTTATCAGGGAGGAGCTGATGGTATTTGTGTCATTGATGCTCTGTTATGATTTCAGTGGTATGGCCGTTAATTATTAGTGCTGATCAATAATTACACTTAGTGTGTTTGAAACATGAAAATATATATAAACATATATATATAATTCTAATAATACTATATATTACATTGACTTTTAAGTCATGATGTGGAGTCACAACATGTACATAATAAATATAATTTATGGGTTTTCTACATCATCAGGAGCACACCTGTACATTATGAATACATTTCTTAATACATTTCAAATATTGAAACAGAACACACCTTAGACCAACAGTTGTTTTTCATGTGTTTATTTATATGACAATCTGCCCTTTCATCCTCAAATGTGATTAGAGAAACTGCCCCATAAAAACCTTTTACATTGACAAAATGAAAGAAACAGACGGAGGAGCAGCAGAAGTGGGACAGACAGACGGAGGGAAATTTGGCTGCAAGGTGATCGTCTTGCATGTTCTCTGAAAATACACAAAAACAAAGAAATCAGTAAGACAGACAACATTATGGTAGCATGAATTAACTCAAATTAAACTCATCCTCATGGATACATTTATAAATGCTCCTTACTTGGCTATATATATATATATGTATATGTATATGTATATGTATATATATATATATATATATATATGTATATATATATGTGTATATATATATACACATATATACACAATGCCTCTTTTACATATATATATATATATATATATATATATATATATATATATATATATATATATATATATATATGTAAAAGAGGCATTGTATATATATATATATATATATATATATATATATATATATATATATATATATATGTAAAAGAGGCATTGTGTGGAAATAAATATTTCTCAGCTTTTATTTTCCAGTCAAAATAACATGCTTGAATAAAAGTAACTTTAAGACAAAATTTGCTGCAAAGGGTATGAATCATTTCAGGCTTGACTGTATGTATATAGTCCAATAGATAGTATAATATAGATATGAAGCAATATATACGTAGTTCTCCGGGTGTGTAATTTTAAGGCGGGTGTTTATATGAACAGTAAAAGAAGGTTGTTGTTTTTTTATCTCACCGAAAAGGATTTCTCATAGTGGACTTTTACTTGTAATAAAATAATCTGAATACTTCTTCAACCAGCAGCATTACGTTACTACACTAACAGTATTTACAGCACGAAGGTCAGTTTTAATCTGTGATATCATCTACCTGTTTGGCCAGTGAGCCTCACTGCCGTTCAAATACACCAGACTCCTTTGACAGAAAGACTAAATTTACTTAACAGAGCACAGATCTACCACACAGTCTCTTTTTTGGCATTAATGTGAGGTACTTTGCTTCACGAAGGGATCTGATAACTTCTTCAACCGCTGAAACTCACCCAGTCACACACACACAGACTAAGCAGCTAGCTGCGCTACAGCAGCACCTCCCGTTACCTTACCATCTTAAATGTGTGTTTTTTTTAAAAGGAGTCTGGCGCTGCTATATAGCGCGGCTATTTTCGGTTAACGTAAACAAAATGGACCTTACTTTTAAACAGAGACGTCTATCTCGATACAAATCATATTAATGATGTCCTCAAACACTTTTAACATCACTCTGAACTTGACAGAAGCAAACTCATCACTTTAATGGACTTTGACAGCACACTGAGTCACAGTTTAGCTATATGTATAGTGTTCTTGCTCAGCACCGACTGTATATTTTTTGTACATATTAATAATTTATTCCCAAAAAATGAGAGAATAATGTCTAGATTCAAGAATAACGTAATGCTACTAAGATAACAAAGTTGAAGAGAAAAATATTCACTTACCTCAATCAGATGACTTTGTGGTTGGTACAGCGCCCTCTGATTCAGGCAGATTAGCTAGCACACTTAGCTCCATGCACATAGCTTCACACACACCGGGACACTCACACGCACGCCCGCAGGCACGCCCACACGCAACCCCACACACATACACAGAGATTTACTCTGCTCCCCATGGCAACCCGTGCATGTGTGCGTCCTCATACGCGTGCGTGTGTGTTGTGTGTAAATTTGTCAAAGTAGCTAAAAATGTTAGCTCCGTGAGCCTGTCAAAAAAGGCATTTTTGTAAAAGAACCGTAAGTCCTATCAGAAATCTGGGCAGACCAGGACCACCACAAGATCTTTCTTGTGGTGGTTCCTCCTTAATTAATATGGGAGTCTATGGGACAGTTGGCTGGTAAACCCTTCACAAAAGGGCTGACAGTTCAAATTCTGTTTGTGTCTGAGCTATGGTTGGTGATTTAAATGACAGAGCACAAGTGTGCCTACTACTGTGGAAAAAATGATTTGTGTAGACCAAAATATGTGGCTGAAAGGACGATTTATCCAGAAATTTTTCAGAAAAATTTAAATAGCTTCTTCCACTCTAAGCGATGACATCACGCACTCTAGCACTGAACATTCCAGCAATACACACTAATGTTAAACTCAAAATTGATCTAAAATTGCACATGAACCTTTAAAAGTCACAGATCAAAAAGTATAAAGGATACTCAAAAAGTTTAATACAAGTTTAATAGCTGACAACTTTGTGAACATTTTAAAGTTTGAATGAAGTCTGTAGCTCAAAGTATGGCGAAGTAGTTGAAACTTGAAATTTCCCCTAAAATGTGAACATTTTTTGACCCCTCCCCATTCATTTCCTATGGGAAATTTTTTGCAGTTTTTAATTTAAATTTCAATATCTTCACCAAAAGTCATAGCACACCATTCCCGAATGAGCCGCACGTTTTGATATATAATTCGCATGGGTTTTCTCAAAGCTGCGGGACAAGTTACGCGCCGAAATTTTGTACGGAAGAGGAATAATAAGAAGTGGAAGAAACATGACGAATAACAATAGCCCGAGTCACTACGCTCCATTGCTATTGCATAGCTATGGAGCGTAGTGACTCGTGCAATACCCCGTGTCACTAATAATAATGATAGTAATAGAAATATGACTAATAATAATAGTAGTAGAAGTGGGCAAATATGACTAATAACAATAGTAGTAGCATCAAGCTGGGCCAAGGGGAAAGCAGGTGGTCCGCAACCACAGGCAGGAGATGGTCCACAATTGAAGGTCTCCTATGAGACGAGAAAGCACAAAACTCTGAGGAAGATGCCAAGTTAGTGATATGCGTACAGATGGAGAGAGGGAGGAGGAGCAAGGATAGCTGAAGGCTCTGCCTCCCGTTTTATTTTGGAGACACTTTTGCAATGTTATGTAGGCAGTCCTTGAATTTTATGTGGGAGTTAAAGGACATATACTGATCAGATTTCTCCCAGATTTCATACAGTGGTGTTTTAGGGCAAGGCAATGCCATATCATTAGATAATGTTTTTCTAAGGTTTTTAGGGTCAAGCATGATAACTTCAGTTTTATCTGAATTTAGTAGCAGAACTGGACTGCAGGTCATCAAGATCTTTATGTCCTTAACTTTTGCATAGAGTCATTGTTAACATGTACAAACTAGAATCAGTCTGATAAATAGGACTTAAACCAGCTTAATGCCAATTAAATGTTCCAGTTTCTGTAAGAGAACGCAATGGTCAATGTCGCCAAATGCAGCACTTTTAGGAGGTCATTTGGCTGTCTCTATGCCATGATGCACTCTAAATCCTGACCGAAAATTCTCAAATAAAGAATTGTATTGTATTGTATGTAAAAGTATTGTAGAAAGTCAAACAACTGATGGGAGACTGCTTTCTCAAGGATCTTAGAGAGAAAGGGAAGGTTAGATATAGGTCTACAGTTGGCTAAAACACCTGAATCAAGAGTAGGCTTTTTAAGAAAAGGTTTAATCACAGCTATTTTAAAAGACCAAATGTGGAGCGAAGTGGAACAGATAGGAGAAAGGGAGGCATCTATTTGAAATTTAAAAGTCTCTACGCGTTACTAGGGTAGGTAGTGGAAACTGTTTTGACAAGGTTCAGGTTTGGACACTGTGCACTATTCAAAACACTGAAATGGGAGGGAAACATCAGATAGACTTGTGTCAGGAAGAACAGTCAATGGAGCACATAGTTCTGAGTTGTAGGGGGTATGGGACACAGAGAGAAATGATGAGGAATAATCTGAGGCAATTAGGGATGCAGGAATTCACATTAAAAGGATTACTGAGCATGGGTGAGAGATCACAGGTCAGGTACTCTAACCTTTATTAGGGTATACAAAGGTTTTTTATAGGATATGATGGATAAGCAGGAATAAGGTGCTAAGACGGCTGACATGGATAGAGGTTTTACAGTATGACTAAAGCATGGAGAATAAAATAGTTTAGAGAGAGAGAGAGTGTGTGTGTGTGTGTGTGTATGTGTGTGTGTGTGTATGTGTGTGTGTGAATGGATTTAGATTGTAAGTCTCCGGAACAGAAGGTGGCGACAATGCTCTAATAAACTATAAACTGGATGCCAATCGCCGTAAAACAAGAAGAAGAAGAAAATAAGATGAATCGCCGCACAGGCATGGCGCACAGCCCAGCACTTGCGTTTTTCGAGTGTTTTTCTAGAGGACTGGGGTTGAACTGCGCATGTGTTGTGTGAACTCTCTCTTTCCGCTCCGCGCCTGCAGCTGCAGCTCTCACCTCGGTGATCTTCCTCCTCCTGGCACAGCATCACATTTGTTCACCACAGAACCGAGGAGAGCCTCGTTTCCCTTGAGAGTTTATGTCTCTGCATCATCGACAGATGTCTGCCGAGACGTTTCTTCTCCCGCCCAGCCATTGTGGCTCCACTTTGAAGGATAACGTCAGCGCTTCTCTGCCTGGTGAGTGATATAAAAAAGCGGTTTGTTACTGTGCAGAAGAAGAAGAAGAGGAGCTCCATAGGTCATGGCAGCTAGCTTGCTAGTCAGTCCTTCCCCCGGCCTTCTTCAGGAACGTGGTCGGCCATCTCCCCCCGGTTAGCCTTCACTAGCAGCCCCTCTGAGATACTTGAACAGCACCTAAAGGGTAATGTATGGTGTGGCCAGGCACCAAGCCTGCACGCGTTACGTTAGATTAATACTGCTGTGTGGAGCGCGATATCCTAAAATGCAGCGTGTGAAAACCATATTGTGTGTATGTGTGTGGAGTGTATTATTGGTGAAATAGCCTCGCTATGTTTGTTAGCAGTGTGCCCAGCATTGACATGGTAACGCAGCTTGATAACCCTTATGCTTGTAGGCTATTTATTAGCACCAGTTCCGTTAATGTGCGTTGTGCATTTGAACCACAGATGTTCAATGTTTACACATTTAAGTTCATATTTTCATCTTGCTCTTTTTAAATCAATCAAACTAACTTAGTTTTTTTTTTTTTTAAATTTGTCCTGAATAGTAAAGAAAGGGGTCCAAACATGCTCCAAAATGGCTGACATTTTAGAGAAAGGCTGAACTTTGAAATTAGTATCTAAAGGGAATTTATTTATGGTATGTGTAGAGTAGTCCAAAAACACAAAACTACTACTGTTGGTGTGTAAATGTCACCCAAATATTAGTATAATATGTATGAGAACTGAGCCTAAAAATCTGCCACAGCTGGAAGTCAGAGGTCATCATAATTAATACTTATCTTGACCCACCAGATGGTCTGTTCTTGCGTGACCTCATGAATCCAGCTGCCTCAAGATAAAGTAATACTTTTGAAACATCCACAATGTACCCATTGTGTAAATGATAAATGTGTGTCCACTGTCACTCTTCCTCAAACTGGTGCTAATTATAGAGCATCTTAAAGTGATGCAAATATTTGACACAGGAGAAGTGAACTTAACACCCAAAGCCAGCTGAAACATTCAAACTATCTTCCCCCAGTGTTTTAGACCTTTTACTCTATTAGGATATTAAGCTTCCTGTGCCACACCCAAACAAGCTTAATTGAATCATTTAATGTTTCCGTTTTATTGTATTAATTGTATGATTAATACTTAACTCAACACTAACTTGTGTATTTAAAAGGAAATTTTTTCAACCTGGACCGTCTTTTCATATCTGTTTGTGTGACTAATGCAGCCCACTTTGCGGCTGCCAGCTGCAGCACTCGCTCATTACTAGACCACTTTCAAATTAGTCACTTGGGCACAAAAAGATGGTAAACAGAGGTCCAGGTTGAAAAATACTTAAGTTTTAAATCTGCATTAATTTACAGGTATATTATTTAAAGACTTAACCTCCTAATAACGTAGGACTTTTAATGTAGGTGAAGTCTCAGTTCTGTTCTACCTTCATAACATGTTGGTTTGAGGTCACCTCAGCTCTCCATTTAACCTGTTCACTGTGAGTGTTTTTGTTTTCTATGCTTCCTTTACAGTATCTAAAACTGATGTGCCAACATAAAGCTGCAGAAAGATGTCTGTCTTACGACTTTTTAAAAAAACAAGAACTCAGTAGAGCATGACAGATAGGGTTCACTTCCTGTAGCTGCTTCACAATAAAAGTGTTACAGTGCTTTGTCAGAGGGCATCTTTTAATGTGAGTTGGTAGCAGCTGGAAGTGTTCACTTTGCATTCACTATGTCTTAAAACAGGAATTCTATTTCCAATATGGCAAAGGCGAGTGAATAAGAAACAGTTAGGGTGCTATTCTCAATGGATAGTGAGGACAGGAACGTTGGAGTGAAACAAATCAACAAAACTACAGAGGCAACATAACACAGGAGCTATAAATGTACCGTTTCAGAAAATGGTCTTCATGTACACTTTTTCAGAGCAAGTAGAAAAGTCATATTAAAAGCTTTTACGCTAGTCAGATTCAACCTCACATGGTCTTCATCAGGACTGAGTAAAAATACCTTGATTACACCTGTTACTCTACACTCAGCAAGCATTTTATTAGGAACACCCATGCAATCTAATGCAATCCTATCCCAATAGTTCTTCCATAAATTCTACTTTTAGGCAGCTTGTACATTTTCAGTTTTTGTTGACATTGTCAAAAAGATGTGTAATAGAAAAATCACACTTTGTACTGTAGGCCACCACACTTCATACTGTGCACTTTGGATGAACTCAAATTGTGTAACCTTGAACATGCAACCACTTCACACGTATGCACATTATTAGCAGTAGGGAGTAGCTTTGCCTTGAACATGTGCTAGTTCCTCTCAACAGATTGACAGCTTTGATGACACACCTGGCACTATACCACATATACACATCCTAACACTGCCTCCCTCACTCCTTGACTATAAAATTAATGTACTTTATAACCAACATCAGTCTGCAGTTACACTCTGTTGTGACTGTATACTGATCCCTTGCAAGGTTTTCATTAAAAAACAAAAAGACAACTTGGTTATTCGTCAGTTTTTTATTTTCAGATTTCCGCCACAGGTGATAATTCTACTTACTTTGTTATTTAGGTCATAGTGGGTGATGGTGGTGAACTGGAGTGTATTGTATAGAAAGTGTTTCTAAAGTATTAGGATTTTCTCCACCAGAAGGTCAAAATATTAGGAGTACTTGCCATTATAATGCACTCCAGTACACCGCCACCACCCACTACAACCTGAATAATAAACATAACATCTGACAATGTCAACAAAAATTCAAAATGTGTAGCTTTTCGTTGGATTTCATTAGATTATACAGGTGTCTCTAATAAAGTGCTCTGTAATTGTTTCCGACAATACACACCTGAGGTAAATGCATCACACAATGAAATGACCATATACAAAGAAAACAATAATCAAAATGATATGAAAGACAATCAAAATCATATACATCAAATAAAATATAAATAAGAATAAAGGAGTCCCATCACTTGTTAGATTTAATGTTTTAATGGGGTTTAATTGAATGGGGTTTATAATCTTTTTTTCTTCATTCAAACCCGAATATACTTGTGTTTTTACATTGATCTGTTGTTACTTGGATATGAGAAGACTTAAAAATGACATTTTGTCTGCATGATCGCACAGGTCTAGCCAATTAGTTTAGCTCAACAACACAGCTCCATAAAGATGGGCAGGGCTGCTCAGACAGGATCTGTATCAGGGGTCGGGTCTGCATGATTTTTCCCTGCTGTGAGGATAAACTGGAAATATACATGCTCACAATGAGGCTAAAACATGTTATACTGAGCCAGTGGAAATGGGGCGTAAATCAGCAGCTGTGGAACATGCTCCCATTTTTGCAGAAAGGCCTGATGAATTTGCTGACCACGGGCAGGCAGGGGGCTATATCTCCTGATATGTTCCAGGTCATCCCTCAGGTGCTCTATGGCCTGTAAATTCCAGGAGAGAATGCATGCCAAGGCTTCACAGACTAATTAAGCATGGCCTTTTTCTTTCTTGATGCTGTCTGGTCGAAGTTTAGGGCCTTTTGAAAATGGCTTGGTTAGGAATTGTTCCTGTAGGACCATATTGGCTAAAACCCCACCCAACAATGTTTGTGTGAATAACAGATTTTATTGTGTCATTGCACAAACAATATTGCTGTAGTACAATATTGCATCAGGACATACACTAGTTTTCTCGTACTCTTTTGCATCAATACTAACAGTAACAGTGAAATGAACATGAAAAAGTATTTTAGTATTTTGAGTATTTAGAACACGTAGACAGATTTAAGGTGAAGAATGTCTCTTTAAAAGTGTAACTTGTGACTGTCCAATATCTCATAGTGACATCATTTTGTGTGTGATTTACAGGAAACTGCCTTGCATGACCCCAACACCTGGATTGCCTTTTATGTTTTGGTGCCATGATGCTTGGGTTCCAGGGGAATACTTCATCCTCCAAAGTGTATCGTTGTGTGGCATGTTCAGCTACCTTCACTGGACTGGCTTCCTTGCTGGTACATCAGGCGACCCATGCTAGTGCACTCTCCAAGGTTCCTGGCCCTCCTCAAACACAGCCAAGCATCAGCCCGAATGACACACTGTATGCAAGCAAGGACTTATCGAGTGAGAACCCAAGTCCACCAACACTATTGCCTGAGAGCCCTTCACCTTCTTTTTATATTTGTGATTGTGGAGAGGAATTTCAGGACTTTAGTCTTATGCTTGAGCATAAGCATTCACACATCTCTCAACTACAGCTACTACAACCCCTGGATAATCTCTCTAGTGGAACAAGCTGTGAAGAAATGTTTTCCACTCAGCATGTACAATTCAGTACATCTATAACCAAGCCAGGTTTGGTCCTCAATTGCCCCTCTACCTCAAGGTCCCCAGCTGTTGAATTACCCACATCAACAGACCATAAAGCGGATGTAAGTCTGGAGGATGGCATTGCTATTGTAACCACTCCTCAAGGCCAGTGTACACCACCTCAAGATGGTCGTGAGAAGCAACTTGAGAAGATGGCAGCAGCAGAACTAATACCAGAGATTGTAAAAGACATGCATTTCCAGGACAAAACAAATTCTGTTCTCAGCGGTAAAAAGGGTGAGAATTTGCCCCAAAATAACAGTCTAATGAAGTTGCTAGCATCAGCATACATGAAACGCTTCCCACTTCCTCAGTCTCAGAATCAGAACAATAACACAGTTACCCCCAAACAAGAAGTCGTCCCAGTTGATATAACACCAGGAAAAAAAACTGAGGTGTCACCGATCAACGATCTTTCTATTGCACAGTTGAGGCGACTGCTTGCAAAACCTGGTATAAAGACAAAAGCTCCATCCATCAGCAGAATTCTTGAGTCCAGTAAGAAGAGAATTGTTTCTCTGACTAAAACTTTCTCACCTGTTGTGGTTCTTGAAACTCGTCAAAAGCTCATGGATGCTAGCAGTAATGGCACATATGGAAGATACCAATGTGGCCGCTGTCGTCGGGTCTTTCAAAACATGGACAGACTGACAGAGCATCATTTCTTGCACAAAAAAGAGAGGATTAAATGTTGTAGACGCTGCAAACAACTGATCATTGGGAGGTTGCCTTTCCCTGACAATCATGTATGCCCCCAGTTAGGAAACAAGGCCATACAGCCATCAAGATCTTTAAAACACAAGTTACCCTTTGCCCAAAAAATAGTGCCATTCCATAGTCTTAACAATACAAAAAAAGTTTTCTTTTGTCCATTGTGCAAGCACAGCTACGCACGGAGGTATAACCTCAAAATGCACAAATGCCAGGGTCCAGGGTCAGCCCTTACTCGGCAGGCCAATCCCTCCATTGAGAAAATGCTAGCATTGAGATCAAACAGTAAAGCCAAAATAGATGCAGAGATTAAAGATGAATTTCAGAATGCTAAGAGTGTTGCCGTGGGCACTGAAGTTACTGGTCGTATTAAGGTAGAGGTGACCTCTCCAAATTCGGAACAGCCTGCAGTGTCACAATTGGCCTGGACTCATTCAGCTAAAAGCTTCCCACCATTCTACCCCAAATCTTCCATGATGGAACAGCACAAGGATGCCTCACTGTGTGGGACTTCAATTCAGCAAGGGGAAGAAAACAATAGTTGGAATGCAGCAGCAACTGATAATGAAGACAGCAATGAAGGGCAGTGGACAATGCCATTAGATGATGAAATGGAAGTGCTTAATTCTGCAGAGCAACCTGGTAATGATACAGGGGTGAAGAAATCTGTGTCAGCCGAGACAGCACCCACTAGCCTGCGCTATTTTGTCAGAGAGGGTGTAAAACGTTACCCTTGTAACAGGTGTCAGAAAACATACAGTCGAGTGTCTACTCTGAGGCGCCATTTACGGCTGTGTGGCTTTAGGCCACGTGGTCCTGGCACTACAGCACAGAGTCAGGGGGCCATTCCACAAAATGCCAACAATATGAGACCAATGTTTGCTTGCTTTGTCTGTGGCAAGTCTTTTAACCGCAAAGACAACATGATGGTTCACAGAAAAAAATGTCAGTTGCATCAAACAATGTTAGATGTGGATAGGGGGACTGTGCAGCAAAGTATATTGGGCAACGCAATAGACAGTCAAACACAGGAGGACGATGGAGGCAACTGGGGCATCATGTCACTGCCCTCTGTACTTCCCAGGAGGGTGACATGCGAGTGTGGGGTTGGATTTACATCTCCAAGACTTCTCCTGGAGCATCTACAAAAGCATGCACAGGAATCATACACATGTCCAACTTGTGGAGAGACAGTGAATTCCTGGGCAGACTACGAAGTTCATCTGCAGATCCACATGCACCCTCATCATCAGCTGCTCAAGGGATTACAACCACAACGATCACAACCCCTGTTACTGCGATTTCAGCAACAACCACCTCAGCAGCAGCCATCTCAGTCTGTGGTTCAGCCTCCGCAGAAGCAACCATGTCCAGAGCCACTTTCAAATCCAGGAAAAAAGCAGCAGCGAATTGTATGCACGCGATGCAGCAATACATTTGCTACTCGTTGTTCCCTTAGGAGGCACATATCCTTGAATCGATGCAAAGGTGGACGGGTTATAAATCCATCCACAAATCCACCCAAAACTTATCACTGTTCCCACTGCAACTCTGATTTCCCAAACACAATCAGTCTTATGTTTCACCAGAGGAGTGGGGCTTGCAAACCTGCCATCAAACCTGTGCGTTGCCCTGTCTGTCTTCGCTGGTTTGGCACAGTGGATGGTCTGCAGAAACACCTGCTCACTCACAAACAGTCTGAATCATACCGCTGTGATGTCTGTCAGGGTACATACCCAAATCTTAAATCGCTCAAAAACCATCGTAGGAGAATTCATCGCATCATGGCTGGAGACACAAAGCCAAAAACACAAGAACAATTGACATCTTAATGACACTTTTCTGAAAAATGTCTGTAACATGAGACTAATGCATTCAAGGTTGTATTTTACATACTTTGTTTTTTAACTGTCCAGGGGTTGTTTTGACATTGTACAGCTACATACAGCTCTTTTCTTTGGGAGGGGAGCTAAAGCAAATATTTGTGTTATAGTAGCTTGTCACTGTAAAAACAAAAGCTTTGATATACTGTACATTCTAGTTTTATCAAGTTAATCCCTCTATTACATAGTCTAATAGCCTGTAAATGTTTCTGAGTATTTGCTAATCAAACGTTTATCAGAAGTTGTGATGTAGGTTGTTGTTGTTCTGGTGTAAATAAATATACCAGTTTGCGAAACCTGTACATTGGTATCATTTTATGTGATGTGGGATCTCATATCTTACTTAATGGCTTTAAGGCGAGTAGTGGAGGATTAACATGAAAAAGTAACTTTAATGATTTTAAAGAACATGCTTTAATTAATTATAGCATCAAATGACAATTGACCTTGTCCCACAAACTTGAAAATGGATAACTGTAGGGGAAAAAGCTCATTGTACCGCAATCCATATTTCGTGTCCTGGGTTTTACTCATAAAATTTTGTGAGAGATAATTTAATTTGATAGAAATGTCTCTGCCACATTTTGAGAGCCCAATAAATAACATTTTTTATATGAAATGGATAAGGAAAAACATGGGTTGACATAATATACAGACGAGTGACAAATTAAAGGAAAAACCGGTACAGGTCTGAATGCTTGAGCCTTACAGTGTGGTGATCCAGTTGCTTTGTTAAGCTTTAAGTATTTCAATGGCATGGTTTTGGGCCCACATTCCCCTGAAATGTTTCATTATAGGATAAAGGTAATCACTCAGAACAATTTTGTATTGATTTGCAGTGACCCTTTCTTGTAAGGAGACAAGTGGTTTGTGAGTTATGCTATTACGCACAAGTTTAAGCTGAACAGGCCTGTGATTTTAGTATCAGTATCTTCTGCTAACTGCTGAAGCTGTATACCAATCTGAAAACTTAAAAATTACATCTTTTGATCATCTGACCTTTTACAACACAGTATTAATGTAAAAATCATTGTTCATTAAGCCATGTTGGAAAGACTAGTATGCAGTTACGTCCAGAAAAATCTCATTTAGAAGTACTTCTTCATATGTTTATGGTGTGTATTTTTAGAAATAATTGGGAACCTTTTGTCCCTAAATTATGTATAGGCAAAGCAGAAAACTTCCCCAAACGTTATGGGTTTACAGTGTGTCCACTGATTTGAAGCACTTTATTGAACATTCAGGAGTGTGAACAATTAAAGCACAGAATCTACTAGTGAGGGTCCTGAGATAATCAGGTTTTTCTTTGTCTTGTGTGGAGATTTAACTGAATGGTCGTTTTGACCATGTTTTGCAGTTTTGTTTGTTAAGCATATTTTATGAAGTGCTTTTCAGTCATTAAGCATCCAGTTGTCATTATTGTTTTCCTTTCATAAGGCAGCCCTTATGTTTTGAATATGGCATAATTATTTCTGAGACTGTCCTTTGCTCACATAAGGGTGTTTGCCACAGATGCATCAGCAGTTAAGCCTTAACAGAGACCTTATAATGAGTGCTCTTTATCTTCTGTCAGATTTGAAGAAACCTGTAAGTTAGAAAATGTTTTCTGTAACATGGGGGCGGGATCCCAACTTGTACACAAGACTGTAGGTTTGTTTAAGTAACTGTATTGATATGTAAAATATTTTTTAATAAAGCTAAATGAAACAAGTTTTTCAACTTTTTTAATATAATATTTTAATTCTAAGTCTTTATCTCTTGAACTTTCTCCATGCCCCTAAATATGTAATAAATGTGTGGTACTAAAATTGAAATTGCTGGGCTCTTTAACTGGAGTGTAATGGAGGTAAAAGGCCTGCCTACTTTATGTACAATGGGGGGAAAGTATAATAAGTATGCCAGAAGTTGAAAAACTGCACTGGTAAGAAAATAAGTTACAGGAGTATAGGTATAGAGTGAAACTTGGAGCCAAAAGTAGGTGTTTGATTCGTAAGACCTGTGGTTCTTCACTATTTATTATAAGCCTGAAGACTGAGAATATAACCCATAAGTACCCCACCCGTAATGTCCGTCAGCTGCTGCTTCCAAGCTCAAGAATAAAATGTATAGCTGAACATAGAGGTGCTCGGAGTCATAGAAAATATGAACATCTATTGTGTATTATCGTTGCAGCTGAGCAACTTCGCAATCAGCTGATAGCCGTTGCGTCAAGTAGGTGGACCTTGAGTTGCTATTTCTAGTATCAAGAATGTACCACCAGGCTCAATACTAGTGCTATTTTGTGTCATGAAGGCTTAGGCTAAATGACCCACTATACAGTATAACCCATTGATATGTTTAAAAGAAATAAAAGCTCTTATTATACATCCATGGTATAACCACAGCAGAAAAAAACATCAAAGGTGAGTTATGAACTCCAGTCGGTAGGTGTCAGTATAAGCGAGTAGAGGCCGGACGTCTTTCCGTTGGTTGGCGCCATCCGGAGAAGAAGAGGGGGGTCTTTCCTCTTCTCTGTGGCTAACTGCTACTTGTTCATGCTAACCACCGGCAAGTTAACCAGATTGTGGATGTCTCACAAAACGACATAGTGCGCGGTTTATGGCAAGGATATATCAGCATATCAATACGGCGGTTCTTTGATGTTCATGCTAAGGTAAGATAGTGTTACTGTAATGAGCTAACGTTAGCTAGTTTGAGGCTAACGTTAGCTTGGTGGGTTTGCAGCAAAGCAGGCGCGCTTTCAACAAAATTAACGATGTTATAAACAATAAAATGCCACAAGCGAACTTAATTTTCCAAATATTCAGCGGTACAGAAATGTAGTGTAGCATTTGTGCCAGAGTACTGTTTGGTTTGGTTTATTAACAGCGTGTATTCCAGACTTGAAGTATATTGTTTGTGAATATGATAAAGAGTTCATTGGGTCATTTCAGAAGGTAACGTTAATGTTAGGCCTTACGTATACGTTAGTGAGACGCTAATAATAATGTTAAACGTAGAAAGGAAGCCACACATGATTTTCAATAATTACAGCAGTCTCTCATTAGCTTAAACGTGTAATTCGTCCACTGCCCCTCTGAGCTTGACTGAGTCAGTTACCAGTAAATAATGAGGTGTGACTGAATTGCATTTTTGTCCGATTCGGTTTTATTCTGGTTTTGATTGTATTAATTCTAAAAACTTGTGTCCATCAGCAGGACAGGTGCGCCAGAGGGCTCCGCATCAATAATGAACACATCCATGCCTAGCCTGATGATGGAGACAGGTAGCCAACAGCTGCCAAATGTCCTGGAGGATGACTTAAGCAAAGACTTGATGAACGCTGGCCGGTTTTGCTTCAGCTGTGAGCAGATATTTGCAAATCGGAAATTCCTGGAGGAACACATGTGTCCTGCTGCAAGTCACATCTGCTCCTGTGGAACTGAGTTTACTGTATATGAAGACATGCTGGAGCACAGTACTACACATGAACCTGGACACCAAGTGCTTGATCATGAAACAATAAGGAAGCGCAGAATTGAGAAGCGCAAAGAAGAGGAGGAGAAACTGAAAAGACTACAGTCAGGTGAGGTTGTCTGGAAGGCGCCAAAATTGGACAATGTGCCATCAGTTTCTTTGCCAGCGAAGCCGATGTTGAAGGTACCTGTTACATCAGCTCTTATGCCACAAAACCGAATGCAGTCTGCGCAGATTTCAAAAGTGCCTGCGTTGTACCCATCTTTACTCCCCAATCCTATACCATCTGAAACAGACATGCAGAATATTTTTGCAAATGTTGGTGCACCAACAGTGGATCTTTGGACACTTTACCAGCCAGTGGTGTTGTTGCAAACGGTGCGAAAGTTTAACAAGAAAAAGCCATACACCTGCAGCAAATGTGGGGAATGTTTTATGACAAAGAACTCTCTCATCTCCCACAACAGCTCTCATGTTACGGATAAAGTTTCTGGCTGTATAGGATGTGGGCTGCTGCTCTCTAGCAAGAAGTTAGTGCCTCGCTTCCATGTTTGTAACTCACCCAGCACTGCTACCAAATTCAGACTCATCACTGCGAGACCTCTGAGTCACGAGCGAAACGATGCCAGTAGAGACAGGAGTCAGAATCCCAGTACTCAAAAGCCTCATGTTTCTTCCTCCCTATACTTGACAAGCAAGAATCCCAGTGCAGCCAGTAAAGGCAGTCTGGCACCTCACGCGCCCTCCGCCCTGCCGTTGAAAAATCAGAATCTCAGAACATTCAATAGTCAAGGGTTTCATGTCACTCCATCCCTACAGTTGAAAAGTCAGAATTCCAGTACATCCAAGCCTTACGTCGCCCTTCCTTTGAAGAGTCAGAGTCCAAATCCCATGGCACTCTATAAAAGCAGTTTTGGGCGCTCTGACACTCCTTCAGTGCAGTTTAAGATGTCCACAAACTCTGTGTCAGGTACACTGAGCAAAATGACACAGACATCCTCGGCACCAAATGGGTTCACATGTCGAGTCTGTCATATTTCCTTTGAAACTGCTCAGCTGCTTCAGAGGCACAAGTGCGTCAAAGCAAAGGAGTTTATGGCACAACACGTGCGAGCTGGTAAACAGTTTTACAGACAGAACAGGGTGACACCAGTGGCGAGCCCCGATCTTGCTCAGATGAACGGTCAGAGAAAACTTGGGATCTCAGCTTCTGGTAACATAAGGAAAAACCAAGTCATGGCTACTGGTTTGGACAAAGGGCAAGATGCAGTCCCTGTAAACGTGAAAACAGGAGTGGATTTGGAAGATGATTGTTACATTGTTGAAAGTGGAGCAGACAAGCCTGCTGAGATGATTTACCAAGTAACCTCATCTGTCCCTATTAAGACTTGACCAAACTGGAAGGGCACACCCAGTTTGCATGTCACATATTATGTTAATTATGGACCAAGTGCATAAAGGCGGCAGTCTGACTGAACACCATCTACTTGTTTAGGTTCATTCCACAGGAAAACAATGTTACCTGTCTCCCTCTAAACTACTTTAAAATATATATCAGTGTAGGATGGGTAGTGCATTTTATTTAAGCTGGATTTCTGTTGTCAGTACAGTAAACAGTCCAAAATGAACGTCCCAAAGTCTAAATTCTGTACATTGTACCAGTGTGTTCATGCACTGGTCCGGCATTACAGAAAATGTAAATCAATATAGGTCATTATCAAAAAGTATGTGCGTGGTTTGCCCACCTTGCATTGGGGTGACCAGGTACTGTAGTTTTTTGTTGTTCTTATTTCTGTTCAAGTTTTTAGTATGATCAGAATGTGTTGTCAGGCTGTGCGAATTGACCACAATGCCCTGTGTTCTTACCTTTGTCGGATTTTTCAAATACACTATATGTCGTATTAAACTATATTTTCAAATTCACTGTGTGTGATCATTGAAAATGCAGTACGATTTATTTTATTATCAATCGGGTTATTGACATGGTAAATTGAGTGGTCAATAGCAACATAGGATAAACAATACATTTTATATATAAGTTGATAAATTTCAATAACATGACAGTAAATGTGTGTTAAGAAAAGTGAAATGAGTAATGCACACAAACTTTAGATTTGGTTACATTTTAAAAAGCTGTCTTTACATTTCTATGAAATATATTGTAAAGTGACTAATCATTCACTTTTTGTTATGGGTCCAATACACTTTTGTTTTTTGTAGTTTTTTTTTTTTTTTTTTACAATTGATACATTTATGGTTCAAAACTGAATACCCATCGTCAAAACTTCATACAGCTGGTAAGGACCTAACTGTTAGGACATTTGGATTGCTTTCACACAGATAGCCTTCAAATTTTTTGAATGGTGTTCTCACTAAAATAAACAACCAGCAACTCTGGATCTGCAGCCAATTTTGCAAATGCTTACATATAGTCACTGTTCAGTTTGAATTGATGTATTCAAATCAGCAAATCATAACCACATTGAAATACATCTACATTATATTCAACCAACCCTCCAATAAAAAATAATTTTACTACAAAATATGGCATGTTTTCATCTATAAATTACATTTTCAACACTCCTTTGACACCAGGCAGTATTTCGATTTTCAATGTTTTGTCTTAAATAGCTTGACAATCACTGTTAAGTTATTTAAGCTGGCTTTAAACACACATACATATATAAATGCTGGTATTTCTTGGCCCTCCCCAAGCGTTTGACCTTGTTTCCCCTCCTGAGAAGTGGTTTTGAAACTGTTACTCATCCTCTGAGACTTGTATGTGAGTTTTGCATTCTTTATTTAGCAGATTCTGTATTTGTGATAAGGTTGCTTTTCTATCTCTCAGGGAACTAAGCTTGGTGTATTGATCTTCTGATGGTGGGCTCACTGTTGGTCTGCCTGATGGTACTTTGAATACAACTGATCCAGTTTCTGCAAAGCGTTTTAGACTTCATGTACAGGCACAGCCAAATTAATAACAGGTTAACACCGGCTGCAAGTTGAGTTCCTTGAAGGAGCCTCTGATGAGTAGATCACATCCACCTGATTGTCATCTGAACACACGCTTCAATGGAAAGGATACAACCCAAGGTAATCTGAGCATTTGTATGAAGTAGTAAAATTCCACAAATTAGTTTAAATTTGACTGCTGACCAAGAGAGTGTGTATTTCATTTTACATGTCATAACTTCTTGTGTTTTTAAATGTTTCTGAATCCTCAAACTTTCTGATTATTTCCAGGTTTATGTGAAAATATTAGAGATTTTTGATGTGGTCGCAGACTTTGGGACTCTACCATGTATTTTCCCCTTTTTTTCTACATCAGCTAAAAGCCCTTTTCTTCAAGGGTCTGTTGTCTAGCTGGCGTCCGTAATGTCCAGCAGAGGGCGTCGTTTCAAAGCAAATAACACAAGGCGCTGATTTCATGATGAGGTAAATAAATGCATGGATGCAGCGTTCACGTGCTGCTCGTATGCTCGTTCACCCGCTGTAATCTCAAATCCATATAAGACATGTAACCGAGCCAGTAATGTTATTAGATGGTTAGTGTTTGAAGACGTTGCATGAAACTTTACTATCTTACAAGCTTTTCGCGCCTTAATCGAAAAATCTTACCAAAATTGTGCCGTTCGTGTTTGCCTTTTTTTTTTTAGCTTATTTCTACAGGACAACTCATAATTCCAGAAAACTCCTTACAGTACCTGAACTAACCACCCTGTGTGCTCGGCGTGATTGACATAACGCTACTCTCGGGTTGCTTTGTGTGTGGATATCGAGTGGCTCACTGCTGCAAACTACCCTGAAAAGAAGAGAAAGCCAGGTCTACATTAAAACAGTTCAGCTCCCAGACCAATGCACGCGTTTAAAAGTGCCCAGCAGCCACGTAACGACAGAGTTTATGTTAGCTTAGAGCTAGCCAGGGCTAGCTAGTTGAGCAGCGGTCAGTGCATGGCTACGCAGAGACCAGTCTTGACTCTCTCCCACGCAGGCAAGCAGTTTGTGTTTACTAACTAACGACTCGTCACATTTTGTAAACCCGGTTGATAAATTGCTTATGGAAGCATAACTAGCTGTTAAGAAAGTCTTATGAGCTTACATTGTAGTTAACGGTTACGTTAGTGTGGCCTGTAACGTTAAATAACCGAAGCTAGCGATCTGGCCTACCGAAAGATAACGCCTTCATTGTTAGTCATGCTGTTTGTAACGTTAGCTTTTAATCAGAAGTGATATGTCGAGACTGTCTGTTCTTTAACGGGTGTTTTTAAATGCATCTTAAGCAACCGGTTGGGACACTGTTTCTGTCTCAATAGGCTAATGTTTGATCATTTGTGTTAAATTTAGAAGCCATTTATCTCTGTGTGCATCAAAAAGAATAACATCAGATGAAATGTGGCCTGACGAGAACCATTGTATAGACAGACGGTTTAAATTTGTTACATAAAATGCTTTTACGAGCTGCAATATCATATATTGAGCCTATAGTTGGTGTTCTCCGGGTTCAGGAGTGGTATATAAAGTCGCTTTAAAGACTGTTGTGAACAGCGGCGGAAGAAGTACTCGCATCTTTTTCTTGAATAAGATAATAAGTAAAAATAAGTAAAAGTTCTGCATGAAGATATTAACCTAAATAAAGGTGCAGAAATACTATCTGCAAAACGCACCAAAAGTAAAATCTCTTATTATGCAGAATAGCCCCTTCCAGAGTGTTCTGATATTGTTTTATATCATAACATTGGAGTATTATTATTACTGACATTTTAACATGCAAGCAATAATGCTGTAGCTGGTATTGCGCTCATTTAATATATTTCACAATGTCTTCGGCATATTATTATGCAATCATGCTTGATCATTTTAAAGATGCTTATGTTTTTGTTTGGTTTTTTTTAATGCGGTGTTGCCTAACCCACAACTGTAGTGTAGTAAAAACTACAATATTTTCCCCTGACATGTATTGGATTAGAGATTTTACATAACATTAAGTGGCATTACTTGAATAAAGAAATCAAAGTTGCCTCAGAATTGAATTTAAGCACTGTGCTTATTTTGCACCACTGGTTATGAAAATAAGCAAGGACTTTTCTTTTTTATCTCAGCAGATTTCCATTTCATCATAATTGCTACAGACAGCTGTATTTGAATCCTTGATTTGAAACATCTTGGTGTCAAATTAGCCAACTTAACTTCTCTCTAATAGTAGTTGGCTTCATTATCTTTGAACAATCGTAATGCAGTGCAGCTACTTCTAATAATCTGTGACAAATGGGCAAAGCAGGCTCTCCTTTGTACAATACACGTGTTATTTAATTTACACGATTACAATTAAAATTACATTGTAGGCCAGCCTGCCTGTAACAGGCACTGTGACATGAAAGCATATTTTGCTTAAGGATTTACCGTCAGTGTTTTGTGAGTTACAACCTCCTTGTCATCGTTTAATCCACAGACTCTTGACATGGGGAGTAAAATGTCCTTCAGCAGAGGGAGCAGTGACCAAAATACAGTTTCTGAATTAACGTCTGTGACATCGCATCCTCGTAATTCCTTTCATGTTTCTACGGACAGCAAACAGGTAGCTAGTAGGACGAAAAGAAATGATCACCCCAAAAGTTATGCTGTCTATCACAGTATACAGCGTAATTTCTGGAGTAACTTTTATAAATGGAATATCGATTTTACATATTTTATTTATTTGTTTATTTATTTTTTGCGTTAAAGAAATTTTAAAACCCGAAGGGCTTAATGAATATGCCTGCATTGCTTTTTTGTTTTTAGTGAAGTTTTGGATAATGTAGTGTACCTTTTATATCGAGTCATTACTTTTTAAGTGTGCGGTAAATATTGGTGCTGTGTTTATGTAGGTCTTATGACATCTAAATGAAAGAAGGGCAGCCTTTTATTGAAGAACATAATTTCATTCTGTTTTTTAATGGATATTGGATTTATTTGCCAAGATGTTTTTATAATCCGTTGTCAGATTGTTTAAATGTATTGGCTAATGCCATTCTTATCTCCCCTTTTCACATTATGCAAGTATGTTTAAGTAAAATTTGTAGCACTTAACTGCATACAGTTGAGATTTAGACATTACTACCATGAAACGAATAATAAAGGCATTTGCTTTGTTTCCTTCTTTTGCATGGCTTTATTGTCACACTATTTTTGAAGGCTTGTGCAATAACACCATTATTACATTGGTGACATTACAGGGTTTTTTTTCCTTCCACAGATACCTGAAGGCAAAAGATGCAGTGAGCAAGACCTGGACTCCAGGTGGGGAGAGGAAATGAAAGCAACAGACTTCACTGAACCTCCACCTGAATCTCACTCCCACAAATCTGATGGACCTGCTAACACTGAAACAGGCGGCGAAACAAACTGGCAACAGAGCGAGCACATACCGCCAGATGTAGGGATGGAAGCGAAGTCTCAAATGACATCTGCGAGCGTGTGCAGCTCTACAACAGATAGTCATGGACAGCCTGTGGGGGTCCGCAAAAGACGTGGGCGCCCTCGGAAAGTCAAAAATGTGTTGATTGAAGATAAAGAAGAAACAGATTCTGCTGGTCTTGATGAAGTTCAACATAAGGAAGTCAGCACTACTATACCGTTGCCAACATGCTTAGAAAACCACAACAGAGATAATGTGCCTAACACCGTAGATGGTCCCTTAATCAATAATTTACCTCATAATGAGATGTCTGGTCTACATATTGTCTCTGATGGCAAACCAGAAGATGATGTCCCTGTGTTGCCAAAAAGAAGAAGAGGAAGACCAAAAAAAACGGAAATAGTGGCTTTTAAAAATGTGATTGCCAAGGCTGATGCTGCCAGTGCCCCTGTTGCTCTTTCTCATGCTAATAATGTTAGCGGTCCTGCACGGCGACTGAGGAGTAGAGGAGAACAACACCCTCCGACACAAGATGGAAATACTGAATCTGAGGTTAAGGTACACCAAAAGCAAACTGAAATTTCTCCTACAGCGGCAAGTAGTTCAAATGTTCAAGGTACTAAAAGAAGAAGACCTAAGTTGCAGATTGATCAGCGAATTCCAACTAAAGTGTCCAAACTTGACATTTCCCAGGAAGCTTCATCAGTGTTGAGCAATGACACGAGCTGTGGGGAGAAAGTAGAGGCAGATAAGCAGGTGGAACTGAATACTGACAAACAGGAGGCTGACACAGATGGAAAGGGAAGTCGACACTCCCTGCAGTCTGAAGGAGGACAACAACAGCAGCCAGAACTAAAAGAAAGTGCATTACCACAAAGAAAACTGCGTTCCCAGCCAGCAGCTGAGCCTAAAGTTACTCCTTCAGAGTGTACAAACAGTGCAAATTTGGTCAGCCCCACCCAAAGTGATGACCCAGAAATAAAGCAGTCAGTGGACATGAATGGTGGTAGGGAGTCACAGTCACAGAGCAGTCTTGACTCTCCAAAGAGCCCTAACCTTCCGCAGAATACTAAGCCTGGTAGCACTGATGTTGTAACGTCCTCTGAACAACCACCCAAACCTGTTGAGATCCCCTCTGCTGTAAAAGTGGAGAATATAGAGGTAGAAGTGGATCCTTTAAATCCTTTGTCAAAGTCAGATAGTCCTACACCTTTACAAAACAGTGTCAACACTCCAGTTAAATCTGAGGGTCCAAACAATCGGCAAAACACTTTCAGGCGCAAGAGAGGCGGCAAGAGAAGGAGGAGAATTAGCAATGTTTTGTTACAAAGACAGAATGAAGGCAGTGGCAGTGGCAGTGGTGACACCCAACAAGAAACAGACTGCGGTGACACAAACAAGGAGGCCACCTCAAATGTCTTATACACCAAAAAAGGAGGGAAAACTCTGTTGAAATGCGGTTACTGTGGTCGCACATTTAAATTTCTGTCTCAGTTCATCATCCATCAACGCATTCATACAGGAGAGAGGCCATTTAAATGTCCTGAGTGTGGCAAAGGTTTTAGCAAAAATTCCAACTTAAATCTTCATCTCAAGACACACAGAAAGAGCAACATATATCAAAAATGTCCATATTGCAAGATCAAATTCTCTTGCTCTGAGTATTCCGATCACATGAAGATGCACGCTCATCAGCTGGACCAAGATGCTGAGATTAACAAATCAGAGACACGGAGCAGAAGCAACGACCGTGCCAAGAGTCAGGTACTTCGCAGATCAGTTTCCCCAGAAAAGAGAGAAAGTAAAGTGTGTCAGTATTGTGGTAAAACGTTCCCGTTTCAGTCTGCCCTCATAAGACACGTGCGTGTCCACACAGGTGAGAAGCCTTATAAATGTGATATATGTGGCAAAGCCTTCGGTCAGGCATATTTCCTCCGTGTGCATGAGCTGACGCACTGGTCTGTGAAGCGTTATAATTGCACAGGTTGTGAGAAATCATTCACTCATTATAGCAATGCAAAAAATCATACATGTAGACCTTCGAGAAGCTGTGACGACTTACAGCCCAGGAGACAGACAGCAAAGCCTTCACTAACATACACGTGCCACATCTGCAAGAATGTCATTGACAATTTGCAAGAGTTCAACAGCCACATGAGAGCCCACACTGGTGCAAAGCTTTATCGCTGTTTGTACTGTGACAAGCTTTTTGGTGTGCTGTCTGAATTTAATGCCCATCACAGCCAGTGCAGAGGAGAGAGAAACGCCTCGAGTTCTACAATCAAGGGGGAAGAGACAATGTCATTAATACAGTACACAGTGCCGGCACTTAGATGTTCAACAGGACACAATTCAGCCCCCATCACAGCTGAAAATAGTGAAACGCAAAAAAAACAGTCTTCACAGGTTCGCCGCAAGAAACGCTTTGCTAACTTAAAGAAACCGTTCCAGTCAACCGTCATACCAGCTCACCATCTCTCCCATTTTGTGTCAAAGTTAAACAAGCTAGATAACCGATCGGACCCCAGGAAATATTTATGCCCGAGCTGCGGGCGCCTGTTTAGACACATGGGCAGACTCCGAGCCCACATGCTCACTCACGCTCGTGGTCAGAGTTACACTTGTGCCTGTTGTGGTAAGACCCTTGAGAACTGGAAAAAACTGTGGCATCATCAGAGAATCCATCGACAGCGGCGCGGTCGCTTCATGTGTCCTCAGTGCGGTGAAGGGTTTCGATTTGTGGAGCTCTACAAAAAACACATGAGCGAGCACCCGGAGTTCCAGTGGATTCAGTCGAGGCCCAAGAAAGTGTTTCTGCCTTATCAGTGCGAGCAGTGCAGAAGCAGCTTTAAAACTCTAGATTTGCTGTTCAATCACCAGCTTTGTCATTCCTCAACACAAGACATGCACAAGGACTCTGATTTTGATTTATCGATAGATGATCAATGTACACAGTCTAACAAGAGAGTGTTTAGCCCTTCCACAAATAACCATATAGCAACATTATGTCCTGAGGCTGAAGAAGAAAACTACATCCCCATTTCATCTGTCCAAACTGAAGACTCTCCTCTGAGCCCCTTATCCAAATATCCAGACCCACTTCCTCAAGAGTCCCCTCTGGTACCCATGATTTCCTTTGTCCAACATCAGGGTCTTGATTTGGGTAAAACTGCTCAGGGTGCCATGATCCAAGATCAAGAAACCAGTCATGACAGAACAGATGAAAATGCTTTAGAAAAAACGATTGCACCTTGGAGAACTGTGAAAAGATCCCAAAATGCCAGCATATCAAATGAAGGGTCTTCAGAAGGTGTTAAGTGTGCTGTGTGTGGTAACACTTATCCTGCAATTTCAGACCTTTATCACCATTATTTGCAGCATGCCAGAGGCCAGGTGTAATAACCTAAATGGAGATACTATTCCCCTTACATATGTATGTCAACCTCTTTACATTGTTTAACACAGGGGTCCTCAATTAGAGAATATAGAAATCTTGTCTGTTACTTGCCTGGAAAACTTTGGGAAACTGCAATATCTCAAAGAAATATTCAGCCAGTCATAACTGTCAGTTTTCAAATTTTAAACAAGTACACTGAATGTACAAAGTAATAGGTGCACTTTATGTTTTCATGATGTTCATAGATTAGGGAACTTCATGTAGAAGCCACTGACCTTTCTTTAGTTTCTAAATTTCAATGAGCAGACATGTAGATGCTTTGTACATTCAGTGTATTAATGCCTAACCAGAAGCAGCCCTGGTGTCTCAACATAGAACGTGTACTGTATCAACATGAAAGTCTGAGTTTGATTAGCAAATATTTATACATGTGAAATGACCACTGAAACATCTTGAGCCCTCATTTATGCCCTGCATCCCAATGGCATGTTTAATTTAAAACAGGAAAAGTGCAGTGCACATCCAGCTCAATTTGGTTACAGGACAAAGTTGGTGATTAATCAGAGGGGTGGAGGTCACACTGAATTTCTAAACATTTTTTGCTGTAAAAGCAAACCTGGCAAGGAACTTTGAATCATTGCAGCAACAATTTGAAGAATTTATAAATTAATTGTATGTCATAATTAATTATGTTTGTCCATACATTTTATAGGCTTTTGGTGAGTAGTAGATGTATACCTCATCATGATGTGTCTATTTACTGTATGACCTCTGTGAATTTAATATCGAATGTGTTCATTTCAAATCATGTTGTTTATTCAAGGTAAACTGTTACTCAAAAAGTTTCAGAGGAAGTGTCATACTGTCCAAAATATTACCGATTTAAAAATCGCTTTGTTGTGACCTACAACCGGTGCTTGGGTCAGCATTTTGTATTTGTAATTTGATCATGAATATCAGCTTTTGTCACGCACATGTCTGCTCTGTTGTGGAACACGTGTAATATTTACACGTAATGCTAAATTTTACAGAAAATACACTAACAAACACATTCCACACCTGCAGTATTGAGTGTGAGAGGTTGTTGAACGTCATCAATGTTCACTGCTTATAAAAAGCTACACTTTCTGTGCTTTGATGTCAGGCATTTTGTTGGAATCAAATGACATTTCAAAAGATGGACACCATGTTGTATATAATTTTATGCTATAGTTTGTCTTAAAAACAATAAAGGTCACTTTTGTATTCATATGTAATGTCATTTTTGGGGGGTAATGGGGTACCTATGAATATATAGATAAACATCTTTTCTCTACATATAGACATGAGATGCTGCTACCAAGAAATGCTACTTTTCTGTTCTGATCACATGATTCTGAATCTTGACAAGAAAAGTAATTTAGAAATATATTAACATTTTGAATCCTGGCAAATACAGAATGTAACATTTCATACATGTAGTCTTGGCCTGTAAAATTAATTGTGCTGTTGCATCATTTTATCAGTAATCCAAACTGATGAGTTTAAGTACAATATACAGTGATCAGGTTTTTTTTTATTATTATTATTATATTTTATTATTAAAGTGATGTACAAGCTGCTGTTAAGAGACTTTAGTTGGAGGAAATGATGCTGCGAATCCAGGAGTTGTAGTTGCAGACCTTGGCGTAGACTCCAGGCTTGTTCCTCTGGGCACAACCGTAACCCCAGGACACCACACCCTGCAGCTGTCCGTTGCACACCACGGGGCCACCAGAGTCACCCTGACAGAGAGCAAGGATAAGACAAAATGTGAGCTGAGATGTTCTGAAGCTTGGTTCATCCACTTTAAAACAACGTTGATGACTTTTGTTCGTACCTGGCAGGAGTCCTTGCCTCCCTCGAGGAATCCAGCACAGAACATGTTGGAGGTGATCTGTCCAGGGTAGGAGCTCCTGCAGCTGCTGTCGCTCAGGATGGGGGCGTCCAGGCACCTCAGACGATCAGGGTAGTAGCCTAGAGAGGAAGAGAGACAATACATGTGAATGTTCATACAAAAACATTTATGAAGTTGTTCCTCAGACATGTTTGCAGTGTTTCACTGACTTCCAGAGCTGCTGGTGTTGCCCCATCCAGAGATCAGACAGCTGGTGCCTGAGCTGGCACAGCTGGAGGGCAGGGACACGGTGCGGACGTAGTTGTTCAGGGTGGCGGGTTTGCTCAGCTTGATCAGCATGATGTCATTGTCCAGGTTGCGGCTGCTGTATCTGGGGTGCTTGATGACCTTAGCAGAGTTGATGAACTGCTCGGTGCCCTCGTTGACAGCAATGTTGTGCTCACCAAGACGCACCTGGACACGGCTGCAGAAAAAGGCATGAAAGTTCAACAACCATTGTAGTAATGTTACATTATACTTGTAATGAGGTAATCAGTGTTTTTAATTCAAGGTATAACCAACAACAGTGGTTTTACTATGAGCGCTTTCCATGAAATTCATAGATCACAGAAAGCTTGTGATGACATATGAATCCAAAATGTAATCTCTGCACTTACGACTTGTAGCAGTGAGCAGCAGACACCACCCAGGTGCTGGAGATCAGGGAACCTCCACAGAAGTGGTAGCCAGCGTTCAGAGACACCTGGTAGGGCACAGAGTTCTTTCTGCACTCATATCCTCCCACAATCTTGTCATCCTCAATGGGAGCAGCGTCTGATGGAAATGGAGAATGAATCATGTTTTGCTGCAGAATCATTTTAATTAAATAACCCTTCAACTCTACTCCTCCATGAAATGGTCAAAATTACTTTAAAACTAAGTAAAAAGTGAGACTCATACTTACATGCCACTGTGAACAGAGCCAGAAGAATGAAAGCCTTCATGGTGGTTTCTGTCTGAACCTCACTGTCAGCTCAGATGCTCTGCAGGCCCTTTTAAACCCACTCTGTCCCTCTGTTATCTGACTGTCCAAGGACACATTTACATTTTTTGCCTTTATCTTGTTGGGTAACATGTGTGAAAACACACCTGGACATCTTTAGCCACACTTTCACCTAAACACGTATAGACATAAACCCATAAACAAGCTTAATTTCATGTATTCATCTAGAAGTGTATTTCAGCAACACTATTAACTTCTGTGTGATTTCCCGTGTGCAACAGATACTGTAACCCTTACTCGTAGAAAACAGTTTTCAAAATAATGTTATTCACCAACTGTCTGTGCTTTATCACAGTATTTATTTTGCTGAAATACACTTTCTCAATGTGTATTTATAGCTGTGTAGGAAATCCTCCAGAAACTTGGAAAGATTACTTCATATCACATCAAAATGTCTACTCTGTATCATGTAAACAATCAGAAATGAAATTAATGTGGCTGTAGAGTAACAGATGCATTTTAGAGAATTATTGAATTGATAACTGTTGATCTCTTGATTAATGTTATTTTCAGTAAAAACTAGTTGGACATGGTATATAGATGTACAGTATCAGACAAAAGTTTGAACACACTTTCTCATTCAAGTGAATGGGAAGGTGTATCCAAACTTTTGACTGGTACTGTAATTGTAGCAGCTTTTTGGAAATACTTGAAAGAAAATGTTTGTTTACTGTATGCCCAAGACAATGTGTTAAATATGTTATGCAAAATATTCTGTAGATAAATTTTCAAATAACCAAATTAAATGTCGAGTGTATTTTAATACATTTCAAAATAGATTTTTTTTTTTTTTTTTTTTTTACCAGTTTTTAAAATCATGAAACAAAGTTTAGGCCAGAAAAGAATTAATCATAACATAACATTAAAAATGTGTTATGATTGTATTGAGGTTTTTCCCTCTGAGATTCAATACATCTGTCATACTTTGATAAGAAGATACGTAATGCCAACTACATCATTATTACCCAAACACATCACATCGACATCTAGATTTTTTTATATTTTAAGATCTTTATTTTGAATATCTCTGTTGCAACAATTATGCTGTTACAATGTTAATCAAAATTAAAAGTAGACAACAGAGCAGTGAAATTATAAATCTTAGAAAAACTGGTTTTCTCCAATAGCCACCTTGATATTAAAAAGCCTGCTCTTGTTGCCTGTGTCTTTCATGTCATTTCAATTCAATTCATGTTTATTGTCATTATACAGTGCAGATAACACTTGCAATGAGATGTGTTGATATTTGCAATGAATAACATCCTAAACAATACTTTTTCATTCAAATATAGTTGAAGTTTTATTGGATATTGTTGTCCCTGCCAACACAATGTGAATGTGCAAATGCATCTGTGTTAAAACATTACCATAACAGTTTCATGATTTCATTTTTGTATGAGACAATTGATTTGAAACATGTAGAAACACTCTATAATGATCTTAATCAATTACTGTGTTGAAAATAATCTTGTGTACTTATTAACTAAAGCTAATACACATATCTACAGTAGGCCTAATCTTAATTTACCAATGTACAGACTGCGGTGCAACTATTTCTTTTGCTATTTAGAATCAGAAACTTTATTGTCACTTTTTGTGAATGTTAGATGGAAGGATTTGGGGTAATAGCAGATATCTTTCACCACATTCTCCCAAAGTTATTTTAATGTTTTATGTAACTCAACAGCCCTACTCAGAAGTATGGCCAATTACCTCCAGTAACCATACTTTCTAAACATGCTTTAGGTCTCAACACAAGATGACTGTAGAAGATGATAGGAAAATCAAACAAATATTGTGGAAAATATTTTTTATTGCACACATTCCGACTTCACAATGTGCACACAGTGACTTTGGGCAGTATTATTGGCATTTTAAAGCCCATGTCCTATCCATGTAACACAGGATAACATACTGTCCATCTGGAGAACCTTCCTTTTAGTAGGAAGACATGGTGCTGCGAATCCAAGAGCTGTAGTTGCAGACCTTGGTGTTGACTCCAGGCTTGTTCCTCTGGGTGCAGCCATAACGCCAGGACACCATACCCTGCAGCTCTCCGTTTCACACCATGGGGCCACCAGAGTCACCCTGACAGAGAGCAAGGATAAGACAAAATGTGAGCAGAGATGTTCTGAAGCTTGGTTCGTCAATGTTAAGAAACAGTTATGATGACTTTTGTTCGTACCTGGCAAGAGTCCTTGCCTCCCTCGAGGAATCCATCACAGACCATGTTGGAGGTGATCTGTCCTGGGTAGGAGCTCCTTCAGCTGCTATAACTCAGGGATGGGGTATCCAGGAACCTCAGGTGATCAGGGTAGTAGTCTAGAGAGACCACTCAGGTGCTGGAGATCAGGGAACCTCCACAGAAGTGGTAGCCAACATTCAGGGAGACCTGGTAGGGGGCAGAGTTCTTTCTGAACTCATATCATCCCACAATCTTGTCATCCTCATCCTCAGTGGGAGTGACATCTGATGGGAGAAGTACGAGAACGAGAAGTTTTGCAGGATGGTCATTTTCATATAAATCTTAAGCAGTGTTAAATTATTTAACGTTTTAGCCCCATTGATAAAAAGACAACATCACTTTAAAAAGTAAATATGCTCACATGCCACTGCGAACAAAGCCAGAATAATGAAAGCCTTCATAGTGATTTCTTTCTGAGCCTCGGTGCTCTGCAGGCCCTCTTGAATCCATTCTGTCCCTCTGCTATCTGACTGGCCAAAGACATGTTTCCATTTTTACCTTCTTCTCACTGAATGACGTGTGTGAAAATACATCTGGGCAAGCAGGAGCAATTTATTGATAATGTGAGCCTTATTCCCACAACCAGTCACATGCACAGAGTTTATGCAAGCAATCTATTTATGGCTTTGTTTTAAATCATTCTAATAGTTTAAAGGAATCATGTTGCATTTTACAGTGTCCTCAACATGACTTTTTGACTTGCAATGAAATGTACTGCATTGATTTAACTCATTGTAATGTGTAAGATATGCTATGATTCAGATGAGAACACAATTGTTTTCATATGAACAATGTACAATGTACAGTCATATATGCATTTAATTTATTGTGTGTTTATATTTTCAACTATACTTCCAGTTAAATGCATTTTTGTCTTGTTTGTTCTCCTGGTTAAAACCCTGATTCATAACATACTGACTAATAGAATAGGATAGAGACTAGTGTGAAATTGTTAAACTGTTTATTTTAATTCAGTCTAATAGTAAATGTACAAAAATGTCACCTGTGCAGTTAATATCACATGTGATTGATATGGATAAAATCCATAGATGACCAGAACAACAAAATGTCAAGCTGTTATCTTCTGTCTGAGAGACCAGAAGAGAACAGCTTGACATTTAAATCCATAGATGACCAGAACAACAAAATGTCAAGCTGTTCTCTTCTGGTCTCTCAGACAGAAGATAACAGCTTGACATTTTGTTGTTCTGGTCATCTATGGATTTTATCCATATCAGTGATTACTGTATGTATCAATACTGTGTTTGTGTTTTATTAATTTGTCTATTTTTAAGGAAGGACAATACTTGGCCTCACATATTTCTCATTTTAGTAGTTGATGCTGTGATAACAAATAAACTGAATCTTAATGTAACACTGTAGGTTCCCATACAGTATTTATTACTATCCTCATGTGTCGCACAAGTGAACTGAAGAAAACACATCTCAGGTCAGTTGTTCTTTTGTTATTAATGACCAAAACATGGTGAAATAAACTCAAGATTTATAATCCAAGATGACTGAGTTACCCACAATTGTTATACAACACAAGAAAAAAATAAAGCTTGAGATTTATCTTAATCATATATTGCTTGGAACATTTAATTATTGTCAAAAATTTGTTTGAACAAATATTTCTTCAAGGAAAGTGACTTTAGTTGGAGGACATGGTGCTGCGAATCCAGGAGTTGTAGTTGCAGACCTTGGCAGAGTTGATGAACTGCTCGGTGCCCTCGTTGACAGCAATGTTGTGCTCACCAAGACGCACTTGGACACGGCTGCAGAAAAAGGCATGAAGGTTAAACAACCATTGTAGTAATGTTACATTACACTTGTAATGAGGTCATCGGTGTGTTTTTTTTTAAGTTCAAGTGTGTTTGGGGGAATAATGCTGCCAGACTGAAACAGTTGTTTTACTATGAGCGTTGACCTAATATGTGTTTTCTCCAACAAATGAATAGATCACACAAGGCTTGTGGTGACATTTGAATCCAAAATGTAATCTCTGCACTTACAACTTGTAGCAGTGAGCAGCAGACACCACCCAGGTGCTGGAGATCAGGGAACCTCCACAGAAGTGGTAGCCAGCGTTCAGAGACACCTGGTAGGGCACAGAGTTCTTTCTGCACTCATATCATCCCACAATCTTGTCATCCTCATCATCAATGGGAGCAGCAACTGTAATACAAGCAAGCTGTGCTTACTAGAAGAACATCACCTTATTAAAACTATGAATATGAAATGTATGAAGAATTTTAGCTCTGTCTCAATTTTCTATCTAAAAAAAAACAAACAAAAAAATACAAGAACTCACAAGCTGCGGCAAATAGGGCCAGGAAAATGAAGTACTTCATGGTTGTGTTCTGCACTTACTGAACCTACAGAGGGACCAATGCAGTCGGTTTATATATCAGTGAAACCTGACAGCTCTTTATCTAACACTCCCACAAGGATTTTTCCATGCACTGTTTACAACGATTATACATTATCCCACCTGGGAAAAACAGCAGCATGGTCAAAGTGGGGAACTGTTAGTCATCATTTTTAATCTGACATCTACAGATACATAGGACACAGAGTAGGCAGAATAAGATATGTTTAAAGTTATTTTTTATTTTCTAAATCATAGCAAATCATATTCATTATAATATGAATAACTGTAATGAAATAATTGCAGTGAAATTTGATATAAGCAGGTGATAGATCATTAAGGGGATATGCCACAACGCTAAGCTACAACCATTTGCCTTTAAGATGTCAATAATTATTACATATACTCAAATATTTTATCTTACATGTGAGTAAATTTACAGTAATTTCCCAGACAGTTTCCTGCAAGAAATTATGTAAATTCATACAATAATAACAATCATAATAATCATAATATAATAATTTCATTTTGCTAAGCTTTATTGAGTTAAAGGGGGAAATTTCTTAAAAGAACTGCTCCATTAAAAGGCAATAAAATATGAATGAATGACTGGAGACTTAATTCTCTTCACATGTTGAATTGTCTGTTGACAAAATCCACATGTTTGCATGTTATACTGTGACTGAAGACTCTCCAGGTTTTAATATGAGGTGTCTCATCTCCTTATAATTAAGACAAAATTATTCAAATCCTTCCCACGTCCCTACCTACAAATTAATAGTTACATATTAATCCTTTTCTTGACCGTTTGAGGGAACTATGGCACCTGTAAAATAGACCGAGGTGCATTTGATCAACCTCTCCAAACTTTGATTGGTCCTTAACTTACCCCTCTCAATGACGTCAACAGAAAGCGACAGTCTTCGGTTTGTGTATCGACTGCTGAGCTAACAGCTGCACCGATTGTGTTTTGGTTTTGTTTTGTCTCCCATGTGCCGTAATCCTGAGGTAGGAAACACAACAGCCTAACCTTTCAAATCATATCTGCTCAGTTGTGGCCGGCGCTTCAGATAAAGCTGCGGCTTTACCTGAAGCTGTTGTAGCCTTTCAGCTAACAGCTAGCTCCATTGCAAGATCAGAATCTAATGTATGCGGAATGCGCAACCATTGCGGATGTGGTGCAGAAAAAAATGCGCATCGATGCGACAGAACACAAAAGTCAACATGACGGCCAAATACGAGCACGTTTATTTTACTATGCGACACAGTTTTAACGTGTGTTGTGTTTGTTGTTGTATTTCAGCTGTGGAGGCGATGCTCTACCAGGATGATGCAGCTGGACGCTTAGATGTAGCACTCAGCCTGCTAGAGTTTCTTTTATCATAGTGTGTATATGTTTTCAGTAACATATCAGTATAAATAAAATGATAGAAACGTAGTTAAGCGGCTGCAGCTAACATTAAAGGTCTCCATGCTCTAAATCAGACGCTCTGATTGTTACTAGGCTGCAGTAATGACTTGATTAATTTATGATAGTTTTAAAAACAGTATTTAAGGAAACTATAAGTCTGTATATCAAATTACCCCTTAGTCTGTATGGCAGCAGTGCCCCAACCAGGCTCCTCATGATCTGATACAGTATACTGATTAGCTATAATGTATTTGGCAGTAGGTCGTCTGGTGATACCTTGAACTTGTGTTAATGGGGCCTCAGCTGTCAGTATCAGAATTGGCCCACCAGTCAGTTCTGCTGTAAATCAGGTCCGACCCATGACTGAGTACTACGAGGAGGGGGGGCTGCTGTACGAGCAATCACCTCCCATGCACATCAAAGTGGAGTCTCCGGAGGGACCCTTTGGAGGGGGAGTCTCAGAAAACGGCTTCCCCAGGGAGGATGAGGACTCGGAGGGCAGCTGTGACCAGAGCAGTGGATTACCTGGGGGACTCCCCTTCAATGTGGTAGTGGTGCACCCGAACATCATGGCGCCTGGCATGTCCTCAGACGACCTCTTGTCCATTGAACAAAGTAAGCCTGAATAAGATTAAGACCATTATGCGAAACTAGATCCTACGTTTCTTTTTTTATTTGCAGACTTCTGCACAGCATGTGGGTCTTAATGGAGACAGTGTTTAAATTTGCTGGCCTTTTATGAAATTGATTTCGTACCAAAGCACATTCACAATATGCATAAATCATTTTTATCCTTACTAATCACCTGCAGAATTTCTACAAAGAGATCATTTAGTTCCAGTGTGATTCCTCAAGGAAGTCTGAGGTTCTTTTAATGCTCGATAGCTTGATAAAAGTAGTCATAGTTAAATAAGTTTTGGCTTCACGCACTGGAAATAAGACCTTCTCCTTACAAAGTATATTTAGCTTCAGCTTGATATTTTTTCTTTCCCTTTTGTGTTGTCCTTTCACCTTTCTCTCTACAGACAGAGCTATGTCAGCTGCACTGGCTGCTGGTGGTGCAGGGAAAAGAAAGAGTCGTTTCAGTGGAGCAGAGCTGGAGGTGTTGGTGTCAGAAGTCACTCGGTGTGAAGGAGAGCTATTTGGTCCGGCGGGGAGACTCCGACGACGAGAGAGAGAACGTATCTGGGCAGGAATACTTGAGAGAGTCAACGCTGTGTCCAGAGTCCCACGCACGCTTCGAGAGGTGAAGAAGCGTTGGGATGACTTAAAGAGACGCAATGGAGGCAGGCTAGCAGATGCCCGTCACCGAAGCTGTTACCTGCCGACCAGCAGAGGAGCATCGATGCTTGGCCGTCCTTCCCAGTCAAGTCCCAGGCTTCAACATGCAAGGCAAAAGCAAAGCACCAGACCAAAACCCAGTTTCCCATGCTTTCCTGACTCTGATACAGGTATTAAAAAAATTGTTCTGCAGCTGCTTTTCTTTATAATTTCTGTAGAAGCTACTGATATGTACTGTGGTTATGTTGTGTCCCTTTTTGCAGGTATTGGAGTGGAAGGATCGGAGAGAGATGGTTTGGAGAAGGATGAGGACAATCCTGAGCGTGACAGAGATGTAGGCGACCCTGAATGTGAACCAGTGGAGAACAGCATGGAGGACAAACTGGGATTAGGACTGGGTCTGGGCATTGGACCACCCCCTCCATCAGAACGATGGTTGCCTCCTTCTCCGCTCTACAGTGCTCCTTTCCTCAACGGCAGCCCTCAACCTAGCAGCCCTCAGCCATCACTTGGAGCACAGCAGGGTCCTCTTGAAGCCCCACCACGCAGTTCCTGGCTTGAAGATGAGCTACGAGGGTTAGGAGAAGCAGCAATTCAACTGGGAAATCGGGTAGAGAAGAGTCTGCGGGAGTTTGGGGACGGTTTCAGACAGGACATGAGAACACTTGTCGCTTCGCAAGAGGCATTAGCAGTCAGTCTACAGCAAAACAATGTCCTCTTGCAAAGGCTATTAGGAGTGCTTGAAGCCCAGCAACAACCACAGCCACAGCAACAACATCGTGTACAACAAGCACACCAATCACAAACATCTCAACAGCACTTACAGCCACAGCCGGCTCAGACACAGCAGCAGCTACAACACATAGATCCACAGCAGCAGCAGCAGCAACAGCGGATTGAAGCACCTCAGCAACCACAACTACAGCAGCCACATGGAGTACAGCAACAGCACCAAACACAAATACATCAGCCGCAGCATTCAAATAATCAGTCAGCTGTAGTGGCGGCACCTGCACCATCGTCACCCGACGTACATGGCACTTTTTCCTCTGATCCACCCACTGGCACGAATGGGAATGTGCAGAGGCCACGGCGAGGAAGAGCTGTCGATCACAGGCGCAGAAGACGACGCTGAGGAAAAAGTGAAATTTAAAAAAAAAAAAAAATCAAAGTGCACATCACGCATATTTGGTGTTTTAAAATGTGACAAGAAATCATGCTCTTTTTCTATTGACAGTATTTCTGTAAAAGTTATTTGGAGACTTGCTTCCAACTCCAAGTCAGTAATCCATCTTGCACATAAGTTTGTCTTCAGAACAGACTGAAGTGGATAAGAAAATTAGACACATGAGATAATAGGGTGGCCTTAACATTAGCCTGGTTCCTCAGACGTACATATTCTTGTGCTGACAAACAGTTGCTCTTTGAAGCTTCATCCATGAGACTCACATTACCCAGTCGACAACATACTGTAGGTGCTGATGTATAACATGCATGTCACAGTACATGCTTTGCAGCAGAGCTGTGAAGCTCATGATGCTCTTAATAGTTCAGTACTGTTTAAAATGCTCCTGATACACTAACTACATCATCATCAAGTACTTGTAATCTGCAGTTGTTACCATATATTGTAGTTATACAGCTATTGTAATTACCTGGTAATGTATGCTTGTGTTTTTTAACAGTTTCATGGTACATACTTTTCCAGCTTTGGTTGGACAATAAAGTTAGACTGTGTTCTGTTCAGTGTATTTTGAGACAAAAATGTTTTGCAGAATTGCCAGTTTTGGTGATATGAAAACAAGAAATCTTTGAGCATAAGCAACAGTAGGCTTCAGATTTTAATTCATATATTTCTGGTGGAATTTAAAAGCATACATCAGTATGTAGGGCTATTTATTATATTCTTGCATGCAGTATGATGGATGTGTTTGTAGGTAGTTGCAAAGAAACAGCATATGGCCATCATCTACGTAGTTTTGCACAAGCTATATTTTGTAGATAGCTACTGTTCTGATGAAATGTAACTCAACTTTAATAAAAGTCAGACATGGACTACAAATTAATCCAGCTGATCACTTGTGGATTTGTCATATAGCATGTAAGAAAAATTAATGGTTGTGTTTAAAAGTTGAAATCAAGTTGTGAAGAGTGTTTGGTGTGTAGAACAGCAAAATCACAGCAGTTGTAAAGAGAGAAATGTATAATTTAAAGCTTCAAATGATATTTTCTAAAAAAGAGAAAAACCACCTGGGTGTGAGTGCTTTATTTTGAAGGTTTCGGCCGGAAACCGTATTCCTCGTTCAGGCTGGTTAGCATGTTGTGTGCTCTCTGGAGTGGACAAGGGGGTGCATGGGTGAAACATGGCCGCCGTAGACCCATCGGAGTCTCCGAAACGACAGAAATCCCCTGCGGAGGAGGTGGAAACATCTGGGGAGAGGACAGAGGCGGCAGAGTCGGAATGCAGCTCAAGCAAGACAGATGAAACGACGGTTAATAAAACACAGGAGAGCTGCGGCGGCGAGAAGAGACCCGATGTTGGGAGCGACGGCGGTTGTGTTGCCAGCCATTCTGAGGTTAGTGTCGAGTCCGGTGCTGGAGCCGACAAAACGACATGTCATTTACCGGAGGACCTAACGTCGGCTGAAAAAATGGCCGAGGCTCCTGGAGGCGACCAGAGGGGTTTTGACTGGTCTGAGACTGAAGACGACGACGAAGAAGAAGAGAGGAAAACACACCAGGAGGAAAATGATAAGCGCGGTATGCTAACGTTAATGTATTTTACTGTTAGCTTTAGCCTCCAGGCTAACCTGAGCTACACCTCTCACTCCCGGTGTTGTGTCGAAGTCTTCCCCCGTCCATACGTCTTTCCCCATACCTTAAAACTGCACCTAGCCAAGGCAAGGCAAGTGTATTTGTGCAGCACATTTCAACAACAATGCAATTCAAATACAAAGTGCAAAAGAAACACATTATAAAAAGACATTCAAATGCATTTAAAATAGTTAATAAATAGCTGAGAATAAAAAATAAAAATAAGCTTTAATAGAGTAAGACAGGAGGATAAAAGTTACAGTGCAGTGCGAGAAATGAATCAAAAGCCTCAAATTTGATTTCATCAAAGACAGCAGCAAACAGAAGAGTCGCCAGCTTTGATTTAAAAGACCCGTGAGTTGTAGCAGACCTGCAGTTTTCTGGGAGTTTGTCACAGATGTGAGGAGCATAAAAACTGAACGCAGCTTCTCCAGGTTCAGGGTTGAAGGTGGATGTTTTTTCTGATCCACTTGCCACAAAGCCCCTACAGAAATTATTTTATTTATTAGCAATCAAATTAAATAAAAATTTAAGAGTTAATTATCATGTTTATTCTAAGTAAATGAAACATGTCAAGAATACAGTGTCAAAGATGCAAAGCAACAAACATTCTTGCACACCCTCTTTTTTTTTTCTTCTTTTGATCAGCCCAGTTTCTCTCAAATAATGGAATAGACTCTTAACCTGATGGAAAATTCATTTTTTAGACTCATTTCTTCCACTCTAAGCTTCCCGATTTTGATTTTAATGTTTCTCATCCTTGAGAGTGTTTATGGCCATGAGAAATTACATGATCCACTGATTCCTCTATTTCACAGTGCTCATATAATCCTGAGGGATGTTTGTTTCACGCATTGCACTAATAGCCTATTCAATTCTTGATTGGCTGAAGGTGCATGCCAATATTCTCCAATGCCTGCAAGGGGAGGGGGCTCTGCTGTATGCGAAATCATCAGTCAGATATTAGAGGGGGGGGGGGGGGGTGCTTGGGGTGCAGTAGGTTATTCATAGTCATCACATTTCAGGTAGAAAATCAACCTAATTAACAATTAAATTTGTTGAGGAGGCACAGTATTGAAACCTGGACACATAAACCTAAAACTTTCTCAACAGGGAGATAATGCTAGAGTTATGGGAGATAAAAGGGGATGAAGTGACCCTTTAAATGAACCCGTAGGAACGAGGCACAGGTGAATCTGAGTAGCTAAAAAGTTCACCTCTGCAACTTCAATCCCAAAAGACAATTAAAACCCAATATTGCATTTTGTGTGAAATTATAGTCTCATCTTAGACTTTTTGCTGAAACTAAAAATGTCCTTACATCTCTGATGGAACTCAGGATTCATACTGAAAGGCTGCTTTATTACAAACAATTGCACTTTATAAACCTGGAATCAGTATGTGACAGCTGACCTATCAGATGAACACAGAGCATTAACTACCATCAGATCCTGACCGATCCGGTGTTAATGAAGTTACCGCTGCTGTGCCACATGCGTAAATGCACCCATCACTCTTGCACTTTAAAGACACACTTGTCGTTCCTGCTGTTGTGTGATGCTGCAGGTAATGAATAAAGTCAAAGGAAGAAATCTGATGCAAAGCTAGATGTGGTTAACAAACACATCGGTACTCCTACTGATGTTTCTGCTACACAATAAAACGACTTTCTTGATTACTGGGACAAGTAAAATGCCACGTGAGGTTACTAAGTTTAGCAATTTACTTGCCCAGTCAAGCAAGTGTTAAAAAAAGAAAAAATGTTTAAATCTTTTTTCTTTCTTTTTTTTTTTTTAGATCATCGTCATAAATGATGTTCTCATTCAGCCCCCTCCCCTTGCACGCATTGGACACTATTGGCATGCGCAGTTGGCCAGTCAAGAATTGAGTAGGCTAGTAGTGTGATGCATGAAACCAACATCCTCAGGATTATGTGAGCACTGTGAAATAGAGGAATCAGTGCAGCATGTAATTTTTCACAGCCATAAATACTCTAGAGAGTGAGAAACATTAAAGGGGGGAATTGGGAAGCTTAGAGTGGAAGAAATAAGTCTAAAAAAATGTATTTGCCATCAGGTTAGTCTACTCTGTTATTAAAAAAGAAACTGGTCCGATCAAAAGAATTTAGTGTTCAGTGAAATAAAGAATGTGCAAGAATGTTTTTGCTTCGCACCTTTGATACTGTGTTCTCGTTCTGTTTCATTTACTTAGAATAAACATGACGATTAACTTAAGACTTTATTTGATAAAAAAACAAATTTGTTAAATTTTTATAGGGGCAAGTAAAAATTGACTTGGGACAAGTAGATTTCTGACTTACTTGGCCAACCGGGCAAGTGGGGAAAAAACCCATTAACATTGAACCCTGCAACAAACCCAGATACATTCAGTGACACTTGACTGACAGTATGGTAAGATTCAGACATAAATAGTTGTGTTTTGACAGACATTTCAATATATTATGCAATAGATGCGAAATACTAGAGAGATGTAAAAGAAGCAAAATACAAATACAGCAAAATATTTGTGATGTTGGAGAGCAGCTCTGTATGTGTGCACCTCTGCTGACTAATGACACAGAAACTATGTGTTTACTCTCTGCCATTTTCATTATAGACCAATCTTTGTGCTGAAATGTGGGGAAAAAAACTGAAACACTGAAAACAACCGCAGAAACCACTCAGCTCACTGTAAAAAGTAACTTTACCGCCTGTAATACATCCATGGCCTGTATGCGTCTTATTATATGCAGCACCATAATCTCCCTCTCCCTCCCAACACTCCACATTAAATTCCTCTCTGTTACAATAAATACTGGTTTTGACGACCAGAAATATGCGAGCCTAGGTTCAGAACATTCGGGGCTGAAGCAGCAACGGCCCTCAGGACCTACAGGACTGACTTAAAGCTTTGGCACCATGCTCACAGCTGTTGGGTTCACTGTTGCTTTTGATAGGAACATAAATAAGACGGAGGAGGTTTCTGTGAATGGTACACATGCAGTGTGTTCGGGAGGCGGTTTAACACTGACTATAGATGGGAACAAACAAGCTTTCAGATCCAAATTGGGGAGAGGGGTTCCATTTTCATATTTTGAGGGGACATGACAACTTTATTCCTAACCCCAAACGTGGAGACTTCAACACAACACCGGTCTAGTACACACCGTAAACTCTGTACTACATTGGACAGCTCTGTTAGTTGCATTATCACATTAACAAGGTTGATTACTGTTTTTATTAAGATATACTTTCTCTTCCAGAGGGTGCTGAGGAGGTGCAGCAGGAAACGCATATTGATGCTAACGTTGCCGCTGGTCCGGAGGAGATTTGCGAGAAGAGTGCAGAGAAGGAACCGGCGGAAGAAGTCGAAGGGATCGAGGACGTGGTTGAAGACAACGAAGAGGCAGACAGAGGGGGGGATGCTGATTTGACAGTTAAGCCAAAAAAGTGCCGCTTGATGTGCAAGGAGTGTGGGAAATGCTTCAACCGGCGCGAGACCTTCAACCTTCACCGCCACTTTCACGCACACGAGGACGAGCTCACGCCCCTCACCTGTAAAGAATGTGGCCTTACCTTTCAGCACCGCAGCAGCCTCATTAAACACAGAAATGAACATAAAGAGAAGGAGGAGCCACTTGTAACTCCAAAGAAGGAGATACAAACAAAAGAGGAGGGTAGTTTTGAGTGTGCAGAATGTGAGAGGATCTTCTCAACAGTGGATAAGCTGAGGGACCACAACTGCAGCAATACAACAGAAAAGCCTTACCACTGCCCGCTGTGCCGCCAAGAGTTCCAATTTAAGGTATCTGTCACTAAGCACATGATGACCCACTCCCAGGAGAGCATCTTCACATGCCAAGAGTGCAATCAGACTTTTCCGAACAGTATAGCCCTGCGCTACCACCAGCGGTGTCACGGCGCACTTAAACCCTATGAATGCCCAGAGTGCGGCATGGTTTTCAAACACTACTCGGTCATGGAAGACCACCGCCGCAAGCACACAGACAACACGCGCTCTCACTTGTGCAACATCTGCGGTAAGACCTTCAAATACAGCAGCCTCCTCCATCAGCATCAGTATCTGCACACAGGCCAGAAGCCCTTCCGCTGCCCCGAATGCGGGAAAAAATTTGCCTTCGCTCAGAACATGAAGGCACACTGCCGCCAGCACAGACTGCGCGAAACCAACCCGCTCTCCTCCGCCGAGCAGCCCAGCAAGCAGGCCCCCGTGTCTGAACAGGAGACAGTTAGAGGAAAAGAGAACACACACCAGAGCGAGGAGCCAAAACGGACATTCAACTGCCCCCTTTGTCCCCAGACCTTCTGTACACCGGCTAACCTGAGAGCCCACATGCTTATTCATGAGGCAGAGTACGAGAAGCTTGAGAGAACACCCAGACCCCCACGGCAGATAAACAAGTTCTGGGAGAAAGGACACAACTGTCCCCACTGCCCATGTGTTTATCGTAATGAGACTAGTTTGAAATTACATCTGTTAAGTGTCCACAAGGATGTAGCACAATATTTAGAAAAAGTGGCACCAGCGCCTCAAAAACAATTTACTCCATTAAGCAGTGATAACATGCAGGGAAAGTGGAAAAGTGATAGCATAAGTATGAAATCGTACAAGTGTGAGTGCGGAAAAACTTTCCGCCATCGCTCCGTATTAGAGCTGCATATGCGCATACATTCCAAGGACAAGCCTTACCAGTGCAAAGTGTGTGGCAAGGGCTTTAGATTCAGTAGCTACTTACAGCAGCATCTCATCATCCACACGGGCAAGAAGCCATACAAATGTCCCGACTGTGGGAAGGATTTTGCCTTCATGCAGAACATGAAAACCCATCAAAAGCTGCATCAAGAGAAACCATTCCGCTGCACCAGCTGCCGCAAAGGTTACAGCGATGAGACCCAACTGCAGCACCATATGTTATCACATAACGGTGAGAAACCTCATAAGTGTGACCTTTGCGACAAGAGCTTTGGATTAGCTTATCTGCTCCGCGATCACATGAACACGCATACGGGAGAGAGACCCCATCGCTGTGACGAGTGTCACAAAACCTTTTCCTGGTTCAGCAGCCTGCTAGTGCACCAGAAGATCCATGCTCGCAAGCGCCAGGGTTTCAGTCAGTATAATTCTTTCCCAATGGGTGCTAGGGTGAGAGGGAGGAGTAGCAGGGGGAGGAGAGGGGGGAGGCTCATGTGGGGCTGGTCTAGACCATTAGGAGGCTCAGGGATGGTTAGTTCTCACCCAGCTCCGTATCCAGTTTCTGTACAGAGAGAGACTGAACTGCACAGGAGAGCAGTCCAGTCACAATCTTCCATGCTCTCATCTCGCATGGAATTACAAGGCAGGCAGCAGAAGGAGCCGTGGCTGTCAGAGATGCACCCTCCACCTGTCCAGTGGAAGGTGGACGGTGGAGAGGTGATGCCTGTCCCATCATCACAGCAACCACACACGGCTCCACAGCAGACACAGTTTGACAGCCCCCCACAGACAGGCTTACAGCAGCACCACCAGAGGCCCGGCTGGGCAGATAGCCCTTTGATATCTCAGTCAGGCCCCACATCTGCTCCGACTTTAGACTCATCTCACATGAAAGAGAGTACAGCCTCTGTTGTCAGCTCCCACCCAGCAGCTGTGCCAAAAAAACCCAGCCCATCAGCAGGCAGTGAGATGGAGCAGCACAGGCAGTCCAAGCCTGTTACCTGGAGTAGCACGCCCACATCCACAGCTATAGCGTCCACAAGCTTTTCTCACCCATCCCCCTACATAGACGGGGCAGCGCTGTGGAGTGTCAGACCTGCTCTACTGGCTAATTCACAGAGCTCTCCAAATAAGCTTGGTCAAGAGCTTCAACTGCCAAGATGGTCAAGTGCCCCAGTGTCAACACAAAAGGAGCCGTCCACGCCTCCTAAAAAAGAGGACAGTAGAGTATGGGACCTGAGTAATCCTCAAGTAATACCATCGACTGTTAGCCAGCCAGAGAAGCCGTGGAATGGCTGTGAGCCACAGAAGCAGTGGGCTTCAGGCTTAGCAGGTGCATCCACCTCAGCTCAAATAGACCAAAGCAGTGCTATGCCAATATCAACTCCTGTTTCTCATGGTGTAGGTAGCACCTTGTGGGACCTACAAACACCACCAGGAATTCCAAAGACTATAAACTCCCCTGAGAAATTAGTAAATAATCAAGATTTTCAGCTACAGCAAAAGCAGGTGTCATCTGGCTGGACCAGCGTACAGACAGCAACACAGAAGGTTCCCATCTCCATACAATACGAGCCACATCGTTTTGGTCAGGGGATAGGGACACCAGTATGGGGCTTCCAAAATAATCCTGTGGGTCCTCAAACGCTGCTCACCGGGCAACTCAAACCAGGGAACGGACAGGAGCTGCAGCAGCAACCAATGGTAACGGGCACTCAAATCATCATAAATCAGCCTTCTCCTTTTTTCTCACCTCCACTTGCTCCGCTTCCTCCTCTTGCTTTGCCTGGGCCTCACCCTCTTCACTCTGTCGCAGTTGGTGCACTTCCAAGACCCCCGCACCCAAATATCTTTTTCACACCACAGGCAGTCATGAGCGAGAGGGCACACATGCCACAGACTCTGCCCCTACCTCAGCTTGCCCCGCAGACAGAACCTCACAAACTTGGACCCCGTTTGCCTTTTGCTCCAGAACGGCTTCTCCAGTGCATGATATGCGGGTGCTCTCTTCCTCGGGAGCTGGATCTACAAATGCATTACTTGCAACATGCACAAGGAGAGATTTGACATTTCTACACTAGCAGCAAGACTTAGATATGTTTTTATATTTTTTATTCTGTTGAACCTCATTTATTTGACCCTCAGTTGTGCAGTTTGACCAGTTGACTGGACGGGCATTAGAAACAAAAAAAAAAGAAGATAAAAGTGAAACTTGATTTAGCGTGCATACTTGATTGAATTTGGTTCTTACGGTTTTACTCACTTTTAAATCTTTCAGCTCCAAATTAGACTACACACACTGTTGGTTAGAATAGAGAGTGTACACACATGCCACAAGTTAGTTTCACCGTCTTTTTAAATGCATTTAAGTTATCCAAATATTTAACTGGTGTAAACAACGTCTGAGGGCAGCAGATTAGTGAGATTCTATGGTCTACATTTCATTATTGCCAATGACATTTAGATTTAGATAATATTAGTACTTTTAGAGTTCTGCTCATATGCCATGACCCATTTGAACTGTTTCTTCATGTACAGTATACTGTGTGCCTTTTATGAGTACAGTCTGCATGTCTGCTGTCTTGGTATTCTAGGCCTAGTTTGTGCTTAAGGTAGACTCAACAATGTGACCTCACTCCCAATACACAAAGCAACTGTTTCGAAGATACTGTAAAGAAATGTCAACATAGAACGAAAGGCTGACTACATACAGTACAGTCTTGTTAAGAAGCACTTGTAATCACAGGGCCATTGGCTGGGTCCAAATCTTATAAGTAAAGTTCTCGTCCTGATACAAATTTGTCAAAAGCAAAGGTATCTGTAAACAAAGTACGGCATGGTTACCATATAGGTCATTTCACAGTAGGTTTTCTGTAAATTTAACTCTTGGGTGATAAATAGGAACAGGGAGCAAGTAGCGTCATTACACAATTATGACTGACACTGTTGTCAATTTTGTAATAAATTAAACTTGGATCTATGTGACGTTTTGTCAATATTTTTCACAATGGCAAGACAATTATGAAACTAATGATATCGAAATATATTTTGCTCCATCAGGTCCAGCCAGAGTAGCAAATTTCTGGCAATGTGTCATGACTGATACATTTCATAATTAGTAGATTTTAAAAATGATTCTAGCTGGCAGTACTTAAACTTACTTAAACTCCATTTTTAAATACAGTTCAATGTATTTTTTTTGTGAATAATGAATGAATTTATTCCATAACTGTGTAGATTTAGCTAAGTACAGAATCCCAACTCCTCTTTTATGATGATAGGCATTTGAATAGGTTTGGTTGCCCAGTAAATGACTGAAACTCTTTATTACTACTGTAAAATAAAACACACAGTCCATTTGTACAAAATGAACCGTCCCTGTGCATCTTAACATTCAGCGTCTTAAGATTCAAAAAACATGTCCCTTCTACCTCTATCCACTGTTTTAGCATGGAACAAAATAGAAATTTCCCGTGATGTCTACATATTGGATTAAATAAAACTTGCCTTTGATTATAATGTTGTGTTGCGCAATACTTGTTAGGTAAACCTTTAATATTTGAACGTCAGTATTATACCCATAATGCAAAAACAACAATAAAAAGGATTAAATCCTGTTTTGATAAGTTTCCAGATTTGAAGGACTAATTTTTTTTTTGTTGTTTTCTTTGTGAAGAGAGTGAATGGAAAAAGGTGACACGGAGGATATGAAAAACCTGTTGGTAGCTTTTGATTTTATTTTTTTCTTCTGAAAAATAAAGCCTACTCTGTAGTAAGAAAGTGAACATGCAAATTGCGATTAAAATTCAGCACTTTTTCCATGAAATGTCGACACTTGGAGGAAAACCACAGATACTCTGCACTGATTCACTGTTTTTAATCTGATAATCGCAAAGTAAAAACAATTTACACGTTACATTAATTATTCTCACATGAAGTGTTCTTCAAACTAAAAATAATGTGCCAAGATTTCAATATATTTCACTGTAGTGGAAAACTATATTGTCATCAGTGTTAAAACTTTTACAGATTTAAAAGTGCAGTGTGTAGAATTTAGTGGCATCTAGCAGAACAGACTTGACAGAAATGGAAATATAATATTCATATGTTTTAATTAGTATATAATCACCTGAAAATAAGAATTGCGTTTTCATCAACTTCGAGTGAAACCTTTATATCTACATAGGGAGCAGGTCCCCTTCCATGGAGTCTGCTTTCTAGAGTAGTCCAGCGTGGACAAACCAAATACTGGCTTTAAAGAGAGCCTTTCGCTTTTTTGGCTAGTTTTACGGCCACTGCAGGTTCTCCTACGTGCTTTGAAGAGGAGGGTTATTAGTTGGGTTCAATCTGCAACCTCACCACTAGATGCCACTAAATCTTACACACTGGTCCTTTAAACACAATGGGATAGTCCTGTCTATTTTATTTCCATAAAAACTAAAAAGGTGCCCTCAGTTACTGTATGATTGATTTTTATTTATTTATTTTGGAAATAAAAGTTTTATGTGTTGAACATTACCTATAATCAAACTGAAAATCAGTGGAATATATAAACTGTTCAGTCTTTTTAATTATCTCACTATAGCCATTTGAGCACCACATTCACGGTTAGGTTGAAACAATCAATCACTAATAATACTCACAGATGTATTTTATTATATCATACATCCATAGTAATACTGCAGGTCAACGGTCCTCCTGTTTGGAGGAAACAAAACAGAAGAAGAAGAGTCCACTTCCGTCGCAGGATGCAGCCACACACACGGGGCAGGTGTGTGTGTGTGTGTGCGCGCGCGCGCGAGCGAGCGCGAGCTAGTCGTGCTCTTCATTCGCAACATGCTGCGCTGTTTTTGTGGTGACTCACCATACTAACAAACACATTATCTTCGTCGCTTTTCCATGCGGTCTCCGCAGAGCGGCTGCTGGCGAGGAAAACGATTTATAAACAACCGTGGCGCTGTTCAGCTAGCAGACACTAGCTAGAGGAAGCTAGCACGACTCAACAGAGCCACACCAAGATGGACGAAGCTGCTGGCGTTGCGATCAAAGAGGACGGAGCCGAAAACGAGCCCTTTAATGGAGACAGAGCATCTGAAAACAGCATCGGTTCACCAGCTGAGGACACCGAGGACAGTAAGTATTTAGTATCCCGATAATGTGGTTAACACCTGAAATACACTGATGATATTTACAGGCGTGATGACCTGCAACAACCACAGCACAGGAACATGCAATTATATTATATTGTGGAGAAATAACTCAATTGATGGCAAATGCATTACGCAAGTAACGTACATTAACTTGTACTGTTATATCAGAAGGGTAAATCAGCATTTTCATGTTTTTGTGTGTGTGTGCGCGTGCGTGTGTTTTTGGCTGTCTCACGTGGATCAATGTGGCTTATTGAACAATCCCATCAAAATTAACACATTTGGACATTTAAAAGTGAACGTGCCCTAAAAGCTCTTTTTCACTCTTTGTGTTGGGTTGAATTTATGTTTGACTCATGAATATTCTTTTAAGGGAATGATGCCCTAAAACTTATTGCACTTATGTTGTCTGTATTACTGATAGATGCCTTTTAATTCTTGGCACTTTATTTTTCTATGGTGAGAAGTTTTTATTTGTAGATACGTTTAAAAAAAGGCTTGAATTAAAGGTTGAAATATTAATGGTAGAAGTTGTGGTTATTATTTATTGATAAGTTCACCAAAGGATTAACTAATCTTAAAAAATTAGATAAAAAGCGATTGTTAGTTGCAGCCTAACATATATCACCTCTTCTCCAGTGCACCGTGCTTTTATTCACTCTCCACCCAGTCAACGTTTTGCCTCCCTCAGGCAAGACAGGCTTGATGAAAGAAGACCAGCCAGGCCAAGCTGAGAAACCCTAGAGATGAAATTCAGCCAACTGTCTGCTTCAGAAGTTAATATTAGTTTACTAACCAGTCAAAAAAATTTGCTGACTCCTGCAATGTTAATGTAATTGATCAGTTGAGCTGATCGTACATATCAGGGATTATTATTATTTTATGCAGTTTAACAGTGTAATCTGTAGCATTTGAACACAGTTGTAAAGTAAACCCACCTTGCTCTCCTGTCCTTTGCAAAAGTAGACTCGAGGAATGCTAGTAAAGAGTTGCACAAGATTTTACACAATACTTTTTTACACAATACTTCTGCATTGTGTTTGCTCTGGCTTAAGTTTGTACATCAGATATCGGTATGCTTTAATTTGATAGGTGTATTAGCCACCAAGTATTTCTGACCCTGAGAGAAATCACAATATCTTGATAATGTAGGATAACGATGCCAAAGTTAGCTTCTGACTCAGGATTAAGGGGAAAGTTAAAGGAAACAAATAATTCATCACTTAGACTAGTGAAAATGTAGCAAAAGCTTTGACATCATAGCAAAAGCTTTAACACTATTGAAATGCTCCCCAGATTTTTGAAGCCTTTATTTTGCTTTTGAAAAGAGATAAAGGGGCAATGCCTCTCCCATCCAGACCAGGTCAAATTAAAAACCAATATACTTCAATGTTTAAACGGTCTCTGGAGTCTTTTTAATCTAGTCCAAACTTGATGAGTCTAAGTATAGTGGTTTTTGTTCAGGACATGGTCTAATGTGATCTGGATGGAGAAATGTCAGTAAAATCACCTTTTTTACTGTTTTTATAAGCAAAATAAAGGTTTCACAAATCTGAAAGTGGGTTTAAACAGCGGTGAGGCTTTTGAAACAATGTCTAACTCTTTTTCACAAGTGTAAGTGGTGAAACAACAGAGAATCAGCTGCTAAATATCATTATGTTTCCCTTTACTTTCCCCTTAACCCCGAATGAGGGATAACCTCCGCAACCACAACAGTATCCAATTACTTACTGCGTTAAATTAATATACAATGCACCAAAAATATGCCAACCTTTCTTATGGACTCTTTGTGAGAATAGTTCACATAGATTGTTCTCTGATGTTCAATCCACAACCTCATAAATGTAAATATTGTAAAGATGACTGATATTCTTGGAAAACCTGTGGGAGGGAGTCACTTTTTTGTTCCTCTGCACAGCAATGCGAAAAAGAAAAAAAACATTCACCATTTTTGAAAAGACAACAATGAGGAGTTTTGTGGCATCTAATTTTGTTTTCAGGTAACTGACGGCAGTGTTCCCACCAGTTCAACTACCAAGCATACTGTGCACAATACACATAGTTGAACGTAGGTTTTCTGCCTCAAGTTCAAATTGAAGTGTTACTGAACCAGTGTGCAGCTCTACAGCTCCTGAAACATAGCAAACACTAGAAATTACTGTTGCTGCTGCTTCCTTTTTTGTGTGAACTAAGGCTGATATTTCAGCCTTTCTAGATGTGCTGGTCATCACTTTGCCCTTCTGTCAATAAGACGAACAGCTGGTTGAACAGCTGTTTAGGAATCAAATACTTTTAATAATTCCTTAATTCAGTAATTCAGGTCATTTGGCAATATAACATAGCATATTGTTGTCGTTTTCAAACTAATACCCTTTTTATTACAACTAGTATGTGCCCATTATATATGATTGTGAAAATAAAAAAAGAATATTCTTACACACCCTTATGGAACAGTACCACAGTCTGTTGCAGCGTGGTACTTTAACATTTGCCATTTGACGAAGTCTAATACATTCTGAAATTATTCTATCAAACAACCAAATGATTGACCTTCACAAATGTCATTTAGCTTCAACACTGTATGTATTCACCCCACTGTAATAGCACTGAATGTTTGTGGAATCGATTTTTTTTTTTTTTTTTTTTATGGAATCACATTTTGATCATTTCATTCAGACAGCCTTCTTTTGTGGGATTACACTGTAAAATCACCTTTTAAAATAAAGATATGATATGCACCTGTGTATTTGTGTTTGTTTTTTTGTTTTTTTTCCTTTCTTTCTTTCTTTCTTTGGAAACGGGAGCGGCCTTGACCTCCTATTTTCCCCTTTCTATTTTTAGGGATTGGGGTTTTCTGCTGTCGGGATTGCGGAGAAGCCTTCAGAGAGGAGGCAGCCTACTTGGAGCATCGCCAACAGCATCCCCAAGAAAACTGCGGAGTGTATATAGATGACCAGCTGGATGGGTTACATGATTCAGAAAAGGACAGTGATGCAACACATGTTTGTACTTTATGTTCACTCTCATTTGCTGAACCGAGTGAATTCTGCTCGCACATGGAGAAGAACCACGGTCGAACCTCCCAGAAGGAGTCTGGCATTCAAATGAATTCTGGGACAGCAAAGCAGCACACCTATGAATGTGCAGACTGTGGGAAATCTTATGGTGTGATTGGACACTTTCTCAACCATCAGCGCTCACACAGACAAGCCTCCAAATCAGTTTTTCATGACCTTGAACACTTGAAAAAGAAGTCATTTCAATGTGAGTCATGTGGACGCAATTATTCTCGTGCATCTGCTCTTGATGCACACCGTCGTTGTCATGAGGGAAAGCTGGTAAAGTCACGGAACAGGAGTTCAGGGGATTCATTCCACATTGAGGAGTCAATAGTTGAAACCAAGCCCGGTGAAAATCAGTGTGATGATACTGAAAAACTTTTTAAGTGTTCGTGTGGTAAAGCTTTCACTGCTCTGTTGCGCCTGAAAACTCACCAACGATTTAGCCGCAACAGCCAATGCACTCCAGAAGAAATGAAAGAAAAACCAAAGAAAAGCTGCAACGAGTTTTACTGTAGTGAGTGCAAAAAGGCGTTCAATGGCCATATTGCCCTGTTCAACCATAAGAGATGGCATGCTAATCACTCGAATGATTCTGCAAAAAGGTTCCCATGTGAGGAATGTGGAAAAGTATTTATGACTCCGACGTTCTACTACAGACATCAGCGTACAGCACACAGCGATGAGACTCCAGCAAAGTCGTTTCACCATCAAGTGTGTCAGCTACAGAAAAAGGCATTTGAATGTAAGGATTGTGGGCTAAAGTTTTCAAGGGCCTCAGCACTTCATTCTCATCAACTCCATCACACAGATGTCTTCAAAGAAACAGAGGAGGCAGCCCAGAAGCGTGTATCTCTGCTACCTCAACAGAAAACCTTGGAAGGTGAAGGGGAAGAGACTGAGCAGTTGGAGGAACTGGTAGAATCAGAGAATGTGCCTCTTACAAATGTGGCTGAAGAAGACTCCCACGTAAATGAGACAGATGAAGAAATGGAGAGTTATGAACCTGGGGACTTTAATGTACAGGTGATCAGTGCGAGCGAATCTGAGGACGAGCCGATACAAGACCTGAATCCTGATCTTGAGCTGCTGTGTGAATCAGATCAGGAAGGAAGAGATGAGGGTGAAATAGAAATTTCACCCATTAGTGTTGTTTCAAAACCAGAGATGGATTTGAAAATTGTACAAATTGACTATGATCCAGCTGAGGAGCAGTGCACACTAGTGACCAAGGAAGCCGAGGATAAAACAGCGGAAAGATTTGATTGCCCAGATTGTTACCGTTGGTTTACTAGTGCTTCATCACTGCGTGTTCACAGAATGTGGCACGGCATTCATAAAAGAAGACAACAGACTCAAGGTCAGTCAGTGGCAGTTTACACTTGTGACACATGTGGCAATGAAGCCAGTAGCTATGCAGCACACTGCAGTCACATACAAGAACACAAGGATCCAAACACAAGCAACAATGTATTGTACCAGGCAGAGGAATTAGAGAAGAAAAATTTGACATGTGACAAATGTGGTAAATGCTTCTCACGTTTGTCTGCTTTAGTTTCTCATCAGTTGCATCATCCCAAAAGAAAACAATTCCAGTGCCCAGATTGCATGATGTCTTATTCTTATGCAGCTAGCTTGTTTAACCATATGAACAACTGCTCTGCACAAAAGAAAGAGAACATCTCGGTGACTAAGAAAGAGTACAATCCAAAGAAAACTCTTCTAGGTCCAAAGCTTTATCATTGTGAACAATGTGGTAAAGGTTTTTGGTCTTTAGGAGCGTACTCCCATCACAAGCAAAGTCAGACTGAGTGTGCAGAGTTGAGGCTAAGAAAAGGTGTTGCAGGGTCTTTGCACTCTGTTAATGGAGGGCCACGCTCCAGTCTTAAGGTTGCATGTCCAGTATGTGGTAGAAAATTCCGTCACAAGGGCATTATGACATTGCACATGCGGAAACATGAGAATGGAAATCACAAATGTGAACTCTGCAACAGGTCATTCCGTCTCTTTTCAAGCCTCCTCAGGCACCAGGTTGTGCATAATGACCAGTTACTCCCACCACCGATTAAGTCTTTTCAGCATCAGGTAGAGCAGCTTAAGAAGAACACATACAGCTGCCCTGACTGCGGGAAGCTGTTTTCACGGGCCAAAGCACTTCAGTTTCATATGAAAAGCCATGGTTATGAGACTGGGCACTCGCCATCATCCCCAAGATCCACAGTCAAGCTGGAGGATCTCCAGTGCGCAACATGCCTTGCACATTTCAACAACAAAGCCTCCTTGAGGGCCCATCAAAAGCTTTGCATTAAAAGAGACAGTCGAGTAGTGGATTATAAGACAGAACCCTCAGAAAATAATGACACTCTAAAACTGCCCAGGGATAGAATGGATTTAAGCACACAGGTAAACTCTGAACAATTCACAGTCAATACTGAAGTAAAAAAGGAAATGGACACAGAGGAGATAAAGATAAAAAGTCAGAGTGCTGTGTTCAATTTAGAAAACCCAAATGCAACAGACTTGAAATACAAATGCAAAAAGTGTGATAGAAGCTTTTCAGTGATCGGAGCCTTAAATTTTCATAAAAGAATTCACACTGAAGGTCGCAAAACTATAGCAAAAGCCAAATTGGCCATTTCCCCAATGCTTACGCAGCCTAAACAGGAAGCACCAAGTAAAGGATTGTTTCACTGTTCAGAATGTGGGAGGCGATTCATGACCAGCTCAGCCCTTGGCTCCCACAAAAGATGGCACTCAGAAAAGACATTTTCACAGTCTTTACTGAAAGAGCAGTTTTTTAACCATTGTGCTCTTCAGCGCCAGCAGATGTTAAATGCTCAGAGTCAAACCACAACTGAAGCAGAGCCTGATTCGAACAAAAGTATGGACAGTAACAGCACACTGGATCATCCAGAGCTTTCATGTCCAGAATGTAACAAAACATTTGAACAAGGTTCACTTTTAGCTGTCCACTATGAAAATGAGCACAGTAAAAGCTTGGAAGCTGCAGATTTTCAGGGGGATGGATCCCAGCTCGCATCAGCGGACCAGGTCCCAGAACAGACTGATGTCAACCTCAATGGGATTGAGTCAGTCTCATCAACACTGAAGCCAAAAACTCACCAGTGTCCCATCTGCTCTTGGACCTTTGCTAAAGCCAGAGGCCTGCGCGCTCACAAATGGCAGGCCCACTCGAAGTGCGCAAAAGGCAAAAATAAGGTTCCTTTGAGTGCTAAAAAGGAGTCTCTACCCTCAAACAGTGAAGTCAAAAACTCAGAAGATGCATCAACTATAGATAATGCTACAGTGATGAGTGATGTTATTGTTGTGAAGAAAAATAGCCCTGTTGGCAGAAGACGGAAGAAAATCAGATCAGAACTCCTCCCTGTGAAATTGGTCTCATGTCTTGACTGTGGGAAGCAGTGCAGTTCTACATGCGCTCTCATCGACCATAAGAAAGTATGTCTGGAAGTAAAACGGGAGATCCAAACTTCTGAAGCCGCAGCAGAGGTTTCCCCACCACTAAGCCGGCTGTCAGAGCATACAGCCAAATGCCTCTTCAAGTGTGATAAATGCGGGAAAGCTTTTCAAACAGAGGAACAATTAGGGACACATAAGACCAAGGCAAAGAGCCGGCCTTACTGCTGCGCCTTGTGCTGCCAGGGGTTTTGGACTGAGAACCAGCTGCAGCAACACCTCGCCTGGCATGATCAAGTCCGCTGTCGTCTCCCAAATGAGGTTCGCTTCAGGCTCAGTGCTGCTATGACCACAAAGCCTCTAAAACCCAACATCCCCTTTGCTGACGACAAAGGGAAGTCCTTTCCATCTTCCACTCTGAACCGACCTACACTTAGCCCAGACAGCCAGTCACAAAGTAGCCATAAGTGCCAACATTGTGGCAAAGCCTTTCTCTCACCAGCTGCATTACACAAGCATGAAACTCAGCACTGCAACAATGACTCGTATCATTGCTCCATTTGCCCCAGGACATTCAGTGAAATACAGGACCTTATCAATCATCACCAGGAATGTATTGGTGATTACAAAAGGCAGAGTGATGCCCCTGCCGCTGTCTCCTCCGGAGATGCCAATGGCCTTACTTGCCTTGAATGTGGAACTACTTTTTGTCAAGAAACTGATTTGCACCAGCACTATATAGAACATGCCCAAGGAGTGTTTTAGACAAAACTGAGAACTGAAATGAAGACACTGTAGGTTGTGGATTTTTTTTTTCTTTCTTTTTTTTTTTTTAACTTAGGTGTGTTGAGCTACAAAATTCTTAGTTAGATCTTATTGTTTAGGCTGAGTATAAACTCGCTTTCCTTATTTGTTTCTATATTATTTGAGATTCTTTATATTTAATTAAAAAAAAAAAAGCAGTCCCTTTGTTTACTTTCCTTTACACTGGACTAGATATGGAGTAGGATATGTACAAATGTTAAAGAATAACCGCTTTATGAAGCCCCTTTGATATCTTTACAAGTACGTTGAAATGCAACTGCTCTGTTTCTGCTAGCAGTTGATTTGAAAACATTTAAAAACATTTATGCATGTCTGTCCTCATGCATCTTGAAAAGCTGTTGACAAATAACATACTGCAAAGTTACTGCAAATAATAATTATAATTTACTAATTCTGCTGCTATCATATCTGAGGTTTGGCTGAATTAAGTCACATTTGCATATTTGAAATTCAACAACATGCACTCTGTCATGTGAATTGATGGGGGAAAAATGGCTTAAGATGGAATATTACAGCCACTTAATACCATTAAATAAGTTTCACAGTCAATTAGTAATTGTACGTTATGTACAATTGATTTATAACCTCCCATGTCATTTCCTTTTCAGTGTTATATTTCTATGTTGTGCAAAAGCTATTCATTACTAAAGTTTAAAAAAATAGTTAGCATAGTTGCTAGTTACTTTGTACCACTAATGTAGTGGAAAAATAATTATTTGTATTGTAAGAGAGATGTTTTTCTTTACTATATTAATTTATGAAAGTCTTTTTTCCCCCTAGATGATAAACATACCCTTCAACTGCTTGTTTAACTTGCTGTTTCTGAAACCAAGAGAAAGAAGTTGTTTAAAAAGTTAAAAATAAATTGATCCATTTTTGTGTGAATTATTGGCTTGTGTGTTTATTTCAAACTGATTTTGGTTGATTGAACTATTCTGGTTTGTTAACATTTATTTTTTGGTTGGTGCTCATCTTCTAAATTACTCTTTGATGTTTATTGTTAATATTGTGGGCTGTGTGGTTATTAAGAGGTGATTATACACAAGTGAAGTTTGTCATAAGATACGACTATTGATCAGAAAGACATGGAGAAATTCTTAGACAAAAAAATAAAATATCTTTACAAATGGAGAAGTTCTGTTCATTTAACACTACAGAACTTCAGTCCACATACTTGTACGCTTCAGCTTCCTTACTCAGTACAGGATGAATGACAGATTCCTCCTGTATGATTCACAGACATGATTGAAGAGAAATTTTTTTTTTAATGTGCGTTGTTCTAAGATTCAAAGCATTTTATGAAGAGTGTTGAGATGTTTTATTCTTGACTGATATTGACCCCCCATCTGTGAATGAAGAGAAGAGCTACGACTCAGTCTTGTAAGTTTGTTTTACCTGCTGCAATTAAACATCGGTAACTTAACCAGTAATTGCCAGGCTTTTTCTATGTGTTAGCAAATGCAAAGATGGTATCTGCTAGTTTATTGTAGATACTCATAATAACTTGACAAATATTTAAAACATGTATATGAACTTCCTGCTTATCAAATATGTAAATTAATATCCGTTTTCTTTCCTTTTTTTTTTTGCAGAGACACAGCGCAGAATTGTGTGTAAGGATTGTGGAATGAAGTTTACATGCTTGGAGTTATTCAATTCTCACCTGCACCAGCATGCCTTGAGAGAGGATGAAGAGGAAGAAGAAGCTCAGACAGGAGACAACCTGAATCCTGCAGCAGAAATGGTCTCTGGGGAAGATTTAGACAAGGATGGGCATGCAGATTGGTGTGACATGAACAGTTCATCACAAACAAAAGGCATTGCAGTTGCTAAAACGTCTATGAAGAACAAACTCCGAAAGGGTTTTGCTTGTTTGGTCTGTGGTAAGGTTTATACATACCTAGTTTCATTCAGGAAACACCAGCGGCTGCATGAAAACCAAACTCCTGAACCAAAAAGTGTTCAGAGTTTGCAGAAGTATGAGTGTCCCGAGTGTGGGATGTCGTTCATCAGGCATGCTCGGCTACTTGGTCACATGAGAATTCACAGGCCACGCGTACCACCTGAATCGGGCGCTCCCAGATGTGATCAATGTAACAGAGAATTTCGTTCCATGGAAGCATGGATGGCTCATGTTGATCATCATAAGCAGAAACCATTTTGGTGTTTAAGTTGTGCCAAAGGCTTCAGAGATGAAGAGTCACTTGATAGACACCTGCAAAATCACAATCTGAAGAAATACGAATGCAACATTTGCCACAAACGATTCCTCATGTCTTCTCAGCTTAGAAATCACTACAGCATCCACGATGGATCAAAACCTTTCCAGTGCTCATTCGGCGGGATGAGTCTCTCCCATCCCAGAAATCTTGTATCACATCGAAAAAAGCATCTCAGAGTTTATGGTGGGTCCAGCGGTATGCCTCTGGGGATCAAAAGTTCTGTAAATAGAAAGAAGCAAATGATTAAAAGGAAACGATTTTTTCTCACTAGTGTTAAAGAGGAGCCAGAAATGGAAAGGTGCTCAGAAATAGTGCCGATAATGGAAGACGCTGTGACAAAAATTGAAACTCATTGTGAGGATGCTGAGTTTGAGGATGAAGCAAACTCTGAAGAGTCAGATTGTGGAGAACCTTTACACCACTTTAAGCCCTCAAAACCGTCTGTCTTGCCTGGATCGGATCCACCTGATGAAGCTAAAGCAGAAACTGTACAACCACAAACAGGATTGCAGCTTGATGGGAATGAGAACCAAGAAACAAACATGCACAGAGAGCACAAGTACTGGGAATGGGAGTGTATTGAATGTGATATGGGCTTTGATGATGTGGCAAACTTGCATCTGCATTATATAAAACATGCTACTGGAGAGCTGCCTATACCACAGGCTGACATTGAGGGATGAAGGCTCACAGAAAGTATTTGTTTTTCTTGTAACTGTGCCTTTCCCACCACCTTCCTGCCTCAATGATTTTTTATTTTTTTTCAAATCGGGGCAGTTATTAGCTTTTATCCAATTATGTTTCACATTTCTTACATTTAACGGTTAATAAAACACTATTGTTGAAATGTCTTCAGGTCTAGCTTTAGGGTTTTCAAAGTCAGACTGACATTTTTGTTGTACCCCATTAAGGATGGAAGTGATATCTGATGCTGTAAAAGAGATTACACTACATATGTTTACTGCATTTTTTGGCATGTAAAATGAGATGAAAAGTTGTTTTAGAAAACATTTTAATGAACCAAAGGGAAATTAAAGTTACCCCTTTCTACTTAATAAACTTAAAATACAAAAATCTGAGACGAAGTACATTAAATTTTGTTTTCTTACAAAATGTGTGTTTTTACTGTAAGCTGTATGTTCCAATACTTATTTTTGCACAACTGTAGCAATGCACACATTAGGAAAGGCGTTATAAGGAGCTGAAGCCTTTTTGCATACAGAAAGGGCCGAGTGGTCATACCTTATTTCTTAGGCTGAATACAGAAACAAAGAGAGTGCATGGGACTTCCATGCATTTCATAACACCGATATACGTTATATAATCCGTTACTATAAGCTTTTTATATCAGCACACTGCACTCAGCAATTTTAAAATTTTAATGGTGTTTGTACTTTGTGTAATGGCTGATTTATTCATGGAATAGTTGGAGCAGATGGAGCTCAGGACTCGATGCAACCTCATAACCAACCTCTTATTTTGTATTTAGTTTATGGTTGATCATTTTGCAATACAGAGCTGTTTCTAATATTAAAGTGTATTTTTTAAATGTATGCAATGGATGGAATATAAATATTGAGTTCAGTGGAATTTAAAAGTTAGTAAGTCAAAATGATCATCAATAAGACAAGTCCTAGCACATATCTACAAATAAAAATTGGTGGACAACAGAACAGTGTGGTTAAAAAAATCCCGTTTTCCTGCGCTACAGTATTTTAAGTAAGAGTGTAAATGCCTGCATATCTTATGAAAAATACTTGTATATGAACATTTTTAGAATTAATGGTTAGCATAGTGAGTTCATTGACTTTTTATTGTAAACTGATGTATATTACAGGTACTGAAATGATGAGATTTTAGCTTGTGAAGATCATATGATGCAATAGCACCATCAACTGGCCATTATGAAGGATTTATTCAGTGCGATCTTGTCACATTAGTTTGATGCTCAGCCTTAGTAAACTAACTTCTATTTGTAGGTTTTGCATGAATATTTCAACAGACATGGCTGAGACTCACGTGAAGGAGACTTATTGCTTATCAAAGACGTTTTTAACAATACCTCATACAATACCGCATTTTGAAGATACGTAGAAATACAATGACCTCTCCTCTTACCAAAACTGTTTAAATAAAGTTCAATTTAAGTCTACTGCTCTGCTTCTGACCACTGTTAAACGTGCAAAAAAGTATAGAGGTGAGGGTAAATTATTTTTCCTCAACTGTAGTCTGTTGATTTTATATCACAAAATTATCTTATAATTAAAATTTAGTGTTAAATATAGTAAAATGAAATTTAAATGAAATACTGTCCTGGCTTACACATCATATTCTACTGACTTAAGACATCTTTGCTTGGTACGTATCCCCGCAAAAATCACACCATAATCATTTCAATAGCCTATGTTTTGTTTCTGTTGTTGTTGTTGTTGTTTTTAATTAAAATGAGATGAGAGATCATGTAAAAATGATTATTCCCTTTAACGTCGCAAATCATGCCACAATTGCAATATCGGCCAAAACGATCTCAATTTGATGTTTTTTCAAAAGTCGTTCAGTCCTACTTTTGAGTCTGGTTGTGTTGGTAGCTGTAGCAGACAGCTGCCGGATGAGCGGACGGCTAACCAGCAGAAACCACAGTTCCCATGAGTCCACTGCGCGGCTCGTCAGACGTGACGTCATGATGTCTGCATCTCCTCTGTGTTGGCTTTGTGCGGAACGACGCGAAAATGTTTAGGTGGACGAGTCAGCCCAGGTATCGTTATATCTACATCCTCCTGCATACGTACTGATATACGGCCGTGTGTGCGACCGGCTGGACGCTGCAAATGAGTCAATATTTAGCGTCTGTGGCGCCGTAGCACGGCGCAATTGCAAAGATTTGCAGCCTGATTTTACCGCAAATCGGTGAATTTAGGCTAACCAGGCTACCATTATCTGTGTGTCTGTGGTTAGTATGGAGAGACTGTTCAAGATAATTATCAGCATGTTAAAAGTCTTTCCCAGCACCCTATTTACGCACATTCAAGCGTTGAATTTTGGTTATATTACAACCTCCTGCAGCTGCCCTTCATGTCCATCGGTCTTCCTTTGTAATACAAATGTTTCAAGCCCATTCATTCTCTGCTCTCCCAGCTGTCGCCATGTGGATAACAGAGGTGTATGTATTCATTGCTTTTGTAAAATATCAACATATGCCAGTAGTTCAGTCATTCTGAATAATATAGAAGGAAGTGTTTGGTTTAGATCATACTGTATGTTTTTTTTCAGCACCTGCTCTTATATAGTGTTGTTACCTGTGTAATTAACTGTCATTCTGCGTTTTTATGGGGGACCTGACTCACAGACACGTCTGAACAAGTGCATTTGAGAAGCTAAGAGGCAGGGAGCCATGCAGAGTCCGACCCAGATGAACCCTGTGACCACAGCAACCACTGAGCAACCACTGGACAGCGAGACTGATGGGACTCAGCCAGCACAAAATCAACCAGATGCACAAAAAGATGGGTGTAAATCAGCTGCTCCTGTTGAGAATGAAACAGTCACCACATCACATGAGAATGAACGAACATCAGAAACACCTGCAAGTGTGGCAGTCACACAAGCAGTGGTGAATAAGTCTGCTGTTCAGTCCCTGGCTAAGCCCTCTGGCAACAACAGAGAGATGGAGAGGGACTCAGGTTCAAAGCCAAGTGCCCCTGCAGAACCAGCATCTGATAGAAATACAAATCCTGGATGTAAGGTGCAAGAGGCAAAGAAACAGGACAAAGTTGTGCGTGATGGTAGGAAATATGTTCCATCCAAGAAGGCCATGATAGATCCTCTGAAGATGGACATGTCAAAGCCACTTGTTATCCCTCTTACATGTAAGTAATTAAGCTTTCATCTGTGTAATTCTGTTTGCTCTTATACCTCTCTGAACCAGGCTCAGATTGAGAGACCTGCTATGTGTTTGATTAATAGTTAGAATTCAGGATCACACACTACCTTAAGGAAAACTGAAGTCTAACAACACTTTAACTTCCCATTTCTTAGTAGGGACGTGGGATGTTTCCTCAAATCCCAGTGTACATTGTGATAGGATGTGAGCATGGGGGCCAACAAATACCACTTCAACAAGCTAGCATGCTTTAAAAATGTTTTATTTCACCAAACCGATATAGTGTCCAGTGTTGTTAAATTTTACAATGAATAGTTTCTGGAGATCAATAGCAGCCAGACAAAACACTGCAAGTTAGAGGTAGGACAGTAAATCGTCAAAGTTGTTATATACTGTATGCTGACATTATTGTAGATATATCTCGGCCAATAAGTAACAAAAATTGCTGTGGAGACATTGCAAAATGTCACCCTTAAATTATTTGTCTACCAGAGAGCACTGACAAGTTTGTTTTTGTTTGTTTTGTTTTTTTACCATGTCCCGCTCAGTAGATTTTGTGGTTACTGTTCCTTAAAAAATATAACTCAAATAAGCCAATCACCTAATAAATCATTATTGATTTTTAAAAAACGTAATATTTCAATTTAAACTTAAATATTAATATCAACCTTGAAGATGTCAACATTATTCCCACTTTGATATCTCTAGTGTGTGACAATATATGAATGCAGTATTATCTTGATGCTTAGTGGAAGTTGTGGAAGATGTAAATCATCCACGCATAATCACGCAGGGGAAATGAGCATTATTTAAGATCTGTGTCCTGTTAACCGCTTTGCCATGTTACTACACCAGTGCATGTTAGCATCAGTAGTGGGCAATTATTGGGGCATTAATTAGTCTCCTTTCACTAATTCTTATGCCCAGACAAACCTCTATTAGCTGTGTGTTTATAATAAGGACACTTTCTGGTTTCTTAATCCTCCAGGCCACAAGTGACCTACATGGATAAAACTACAATTACTCCAGAAGCACAGTATTGTTTTTCCACCTTTACTCTTTCTATGAATATGTGTCTCTGTCCTGAGAATGTTGATGCATGTTAGATGTCAACTCTCTCCCTTTACTGCCCTTTGTTTCCCTCTAGCATCTCAGCTCTCACTGCAGTGCATCGAGTGCCACATAATCTTCAGTGATCACAAGAGCAAAGAGCGTCACCTTAAGTTGAGCCACCCAGCAGAATATGAGCAGTGCATACTGAGGAATGCGCTCTTCGCCTGCTACGTTTGCGACCGCCACTTCACAAACTCTGCCGAGCTCATGGCCCATCAGAAAGCCCACACAGAGAAGAAACCCTTCAAGTGTCCAATCTGTGGCCAGGCCTTCAACAAGTCGTCAGGCCTCACCCTCCATAAAAAAATTCATTTTGGTCAGGATGGTTATGCCTGCACGGACTGTGGCAAACCATGCAAAACCTTGACATTGCTGAAGTACCATCGCCGCACACACACTGGAGAGAGGCCGTATGTTTGCAAGGAGTGTGGGAAGAGATTTAGCATGTCTAAAGCTTTGCAGAAACATATGATGTCACATTTGCCAGAGGGAGCTGAAGGAGATCGGGGCAACACCACAGGCAAAGCACAGCTGAAGAAAAATGATGGTAAGAAAAATAGTTCAGCTTTTTTTTTTTTAAATATAATTTTCTCATAAATTTATAAAATTCGACTAAATTATGTCCTTCATGTTGGAGGAAATGTGCTTTTTATGGTATGCTACAGTACATCACAACTTTCTTGCTTCATTCTCTCTAGGTGCTTCTACAATCAAGTACCCCTGTCCTGTATGCAAGGCCACTTTCAAGACTACCAAAACACGGCTACATCACATGAAAACCAAGCACAATTTGTCACCTGCAGAATCCAATAACACCCTTCCAGCTGGGCAGCAAGCGAAACTAAGTACTCCAATCATAACTCCCATATCTATTTGCCAACCAGCACTACTACAAGTGGAGCCCAATGGACCCCTCCAAAAGGTTGATGCTGATATCGACACAGAGCAGATTCGCAGACTTATTGAATCTTTGGGAAATGTGCAGAAAGTGAACCAGGTTGTCATATTGGGGCAGGTGCCACCTCATGCCCCACCACTGGAAGTGCAGCAGATATCAGAACTTTCAGAACCAGTAACTCTGAATCCACACCAGATAGATTTCACAGGACTGAAACAGACAGGACCAAATACTGTAGAACTGGATTTTTCAAACAACATGTGTGATCCAATGGAACAAACAATTATACTTGAACCTATTACACCAGATGGACAGTTGGAAAACCCCTCGTTAGGTTCCCACATACCAGCAGGTGAAAATATTGAGCTAACACTTGTTCAGAGTGAGCAAACGGAGATACCTGAGGGAGAGGTGATGCATCAAATTATTCAACAGCCTGAGATTAATGCAATTCAATCTGTTCCCGTGGATCAAATGGTTTGTCATAATGAGGGAGATGACCTTAAACAAAACCTTGAGCAAACTGTCATATTAGAACTTACCCCCACCTTGATACCAACTGTGGAGCTGGAACAATCCCAAAATGTGCAACCAAATGAAATCCCATCCACTTTATTGGTACCAACTACTGAACTGGAGAATACTCTTGATCAAACTGTAGTAGGCGAGCAGGAGACCAGCATGTCGGACCCAACATTCACAGTTGAGCTGGAAATGACACCTTTACAAACAGAACAACAGGAGCTCCCTGCTTGCCCTTTTGTTCCATCGGACACACTTACACAAACTCCAAATGAGTCTGAAACTAATCTCAAAGAAGAGGCAGATTCACAGATGCAAACAATAAGCCAAGATCAGGCCCACTCAGTGACAGACAGTGCCACACCACGAGAGCCACCGGAGAAGACTGCACAAGAACCATCTGAGGAATTGCTGGTAGAATGCAAAGAGGGTCAGGAGCAGGTGGAGAACCTGTCTGAGGTACAGGACCCTTTTGCTAAAGAGATGGTCCCATCACAATCAGAGACCAAGGAGGTGCCACAGATCTCAGAGTTACCAGTAAATGTAATGTCAGCCCAAGAACTGGTGAAAGTACGGAAAAGAAAGCCAGCCAAAGCATTTATCTTTCAAGGGTATATGCAAGAACTCATAGGGTCCATACAAAATGATGATTTACTAATTGGTGCAAAACCTGCCAAACGCCAAAGAACAAAAAAGTCTCATCTTGTTGTTAAATTTGGTCCACAAAGTAAAGAGAGGAAAAATAAAAAACAGAAGAAGCAATCACAGCAAAGCCAGTCAACCCAGAAGGAAGCGATAATAGGTAAAACAACAAATCTCTCAGAGAAAAAGGTGTCCTCTCAGAGGAAGGGAAGAAAAGGGAAAAAAGACAAGAAAGCAGGGCATTCGGTATCGACAACTGAAATAAAATCACCTTCATCTATCCAAGACCCACACATGCCTCAAATCAAAGAGGATACAAGAAAAAATAAAATGAAAAAGCAAGAAGATGTGGAAGTGGCCAAGGAGGATGTTCGGCCCATAAGTGAAAACAAGGCTGTTGCCTCACCTGTATTTAAAAAGAAAAAACAATCAAAAATAATGCAAGAAGGTCGGTCCAATAATGCAAAGGATGGGAAGATGACGAGTAAAGGGCGAAAGAAAAAGGACACAAAAATGAGTACAAAAACAAGCACCACCTCAGCAGACATACCTGACCCACATATAACACAAGATTCTCTCCTTCTCCTGAAAGGTCATAAACAGCCCCAGCTGAAAGTTTACAAGTTAGACCCTTCAAAGGCACCAGGGCAGACACAAGAGGCTTCACCTCATGATTCCCAAATGTCTCCACATACAACAAATCAGTCCACAAATAATCTTACAACTGAAGGTAAGAAAAAAGGAGGGAGACCCAAAAAGAATCAGAAAGCTCTTTCATTGCTGTCCTCACTACAGGTCCAACATCAACCGCCTGAAACTCTGCCCAACAAGCCAAAGACCACCCGGAAACGTAAAGCCTCCTCTAAAATGGAGACCGAAGGAGTGATAACATCCTCTCATTCCAAGCGTGCCTTAGAGTGTAAGGACTGTGGAGAGAAATTTAGTGAAGTCTCATCGCTTCAAAAGCACAAGGCAACAGTGCATATCGTAGAGAGTCCTGGTCTCACTTACACCAATGGGAACATCTTTGAAGGGGTCTCCAGGTTAGATCTTAATCCGCTTCCAAAGCAGCATGATAGGGTCATTGGGGTGATGACTACTGCTACAGACTGGGATACTGAGCCTGAGATGGGGGAGATGGCATTAGAAGATAGAGACCGAAGTGTCTCTTTCCCTGCTTTGATTCCATCTCCATCTTTACCTGTCCCACCTACTGATGTTGAAGTGAGTGGATATGAAGACAAGGGTGGAGATAAAACTGGAAGGGATTCTCAGTCTCTTCCCTTTCCAGTTGTTCCCTCACTATCTGATCAAATTAAAATTAGTCCCAATTTCTCATCTGAATCCCCTCTAAATACCTCTACCCAGATGAAGAGTCCTGAGGCAGGAGAGCCTTTGGTTTCAGATGAGGACAAGCGAGAAGAAGGTACCCCGAAGAATCCCAGCTCAGAATCTGAAGTCCAGGCTACCACGGATGAAGACATTAAGGAGGATTTACTTCTTGAGGTAGATTTAGTCACTGTTGGGGAGCAGAATGAAAGAGATGATCTAGCCTCACCTCAAGATAGCGTTTCCCAAAATGAATTAAATGGAACCTGTAATGCGGATGCTGTAAGCACTGAAACACTCATACCTCCTGGTCAAGTTGATAATGAAACAACTGAAAAAAATCCAACTTCACAGACCGTGTCATGCGCCACGCATCAAGTAGAAATCAAGGAAGAGGAGGAAGACGTGTTAGTCCAGAAGAAAAAAGAAGTAGGCAAAGGAGCTGCAACAAGGAATGCTACCAGGGGTAGGAGGCGAGGAACAGGACGTCTAAAGAGAGGTATGATATCAAGGAGAAGTTTGGTTGCAGATGCTGTCAGAGAAACAGAATCAGAGAAAGAACAGGATGTTTGTCTGGTAGTTTTAGAAAAACATGCCATTGCCTCTGATTCAGAAATGAATGAAGAAGGTGAGACCTGCACACAGACTTCACAGCCAGAGATCAGTCCTGAATTTGATGCCAACAAAGGTACTGCTCCTGCCACATCTTTGCCTTCCATGCAGTCTTCATTAGAGAAATCTCCTGAAGAGCAAATCGTGTTTGAGCTGGAGTCTGTTACCACGAATGTTGAAGAGGTAATGAATGAAAGAGGACTGCTAGGAGGAGAGGAGCACAATGGGGAGACTGACCAGTCTCCAGGCATCATACTTGAGAAGTTCCTCACCTCTAGCCAAAGAGTGACAGCTGATAAGGACCACTGCTTGATGACAGCGAGGAACAATCAAAGACAGGTGAGATACTAATTGTACTAACAAATACCATATGGTTATAATATATTCAAGATTGGAGTCCTTACATAGTTATTTTGATTCCAGGGTTTGGACCACATTGCAGAGAATGGGGTACAGGTCCTTGGGAGCCAGGAGATCAAGGTTGAAGAGAACATCTCAGATCTACCTCTGATTGCACCCACTTGTGAAATTAGACAAAGTGCAAGTGTGCAGCCACAGCCCCACCATGATATAAGGACTGTTCTGGTGAAGGAGGAGAGCAGCCTCATGCTGAATGACAATCAGGCCACACAGGGCTGCAGACACATCCGATGGAATGTGGAGCAAATCAACATTGAAAACACAACCAGTCCATGTAAGTGCTAGTGCGTACTGTAGCTAAATTTGAAAGTAATACCTCAATGTTTCCAGAAGGGGATTGTCTTAGCTTAGCATAATGACTTGAAGCAGTGGAAAACAACTAGCCTGGCTCACCTCGAATGTAAAAAAAAATATGCCCAGCCACACCTCTTAAGCTCAGTCATTAAAATGCATTTTGTCTATATCCATGCACAAACTGAATATGTAAAAATTACAAGTTGTGGTTTTTAGGGGAGTTACATGCTTTGGAGTAGTTCTTGACAAACAACAGCCAGGCGCTTTGACTTCTTTAAAGTCTGGTGGTTATGGTGAGGTTGCCAGGCAACTGGCAGATATGCAGCACAGAGGCACTGGCCAGATGGATAAACTGTTGTTTGATAAGAATTTTTTAACCCATAGACATGGGAGTGGTAACCCAAAATGTTGAACTCTTCCTGTAATCCATTGTAGATTATAGAATAGATACAATCAACAAAATTGTGCAATTTAAATCCCTCATTTCTGTGGTTTGGTTTCTGAACAGATTGCTTAGATTATCTAGCATAAGCCTACTGTGTGCACCCCGTTGATCGTCTGTAAGGCTTCTTAGGGCTTAACTTGTCAGAGATGGGTGAATAATGTTTTTGGCTTTTTGCTTTCAGTAATGGAGATTGAGGAGACATGTCGTGTCGCCCCTGACTTCAATGCCAACCAGTGTATCTTCTACCCAGTGAAGGAGGAAGAGAGGGAGGTTCTGCTAGGAGCTGCCCAAACTAACAATAGAAGTTTAACCACAGAGGCTTCCACTGATGCCCAACAGACAGGAGACCATACAGCGGATTGTAATTTACGTGAGTTCTTGCTGTTTTCAGTTGTTTCCCCGTGTACCAAAGATTATAGGAAGACCGTTTTTGTCAATGTTGAATCTGTTATCAACAGATGAAGGGAGCCATACAGTGCAAGACTACCAGGATACGAGAGTGAGACGACTAATGCCAGAACCAGCTGATGACTTTGCAGATGGAGAAGGTGTGTTTTCTATTTTAGAATGACCAATTCTTTAACTACTTTATTAAAGGAATCCTTTGGAGTTTTCTTTAAAACAGAGTTACTGTTAACATTCAGTGTTGCTCACCTGTGTTTGTCCTTGAGGTCTAACAAATGTGTTGAATATGTTTCCTTCCTTATGAAGCATTTGCAAAGGTGATTTTTAAGTTTTTTAAATCCTGCATTGTTTACACCCATGTTTGTAGTCTAGCAGTCTCCTCCTTTCCTGCATTTTCTGTAACATTGCTGCATTTCTTGGCACATCAGTGCCACCTGCAGATGAGTGGAATAGTGTGAAACCAGTGGCCGTAATGTGTACTGTGTTGCCCACATGCTTGTCCGCATGCATGTGTGTCCTCATGCGTGTACAGAAGAACAAATGCAACCTTACAGGGACCCTTTTGTAAAAAAAAAACTTTGTTTGATTCTACTTCTACTGGTAAAAAAAACTCCACTGGGTAACTTTAAACTATTGTTGAAAATAGATAACTATATAATAATTGATCTTTCAGCTGAAGCAGACGCTGAGTGGCAGCATCCACCAGACCTGCAGAGCTTTCTTCTCCAAAGTTCTGATGAGGAGGATGTGGGAAGTTTTGAATTGTCTAATCCTCACATTGACTCGGAAGCAGAAGCAATGGCCTATTTCTACAAGAACCAAACCAACAGCTCACAACAACCAGATGAAACATCACAAAAGTAAAGTGTATCTTCATTGACTCTCAGTAAACTACTAAAAAAAATTAAAGCATTACAAACTGTTTTTGAGCATTTGTTTAGAATTCAATAATATTGGACATACGTATAAATCTCAATGAATTGATTTTTTTTTCATGTACTGCTGATTACAAGAGGAAAAAAGTTTAATAATGCATTAACAATTTATTTATAAGTTGTGCAGACAAGCAACATTCAGCCTCACCCATCTTTGTTTTAATTTGTAGTCAGTCCCTTAAAGCTTCCGAAATGTTAATGGTATCCATAATTACAGAAGTGTGCAAGAAATGCAGTTAAGTAATACACAAGGCATTGGGTACTGGTGGGATTGTGTTTAAATAATACTGACATTGAAAGATTTACATACCTATCAATCTACAGTGATATGGTCATTGTTTTACTTTTTCCAGCACTGACTGATGTTTTTTTTAACTTGTTCTCTAGTTTGCCAACTTCATCCAGCCAGCTCCAAGCACCAAGAGGGGAAAACAAGATCAAAGAGCCCATTGATTACTTTTCCAAGTATTTTGGTTGGGATACCTGGGTGGAAATCGCCCACTGCACAGACAATATGTCCAACATGCCTAACCCTGTCACAGCCAGAGAGGTGGCGCAGTTTGTCGGGATCCACATTGCAATGGGAACTTTGAAGGTTTGTGTTTCTGTGTGATCCTTTTTTTTTTTTGGCTCTGTTGCAAAAACACTAATGTTTTTTTATTTATTTGGCTTGTTTCTCTCAGTTTCCCTGTCCAAAGCTCTACTGGGAGGACTTTACTAAGGTGCCCTTGATTGCTGAAGCCATGCCACTTTCCCGGTTCATTGAGCTGTCAGGCGTGTTGAAACTAGCTTCTCCTGCAAAGACGCCAGTCGACAGTAATGCTGGGGAAGAAAGAAATGATAGTGACTTTCAAAAAGTACATCAAGATAAAACTCTCTCAAGCAAGCAAAGTGAAATTTCTCAACATGGTGACAGGCAGTGCCAAGTGAATACACTAAATGTCCTGAACATTTCAAAAACACAAATGGATCCCCTGTGGAAGGTTCAACCATTATTATGCCGTTTTCTAGAGGGCTGCCAGTCATTAAGACGAGAGGGTGATTCTGCAGTTGATCAGTATCCACTTCCTTTGACTGGCAAGATGCACAATAACAGGCTGTCTCTCTACTGCACCACATTGATTGGATTTGGGGGTTTGCTGTTACATGTGGATCTTAAACTGGACAAAGAAGATGCCGTAGAAAAAATGGTCCCAAAAGGTAGTATGGTGTTTCTGTGCAAACAGGAACTCTCCACCCCTGCAATGCTCGAACGCCTGTTAGTCGCTGGGATTCATGGTGCAGGCAGGGTGGGAGGAGAAAGAGGACAGATCGGGGATGAGTTTGTAAGCTCAAATGGGAAGCTGATGTTACGCAGATCACACTGTGGCTTTATACTTTCTACTGCTGGAAATGGTCAGAGAAACATGGCCTCTCTCATTGAGAACTTTGAGAAGGCCCAGATGTCGGCTCGTCTCAACAGAGATTTGCAAAACCTTTACTCTATCCCTCTCACTGCCTCAGCTCCAACTTGCTGGCCTCAAGCAGTGCTCTGGTACCTCACAGATCTGGCTTTGGTCAACTCCTGGCTCCTGTACAAACAGGATCACAGGGCAGCATCTGCACCTTTGACACTCATGGCCTTCAGATTGGAGGTGTCCAAAGCTTTGATTCTCTCCAGCGGCTCAGACACCCAGGACTCAGTTCCCCCTCAACCCCCCACAGAGAAAGCTCATGCAACAAATGAAACCCCAAGTCCCAGCCTATTAGAGGAAAGTCCTCTCCCAGATGCAGCCACACGGTACGACGGTTTGGGCCACTGGCCAGAGCAGCTCGGGGAGGGAGAAGGGGGCAGGTGTCGCTTTGGGGACTGTCAGAGAACATCTCGAGTGCTATGCCTTAAGTGCTGTGTCTTTCTTTGCATCTCACGCAACCACAACTGTTTTTTAAATTTCCATAATCAAGGAAATTCAGGAAAAGAATAGCATTCACAACAGATTTTATCCTTGTATTGTTAACATCTTGCTTTCTGATTCGGAATGTAACTGTGCTTTTGGTGATGAATCTAAATGTAAACCCAGCTAATCAAAAAGTAGTATCATCTCTGTCCTTACAACTGTTCCATGATGCCTTTCAATGGCAGTGTCACACTTTTGTAGGATAATTGTGCTGCAGTATAAAAAAAAAACAAATGCTTTGTGTGATGTGGCTTGTGACGTCATTGAGCAGGTTTAAAAATGAATTTGCCTTCAGAAGGAAATGTGAAGAGTCATAGCCATACACTTTGTGCTGCAAAAAAAGTGAAAATTATTATTTTGACATTGCAGCCACCATGATGGGTTTTTTTACGTTTTATTTCAGCCTGACCTAGTTCACATTCCATGATGAGCTTGTTTTTGGCTCTATGAACTTAAACATTATTTATTTGAATTTCAAAAAACAATAAAAGACAGGTTTAAAATTTATATGTGTTCATTCTTTAAAGATTTCTGACAGTGTTTGCACAAAAGGTTTTTCACATTTTGACTTGTCATAGTAGTGAAAGCACAGGTGTTACTAATTACATTAACAATGTCCCTGTTCTATTCAAGTGTCCCAGTAATCCATGACCGTGAGATAACATGCACAATAGCAGGACCCTGAAACTGAAGCAGATAAATCAAGTATATACATATCTACATATACATTGAAGTGTTACAGAACAGAAAAAACAGTATATAGCGATTGAGTTACTAGTAGTGCTATACTCTTTAACTATAGCAATTGTAATATCTATTAAATATACACTATAACATGACTATACCTAGTGATTTGCTGTACATACAGTAAGTGCAAGCCAAGTGTTGTGTGCTGTACATGCCAAGGCGCTGGATTGTGTTTACATATGTTAAAATGAAATTAACTGACTACAATACTCATATTAGGTATGTTACAGTGATATTCGCTGACAAATACTACAGAAGAGTAGAGAGCATATGAACAACAGGTGGTATGGAATTCAAGTTAGAAATGGGCGTTTATGAGACAAACGGATTTTGAAGAGAAAAAACCTACAATTTAAATTTTGTTGGGTCACCATTTTATACCAGAGTGTGCTACCTTGTCTTGTTTGGTATACAGTCGAATATCTAATAGAGAGAAGTGCATGAGACTGTAAGAGGACGGAGTGTAACAAAATACTTACAGTACAAGTGAATAAAAATTGCAATTTCTTTTCATAAAGTTGTTTTGGGTCACGTGACGGGATCAACCATAGAACCGGACTTAATAGAAAGGCAATATAGTTCAAAACCTTGTTCACATAAACATGCGCTCGTCCTGTTTTATCCTATTTTGTCATTGAATGAGTGCAGTGAATCAACAAGTATGGAAACATTTTGAAAACATCAGTGATAATGATGCCAATTTAGTTGAAGTGATTCGTTTCCATAAAAAATTTTTTTTGTTTCTTCCTGCTCTCACTAAAGTACTGCTCTGTATCAACGACGGTGCGATTTAGCTGACTGATTTTTTATTTTTTATTTTTCAAAACATATTTGAGTGTTTTGCCTAAACATGAATCAAAAACGGCACTGGGCACTCAACGGCAGCCATCTTAGTTGTACCAACGGCTGTCACTACCAGATCTACCCACTGTACGTCTGTGAGGTCAACTCTCTCAGTCAAACTACACTCAAACAGCGGCTAGAGGTAACGTAAACGTCTATTCAGTTTCACATTTCTTATTTAAACACTTTACTTTAGGTGTCGATATTGACGCACGTTCATATCAGATATATGCAAGCGCCAAACAGTGATATAAAACTTGGTATGTAAAAAGTCTTAGATTCTCTTTGAATGGCAGCCAGTGTTTTTAGCGCTAACGAGCTACCCGTAGCTAGCTGGCGAACGTTAGCCCGCTCGATTTACTGCTACTTTATTACGATTAATGTCAGCTTAAGTGCACAGCCATGGACATACGACTGTTACTTTTTTTTCCTTTTGTAAACTATTCCAGTTTGACAGCAAGAAAGATTTTTATTTGGCAAACTGAAAGCTGGATGCTCGCAAGCCTACATTGAGCTAGGTAGGCTATGCTAGCGGCCTCAAAAAGCAGTATAACGCGAAGCAAGATGAGCTGAAACTTAAGTGGTTCCGGTGGGGAAACTGAACAAATAGTTAAACAAGCCACCACTTCATGGTCCGTATGAATAATATTATTTGAGTTGCTTTCACCTTAGTTAGTAACGCAGATAATTTGTATGTTATTTGTTAACCATAACTGATTCTTAACGTATCGGATGCTATCTTTGGTATCATAACAGTGTTATAACGTAACTTAACGTAGTCCAGCTCTTGTTCCTCGTGGTATGTAATCTTTCTTTCATTTTTGACCTTTTTTCCGTTTTGCAATTCACTTCAATCCAGGAAAATTGTTGTGAGTGCCTGTTTAGACCACCCACTATCCCAGGATGGACTCTGAGATTTTGAACATAGAGGAGATCGTGCTGGGACGGGGACTGCCAGATCCACCTCCAGAAGCTCCCCCTGAAAAGCCAGCTGAACCATACAAACCCATCACTTTGAATGGACCTCCTGCACCCTCTGTTCAATCATGTAAGTAGTACAGTAGTAAAAATTTCAACTAAAAATTATTTTCATTATTGCGTAATCTGTCAATTATTTTCTTGATTAATCGATTTGTTGTTGGGTCCATAAAAGGTCAGAGAATGGTGAAAAATGTTGATCACTTCTTCCCAGAACCTAAGATGACATCATCAGTTTAGTTTTTATTTCAGTGTTGTGCCATCCCACATGGGGTTACAAGACACCACTATTTTACAAAACATGCATCTTCTGGTAATAAATATACAAAGCATAGAGCGAGTGGAAGAAGAAAAGAAACATACTTAAAAAATGAAAAGAAAAGTCCCAAATGAACTGTTCACAGAAAATACATTAAACATGTCTACAGATTTCCTCATTAAAGGGATTTTTTTCCTCCTTTTCCCAGACTTTTTCCCAGTTAACTGGCTAATATGTGAACAGCCAACTCAGTCTTTGTTTTTATGGTACTAAATAAAGCATTATGCAGTTCTCAATAAAATGGACAGTAGAAAACAAAATTCAACCCATTTTCTATATCATTTAGACAGCACACTGGATAAATATGCCATTCTTCTTCTACATTAACATACTGTTCAGTTTCAACAGTCAATATTAAAATACCAGATCTCAGATGGGCGCATAGAGATCTTTGCTTTTTAGGCAAATTATATACAACATAATTCTCAATACCATATTCAGTCTTGATCCATGATTGTAAATATATGAAGTATGTATGTATATATATATATGTGTGTATGTGTATATATTATATGTGTGTGTGTGTGTGTTTGTGTATTTATATTCAAAAGTCAAAAGGATTGATTATCAGAATAGGTGGCGTTTAATTTAAGAGTTGGCAACTAATCAGTGTTTTGTTGAAGACAACAACTGAAAGACTTGCCTTTCTTTCTCCTGTCCTCCCAGACCAGCATGAAAATCTGCAGTGTTTTCAGTGCTTCATCACATTCTGCAGTGCCAAAGCCAAGGAAAGGCACATGAAGAAGAGCCACCGGGAAGAGTATAAGCAGCAGCTTCAGCAGGTTAGCTCTCTCTAGAACCTTGTGATTTTATCACCTGCCTCTTTCTTGCGGGGTCTGATCTTTCACTCCTCTTTCTAATTTGCCTTGAATTGCAAATATGCAAGTAGTTATATAAGCATGTTTCCTGTATATTGTTGTGATATAATGGCATAGTTTTCATAGTTGATATTTGCCTGTTGAGGCCTGTCTCTCAGTAGGATGCAGATTGTACATGTAGTATCAACATATGTACTTCTCATCACTTATCTTTGCTGAAGAAAGTCAATCGAATGAACTTGCACACATCTCTTGTCCTTAAATTGCTTTAACCTGGGCTCTTCTTGAATGTATTCACAGGGAAACACATTGTTCACATGCTATGTGTGTGACCGCACATTTCTGTCATCCGAGGAACTGACACAGCACCAGCCAACACACAGCAAGGATGACAAGCCCTTCAAATGTGTACACTGCAAGGAGAGCTTTAAAACGTTCTCTGAAGTGAGTAAAACATTAACAATAAATGCTGATACATGTTAATAACTCAAACGCAGTACTCAAACTAAAACTGTCAATGTAAAAATCATAGTTGAGCTGCATGTCTGAATATTTCAATTTCTCTTCTCTCATTCCAAAATGAGCTGTGTCTTGTTTTAAGTATTTAGCACATTCTTGTTTGCACTGAAGTTTCTATGTACTTCTTGTCTTCCCAGCTCACAGCGCATAGAAGACAGGTGTGTCCAGAGAGGCAGTTGGTATGTAAAGATTGCAATGAAACCTTCAGGAGTGCCGGGCTGCTGCGCACTCATCGCCTGACCCAGCATCCTCGCCCAGAGGTAGACACTGCCGAGCAGCCAGAGGACGCCACGAAAACCCATCGCTGTAAGAAATGCGGTCAGGGCTTTGAGACAGAACCAGAGCTGGTAGCACACCAGGAGAAGTATCCTGAAGGTCAGCAGTGCAATGGCAGCGCATCATCTGTCAAGAAACGCGGACGGCCTTCCAAAACCGAAGAACCAGCAGGTGCTGAGAAAAAGGGAAAGCGGAAAAAGAAGGATGAGGCAGAAGCACCTGAGGAGGCGGTGAACACCAGCAGCGCATTGGAGTCTGCAGAAACTCCTGCAGAGGAAAAAGGAAAAGCAGGTGGAGCAAAGCGCGGCCGTCCGTCTAAAGCAGCAGCAAAGTCTGAAACAGAAGACAAGAAGAGCCCTGAAGACGACAGCGAAGCTTCAGGAAAGGAGAAGAAAGCTAAAGTAGAGTCCGTGGTCTCCCGGCAGCACCCCTGTCCCGAATGTGACCTCTCATTCCCAGGCTTGGTTCAGCTTCGTGCTCACAAGAAAGAGAAACACACCCCGCGGAAAGCCCACCCCTGCGAAGAATGTGAAGAGAGCTTTGCCCGTCCCGAGCAGCTAGACGCCCACATGTCCCGGGCTCACGCCGTCGGCCGCTTTGCCTGCCCAACCTGCGGGAAGAGCTTCGGCCGGGAGCGTACCTTGAAAGCTCACCAGAAAAGTCACCCAGACGAAAAGCCGGAAAACCCAAGTTCAAAGAGATAATTGAGGCATGCGGACCTGACAGAAAGTGTATGTTTTTGTTTTTATTTTGTTTTGTTTTGTTTGTTTTTTTTGAAGATTTTAGTCAGGAATTGTCCTTTTTCTTTTAACATTGGATATCTGATTCTCCAGGTGATGGTTTCAGATGACTTTGGAATGGTTTTGAAAATGACATTTTAGCAAGTTTTGAATTTAAAGTTGTGACCTTTAACATTACAGAATTGTTGAGTTTGATTATGAGTTATTGAATTTTTGGACAATGGACACATCTCCTAAATTGACTAACCAAATATTGTTAAATCTATTACCCATCTTTTTCATAAAACATAGTTTATTTGTAAAAACATAAAACAGTTTTGATTAACATTTTAAATGATTTATTTCAGTTTTTTTAAGCATGAAATGAGTGTGGTGTGATTTTATTACTTGGTGTCTTGAGTTCTTAAATTCAGTTTGTGGTGAAAATGTTTTTGTTTTTTTTGTTGTTTTTTTTCTCCGTTTTTCCTAAACAGATTGAGTACATATTTTGAAGCAAATTAGATGCCTAGTAGAGATACAATGTTTTGAATGTTTAGACAGTTTGTCAAAAGAAATGTGTTATGTACAGCTTCTGGGTCATATTGTGTATTTTTTACATTTAATATTTTGATTATGTTCCTTTCTAAATTAAGTCTCATTGAGGAAGAATTTTAAAATAACACGATTATGTTCTGCTTTAGATTTGTTGGGCTGAGTGCTCCAGATTCAATGTGGAGTGTTCAGCATGTGGGCAGGAATGATCCACTATAATCCTGATTTCTCTTATGGTAAAATTTACGCCTTTTTATTTTTTCACTAATTAGAATAAATCATGTCCTAGACATTTCTTGAATGGAACTCATGGCTCTTAAATGCCTTCGAGTCCTGTAAGGAACTGTGTATATGAAGTGTCATTCACTGATTGGATTGTTTCTCTCCCCACTGCAATGTGTCTGGACAGTGCAAATATGTAATAAAACATGCTATCCCAAGGGAGGCTTCTGAAGAAATAACTTGCCTTTTTGTCTTTGTTGTCTCTTCTGAATCAAAAGCACACACAAATATTTGGAGTTGTATGCTGTAAAGATATAATTAGTGCATTATTTGTTAATATTCATTGTTGAAATAGGCTTTTTGCTGAGCAACAACAAATTTTAAAAAGCCAGGAGGAGAATTTTGCAGGTTATTTGTAAGGAATGAAGTACTTCAGGTGTTTGCTGTACATCCAGATGTTCCCTCTTTCAGTGAGAAGCTCTGATTGGTGTGAACCTTTGACACTGAGCAGCTGAACCATTGGAACTGTTGAGTAATAAAGTGTAACTCTGTTTGTCCAAACTCACCAACCTTAGTATATTTTGGGACATGTTGTGTCTCATCTGCAGTATTCATATATTAATGTAATTCTTGTACCTGTTATTGCAAGACATAGGAAGTTTTTCAGAATCTGAAACAGGTTTATTGGAAAGTCAGTTTGCACGTACAATGCCTTTGTGATGTGTTGCATAACTATTATAGAATGTAAGAGCTCTAAATTGCTCTAAAATTTAAGATGTGGAAGAGAATTGGAAATAATGAAGTGGTGGTCAGCTTTTCAAACTTTTAGTTCTGTTTTTATTGTCTCACTTTCTATTATCTCACAAGTAAAAGATTTTACAGATATTTTTGTTTTAAACCTCCTTGGATAATCATGAGCTAGATAACTGACATACAGACTACATATGTGATAATAATAATCTCAGCCATTTTAAAATTAATTGTATCGGGTTTATTTTGTAGTATCTAAACTCAAGTGCCTGGTTGTATTAACATACATTGTGGGGTAAAGTTTCATTCATTTTCTGTACCTAAGTACAAATCTATTTCTATTTTCTGCTACTTTTTACTTGATCTCCACTATATTTCAGGAAGACGTATTGTACAACATTAATTTTTTAAGGCTATAGTTAACTCTCTTCTTTGCAGATAAAGATTTTATCCTACATATTAAACAAATAATCAGCTTATAAAATATGATGCGTTTGTATAGGTTAAACAACCCAGTAATTTATAAAGTAGTTGACAATTGACAATGACAAGCTACAACATTGAAATGTTGCCTACACATTAATATAAATAATATAATTCAATAATATTACATATAAAATAATACTATATATTTTATTTTTTGAGGGTATTTTGTTGGTATTATTCTTGTTGCTACAATAGAAGTTTTGAGCTGCGCTGTGCAGAAAGATGTATGTGACAGAAAGTTTCTCTGTGCTCACTGAAAATATGATTTTAAGGTGCGGGTCTGCAAGCAGGATTTATGACATTACAAATTGTTTGGAAGCCAATCCTGAACCAACATTCAATTTACACTTTTTTCCCAATTTATATACAAGTGTGATGTGGAAACTTGTTGCCTCCAATGCACAAACACTGAGAAATGATTTTACAGTGAAACAGGAGTCATCTTGTGTCAAGGAGTTAAACTTCTGAAATGAACAATATTTGCATATTTCTAGATTCTGTTTTATTTATTTATTTATTTTTAATGAGGAAGAAGGAGTAGATGCAATTTTTTTAGGATTTTAACTAGATAATTGAACTATTTTGTGGAAAAGCCATATGAGATATGATTAAAAGTAGAATATTTTTATACATCTTAAAACATGTCTGGAGACCATCTTTAATCTAAATACTTCTGTCAGTACTGGACACCTGTGCGATAACATGTAATACCACCCCGAGACACTAGTTGTGCTCTAGTGTCCATAGCGAGTTCCTCCCATTGTGGTGCTTCATATGTTTTCCTTTTTTTCAACTCACCCTTTATCAGTGGGTTACGTACTATTGCTAGCTAATCGGCTAATAGTAATCGTTCAGTTTTCATGTCGTGGAGGTTAATCATTAGCTTCATTATACTAATTGTTCCTTTTATTTGCTTCGCCATGCACAGTTAACACAGACGGTATTTCCAGTTGTCTTGTCGTTGAGAAACCACGCTTTGCCATCATCAGTTCCTCCTGCCAGGTGAGCAAAGTGACCAGCAGCTGTGCATCGAGGTGTGTCATAATTCTATTTCCATGGACAAGTTGTTTACCGCCCTCAATAAAAAATAAAGGATAGAGGAAGACGGAGACCCAGAAGAATTGCCACAGATGTAATCGCTCGACAGGTAAGTCGAAATATTTATTTCTGACAAGATTGTCTGTCCATTTTTAATAAACATACTGCAAGGTCTTAAATCTTTTTAACCCGCATCCTACCAACATATTTAACATACAAGGACTACCGACTGAATAAACAGCTGTAAGAAACACAAGTCTTAGCAGATTGTTATCTTATTTCTTCTTTAAACATTATTAGTTATGTCGGGATGAAATTAAAAATACATTTTTAAACCTTTTTAAATCATATCCCTTGTCATATTGTGCACCAATGTAACAATATATGCCAAAAAATACAAAAAAAAATCAATTTCTTTGTATTCTTATATCAAAATCAATCATGTTTTCTTCCTGTAGCGCTAACTATGACATGTGCTTACGTAGACTTGAACCCACCCATTTCAACCAATAATATCAGGACATCCACCCATCAATCAATGTTCATGTTTTAGCGGCATGGCGCAAAAAGACATGCCCACTCTTCAACGGTCAAATCAAATTCCTCCCAACCTTAAGTCCCGCCTTACTATCCTGTTTCACTCGGAAATACGTCACGATGCGGAAGTTTAAATTAATGTCATCTGGGGGGAAAAAAACTCATTATTTTGGGAAAGTTACAGTTAATTTGCATGTTGTGTAAAACGTAAATATATATATTTCTTTAATACAGATTGCAGTTTTTATCCCAAATACAGTCTTTTCACAATGCCTTCAAACTGACTGACAGAGTGCACCCGCCCCAAACATATTGAACATAGTGATTGACAAAGTCATGAAAAATAGGAATGGTAGAATAAAGCACCTTTAAGATATGACAGGGATAAAAAGTACACCTCTGGAGTCTATGGATGGGATCAAGGCTCAAAAAGATTAAGGTTAAAAATGCCATCAAATGCTGATTAAACATCTAACTCCTTTTCCTTTTCTTCATGCTCAGCTAGCAGCCATGTCAATAGAGTACACCATTGATATCCAGCTGACAGAGTTGGGATTTCCAGACATCCTGCAGCCGCAAGAGACTTCAGTGATAGAGACGCCGTGTCTTTCCACATCATCTGATGACTCACTCTCATCCAGTCACTCTCACACTTCCTTTCCAAACGCACACAAAGAAAGACTGCTGGTCAGAGGCCAGCAATCAGCTGCTAGTAAAGAAGTAGGCACAGCAAAACGGACTTCACTTAATGAAGAAAACACTATGGTGTGTACATCCCCTTTGTCAGAGGTGTTACTGTGTAAACCTCCAGATCCTTCACAGAATCTACAAGACAAACAAGCTATCAAAGGCTCTACACCTCCAGAACCATCAGAGCCCACAGACGGTGATGCTGGACCAGACGACACAGATAGTCCGCTGCTGATAACCAAACAAGAAGATGATGAAGATGAAGCACAGGAGAAACAGGAGGCACAACAGAATGAGGAGAGTGACTCGGATGGCAGTGATGTTTCAGAGGTGTACGAGGAAGAGGAGGTTGATGAGGAAGAGGAGGAAGAGGAAGGGCCTAACAGTGGTATGTCTTATTTACTTTGAATCTCATAAGCATTATGATACTTAAGTGCTGAAACAATAAGCCATGTCAAACATTCTCCATGTCCAGCCTCTCAAATGTGGGCATTTGCTGCTTTTATATCATTGTTAATTGAACATCTTTGGATTTTCGACAAAAGAAGTAATATATGTCATTGGCAGTTGTAATGGGTATTTTACGTTATTTTCTGATAGGAAGATAACGCAGCAATTAATTATTTTCATTCTCGATTAATTGATTAGTTGTTTGGTCCATAAAAGTCAGAATATGGTGAAAAAGATGTTTATCTCTGTTATCCAAAGCCCTAGATGATGTCCTCAAATTTCTTTTGTCCCAACGAACAGTCCACAACTCAAATATTCAGTTCACTGTCATAGAAACCAGAAAATATTCTCATTTGAGAATCTGGAACCAGATAATTTGGACTTTTTTTTTCACTAATTAACCTTACCTGCATGTTTTTGGTCTATGGGAGGAAGCAGGATTACCCAGAGAGATCCCACACAGGCACAGCTAGAACATGCAAACCATCTTGCTGTGAGGTGACAGTGCTAACCACTGCACCACTGTGCTGCTCTAAATAAAAACTACTATCATGTGATATCAATTGTATGCTGATCATCCATCATTCCATTTCTGGCTTGTTATACATACTGTATATATAAATTTAGCACTTTTCTTCTTTTTTTTTTCTTGCCAAGTGTACATCTTCAGTCATAATCTAACTAAAATCAATTGGCTTTTGTTTTCCAGAGTCAAGTCATTCCGGCGACTACCGCTGCAGTGTCTGTGATCTACAGCTCTTCTCCAAATTCAAGCTCCAAGACCACATGAACCTACACACGGGGGCTCGTCCGTACTGCTGTGCCGAGTGCGGGAAACGCTTCTGTCAGATTTACAACTACCGTGTCCACCTGCGCACACACGCCCAGAATAAAGTGGAACGTCTCCAGTGTCGCGTCTGTCTGATGGGCTTTGCCTCACAAGAAGCCTTGAAAGACCACCTGTCAAGAACTCACTTTGAGGACCAGTTTTATGAGTGTGACCTATGCAAACGCGTGTTCACTTCCCTGAAGGCATGCGAACATCACGTGCAGTTGCACAAATGCTTGCTGGGTATTAATTGTGAAGTATGTGGCCGCAATTTCACCTCTCCGAAATCACTTGCACGCCACCGTAGGAGGACATGCCATCGCAATTTTAAATGCACAGACTGCACAAAGACCTTTACCAAGAAGAACGCTCTCCTAAAACACAGCTTCTCCCATCTGGGTTTGTTGCCTTACACTTGCATGCGATGCCACAGCCATTTCCGCCTGGCAAAGCTATACCGCCAACACAAGTGCGAGCCTGAACGAATTCACTGTGTGGCGTGTCTAAGAGAATTCCTCAGTCAGGAGGACTTCCAGCAACACAAAAAGGACACAGGCTGCTGGGGAAATCAGGAACCTAAAGGAGATGAGATCCGATGTTTGGAGTGCGGGCAGAGATTTGATACCACAGAAGAGCTAAAGAAACATGCCGGGGCTCACCAGAGAGTGCTGAAATGTGCTGAATGTGGTAAGGGGTTTCGGTCGGCTTTGCTGCTAATGTCCCACATGGGCGGTCATGCCGGCAAGTCGCCCTGCCTTTGTCAGAGCTGTGGACTGGGCTTTCCTCACCAGCAGAACTACGACAGCCACCTTAAGAAGTGTGGACAAACACCTCAGCCTGCGGTGAGTGTGGGACAGTATGGACCAATGTTTTCACTTGTGTTTGCTCATTCAGTACAAATAACGTAATTCTTAACAGTGCTGCCAGCAATTGTTTAAAGTGTTCATTTTTCCTACCTTCCAAGCAGCCGTTAGTTTCAGTTCAGCATGATGAAAATTCACTTTGATATGTTAATCATATATGTATGTAAATCAAATGGCAGATTTATGAAAAATGACATTGAAATGAAAATGAATTTATGAAATGAAATGCAGGTGATCCACAACTATGATAAATAAATCTGAATTTATTGTCATGTTAGCAGTGCAGGTGAGAGCGGGTGTTTTTACTTGATGGTGCATGTAAATGCTTTATGAAACCCCAACATCCCAGAAGAAATGAGAGCAATGTTTAGATACAAGACACTCCCAAATTCACATGATCTGTTTTACAGTGAGTGTGTTTATTTGCATGCATATTAATATCCCACTTTTGATCATTATTCAAGATATGATGTTTGCAAGCACTGCTTCTCTCCTGGGTGCTGCTGGTGCAGAGTAAATCACAGTAAACCTAAAAATCAATCTTCCAATGCACACCAGAATACTAGGATTGACATGTTTTATTAACAGATTACATTATAAAAGAGCAAATCTGATGAAGCAACATGGAAAAAAGTGTGATTTGCTACTTTTTGTTTTTTGTCTGTTAATGAAACATCAATCCTAGTATCCTGGCATGCATTGGAAGATTGATTTTATTTATATATTTTTTTTGTTTTCTGTGGTTATTCATATATCTGTATGCATGATTGTAACAACATCAAGGTTTCTGTGTACAGATTTTGTTAACAGTTCAGCTCCTCATTTCTGTGCCAACAGAGAATAATCAGAATCCTGGTTAAAGTGTTCAAATGCCCAGTTTCTATCCGAGTACTCCAGCTAGCTAATCATAGTTTCTCACAACTAGAATAAGGGCTTATCCAGGTCTGAAACCAGAATATGATGTTTACATCCGTAACATAACTGGGATACTAGTATGCATATAAACCTTCTCACTGACAGGGTTTAGTTTTGATTTTCAGACTTTTTTTTTCCTTTCTGATTTTCTTTGAATGACTTTTAATAAATTTTGGATTTGAGAGCTTCTAGAGCAGCAATGATTAGTAGATTAATCAATTAGTCAAACAATAAGTCGATTGAATAATTGCCAACGATTATGATAATTGATTAATCATTTTGCATATTTATTAAAATGCTCATGCTAAAAAAATTATCATCAAAATATGGTGATAAAACCTGCTTGAGTTAAAACTAAGTCACTCTTCTGTATAATTAATTGAGTGACTGTTGTCTTTCCCGTTTTAGAGTGCCCCCAAGAAACGGCAGACCTCAAAGAGTTCCTCATCTGAGACAGAAAAGCTCAACACAAAGCCAGACTCATCAAATCCAGCAAGCACAGCCACAGTGGCTGCTGTACCGGTTAAGGACTCTGGTAGTTCTGCTGCACCTGTTAAGGACTCTGCTAGTCCAGACCCTGTGACAGGGGCTGTGTCCAAAACTGGCTCTGATCCTTCTGACGGGTTATGGAAGTTAACCCTTAACAAACAGCCGCCGCCTGGTGTTAAACTTGTCCTGTTACTCCCTTTCTGTCCAACTCAAACCAATGGCCTGGCAGTCCCATCTACAATCCCTCAGACACGACCAGTTCCAATTATCCAAGTTGAGCATCAAGCAGCTTGCCTGCCTCTTTCAAGTAATGAACACCATGGAGTGAAGGTTGGGAGAGCGAATGTCCCTCTGGATTTGGTAACTGGGATTAAACGGGATCGAGAATGCGACACACCTCTGGACTTGTCTAAGAAGTGTAACTCATCTAAATCAGCTATGAGCAATGTTCCTCTTCCTCCCATTAAAAATGAGCCAGAAGAATTTGAAGTCTCAAGAGAGGCTAACAGCACTGAAAGACATCAATTAAAAAACTCTGACAGCAAAGGGATTATTAAAAAACTTAAAGGAGAGGCAGATACGTATAACAACATGAAGCAGGTGAAAATTGAAAAAAATGTCTCCCCTTTTAATAATAATAATAATAATAATAATAATAATAATAATAATAATACGACGTCCTCCAGACTAATAATGGACATTAAGAAAGAGCCTCAGTCTCCTGGTTCTGATTTTGAAGTGTTGCAGTCCGGATCATGCCAGTTGACAGACCGGAGGCTGGAGAAAGAAATTAAGATGGAGGTTGATGTTTTGCACCCTGCCTGTGCTGATATGAAGAAATGAAATACAGTGAAGAGAAGAGAGAATATAACTTCATCTGCAAAGGACACACTTACTGTTTTGACCCACACCTGTGACCACAAAAACAAAAATGGAGTCGAACAATACACTAGTGAATGATGTATATAGTTCTGTCTGGGCAGTACATCTACCATCATACCCTTATATGACAGAGCAGACATTTTCTACTTTTTCCACCTGCTCTTGAAGAAATCTAGTGTTTCTAGCAGATGTGTGTGTGCGTGTGATGTTTGGTTTAGAGTAAGAAAGATTTGGGTTTTTCTGTAATTTAAAGAAAACATTCCAGCTCTGGTACGGTATGGCTTTTGTTTGATATGCATTCTAGCTGAAGCTTGTGGCTCAAGCCAATGGAGCAAAATGGTACTGTAATAGTTATACACCTTATGCAATACTATGCAGGATTTGTCACTGCATTAAAACTATTCCTGATCTCTACCCTTTAGGTCCTTGTTTTCTGTGGGGAACTCAAATTATTTTCTAGCTATACTGTGTTAAGTTAAATGAAAACACTGGATTTCTGTTATTATGTGCATATTTGACTTTTTGATAGTATGTTAAAAATGGATGCAAATCATGGTATCGGTTCAAAACATGACATTCTGTAATCATGTGATTTACATTTGAATCTTAACAGTCTGCAGGTATGTTATTTTTTTCTAAGGGTTATAAAATTTGTTATTGACGCAAACTCAGTAAATATCTTGTTGACCACAGACTCTGTGTGTGTGTGTGTGTGTACGTGCATTAGAGAGGGTTCTTATACCGTATATACTGTGTTTACATAATCTTAACTGTTGAATCTCAACTTTGACCGTTTGAAATCACAAACGGAGAACTACAGTATTGTGCATCACTAATCACAATTTAGAAAATGACAATTCAACACCTTGTATGTGTAGACATTCCTGTGCTTGAACAGGAAAACTCAAACACAGCTGTGCATCCACAGTCTCAGGTGAGTGTTTTACTGAGAACCAAATCAGTTAGAATTAGTTATCATTATCATTACTCAGTTAGGAACATCGTAATTGAAAGCTCAGTAAACAGCCTGCATGGGATTGACTGTGCTTTGGTATTTCTGTAGTGAGTTTAGTGGTTGTGATAAAGGTCTAGCTGTAGTGATTACATAATCAAATCAAAAATATAAAGATAATGACAGGATTTTTTTGGGGAAATGCAAAGTTGAAGAGAATAGTTGGGTCTGGTTTGTTCTCAAGAGAATTTTAGAAGGTGTTCCTAAATGTATTGACAGTTATAGTGCTGCTGATAATTTCTTTATTGCCATAATGTGCTGTTAGAATGGGGAGGGGGTGACATGGTTTTAAAACCCGGAAATACCTGATAGGTGGTGTTCTCTTTATACATCCATGGTGGTGACGAACCACGGATGTAATACATCCATGTGACAAACATACGTCCATGGTGACGAAATGTTTTAGCGGGAGGCCAAATTTTTTTCCTCGAACAGCGAAGTCATGACCCGTCCTACTCTACCACTGATTGGCTAGTACTCGTCGCCTCCGTTGGTCGGGTTGGTTAAATTTAGGCGTGAGGCGTTAGATTGATTTGGGAAGCCAATCAGGGGCAGAGTAGGGCGGGTCATGACTTCACCATCCTGGGAAAAAAAATATCGCCAACGGCAGTGGGTCGTGTCTAGATAGTTACCCTACATTTGCAAAACTCACGCGAGATTTGCGCGCGTTGTTTCTTCATTGATTATTTTGTACAATATACAAAATAATCCATCGTTTTATGACGTGACAACACTGTAGGCCAGATATGGTTAAGTTTAAGCACAAAAAATACACTTTATTAGAGTTAGGGAAAGAAAATAGTTTGGGTCAAAATGACCACTCTCGCGAGACTTTCGCGGGATTGGAGTTACCATGTAGGCACGACCACGGGAGTAGGCTACAGTAGAAAATAATTATGTAATGAAAAACGTGCTTTCTTTGTTTACTTCCATTGTTTTTAACTGCAGTGTCTGAATTACTAAAATAGCTGATATCAAGCTAAGTCGTCGATGTGGCGCCAACACCAACGTTTGTTTTAATTCATGGACAAAGACAAGTGTAGCGACATTGTAAGTAGGCGATTCCGTTATTTGTCAGTCTAGTTTTTCAGAGGAACCAGCGTTGTTAGCTAAAGTCATTGCGCGTTTAATTGATTTTCAGGACCTTTGTTTATCAATACAGCTCATGCGGTCTTTCTGTGTAGCTTATATGCAGACTCTGCACTCATGCTTTACACTTCTTGCAGCATGCTTGCTCCTGGATGGAGATGCATCAGTTCATTGGCGACCTTATCACATCTGGAAACACCTCGAAGGACCAGCCAGATGTGCCAGCGTGGGGCGTTGCTGGAGCAGAGGCTGCGGGGTTGAAAGGTGCTTCACATGAACCTTTTCAACTAGCTCGACCTGCTCAGGACAAGACCGAGGCAGAGCCGGGCCGTCAGGTTCAGCTTGGGGCAGCACAGAGGAAGGGGGAGGCCAGAGACGGGAGAGAAGGTAGGGGCTTCAAATATATAGATTTTATTTATATTATCACTTATTATTATCTATCACTTTCCTCCAAAAAATGTATAAAGAAAGTAATGTAATCATTTCCCTGTAATGTGTAGATGTGCATCATGCCTGCACCTGCCCTGGCTGCCCTTACTCCAGTTCTCCTCCTTCCTTTGAGACCTTACAACCCAGACAACCTCCAGCCTCATCATCACGCTCAGATGCAGTACGCCATCCCAAAGACCTTAGCAGCACTGCTCCACTGAACTTAAACGTGAACAATGAACCAAGCAGTACCACCACAGCTGAGCTGGACACCAGGCCGTCCAGCCCTAGGACTCAGAACCCAGACCGGAACTCTGAAACTCCATCCAGAGTGTCCTCAGGCTCCTTGAACCACCTTGCCATGTTTCCCTGCCTGTGTTGCCGCCGCGGCTTACAACCGTGCACCCAGCTCCTGAGCCACCAGGAAGGCACAGACTCCCCGTTTTCTCACACTCATGCCCATCATCATTTTCATCACCACCACTGCCCTTTAAGCTCCTGTCTGCCCTGCCCTCAGCTCTCTGCTCCTTTCCCCTGCTTGCCTTGCCAGCATTCCTTTCCGGCCTGCACTCAGGAGGAGAGAGGTAGGACAGTGTCGGCTCTGTTGTCGCTGCACCCTTGCATGCACTGCTCTGCCTCTTTTTCTAGACCCTCCCAGCTGCTACAGCACCAGCGCAGCGAGCACGCTCACAAACCCTCTGGCTTTCTCTGCACAGAATGCGGCAGGGCCTTCAACTCGCACAGCAACCTCCGTATCCACCTCAACGTGCACACTGGTGCTCGGCCGTACACCTGCTCCGAGTGCGGGAAGAGTTTTAGCCAGTCGGGGGCTCTGAAGATCCACAGACGGATTCATACAGGCGAGAGGCCATACTCCTGTGGTTTCTGCGGCAGGGGGTTTCCCCATCTGGCAGGGGTCCGTGCCCACCAGAGGACCCACACAGGAGAGAAGCCCTACCGCTGTAGCCAGTGTGGGAAATGTTTTACCCAGTCTGGAGCCCTGAAGATCCATATGCGCATCCACACAGGTGAGAGGCCCTTTATATGCAGTGTCTGTGGGAAAGGCTTCGCCAACCGCTCCGGGATCCGCTTCCACTACCGCACAGTCCACGGGCTTGCCCCTGAACATACTGGAGAAGCTGGGGGTGCATATCGGGGATCAGCAGGTAGTAGTTGTCCACCCGGACGTCCCAGGACTTTCCCTACTGCCAACGCAGGGCTAAACACACCTAACAGCTCAGATAGCAACTCGCATACAGCTTTAACTTCCAGAGAACCTCCACTGTCGACTGCTCGGCTTGGTGTAAATGAGAGCAAGTCTCAGTCAGAAGGAGCAAACCCAGGCAGTAACAGAGAAGGGCTGCTGTATGCATGTGAGGACTGTGGCCTGCGTTTTAAGGATGCTCCCTCCAGAAACAGACACCAGACTTTGGTTCACTACTCCTCTGAGGGGAGACAGGAGGAGGGAGGACAGAGGAGAGAGTTGAGCACAAACAGTGGAGAGTAAATTTATGTTGCTGGTACATTACAGCAGGCTGAACATCACAAAAGAAAAAAAGGTTTGTATTAACATGAAACATAAGTCTTGAAATTATGTGTAAAAACATATTCTTTAGTTAAGCGTTACAAAAGTATTGCACTACCTTTCAAGCTATTGTATAGACTGAAATCCAATTTTTTAAATTACAAATTTAATTTGTAACAGTTTAAAGGATTTTCAGGAGAAACTCTGTACACACACATATATACATATATATGTATATACATATATATGTATATATATATAAAAACTTTTTTAGCACCTAATTGATGAAAAAATGATTTGATAGGAATTAATATCTCAGATTACTTTGACATGTTTCTGTTTAGTGAGGTGTCTAATCTGTGCAGATTTAGCTTTAAATCTATATCAAAATGACCTTAAACACATTGCTGGTGAAATCACACTCCAGGCCCACTTTTTCTTAACACAGTTGTTTTATTGTGCCTTATTCAGCTGTGGAACAGGTATCCCCCTTGTATTACAGCAAATTAATCGCCAAATGTGACACCATGAGGCATTTACAAAAATTTTGTGGGTCTGTTAGTTACATTTGTAGATATAATGGAACACTACCACTGCTGTTGACCCTTAATATATAAAAGACCTTGTACCAGAAAAAGTACATTTTTCTATCTTAAATACAAAATAGTTTTTTTTTCTTTTTCTTTTAGGATGATCCGTGTGAACAACAGCAATTTTATATAGATTTATTTCAACAAAATAATAGAATCCATTTCAGAGAATTCGACATTTGACATTTAAAGTTAAGGGAGACATTAAAGTGGGGAGTTAAGTGTTTTTCAGTTGTGGGAAAGTTGCCATGCGGTAACAGAAGTCTACCAAGTAACAGGAAGGTTTTATAATAGTGAATTAATCTTCATTTCCCAGACTGGTGGGAAACGACATGACGACAGCGCTGTAGTTTGGTTGAGGTATCCGTGTCTAGCTCAAGGGCACTGCTGTAGGTTGAATCAAAAGGGATTTAGTCCATGTGAGGGAAAAGTCTCCCTGTTGTGCCTTTCTTTGTATAATAAAAAACGGCAATTATTGGACGACAATTATCTGAGGAGTAAGAACCAGCAGACAAATACTGTTTGACACAATCCAAATGTTTAAGGCTCAAGAGAGTCACCTAGTGGTTAAATATAATCATAGCACCAATATCGACAACTGTGTTACAGTGTACCATTTATAGTGCTTCACAACAGAACATGTTGAATTTATATATTGTAAATAAAATGTCATATTGTGATGACAATTAACATACACTATTCACTTCTTTTCCATTAACATGATAATTAGACCAAAGCATACATTGTTAGTGTACCAATGTGTTGTCTGAAAGTGCAGCTTGTGATTGAACATTTCATGAATAAACAATATCTCTGAGATACTGTTGGACCTGTATTTTCTTTGTGCAACATAAGAAAATTAAAAGAAAACTGTACTACTGTATACTTCCTTAAAGCAAGTATTTGTGCTCTTATGGCTCTCAGATCATTGTGTACTCTTTAGTAGTGTACCCTCATATATGCATAGTGGTCCCAACTGACTTCTCAGATTTGGGTACATTACTCGCTGTCCACATAAGTACACTCAGATTAGCATCCACCTGAGATCAATCCAAGTGATCCTCTGGTCCCAACAGTACAGTTAAGCTCAGGAGAGTCTTTCTTTTCTCCATGTCTGAGCTTGCTGTGTTCACAAAGCCTCTTCATATGTATGGCTGTGTAGTAAAGATTCAAGAGACTTGGGTTCAGCATAGACAACACTGACTGGTCGTGGCCCGTTGGCATGAAGGACAGGGGTACAGTAGCCATTGGACAGTACCCTGTGTGAGGGGCAGTCATAATGAGCATGGCTGCATGTTGTCCTGGCATCAGTGCTAGATGCCGGCTTTGGAGGGCTGTGTATATTGCTGTGAGCGACCCCTGCTGAAGTTGGCAGGAGGGACTCAGAGGGCTGCTCACAGAATGGGGTGGCATATTCAGGTTCAGGGGGAAGTGGCTCGGCGTACTCTGGGAGGATGCCAGGGGTGTCGTAGTGATTGAAGGTGAAGGGAGTGGTGTAGCCCTCATCTGAGGAAGGCCTAAATGTTGACCCAACCTTCTGTCCAATAGCTGGCGCAGCATAGTCTGGAAAGATAAGTTTAAAAATGAGTCAAAACCAGAACCAGAGACTGTATTTCTATTCATTTGAGTTGCATCAAACATTGGCAGCCAATGGCTATCAGCTAATATCAGCAACAGAAACCATTTTGGTTTCTGTTTAGCCCTGTCAGCTCTGAGCAGTTGCCAGGCAACAGGCAAAGACTATAGGAAGTTACTGGTTCCAGTCTAAAAATAGTCCAGCACATAATCCCTTAAAAATAGTGAATTGTTGTTTTTACACTTTGGTTTTTATATGGTTCAAATAAACAAGATATAACCTGCTCATTGTTGAACTTTAGAGCTGCTGGTAGGCAGATTTTGCTATTGCAAAATTACTTTGGACAGAGCCAGGTAAGCCATTTTGCCCTCTTTCCAGCCTTTGTGCTAAGCTAAGCTAACTGGCTAATGACTATACCCTTCAGAATTAATGGATACATATGAGTGTTTGGTATCAATCTTCTCCTCTACCTCTCCACAAGGTCGCGAATGAGTGTATTTCCCAAAATGTCACTATTCTTTTAAAGATGGAATAAACTTCAAAATATTCTTGGACTTGGCACACATATACTGCTAGTTTCCACTGGTGGTATGTGACTGATTTAATGGAAATCTTTGTCCTTGTTATCCCTGTAGCCATCACTATTTTTAACTTTTGGTTGCAAAGTTATGTGTGATCATATAATTACATGTAACAACTACCTGCTGCGCTTATGGGTATATTCCTGTAAATAAGGTACTCTGGTTACAGAGGGGTTCCTCTCAGTGAGTTTACCCTGTAATGTTGCAGTAATTCTTAAATAAAATCAGGATAAAAGTATAACCTTTAAAACCATTTAATTGCTGTAAAATACCTTTCAAATAGGCATGCCAGTAAATATCAACCTGATCTCTTTCTATATTGTAAGAACATGTACAAAATGCACATTAGCATAAGGATCAGTCAATATAGGCAGAGATATATCACAAAACAATACAGCATTGCTACATTGGTACTATTCCTCCACTGTTGTGTTGAAAGAAAAAAAAAAAAAACGATGAATGAAATGAAGTAGCAGCATCTGTTCATTAATGGGAGAAAATCTTTGCTCATTTGCATCTTATTCTGCAGTGTCTGGGAAATGCTGCTTTTGCACTCAATAGCCATCTCATACCAGGCCCTCCATCAGCTGCCTGGCCACCAACAATGTCTTCTCTAATCACAGGGACGGGGACTGACAGTGCAGCACTCAGACCCCACCAGACCCTCCTCTTCACCCCAGCAGGAGAGGTTGTGGTGTGGGAGGCCTGGACCCTACTCAAGAGCCCCAGCAGCCTCAGACTCCAAGCTATTTTAATTAGACGGGCTTTAGTGAGGGCTTTGATTGTCTTAGCATTGACCCTCTGTCCTGTTTATCACTGAACCTCTCAGTGAAGGGCCCCCTCACTGGGGAAGGGGATGGGGGAGGCAGAGAGAAGACTGGTAGGAAGGGGGCGGGGGGCAGGCTGAGCAGCCTTTATCGAGCTCCAATTAAAGGGTCTCTTTCAGAGAGGCTCTGTGGACCAAAGAAAGGAATGTTTATACTGCAACCGGGTGATGGGCTGAGCCAGGGGAAAGAATGGACAGCCCGTGGAGAGAGCTGTTAGCCTGTGAAGCCTGGCATGAACTCCTCAAACTGACCAGTGAAGCCAGAGACTGTTCAGAGCAGGAATGATGGAAGAGGGAAGACAGAGCTCAGAATTTCAGATGACCAGTAAATACTTAATGGGCAACAAAAAAAAGGAGCAAAAAGGCAAGAACAGATGATAGAAAGACTGAGGCGAAGCAGTGTTCTGGTAAAAAGTAAAAATATTTCTACAGTATGAATGCTCACCATTAAGAGGAGGGGTAGGGAGAGCGTCATGGACATTTCGCTCCACGGGGTAGGAGATAAGCTCTGACTGGGGGCAGGGGAGACTCTTTGCCTGGAAACTCTGACAACCTACAAGACAACAAACACACAGTCAGAAGCTTTTTAACAGAAGACTGGAAAATACTGAAAAATGGTCAATAAAAAGTTAACTTACTTGTTGGCAAGGAGTACTTCATTTGTGAATCCTTTTTCCTACATGGAGAAGGTGATTGGCACAATTAGAAGATTGTGCAAACTAGATACCATTTCTAAAGCATGCAATGGGTACTGGAGCATCATCATCATCAACAACAGTATCTCTACTAGCAACCAAAATCACTTAGATGTGAATGAAGCAATATCCTCTCATAACCATGTGTCATGAATCTATTTCATAAGTATATTATTCAGATACAGTACCTTCTCTTCCACCAGATTCCAGCCATTAAACAACTGCCGCACATTATCAGTCCTAGGACCACTCCCACTGCTACCATGACGGGCTGACTGGAGCCTGAAGGGAGTCATAATATTTGAGTAGGTAAACAGTTGTAAAAGTGTCAGGAGTGTAATGCAGTTTATTGCAGTTGAATGTTGAATGTAAAAGAAGCACATATAACATTAGTTTTTTACTATTTGGCATGTATTCTTTGAAAAATAAATTGATTCTTGATGTAAACACACAAAATTAGAAGGTAATATAAAGTGCATACTCAATTTTGTTTCCACTAAAATTGGTCTCTCTGTGGGAGTGGGAGAGGGGCTGGGGCGTGGTGTGCCCATGTTAATTTTGATGGACGGAGATTCTGTGAGACAAGTAGCAAGACATAGTATCAGAAATACAGACATGAGTTCACACTGCAAGACTCATCTTATAAGCAGAGTAAGATTACCCACCTTTAGGTGATTGGGACCTTGGTGTGACCTTGGCAACGGGACAGCCCAGGACTTTGACCTGAGCTGAAGCTTGTCCATGCCAGCTCAGCAGCTGTAACCGAACAAACCGAGCCACCACGGAAGGAAACAGGCTGTTTAGCACCCTGAAGTTGCCGTCAGAATATGCCTGAAACACCTGGGAAACATAACCATCACGTTACTTATTCACAGAGAACAATGAAGAGCTTTTTACTGCTTCACTCAGTTGCCACATCAGTTCAGACATGTTGCGCACTCATCGAGAAACATCAGCTGAACATCAGTGAATGCAGCACAACACCTACCTTTTTTTCTTTGCTGAGAGCGCCTTTGTAAGGCTTCCAGTTTTTTCTGTCCTTGCTGAAAAGAAGAATGTAGGATTCTATGTAGAACTCATTTGAGCCTGTTGTTATTATTCCTGAAAAAAAAATAGTTGAAATGTGTTAATTACTTTTTATCCAAATGAGCATAATTTACAGACAAATTTGATTTTTAAATGTTATATTTTTGACCTACCTGTGACAGTTTTTCTATCACTTAGTTCCAGCTCCACCCAGGAGTTCCGATCATTATTGTCTGCTGCCCAGGATAAGAACTCATGGCCAGAATCCATGTTTCGGGAAGACCAGGACTTTTTGTGCTCTTGGCTGTTTTTCTCCCCAAGAGATGAAGCATTTAAAGCAGAAACAGCCAGGATGTTTTTACATTCTGTTCAAGGACCGGAGGAAAGGATGGACTCATGAAGTGGTTAATTACATAATCTGAAATGTTTTATACACAGTGATTCTGGAAGGAAGCAAAAATCACTTCTCTAAAGTTTAAAACATCACAGCAGGAATGTAAATAATATGTTACATGTACTAAATGTGCTCTGGCTCGTACCTTTGGTGAAGAGCAGCTTCTTGTCAGATAATGATCCCCTGTCAAAAGAAGTTGAGAGATCAGAACATCTACATAGTACAATCAAAATTTAGAATTTCTTGAATGCAATGGCAAGAACAGCAAACACACATTTTAGACAGGATGCCATTGGCGAAGGTGGATTCATAGAGTGTAAGACTTTTCTCACGAGTCACAGTGACACGACCTCCAAGACTGTCAGATGCAGCTCCAGCATGCACTGCAGACTTGCACAGGACTGAGGTCTGTGGCAGAGGGGACAGACAGTAAAGAACGCTTTCAATCATTATTTTAATCAATAACCAGTGCTGATGATTTCTCTAGTCTGGCAAAATGAACTTACATCTCTGTAACCCTGTTCATAGCTCCCCCAAACATCGCCTGTAACATTCTTGCATCCAGCAGGGCAGTACACACTGAGGAACAGCAGCAACGACATGTGAGAAACACTTATAGTTTGCAGTTGAAACATGTTTTATTATGAGAAATGTATAGGTCAACCACTAACCTCAAATGCTGCGAGCTAAAATGAATTCCTTTTTTTAAACAAGAAATGAGATCTGTAACAGCAAAACAGACATACAGAGGCTAAAATGAAAACTCTTAAAAAATTAAAACTCTTAAATAGTAGAAAAAGTTGTATGAAAACAGTATAGTGTGGGACACGGTATCTCAGGCTTACATAATACCGCCCCGCCTTTCAGTCAGCACACACAAACACAGATTCTGTATGTGCTATATCAGGGGATGAGCGGTCATCACTGTTGATGTGACTAAGCCCTTTGTTATAGTGACTTTGTCACAGTTCACGAGTACAGCGAATGCTCCTCGTGTGATTGCAGTTAACAGACAGTGGTTTGTATGTCTGAACATGGGCTTAGCTCCAGACGTTACCATATTTCATAAACAACTCTGTAAAAACAGGAAACTATGATACATAGTGCACAGTACAGATTACCTCATCCAGACAAAAGGAAGCTATCTCTAAGTATAGACCAGCATTCAGAGAAAACAAGTCCAGATGATTATTTATATGAGGTACAGTTGGAACCTTCATATCTTTTTGTGGCTGAATCTGGACTTGGATTTCAATCCCTAAATAAATATGTGTACATATATTATATTAATGCCGCCATTTACATTTTATATTCCGTTGTTGCATAGGCAGAAAGAAAACACAGTGCATATGTGGACTCAGTCTCAGTGTGCCTTAGCTGATGAAGAGGAGGGGGGGTGAAAAAGGATCCAGATTGAAGCCTGAGGCCTCACTCCATTGAGAGAAGGAGTCTGACTCCTGCTTTCTGAGCAAACACGCCAGAGCAAAGATAGCGATGGAGGGTGAATGCCAATAAGCAGTGACTCATGCACTCACATACACATCCCACACAACACACAACTGCACACACACAAGGACAAATATTCACACATAGAAACCAGGGGACACTTGTAAATAAGCAGTTTTTAGAAGTTCGACTCCAACTACAAATCACATATTTTCTACAGTCAAGTTATGTGTTCTACATGCATAGCTAAAATAATAATACAACTGTAATAACAGCTGGTAATATACAGAATTCATATACTCATTATAACTACACAAATAGTAATCAGACAGTTACCTGGATGCTGGTCCGTGGCGTAAGACAGAAGAAACCCTCGTCCAGAGCGGTGTGGACCTGTCTTGAAAGTTATTATCACTTCATTGCTATTGAGCGTCACATTCTTCTGCGATGCATCAAGCTTCCCACACAGTGGACCTGTGAAGATGCAAACCCACAAGCTACACTTCTAAAAGCACAGAAACACAAATACATGTTGTGTCTGATGTCTGATGCATACCTGCACAAATGTACTTTAAATCACTCTCACAACACTAATGCTTTCATGTAAAGTCTGTATTTCATACCAGCTGTGTCTGCTGTCACGTGGAAAAACTACTTGTAAGAACAGCTACCCAGCAGAGAAAGCAAAATTAAAATCATGAGACAGGTCCTGTGGAATCCAGTAATAAACACAATAGGCAGCCAAACAGAATATTTATATCTCCTGAATTTCTCAACCCTCATTTTGGTGTGTTGTCAAATTTTTATGCCCTTGAGACACGACTTGAAATACACCTGGTTGGAAGATGCACATGTTGCAAAATTGTGTCTTGTGTCTTATGACACTGTTTCAGTAGATTGGCACGCCCTGTGTGTATTCTACAATCATGGCTGGGAGAATGTCAGTAATGACCAAGCATTAAAACAGTCCATCAGCTGGCATTTAAAGGAGGAATCAAGAGACTACCATAAGGTCCAAAAGGCATGTTGATCAACTTGACTGGAATGTGTAGGCCACTTACCCAGCCTGGTTCCTCCGTTCTTATCTGTGATAATAAAAGAGCCATTGCTGCAGCCCGGACTGCTCTCAACATCAAAATCCCCAAACAGTAGTCGGAGCGTTCGCCCTTCTGGCACACGAAGCCTCCATTTACACCAGGTGTTGCTGGGGTAGGTGCCTGGATAGTTCTGAGAGGCCAAGGTGCCAGACTCTGTGCCCAGCTGTGTATGTCCACAGCCATCACCTGAAACAATACATACAAGGACAGTGAGGAGGAAAGTGTGGGGGTAAAAAAAAGCTGACAGCTCACAAGATAAATTCAACATCAACTTGTAGAACATGTTTAGGTGAGATTTAATTTCAAAGGACTCTTGCTGTTCATCTATTCTGCTCTTTGAAACGCAGGAAGTTAAAAGTCACTCCTCTGGTTTTGTGTCACTTGATAACTTCCTAGTGATATAAATACAGTTTTTCAATAATGCCTATAAATATGAGGGAAAGCCAAAGTTCAAAATAGTTTATATTTTAAAAAACAAATCCCTCATGTAAAATAGACTAAATTTAAAATTTAGCATATTCAAACTTCTTGTTTTGTCTGATCGGTAATCCAAAATCAAAAGGTGCAAAACCCATTTGATGAGCTGGAACAAGTAAATTATTGTTTTTTTTCTTTAAGAAATACTTTTTAAACAATTATGAGATGTATATATGTATATTAGTCAATCAACTAACCATTTCAGCTCTACATTATACTGCAAATCCTGTTTACAGGTACAGACTAACCATAAGTATTTATTTCTCATGCAGCTTTTGGATCTCAAGATATATTTTTTCTATCATGTTTCACTTCTAAAACAGCTCTAAGAAGGAGCAACTGAGCAGCTTTTAGCAAAATCACATAACCGCAGACACTTTTGCCATTGATTCTCCTACACAGAATATTAAGGGCTTTGTTAATACTCCCTATTCAGAAAAGATGAGTAATAAATGTCTCTCCTGAACTGTTACAGCAGACCAGAGCATGTTTATACTCTTCTGATCTGTGGGATGACACAACCGCTGCTGAGGGAAGTGCTCAGCTCCTGTGCACAGGATATATTTATAAAGGAGCTAATTTTAGATAATATGCATTTTTTGCTGTTTTTTTTTTTTTTTACATATTACAATATGCTGTTCTTGAGAGAAAGATTTAAGAAAAAGGTTTTTAAAAAATGTGTGAATTTCTTTCAAACTTAATGAATCTGTTTCCTTTTGAGAAATGTTTTCATGAATGTTGACTCATTACATCCTCTGACCTGCGGTTTCTGAAACAACTCTTCGTCTGGAACAGAAAACACTAATATTTAGACCCTATAAACATCCCTGCGGATCGTAGAACGTAAATGAGTCACATTTTCCCAGTGGTCATTCAGAGATAATCACTGTGGGGGCAGCAGCTCCAAACCTACCCCCAAAAATGTCAAGTGCTGACGTGTTCCAAGAATGGTCAAAACATGAAAAAGTCTCCAGTGACCAAGTCTACACATCATCCCTAGTCCTTATCTTGCATATAAGGGTCCTGAAGATTTGTTGAGGGGAAACTGGAGGATAACCTTGTGCTCACCCTGTGTCACACATCACACTTCCCTGCAGCTATTCAGCTCCTAATCCCATAAAACTGTGGATGTTATTGCCCCTCCTCAAGTCCCCAAAGGATTCCCTGGAAATGCCACAGCGACATACTGTAGCCGTGGGCAGCAGAGCGTGGATCTGTCACCTTCCGGTCGAAGGCCGCAGAGACAGCAATGCTTGGGAAGTTCTGGGTGGCCGGTAATCTTCCCCTGCTCACTGAACCCTTTCACCTAGCGTCTGTCTCCAGGCCAGTCTGTTTCTACTTTCATACAGAAAAGGATATGTTCTCTACCTGTTTTGGCCAGTTTAGAACATTTAGAAGGTGAACAACAGAAAAGTGAAGTGGGTAGCAGGATAGCAGACAGTCTATCAAAAATCACCCCAGGAACATGTTTTCCACTCGAGGCTTTGCTGGCAGGTCCTTACAGGTCCACACTAGCAGACAGGATGTTCACCTGTGCTACCTGTCACTACATTGCCTTATCCTGTCTTGTGTGTCAATCACAACATTACAACACCGAGGCAAAAATATTTCCCCTGTGCCCAGGCCCCGCCAAAGCTCTTTGCATATTTTCAAGATAGGACAAAGTGATTCAGAATAAATAATTGACCCTGGACTTAATCATCTTCTGATGTGAGGAAACCAAAGCACCAGAGACCGACAGAAACAACAAAAGCAGATTTGTGGCATGGCTGAGTGTTAACAGTCAGAGTCTGGAGGGCAATAAATATTTTTTTTTCTGTTGTCTGTGTGTATGTTAGGCCACCGTGATTCATACTGCACATGGACTTGTCTGCTGTGTTGAAAAAACCCTGTGGGAAAAGGTAAGCTGATAGCTGGGCTCAGTAGGTAAACATGCACAAGAGAAGAGTATGTAAAGAATGCTACCATGTCATCACATGGTCGACCTTTACATCTACTCAATTTTGTACATTATTTAGCCACTGGCTTAAACACATTGACTAATGTAAGTGTCTTACATGTGATATAAATATAAATGTGATATAAATGATGTAATAGCATATCAAATCTGACCACACATTACAAGCTACAGGCTTAAGCAAAGGTGAAATCTGTATTTCAGTAACTATATAATGACAGGATGTTGAGTAAATAATGAGTTAGTTTTTACGGACAGCATGATGCACAAGATGTTTTAAAGCCTGCTAGTCATTACTGCTTATTGTCGCAGGTCTGCCTGCTTTAATTAGAGCATAAAGTTAAAAAATAATCTCTTCTTTAGGTGCTAATAGTGACAACAGTATGCAAACAAGATTTCTGAAATAAAGTTCCGTGTCACAATGTGTATCTGATCAAAAACATCAACAAAGTAGAGTTTTATCTTACCCTCCTGGCCGTCAACACCTATGTAACAGACGCTGAAAATGATCCAGAAACCGGCGATTAGAGACTTCACAGCATCCCCGATGTTTTCGCTCTTTACAAGCATGTTTTCCAGAGCCGTGTGTGGAAAAGTAAGGTGCAAGCCCGGCTGGCTCGAAGATCTGGCGTCTCACAAAAAGTTATAGTACAAAGTACTGGCTATTTACTATTGGCCTCAGGGCGCAGACTCGACTCGACCTATTGGTTTCACAAGAGTGTCAATCAACGAGACCCAACCACTCTTGCCCATATAAGGGAGGGTGATCAGCTCTAACACCAACCGCCGGTGGTCACATTAATGGTTTACTTTCTTTACATAGATGGCAACACTGAACCTGCATCTCAGACAGCTATATTATTATACAGAGACTATTTCATTACTTCACTGTGTCAAAGGGCTGAAGCGGTGCGTTTAAATGTCAATATACTTCATCACAACATCTTGTCTGTGTGAGTTATCGACACACTTGACGTTTCCTCTCTCCAACTTAGAGCAAACCCTGCCCCCTTCTGGTGAAATACAGGCAACAACAAAAACACAACACTGATTTGAGGAGCGTTTATTGTAGGAATAAAACCGACCCAATTAGGCCTCATATGAGTCATAAATGAAAAAAAAAACTAAGAGTGTGTTTAGCCTATAAACTATCACGACGAAGCATTTTTTTAAAAAAAAAATTCCATCAAAAAAACATGATCACTATTTCCTCTGGGGTGAAAAAAAAAACATGTTTATGAGTCTTGAAATCTGTCACCACCATTTACTGCCATGGCTCAGAGGCGCTCAAACCCAAGCCGTGCACTCTCACATAAGAGCAGTTTGACCGATTTGCACATCGCGTGCGAACTAACCGCTTCTCGTGACAGCGGGACAGATGCTTCTCAGGCAAATGCTGCCTTCACTGCAGGAAGTATAAGAGCAGCACGGCGCATGCTCCTGTACCTCTCTGACAAGCAGAGGATGAATTGTCCCTTGTCGTAAAACGGTAAGTAAAACTATGATAATGTTGATTTAAAGTGTGTTTTTAGAGTTTGGGTGTAGACCAGGTGAGGTTTTGTGCGCTCTCTATGGCGCGCGCGCCGTCGCACCGTTGTTGTGTGGTGTGCGTGCTGCCGCACCGACAGACGTCAGTTTGAGTGGTGAGGGAGTGTGAGAAAGGCACGCAACTGTCCGTGTCGGAGTTGGTGATCCAACAAGGGCTACTGATAGTGTGGATATGTTGACCAATTTGTAATCCTCTCTCTCTCTCTCGCTCTATGGAAAGGTTGCTTATTTTGTTTCTCAATCCCGGAAAAATAGACAGTTTGTAATTTAATCTCTTTGATTTCTTTTGTGCTGTTGATATTGTCGCTCAGTGTATTTGACGCTTCAGCTGCTTCTTGTGTGGGACTGAAAGAAAGTGTTGTGGGAAGAATCATATTTTAATTAGTGCAGTCAGCAGGCTGTAATGTTTACATGACATTTTACGTTTCCTTTTTCTAATTCGTAATGATAGATTCTTGTATAGTGGACAGTTTATTCACATTTGACTCATCTACACTGAGTTTAAGTGCTGTATGTGCATTCTTATACATTCACACGCATTCCCAGTGAATTAAGGAGAGGGTATTACTCTGTACTTCATTGTTTGTCTAGATTTGGTAAATTTGATCACAAAAACACAAATAATTAACACTCTCTAGCGAAATATATCAACTGAAATTTGGTTGTTTGCTTTGTAGCATGGCACAGCCATGCCAGAACAGGTCAGTTAGTGGTATCGTATTTGTGGTTAAAAAACAAGAAAAAAGTGCAACAAGGGTGCATAACATAGTAGTGATATGATATGATTTTAATAATTTCAGCCTAAATAAATGAAAAGTGTTTATGACGGGGCAGTTTCACCTGTTGAAACCAATGCGGCTAGTCTATTGCTGCTCCAACTTTACAATTAAGGCCCAACACCCCAAGTTTTAGTTAAAAGTGTTGGCTTTTGTCCCGTCATCTATATAGTAATGTGTATTCTCTAAAGTGATATAGGAAACAAGGCCCGCTCATGTGAGGATTATGTCATTTTAAGCCCAGTATGGATTAATTTCTATGACAGTTGCATGCCAGAAGACACTGCTGGGGGAGGCTTTCATTGACTTGTGTGTGCATTAAATAGTATAACTGCATGCATGTGTGTGATCTGGATACTAACATGCGTGGTTGGCCCTCTGTGCGTGCAGCTCAGTGAGGAGGGGTGATGGCGGGTGCTGAGGTCACTGTGTCTTCAGGGGATCTCATGATGGTGAAGGAAGAGGAGGGGGAGTCCAGTGGCAACAACCATAAGACTCAAGTCATCCTGCACCTGCAGCCCATCTTACACGGGTAATATGGTCGTTATCATATTAGGCAAATCTTATGAAATCATTCTACATTATTGTTTTTTATGTTTAATTAGACTAGCTCAAGTTAAAAAAAAAACACAGCAGTAGGCTATGAAGGGACAGAGAAAAGCACACAATGGTTAGAAATACAATATTTTTTAGTTGTGTTTTTCAGTTAAATTGAGAGCTGTTCCACTATCTGCAAGCAAGAAATGATTTTTCTTTTATATGTGAGAATCTGTTGCCCTCTGCAGGGTGAATGATGACATTGTTGACACCGGCACTACAGTCTTGGCCATAGAGACTCACCATGGTAAGTAACACTGAGATTTTTCCCTTTACTTAATGAAGTGGTTATATTATGCACTTTGATGATCAATCTCTACATTATTTAACAAACACAAATTACTGAAGAATATTCATATGAGCCTCCTGGGGTGTGATGATTGACTGATGAGGATTTTGTTGCTGCATGATTCCTGCTTTCATCAGCATCCAGGAGAGTATTTTTGTGAATGCTGTGCATAAAACAATCACACTTTCCCTGATTTTACTTTAATGAACTTATTGTTTTGCAATGTTCTGAAACACAGTGCACACTGTAGTGTTGCTGCAGGTGACTGTCATCTATGTTTTCGGCCTATAATCTTTAGATGACAATAAATCAGAAGGAGAGGAGATTGAGTATGGCTACCCCATCACCTGTGGAGCAAGCAGAGCTGTGTTACTGTTTAAGAAGTTTGTGTGCCCCGGCATCAATGTTAGATGTGTCAAAGTAAGTCCATGCTATATGTTTACTTTGATCAAACAGTGGTGAATTATTAATCTGTTAATACTGTAGAATCGTCACATTTTCTTTGCCACCTTAGTCTTGTTCTTCTCTTTATGTATTTACAGGAGCATATTCTGTGTTATCTTTTGTTTACAGTTTAATGACCAGCTCATCAGTCCAAAGCAGTTTGTTAACTTGGCAGGAAAAGCTACCCTGAAGGACTGGAAAAGGGCCATCAGACTGGGAGGGGTCATGCTGAGGTAGACTTATGAAAGTAAAATAAACACAATTTGTCTATGTATTTTTCCTTTTTGTCATAGCTGATAGTAAGACTAATGCATTGAGGGTTAAAGAGTCAGACTTAAAACTGTTCAATCTAATGCCATAACAGCACATTTCACTTCTATAATTTGCACTTGCATTGAGTTTGTGTCTGTCTGTCTGTGCTGTGTTGCCAGTACATTCCTTAAGTAGTCGGTAAGCAGCATTATTATGGCAGCGGGATCAAATAACATGTCATCAAGCTGCTGAGTGATACTTCTCACCCCTTTATCATGTTTGCACTTGTTGTTAGTGTGAGTCAATACACCAACTCAATAGGCAATATCTTTCCTTTTCATCTTTACTCCTCTCGAGACCTTTGTGTCAAGCAAACCTCCAGGAAGCTATTGCACTTGTTCAACAAATCCAATCCATACTTAAACACCTCTCAGCAGCAGTGTAACAAAATATTTTCTTGGATACTCTGGTAGTATTTTTTTAAACTTGCTTCTCCCCATGCAGAAAAATGATGGACTCCGGCCAGATAGATTTCTACCAGCATGACACCGTGTGCAGCAACACCTGCCGCAGCACTAAATTTGATGTGCTGATCAACAGCACACGGCTTCCTCCAGGGACATCAGTGCAGCCGAGCCCATCGTGTCTGGCTCTTGACCCTCTTGGAGGACAGGTGCCTCCCCTGACAGGTAGATTTCATTTGGCATTTACAGTTCACTGCTTTCTCTCTCACATATGTTTAGGCTTCTGTGTTTTGTTGTACCATTGAGATGATGCAGACAAAAAACCTTAGAAGCCACCTGGATATAATTTATCTTCAGTATTGAAACATGAGTTATTTCTCACGCAACTGAAGAAACATCAGGAATTATTCAGAAAAAAGCTAAAGATTTGGATAAAAACAACTGGATTGGCTTATCAGTCTTCCCTCTGCCTACTCACATTCACTTGTAATATGAGACATTTATGCCCTTTTTTTACAGTATACGTTTTTTTCCCTTTCATTTCAGGAGAGGTTATACATGATGCAGCAGAGGTAGAGGAGCCCTTGGAAGATAAGTTTAACACAACGGCAGAGTGGAGCCCTGGTCCAGCCCGACCTGTAAACCCCACAACAGCCAACGGACATGCTGCAAAGAGAAAGAGGGCTGACACACCTGGTAAACATAAAAAAAGGATATACAGATGTTTGCTAAAACTTGGCAGGGAAAGAAAAACTTATAAAAGAAATGCATCATTATGATATCACCATGAATATTTCTACCAATTTTCATGGCAATGCATCCAATAGTTGTTGAGATATTTTTAGTCTGGTCCAGTGTAGTGGAATGACCGTCAGACCGACATCGCTATCCCTAGAGCCATGCCGTTACTATAGCTAAAACAAACAGGAAAGCTCTAACAACTATTATTACCATCAGTTGTCCCACAGTCCTTCAGTGGTTTGCGTCATCCCTCTTGCAGCCGCTGCTGTTTGACACCTCTGATTCACTGAGCCAATGAACCTCTGAATCTGCAGTTGCGGGATGTTCTTCCATTCCTGCAGACTGGCCTTAAAAAGTTGCTGACCAGTGGCAGGGAGAGTCATGTCCCTTTATATTACCATCTGACGCAGCTGACATTTCTAAGTGTGGCTTTTTCTTGCCAGGATCTAAACTTTGATTTAAGGGCTTTTAAAGGTGACCTGATTAGGCATTGTTCCAGCGGGACCACAGTAGGTAAAATAGCCTCCATGGATCTTCTGTGTGAATGGCAAATTGCAGTGCCTCACTGCACAAACTGCATTACGGCCTGAAACAAATAAACGACTCTCACGTAAACGTATACAGCCTGTAACTGCACTCTTCTATCTCCAGAAATGTACTTCTTCCCATTACACGTTCCAGACATGGGGAATAGATGAATTTAGCTTCAGATAGCTGCACATGGGATTTGGAAATATTTTCTTCAGGCATATTCCATTTATCTCGACAGACATTTAAGCAAACGTGTGAGTGGATGCATTTCTTGCAAGATAAGATATCAAGCACCTCTGACATTTTATCATTCAAATATACTGAACTTATATTTGCCTCAGTTTTGTACAGATCCCAACTAATTTTTCAGTTTCCCTCCAATCTTAGACCATCTATTTTCTAACCCATTTTCCTACTGTTTCTTCTTTACCTCTATCACCCATTCAACACTCTCTTTCCAAGTGCTGCGCCCACCCATTACCTCTATGTCCTTGTATCCTTATTCTATTGTTTCTCCAACCCTCCTATGTTTCCCTTTTCACTTCGTCAGTCCTTTGACTCTCTTCAAATCTCATTCCCAGACTTTTCCCTGCATCCCTTCACCTTCTCCTTTATCCTGCATTTCTGATTTATTTTGCTTTTCCCCTCATGGTGTCAAATCTCTTTTACTGTCCAACTCCCCAGTGCACATAAGAATGCATACTCTCGCGCACATACACAAATCACCTCTATGATCTTACCCATATTTTCTCTTCTTTCGCTGTCACTGTCATTTTTAAAACCCCCCTCATACAATGAAAAGACAAACATACACAGAGCTCCCCACATATCATAATAATGTCCTGCCTAACTGACTGTGTCTAGATGGAATATTGAGCCTGTGGAAGGGTGTGTCGGACTCTGGGCTGATGGGAGAGGTCCTGTCCAGTCTCCAGACTGAATTATTAGCCACTCTTAAAGGAGTGGAGGTTCGCAGCAAGAAGGCCAACCTGCAGGAGACAGGTGAGACCCCTGAACCACTGGGCTTTGAAAAGAATTGAAAGAATTGTTTTGATTTGATTAGTCAAGTAAAAAAAAAAGAAAAAAAAGAAAAAGCAAATCAAATTCAAAAATGATTTTCAATGAAGACTGCACAAGCCTAATTTGGTTTGAGAAGGAAATTCATGAACATTGATTTCTAATCCTGCACAATTTGTTCTGGACAAATTGATAAAGAATATTATTAATCTTTCAAGCCTTGTACTGGAACTGACTTTTGATTGTTTTGTTTTGTTAGATGCCATCATACTTAATTCCCTGTGTGAGATGTTTGGGATTTTAGACTCAGTGAAGCAAGCTCTGGACCAGAGGCGCATCCAGGATGAAGAGAACAAAATCCATGATGGCGTTCATGGTGAGAAATCTGTTGAAGGAAACATACAGTACAAACTTTAATATCCTGTTGGATTGTGTTAACTACTATCCTGTTTCTCTTTAGAGTTGGATGAGATCTTTGAAGAACGGAGGAAGCAGGGTTGTATTAAAAATGCCTGCCATAAACATATATCCCTGAAACACCCTCGACCTCAACGTCACTACCCATCAAACAGCCAAACTCAGAACTTGCTGTCACCCGTCATCACCAGCCCTGTGATCCAGCCTCGCTCTGTTCTTGGTTTATCTGCGGCATCTTACGCTCAGCTCACCATGAACCCTCGGAACTTCACCCACTTCTCTTCCTCCAGTGGCCAGTGTCATCATGCTGCAGGTGGCAGGATGGACAGGGACGACCGAAGTGCCACTCTGGAGGTGGACCCTGAGCTCTGTGAGACGGGGAAGCGGGAGAAGGTTCACAGGCTGGGACAAGAAATGGTGAAGACAGAGAAAACCTCAGGGATCCACAAAGAGCCTGGACAGAGAACTGTTATGGTTCAAGAAGACCCTCATCTTAGAAGTGAGGTAGTAGAGGAGACAGAGAGCTTGCGTTATACTGAAAGGTTGGTTTTGGGAAAAAAGGCATCAAAGAAACATAAAATTAAGTGAGAGGGAGATGATCCCAAAGGAGATGGTGTAGGACTAAGTGAGGGAATGTGCCTGAAGACTAAAAGAAGACTCGAAGAGGGGAAACAATTAAAAAATGTTATTGCTTTGTCAAACTGTACTTTAATTTTTATATACTACGGTTACTCACAGTGGTGTTAAAAGCTTTTTTCTTTTGTTGAGGTTGTAAATGACACATTTTAGATGACCATTTTGGACACTCTTTTATAGGATTCAAACTTAAGACACTCAATTCTTGCTTGTCTACTGCAAGAACCGTGGCATGTACTGCAAAACCATATACATGTCACAGAACTCAGAGTATATATTTCTAAATTTCAGTTTTAATACTCCTTTCAGATGTCTGTAAATCTAGTTTTTGATTCTATTAATGGTCTTTGGTGACAGCAGTTTCCTTTGTGTACAAGTAGTAATTTTTTCTGGTATTTGTGACAAGTTTTACCTTATACTTTTATAATTAAGTTTCTAATGATATTTGTAATAGAAAATACTTTTTGTGAGTTACAATTGTGTGTTGAATTTTATATCATTTTGATTTATACATATATATATATATTTCACTCAGGCTTATATTTTTAGAGATCTATGCACCGGACACTCACTGCCTGAAGAATAGATGCTTCTTAATTTTTGACAATGAAAACCATATATTTAGTAATTATTGTGACTGTTGAAATGTGCTGTTGCTTTAAACAGGGTGCTGTTTATTAACATGTGCTGCAAAAACGTAAACTTGTGAATTTATTTTTTCTCCTTCCTTTTACTATAGAAAATTTTTAAAGCTGGAAAATATGTTCTACACAGCAAAGTGTGATAAGTGCACTAAAGATCCAGAATGACCCTGTACAATAATGAGCACATTTTAAATAAAATCCTTTATGTTTGAAGTTTTAACATTAACAGTGTTTAAGCTAAGGTCACAAAAGTCAATACATACTTTTTTTTTTTTTTTTTCATTTATGTCAAGTTAAGTGTTGCTTAGACACTTAATGATGTTTCATTTATCCTCTTGTTATTCTCAGTCAAGTTCAGCTAACATGAAAACTAACTGGTGCTGTCTGAACTGTTTTTTTCTCTGATGTTATAGGAGTACCTGCTTCATTCATTGAAGTGAATTTAAAGGATAATTCAACATGTAATCACTCAGGGGAGAAAACTGCTGCTATAGTGCTCTCTGTATTGACCTTGCAGTCACACAAGAGTCACTGATGTCAAATTAGAATTTTCTTTATCGCAACTAATGGAAAACTGTCTATTGCAACATTGCTGTTTGGTGAATGTGTGTAAATGCACCATGCTTTAAAGTTTTAACCCACAGAAAGCAGCGTAGCCACAATTTTCTGCCCTGTGTAATTTACTGTTAATTTTCCTTTTAAGCACCATGCTGCACGCCAAAGCTGTGTGACAGACAGTGATGGTTTGATAACCAGCCTTTGTCAGCCTCCCTCAGAACTGTAATATGTTATTATAAATTCACACTCAATGTTGCATGTGCAGATGTAGTTGTTTGTCAGGGGTTATGAGTGGAAGCTGATAAAAATGCTCGATGGAATGACTTTTATCACACTGCAGCTGTCAGTATCCCAGCTGACACCCATCCTGTTGTTGGATATGAACAGTATTTTGCTACATCCTGTTAGGTTTACTGCAAATTGAACTATCATGGGGTCAGGCCAAATACTCCCTAGTTTAAATTGATTGCTACTCTGTGCCTTGAATACCAGGCCACAAAATGGCTGCCATGCATCAAGCAGGTGTAATTACAGGTGTTAGCCTGACATATGTTGCAGTCTTTTGGTTAAATTAAGTAATTTGCTGAGCAATCCATCTTTCATCTGTCATTCGGTGCTAACAACATTAGAGACTGAGATGTGCCCTCATGTTGGAGCCTTACATGTGTCTGTTGGCACCCTGTAATTGAATCCACATCTTTAATGTTCACACACAACAACAAAATGAATGATGAATAGCCTGCATAATGGCATCTTGATCCAATTGGGCTTCCTGGGGCCCTAGAAAAATGTGCCAGCCCAGCCATGTTTTAACACCAGCTTAGGTCATGCAGAGAGGTGTGTGCAACATCAGCACTTGTGCAAGATGTTTCATTTCAAAGATGAATCTCAAGAACAATGAAATGCTGTAATTAAGTACAAGAAAACACCTTGCAGCATGCAACTAGTAGTGTGAAGAATTCATAACCAAATACTATAACATTTTACACATTATATAGGACTGCCAGAAACACTGGCAAATATTCATCCATGCCAGTCAGAGTGGCTTTTTAAGTCTTTCTGTGCAGCTATTACACCTATGCTACATGTTGACATTTAACTTTGCACTTCTTTGCATAAAATGCAAGAGTGATTTCTGTCATGTATTCTCCAACAAGCATGGCCAGCTGTGGGCAGAGAGAGAGAGAAAAAAGTAACCTCCTCAAATGCAAATTCAATGCACACAACACGACAGACTCTCAAATTTATGGAAAAATATGCTTTCCACCTGTCATGAGGAGGCATGAAGGAATATTTATCTGTCTGTCCTTTGTAAATATGCATGTGAAAATATGACTAAACTCAGCAACTAATATGACAAAATGTTATTTTCTTAGTATACACTATACATAGCTGGATTAATTAGGTCTCAGATAACTGATTTTTTAAAATGAGTATAACACAATAATGGATATATAATTGTTCATGCAGAAGTGGGAAATTGCAGGTGTTACAAATGTAGCATATAGTACGAGGGCATTTAGCTGGCCTTAATAATGAGTATTTTCTCAACCTGTAGAGACTGATAATCCTGTACCTGTGCTGCTGGGTGCAGGGAAGTTGGGTCAGGATTGAAGATTAAAAAATTCCTCATTAAAATTAAGCCAAATGGATGAAAAAGAAGAGAAATATATTAGCACCCTGCCTTTGTTTCCACACACACACACACACACACACACACACACACACACACACACACACACACACACATGCGCACAGGTTTACTTAAATCACTTTTGGGGTATTTACATAGACTAACATTCATTTCCTGAAGACTTACCCTAACCATAATCACAACTTGTCTAAACCTAACCTAACCCTACCCACCGACCCAAAAATTTTACCAAGGGACACAGCTTTTGTCACCAATTGCTCAAGCCGTCCCCAATCAGCTGGTCTTGAGTCTGACATGTGTCCCTGAAAGTGACTTAAGTCATACTCACACACACACACACACACACACACACACACACACACACACATTCACAGTTTTACCCATGTAAATCATTCAACCGTTTTTTTAAAAAAAATATTATTTAGAAGAACATTATTCATTTATTTATTATACATAAGTGAATGCAACCCAAACCCTTACTCTAACCTGCCCTAACCCTAACCATTACCATGATGAAAACCAAGTTTTTATCCTAAAATGTGATGGTTTACCTCGTGGGAACAGGCTTCTTGTCCTAAAAATGGAGATTAGTCCCTACCGTGTGAACACACATGGTTATTAATATATTTCCCAGCCCTAAACCTATCCTTACCAATTTTAACCCCAAAACCAAGTCATGAACCTCAAATAGCCGTGAACAAGCGATTGAGTCAAAACATCCACCTTTCCAAAAAATGTTCCCACTCTTAAGGTCTAAAAAACTCCCCTTGGTCCTCACAAAGAAGATGTACAAGAACACTCACTCACACTCACTCACACACACACACACACACACACACACACACACACAGTCTGGGGTTTGAACACTGAACACGTTTGAACACTACACTGTCGTTGCTGGATTTGACCGCTTGGAGTCGCCCGGCTCATACTTTGCGTCCTTGGAGTCGTCGAGGCTGGGAAGGAAAGTGGGTTTGAGAAAGAAATCTCTCTCCTGAACTGTTTACCCTGACGTCAGTTTGCAGAACTAGCTCTGCCCTGTCTCCCTCAGTGTCTCCGAAACTCCACTCACTGAGAATTGGAGGTATAGATGGGCTCGGCTCTACAACTTGTGCACCCGGACCACAGGGAGTGAATGAAATGATTTCTTCTGAACGTTTAAAGTGGACTAAAAGCGCTTCACGATGAACACCTGCGCCTTTCTGTTGATTTTGACTGTTCAGATCTACGCCGATGGCATCGAGGGGCCAACAGGTAAGGCTCATATTCATCTCGATCTCCTAAACGCAGTTGGAAAGTTTTTACATTTGGATGAAACTCCACTGAAAGCAAAAGCGGAGCGAGTCTGGTGAGGATGCCAACTTTGCGCCTCTGTTCCCAAACACGTTTATCCGCGGTTTACTGCTGCCTCCCGTGACTTACAAATGGATAATATTAATACATAAAATAAAAACAAATTCCATATTAACTTTGTAAAAGGGAGAATTAACTTTTCCCAGAGCCAGCGCTGCTGCTGAATAATGTATGTTATTAGGATATATACTGCGTGTGGGTGTTCTGTGGAAAGCTCATATTTCCCCAAACAACACAATTTACTGCGCTAAGCTGCTTCTGGTATTTGTTATTGCTCACGCATATTTAAAGGCGCCAGGTAGCTTAAAAGGTGTTCGACATTTGTGAGTCAAAGTTAGAAATCAGTTCATTCCAACTGAACATCCTCGACACCCCTAAGACCTTAAGACAATTCAATCAATATGTGTGAGCACGGATCTCCCAAATCCCAGCAGCCTGAACCAATCTGTGATGACATCCAGAGACTAAAACCTGGAGCTGCTCCATGCTGGTGTTGGGTTGCGTATTATTGGCTGTGTGACTCCTTGAAAGTTTAAATTCTGATTAGATTTGTAATGCTTAAATTTATATCCTCATAATACTATTAAAGGATGGAGCTTTTAACTGTGGACATGTGTGAATCATCTAAGATGAGGGAAATGACATATTTCATGTTAATTGGTTTGTAGAGAAGGATTTCTCTTTGTAAAAGTGCAAACAAGCTGGATTGTAGCATGATGAGAATGTGTTTTTCCGATAAAAGATTATCATAGTTATGCAATTTTTCAAATTGTTTTCCAGCAGTATACTCTGTCTTTTTCCCCTGCATGTCATTTTTGCAGTAGTGTTCCAGAAAGATAAATGAAAACTGAAACAGCCACTTATCAGAGAGAGACAGAGAGATGGGAAAGAGAGACACAAGGAGTGGTCAAAATAAATATCTTTGATGTGAAGTGAACACTGACCTTCTCCATGTTCATTCACATTCATGTAAAATCGGCTTTTAGTCACTGAATTCCTGCCATTTTTGCTGTGTAATTATAATGATACACTTCGGATATTTTTTGTCAAAAGGCAGACATGACTTAGGCCTGTACTAGTCTTTGTGACACACACACACACACACACACACACACACACACACACACACACACATTCACAGTTTTACCCATGTAAATCATTCAACCAGTGTAATTTTGCAGTAATATTGATACACTGTATCCTACTTTAACACTATATAATAATACCACACCGTGCTTGCTGCATGCATGTTCAAAAAGTGTCATTATGGTGACACCACAGTGAGGTATGGATTTGATATTTTACAAATTTAAATGTGACTAATTTGTATATTTCCCTGCCTGTGCTACTATATGATGAGAAATGGGAAAACTTATTAATATAAGTGAAAGAAGTAACAACAATAGCCAAATAAACAAACAAAACTCTGCAAGCAGAATGTGTATTGTCACGAGCTGAATGGAGCAGATCATTAAGAGGAATGGGCTGAGACATATGAAGGATTAAATCACACACAGGTAATTAAAAGAGCTGAATGGAACAGCGACGCTCCACTAAGGCTGTGTGAGAGTGTCTGTCAACAAAAATTTACACAGCGTCGGTTTTTTAGTTAGTTAACTGGAGTGTTGCGAGCCTTGCCATCTGCGCTTTTACCTTCCCATTAGCTGCTAATAGTCAACATTGCCAATTTTCAACACTGCCAATTTCTGTGGCTTCTCCTCTACATGACTGATCACCTGGCCTGACTTCCCTTATGCTTCATCCTATAGGAGGAGCATAAATGCAGCCTTGACTCCCACAATCCTCAAAGTGTCTCCTTTGATTAACACTCTTCGTTTATGGCTCTGATTGTGTGAGGACCACACCTTAACCTTGAATGCTTAATAACAGTTAAAGCTCCGCACTCCATTGGGGATTTCTTGCCTTTTTCCACCCGATCAAATCCATATTTTCCATAACTCTTCCTCCTGCTGCGGTTGGTCCAGAATGTCAGTTCAGGGGAAGTGAAATTATTAGAGGCTATGAAATATGGAAGCTCTCTGCTGCACTGGACTGACTGCAGTGTGGGTGATAAGAGGAGGAAAAAAAATCATATTCACATATTTGCTCAGACACAAAGAGGTTATGTACATGAAAGTCCAGTTTCTGGGTGTGGTTATTTCTTTTTTTATATATATATAGTGTAAAGCCCAATCTGACACTCTTTTCCTCCTCTGTTGTGGAAATAGAATGGATGCTCACTTACCATCTGTCTCCTCTATTAGCAGCGAATGTTGTCGACTGAGTGGTGTAATTATCCTGTGTCTCATGTATCATTTCCCAGTTTGATCTCAAGTTAAGGCAGAATATATCCTTTTTGCTTATTTCAGTGAATAAGATAACACTTGGAGTGAGATGAAAAGGACTGTGGAGCCCAGACTGTCTAGTTAGAGCATGGCATGGAATGAATAATACTTAAGGGCTTCAAGTTTACACTGCATCGACACCAGAAGCACTGGGAAACATTATATATACTGCAGGACCACCATCATATATGAACAGAAAAAAATATTAGAAGATAAAGCAGGTGACACTGATATATGCAGGATACTTAAAAGAAGACAAATCTATTTTTTACATGACCACAGCTGTCTTTACACAATTTAAATGTGTTAACTGCACCAATTCATTGCAAAAGGTAATCATAATGGTTGTATTTTTAATCTCACTGCGGCTATTTGTAGCTGATACATTTTGGTTCTTGAGTGTCCATTAGATGTATTCACTATAGCAGTGTCTAACTGAATGGGAGAAAAAAAGAGTTTGAAAAATGCATTTTTGAATTATTGTAGCCAGGTGGGGAAAAAATGGAACCATTATGTAGAAAATGTTGTTTTGGACCACAGACTTGCAGCAAAATACACAAAGTGGAAGTGTTCCCTGCAGGAGCCAGGCCACCATCTGTGGATAGAGGGGGGGGGGGGGGGGGGGGGGGGGATTGGGCCTAGATCAGACTGTCTCCTCTCCTGAAAAGGCTGGTTGATTTCCATCTTTGCGGGATCACGGGCAGTAATTCAGAGAGCAGATGGAAAACTTTGCAACAAGGAGGGTGGGGATATGGGCGGAAAGAAAAAGGGAGAGAGAAGAGCTGAGAATGACAAAGGGATTTATTCAGATGGAGCGTCAGGATGTTTTGTTTTCGCCTCTGCCGGACGCTCTGCCCTCAGCACTAATGTGTGTGTGATTAAACAGGGTGCTTATGAGAGGAGTCCTCTGCTCTGCGGCCTGTCTCTTCTCGTTTCTGTCTCTGATCTATTGTAATGTGGGGCCGTGTGTGTGGAGGGGAGCCAGCCCACACTCATTTCACGAGTCTAGAAGATTAAATATATCCATGTACTATACGTGTTCGAGGATGCCAAGTGCCATGATTGGTCCTCATTGCCGTGTCCAATCAGAGGCCTCCTCTGTCTTGAGCTGGTCTCATTTCTCATTTTGTTGCGATGCATCTCACCTCGATATGTGTTGTGCTGAGTCTGCAGAGATTGTTTTGCTTAAATTATCCTGCTAAGCATTTTGTTGTCCCCGTTTTAATTTTCACGTTACTGTTCTGTTCCTGAATTCTCTGCAAAAAGCTCCCAACTGTTTTTTTCTTTTTTGTTTTAAGGAGTGAGTTGCGGCCTACTCGAGTAGAAGATTGTTTGCTCTTCAGAAAGGTCAAGTACAGGTTGGGAGTCATGTTTTTGAGGCAGACAAAAAAGCAGGTTGTTGCATTTGAGTACAGGGTGATGCCCAAAAGCTTTTGCAGTGTGCCTCCTCTGCTATTGAGCCCAGCTCTCCACCGTGCGCCTGTGCTCCTTCGCTCCCTAGCTCCCTCATATCAAGTCTTGGTGGCTAATTCTGCAGGCCAACAAAGAGCTCTGAAAGGAACCACTCGGAGGGAAACCGGGCAGATTAGAGATAATTATGACACGTATTATTCTGTCAAGGTCTCCTTTATTGTAAGTGTCTGGGGTCAGGAATCAGGACAAGTCTGCAGGAACAACAAGTGGGAGACCGAGAAATGAATTTATGTCTTTAGAAAAGAGTTAAACGACCGTGAAACATTAGGGAATGAGAAACATGGAAAATTAACATGACAACAGCTCACCACTGCACGTTTTCATTAGCATTAAAGTGAAAAAGATGATAGTTATGCCCTCTATTACTCACTTACTCAAACACTTTGACTAAATGTTCACACTCTTGTTCTTTCATTCCATGTTTGACTGAACATTTGGCAAAGAATCTTTTACTTTTCTTCTCATGGCTGCTGCATTTTTATGCTGTTTTTGTCCAGGCTCTTCAAATATAATTAAGCATATTCCATCTCTTTTGTAAGCGATGCACCAAAAGACCACTTACTAATTTAATTTGAAACTTGCACTCTGCAGTGGATGTTTTAGCATACTGGTGATGAAAATACAGTATACTGTATGAATGTGGTGCTTTTACATTTTTGTGTGTATGCATGTTAATCAGCAACCTTGTTCATTAGTGTCCTTGCCTGTAAGTGCAGGAGATCAGGCTCTGAAGTCTTGCCATGCTGAGAAGTGACTCAGGCCTGACACTGATGCTAGGGTCTGGAGCTGTTGCCACTATGTACTCTTCAGGGTTACTGTGACACCTTCCAGCACCCTGGAAGAGATGCCAAGACTGAGAGATTTACAGTCAGTGGCCTGCCTTGGCCTGTCTCTTCCTTTCTACTCCACAGTAACAGTCGGAGTGCTGGCTTCTCAGCTCCCCCAGCCAGGTGTTATTAATGCGGTATTGATCTTTCAAACTCCGGCAAGTCCATTTTACTTAAATTTGATCAAAGTGGCATCCTGCCTGTGGCCAGCAAGTTTGATGTAGGAGTGTGAAATAGCCAGTCAGCCAGCCAGCCAGCCAGCTAGCCAGGACTTGAATGACGTAATACAAGTAGCTGCATTTACAGCAGTGGAATGTTAGAAATATTGTGCAGAGCAAAGGACAGGAAAAAGTAGAAATCCTCTCAAACATGAAAGAGTGAGCCAGAGTGTCTCATTACCATAAGAAGGCTGTATGTATTACAAATAAGCTGCAAAATATCCTGTTGATGTACTGGTCTAAAATGACAGGACTATTATACTAATTATCATTTAAAAGCATATGTTTTACTTGAATAATGGACATGGAAATTTATCATTGAACACAGATGGGCCAGTGTTTATAGCCCGGATATGAAGAGAGAGAGAGACTGCGTAGCTTGAGTGCAGACACAGATGTGTAATTATCCGACAAAGAAATAAGCAAGGTTGTGAGTTGCAGCCGTTTCAGTGCTTGTGTTTTCCTCCCTGAGGTAGCGAGTTGCAGACTGCAAAAAGTGGGTCTACAAGGCTGATGCTGCGAGCGTTGGCTTGTCCTTATCCCTACCCGAAGGAAAGCGAGCCTCCTGAGCAGTTTATATTTAGCCCGCTGGCTGTCTTTTAGTTCTTTACCTTTCTCTGTGTCAACAAATGTACGGCCACATTCTTCAGGCCTTCTGTCGCAGTGTTGTGTTTAACGAATGCCAGAGTCAGAGTTCAGGCCAGGATTGCAGTGTCAAGATCTGACCTGTCGTTGAGCTGCCTTTAGTTCTCTGCATGTTATACCCCCAGTGAAATATGAACCGCTGACACTCTAAAAGTCAAAACACTCTCTTCAGGGACATTTTTTCCCCTGCTGCTGTAATGGATGCAGGTTTTTTGTTTTGTTTTGTTTTTATGCCACAATGCCTTCTCTCTAGGGGGAGTGGTATTTCTGGTTTGGCCAGTCCCTTTGGGTGAAGAAATATCCTTACAGAGACCCGGCCATGAACCCAAACACTTATCACCCTGATGTATCTCATACTTATTAGACTGACTCTGTTTCCCATAAACTTTATTAGGACAGTGGAAATTGAAGAGCATTAAAGTGTAACAGAGCATGGATATTGTCTAGTGTGCTGATTTAAAAGAGCACAGTATTTGAAGCCTTCACAGCATGAAATCTAACTAAAACTGAGCTCTTTAAAAACAGCCATATCTGCTCAGTTATACAGCTTCTACCTTGCATCACTTGTCCCTTTTTGCTATTGAATTGAAGGCATTTTGTCTCTCTTTCTGTGCAGCACAGCATCATGGCGCAGCGGTGACACTCAGCTGTGACAGCTGCTGTTGCTGGTGGGTTATGGGTAGGTCATGGCAGCTGTGGTGGCACAGGTGCCAGCTGGCTGTAAATCAGTCAGGGAAATTATTTCAAACCTGTTGATATAACACGTATGAGGTGCTTGGTTTAAAAGCAGTCTCATTAATAATAATGATAATGTGATGTGGACAGACCTGGTTTTTAGCTGGATAGCATTTATGAGGGTTTTCAAGGAGTTCAAGATGTTTCATGGCATCCATGAAATTTTTAGTTGAAGTGAAAACATCAGCCAACCTGGAGTTGGGTGGATTTTTACAACAGAGATGTGAATGTTGCATGCAGTTTCATCACAGTTCCATGCGGGGAAAATTACACAGTAGTCTGGCAGTTTTGTAATTTTTGTTAATATTGCAGAATACATGCAATCCTTATTCCACTCTGGACTGCAGGGGCATTGTACTGTAACAGTATCATGTTTAAATGTAAATGTAGTCGGTGTAGGAGAGCATAATATACTAGCACACTGGCTTCTGACCGACAGTTGGGTTGAAAAGCTTTTGTCAAGTGATGTTGGTAAAGACAGTTTGGGAACTTGTCCAGTTGTGGACACTTTGTTCTGATTCAGGTGTTGAAGTGAGACAGAACAAAAGCAAAGCCTATTGATTTCTCAAACACAGCTTGTCACAGTCAGCATCTTGTCTTCTTCCTCTTGAAGCTCTCCTTTCGATCCTACATGACCTCCCATCACACTCCTCCTTAGTTTGACATGCCTCTATTTCAGCAGTTGCTCAGGGGATTGCGAGTACCTTTTCATAAAACAACATCCCTTTCTCCCTTGGCTGTTCCACTTTGTATCGTTGTCAGACATTTCAGGGCAAGCAGTTCAGGGTTAGCCCTGCTTTACCTTTTTCTCTCATGTCAGTGGATGCAGTATGCATGATTCAAGCCACTCATTAAGAGCCGATTCATTGAAAACAGAGTCTGTTGTTCATTTCTTTTGACAAGGTGGTATAATTGCCTTAAGGAAAAGGGAAGAAACTGTATTTGCTGTCTAGTGTGTTTAGACAGTGTGTGAGTCAGTTCTGCCAGGACACTAATGAAGAGAGATAGCTCCCAACTAAGAAAATATGTGCCCTTTCCCCTTAGATTGCTGCACTATTATTGTGTTGCTCAGAAACAGGTGCAATACAATTCATCACAATGCCAGTACATAGCTTTGATGTTTAGGTCTGTTGATGACCTATATGTGATCTGCCTTTCACCTGAGGAAGATTAGGTAGGGTGGCTTTGACAAACCTTCCTTCAGGGCAATCTGGCCCTCTACAGCCCCCCCATGGTCCTCCTGGGTCCTTCTGGGCCGGTGATTGCTCAGCTGCCCAGTGTTCCTGGGAGACAGCTTGTCAAGAAAGTTTGAAAGACCTTTGTTTGTTCCTGTGCTGCCTGTCTGACTCGGTCCGCCGGGTGAGGACAGGATGGGAATAGGGTGGTGATTGCCTTAAGAGATGAGGGGCTTATGGATGGACTGAGATGGACACTGAAATGACTTAGAGCCTCTAAAGTTTCCTTTTAAAGCTAGATGAAGGCCATGTCCTCACTAATGTGGATACATTTAAAAATTCATCTGCTTTCTGCCCACCATTCACGCCAAGCTGGCGCTGCAAATTTACCTTTTTGGAAACAAGGGTTCTTCAAACGCTGGTCTCACTTTGATATGTGGACCGGGGAAAACGGAACATTTCACAAATGCTGATGCCATGATTGTGATGTGATCTACTGTAAAGCTTCTGGCTCAAGAGGCCTGCCCAGTAGAAGAGATTTCAAGGCCTCTCTGTTGTTTTTGGCATTTTGATGTGAATGGCAATCTTTTAGGGAATGGCCTGGAAAGGCTAATGTGGATGGAAACTATCATGCCATTTTCAAATAGCATGAACCTTCTGTAGCCAAAAGCAGAGCACTGTTGCGTGTCTTGCAGCAGCACAAAGCCAGAAATATGCAAGAATGTCCAGGGAGCCCACAGGGTGCTGCTAACAAAGAGCTTAATTCAAATACAGACAATTATTGCTTGGCTTTACTGTGTGTGTGTGTGTGTTTTTGTATGTGTGTGGGTATTTATGTGGGGGTCTGTATTCACACTGGCGAGTGCTCAGGTGTGTATTTTGTATTTGTGGAAGGGACAGATTGGTGATTGTTCCCACCCGATTATATGTAAATATTTGCTGAACTCCTTTGGCCATTTTGAACTTCCATAAATCACAGCCATGTGGATTATGGGGCTTTTGTTTGCTTTATTCTTGCACAGTGTGAAAATGCAAATGAACAAATTAGCATATCGTGCTTAGGACATATTCTTCTGATGATAAATACGTTGCACTGCAAAGATCAAACAGCTGGGATTTGCCACAGAAACAAGCTTTGCAGCCACTCTGTGCTCAGAGAGTAGTTGGAGTACACAGTGTGTCAGAGACCTCAGAGCAGGTCGGGCCTGGCCTTTGTCTGCTCGGACAGCCAGGGTAATTAAGAATCAGCTTAGGCTGGGATTATGGCTGGAAGTAGGCTGATCACAGGGGACAGGAGAAAAGGCATTAGTAGAATGGTGGTTAATATGGGTATTACTCTGCTTAGCAGTGGTGTCATGTGACAATAAGACAACTGACAATGGAACCCTGTTGATGCTGAGATCCCTCGCTCTGCACTAATAGGCTTTACTGCAGATAGCTTTGTTTACCCACAGTGTGCAGCTCTCCACCTTCCTGCTTTATCTTCCTTGCTCACACATTCAAACTTTTATAATTTGTCTCAACCTAATTAGAAAATGGTAATATTTTGCTGTACACCTCCCTGAGGTATTTTAGCACTGTTCAGAAGTATTTGCCTTACACCAGCACCTTTGAAACGAAACATGTGTGATTGTTCATCTCTCTTGTGAATGCACACACACGCTCTTGCTGTTTTTGAGATATTTTTTATGGAATGTAATTAATGTTCTCATTAACTGAGCGAACGAGCTGTAAGGCAGAACGAAAAGCCTGATACCCTTGGGGTCCTGGCCCTCCTCTACTTTAGGAAACATGGTTGCTGAAATGGATAGCCCGTGTTAAGCATGTGAAACCATGAGTGGTAAGATAGCTTTTTTTCCTGTTAGTCCAGTCCCTTTTATTGTGATCCACATGCAGAGGTAACCTGATGCTCGCAGCCTCTGCACCACCTCCATAAGTGGAGCCATTTGTTGCCCTTTAGAAAGGATGTGGAATCAGGCCAGTGGGAATATTAACATTGTAGGGAGGAGGTTCTTTCAAACACAGAAAGGTTACATCAAATGGCCCACCTAATTTGTTGCATTACTCTTATCCACAACAGACCTGTGCCTTTATCCCTTGTACTAACTCCTGATATATTAGAAAACATTCCTGCAGGTGGATAGTTGGCTGACTTATCAGTGTATGATGTGACACACCAATGCTTTGTTTTGACCTTATTGAGAGAGAGCAGGGAATTGTTTTCCACAGTCTTTAAGAGCTAATCCCATCAGAGGGACTGCACAGCATGGAGGGCTAACCCAGTCACGTCTGAAGTAGCGCTGCCAGGACAAGAAGCAGACAGGAATGTGTTTGTCTGGCTAACTTGGCTTTATTCACTCCTGACTGGAACAGTAAAAGGGGAAAACTCCTCCCAGACAACTTGACTTCTTAATTCCTCTTTCTGAGCCAGAATAAGGAGCCAGTGTCTGATTCTGTGAGCCCTTATCTGTCGATGAAAGCGGGAGACGACTTTTGATTGGGACTCATCTGTGGCTTGGAGACATGCAGCGGTGGCTCAGACTGTCATTATGGCAGATGAATTAACTAGGTTTTACCTCTCAGAGGAGGGTTCCTCGCTTCACTGGTTGTCTGTTGGCTTGGTTAGGCACATGTGCTCTTGGGGGATCGGGCTCATTCAATGCTGAGGCCATGGAACTGAGGATTTATCCCAGTCCAGTGAGTCCCTGTGGCGCCACAAGCTCCGGCTGAAGGATTTAAGATGGGTCTGTCCGTCTGTCTTTCCCCTCAGAGATGGGGAAGAAAGATTTAGTTTTAGTTTAGTTTCTTTAGTTGCAATAAATGCCTGTGTCTGCAGTGCCCCTGTGGTTGATATGTTCCGGTAGGAATTAATAATGGGAGAAATTGGGTGAAAGGTGAGGTTGAGAGGAGATTTTATTGAGAGGAAAATGTGGTTTTCTTTGGTGGTTAGAGTATTGTGTGCTCTTACTCAACTGCTGTAAAATAGGTTTAAATTCTTGATAATGCTTTCCTATAATAATGGGTTTATGAACTGTAACTAATAGCTTATTAATGGCCAATAAATTGCAAACTAATGCTTTCTAGATGCAATACAAACCATTAATACCCAAAGATCTGGGTTGCCAGGTTGTGAAAAATCCCCTTTGTCTTCAGTTACAAATATTTTAGTCTTTAATAAAGGAGTTTTTAATGTTAAAATATGTTAAGAATAGTTTTAAGCTTGTCCTGGTAAATTAAAGAACTAAAAAGACAAAGATCCCTCTGAGAGACGATAACGACCAGCCAGAGAGATTTTTTTCACAACCTTGCAACCCAATACTTGGTTTTATTAATGGCTAAATAAAGTATTACTAATTGATTTATTAACATGAATCATTTAAAACCTTGTATTGGTATGGTAAAAATGGTATGGAAATCTCGTCTAAATGTTACACAAGTATAACATCTTAACAAAGTGTTCCCTGGCTAAACATGAAGCTAAAGCAATACTTAATGTGGCGCTAGGGCTAAAAAACAACAAAATCCATCCAAAATCAGATTTAACCTTATTCTAAGCTATTTCTAGTGATTTCTGCAGTTCTGGTTCCTAGTAATCAACCACCACCTGTTTGTTTTCCTGGAGGGTTTTTATTGTGAAGCAGCTGTAGAAAGTGTTGAGTCTGAATTACCGAAAGACAAACATTGACAGCATCTGCTTTCTCGCAGCTGTTGTTGCTTCTTTCGTGATACATTGTACTTAGGTTTACTCAGCGATGTCTTGATCATAAAATTAGGTATAGCTAGTATTGCTTGATTGAAAATGTCATGATAGTTTAGGTCTTGATACTAGTGAACAGCTCAGCATATCATATATATCATATTTTCACAAATATTTTCTAACAGTTCACTGTCTTGAGGAGATCCTGTGATTCTTGTCATGAACTGGACATGAAGTACAAGTACATTTTATAGAGCTTTCTGAAAGACATTTCTTTCACATCCTTCCTTTTTCAAGGTTTCTTCATTGCACCATCACTCCCTCTGCGTTTTACACCAGGCTGTGTTTCCTCTCTGTCTTTGTCCTTGTCCTCTCAGCCTTAGGGCTTCTCAGGGATTTACAGTATGCTCAGTGTATCTGGGAAGGGTTCAGTATTTGAGGCTGGCGGAGAAGCACAAGCTCAAAGCAGACCTGTCTTTGAGTGTGTGTGAGTGCCTGCCTCCCCAGGCACTCATTAAACTGGTGTGTGAAGGTGTGTGTTTCTGCAGGCAGTGGGGGGAAACATGCACGCATGCGGAGGTTAAAAGGCCCCTGACAGAGACATAACTTCCCAGCCTGGGGCAGTGGGAGAAGGTAACTTCATTAGCCAGTCCCGGCTGTACAGATTAACTTGATTATACTAACCAAGTCTTGATGGCGACAGTGGTGCAGAGTACAAATGTCACACCTGGAACTAAAATCTGTGCATGTTTTTTTTTTTTTCTTGTGAGAGGGTGGGGGGGTTGGTGGTGTGTGTGTGTGTGTGTGTGTGTGTGTGTGTGTGTAATCAAACGAGGGAGAGAAGGAGGGTCATTTAATACACCTGGGACATGTGGCTGCTCTGTAATTTGCAAAGTGACTCATCTTCAGGTAATGAGCAGGTACCGGTCTAGAAACTCCTTTCTGTAATTTGGCTGATGGAAGTCACACTCTCCCTTGCTTTAATGCCTGCCTGTACATGCACACACACACACATGCACACACACAAACACAAATTAATCACACAGCTCCCATTGTCTTACCTCTGTCCTTTTTTTTTGTTTTAACATTCCTGCCACATTACCACAAAGCTTAACTACCAGTTTTTCCCACTTCACTTCCCACTTCGACTATCTACAATGTCTGTCAACATATCTGTTACAGATAATATACACAAACATTTGCAGGCATGCATTGTCACACACGTGCCCTTTCATTACTTAGAGGGCAAACACCATTAACCTCTTTTAACCCGAATTGATCCGCAGCACCTCTTGACTTTACTCTCTGCATTAGGTGACGGGAGTAGTGTGGGTTTACAGATCCGTTAGTGCTCTGCGTGGTTTTTGAGGTGCAGCTTGGGCAATAAAATTAGCAAGATACATTGCAGTTTGTATCATTCACAGGAAGAAGTTCATTGAAACAATTACATGCCACATCATCAGGACTTTTTTTTGCAGCCCTGAACAGAAAATAGTGGATTTCTGTTTCGTTGGGCCTGTTAGATTAGAACTGTCTAAGCCATCCGCATGATGCTGCGTGCTTCAGATTAAACACTTAAAATCTCTTGAGGGAGTTGTTGTGAAGGCCACTTTCATGAATAGTCCTTGCCTCTCATCCTGTAATACATTGTAATGACTTTGTGTCAGTATGCACCTGTTGAGGGAGAACATTTTTTACATCTGTGTGTGTGTGTGTAGATTCTGTGTATTCTGCATTTTTCACACAGACTGCTATAATATACCATTCACAAGTGAGGCTTTGGTGCCAGACCTGACTAAAAAGTATTTCTAAGCCCTCTGTCAGACTCCCAGTGAGGCTATTTTTTCTGACCTACAAATGCTTCAGAAAACACACACACATTCTCAGGCTTGTCAGCTCCCCAGTCATGCACAGGATCCTGGTCAAGGTGAGGAAGTATGAGGGGGTGATGGGAGGGGGGGCAGATGAAGCTGGAGAGATGCAGACACATGGAGATGAGAGGAGGGAACGAGGGATAGAAAACGCACCATCTCACATATCCTGCCGACAGCTGCCCTGTTATTGTCAGTCTAAAGCTGACAGGCCAGATTCACTGGGATTCTGCCGAGCCGCCGCTTTGATAAAATGTTTTCAGGAAATGAGGAAAACCGAGCTGACTGCAACCTCTGGCTTTAAGAGAGACAAAACACAACGCTTATGAAAATGAAGTTGTCATGGAAATGATTGCCCTAAGAGTGTCCAATTTTCTAGATGTTTTGGAGCTAATTTTACTTTCATCTGTCATCATCCAGAAAAGATAGCAGTGACAGATTCTGGTGCTGCAGGGTAAATGAGCACATGGGCACATATATGTTTATGAGTGCAGAATATAATTTCAGGAAAATTACATCTTTCTGAATTCCTCCAGTCATTACTGTTATCATGACACTGTGTGGTGCACATTTACGGTGAAGCCATCAGGCACCAGTAAACCCAGACAAAGGCTCTCACTCAGGTGGATCATTAGTGGTTATATCAACATGAAAGCTCATAACACACCATGCTATATGATTATCTCAGCAGCCACTGTGCTCACAGTGTTTTGGCCTCTAGCAGAAGGCAGGGTGGAGTGCTTCCTGTCGCAGGTCCCATTTTCCGTGCCACCTTTTCAGGGCTGGAGAAACACTGCCCTCTTTCCATGGCCTTTGATAAAATCATCTAGATCATGAAAAATAACTACTCACCCACTGGAACCGAGCTTGGAACAGTCATGTGATCTGGATTGGATTTTTTTCTCCTATCTGCAAATAGGGTCATATTAAGAGCAGAGCAGAGATACAGAGAGGGTTCCTGCAGTAGATCGGACAAATGGCCTTTTGGCTGGTAATGCGACTGGAGTATGAGCTGCATCTATGGCAGCGATATGGGATATTAGGGTTGGGCAATATGATGATATATACTATGAAATGAGAGATTTGTCAGCCAGTAGAGATTTGCTATACTGTTTCTACCGAGGAAGCAACGGTATCTCTTTCATATCTCTGGTTGTATTGCTCCATTTTGAGCAATACAACCAGAGATAAGTCATCCATTGAGACTGCTTTGTAGCACCACTGGATTCACAGGATATTTTCATCAGTGTCATAACAAGTCTACCTTCCCAAATGTTTGAAATGCCTGATTTTCTTGTCTATATCAGTGTGAATTAAATATCTTGTTTTGAAACATACAAAAATTTTAGACCGTTTTTATCGGCTAAATAATTAATTTACGAATCTAAAAGAGAAAGTCCTTTATGGTTTATTTTATGGTGTATTTTATTATTTTATTAGCACAATATACCACAGCTTTTATAGCCTAAGCAGAACAGAATCTGTATTGCAATAGAAATTCTAGTAAAAAGTAATAAAAAAAACTCACATAGTCATTCACTGTGATCAGTCCAAAGTTTGGACACATTACTTGGTACTGTCATATATTAAAATGATCCTGTAGATTGTATTAGAATTTCCTTTGAATCATGATAATGTCACTGTCACTATATATATATATATATATATATATATATATATATATATATATATATATATATATATATATATATATATATATATATATATATATATATATATATATATATATAGCAACCTCTCTACTATGAGATATACAGTATAATCATAACACATCACCATAACACATCATAACACACACCAGCACATATACACTGTCTTTCTGTCTTGTACACCCACATTGTAGTTAGAAAGATCTCAGTGATGGTGTAGTACTCATCATTTGTGTTCAAGCAGAGCGGTATATTCGGTTTGTGCCTGAAGGAGCTGGATTAACATGAAGATATCCTCTAGTATCTGCTAGAGAATTCCCAGCTGCACTGTGCATTCTCCACTTGGTCTCACAGCTTCTTTTTAACTCTCCTCTCGCTGCAGCGTGCTCAGCAAAAGTCATTCTTACCTTGAGGAGGAATGAGCACACAGGGAGTTAGAAGAGGGAGTAATGCTATTATGACTCGTCAAGCTTTGGCTCTGTTTGTCATGCTTTCTTTTCTTGCTCCATTCGACCTGATCTATTCATTTGACACCATACCTCCCCCCAACACACACACACCCAGAGGTTACATGTTCACAGGGGGCCTCTATTTACACGGCTGCCTCCTTTTTTCACTTTTTCAGATGAACTATGGCATGTTCTTGGCAGTGGAGAGAACTTTGCATGTGTTTAGCACCCACAGCACAGAGCACCAGGAGTTGAAAATGTTTCATTTTTGTAAGCAAAACAGTGGCACGCTTCACACAAGTTTTTTCAGGACTCTCACAGCAATAGCCGCAACTAGCGCTTTTCATATGCATGTGTTTAGTGCTGCCTGAGCTGAAAATCTCAGCATCTTCAAGATCTCTCTCCTGTCTCTCAGTCTGCCTCTCCTACAGTTTTCCCCTTTCCTTCCTCGCCACTCTCCTTCCATCTCTCACTCTTTTTACATCTCCCACTGTCTTTCTCCTCGTATATTTCCCCCACTTGCGCTGTGAGATCTCATGCTGTCCTGTGTGAAGCCTCAAATCAACACCGGCAGCAAGACCGGGCAGAGCCGGTGCCGTCCTACAGCAAGGCCACACAGCAGCGTGAGATTGACGGGGCTGTGTAGCCAGATGCGTTCCGCCTCACTACGCTTTCTGTGTGTCTGAGCGTGTGCGTTGTGTGTGATTTGCGGGATGGAGGGATGGATGCAGAGGAAAAGAATGAGAGGAAGAGGGGAAAATCAAGGCCAGGGGAACCAGCTTTTCTTTTGTTGAGTTTACATAATTAATGTTTTGTTAAACAGAACTGTGTCTACACACAGTATCAGCTCTGAACACAAATGCAAATATTGTCTAGAGGATAAGCGTGGAAAACTCTCAAAACGCGTCATGATGGTCTCAATGAAGCTTCCATATACATTCATTACCCTGGTTGTTATAGGTGATTAAATTCCAGGTAATGAAAAGCTGAAAACAATCATTACTTTTTCTTAGATCTATTCAAATGCTTTTGAATCCCTGCCTGAATTAATTCTCAACTGTTAGGATGTGTCGTGACTGCGCTAAATAATCAGAGACCAGTTTTATTGTTTTATCAGTGTCTCTCTTTTCTCCCCGCCTTGTCATAAACCTGTTTGTTCAAGGGCTTTACAGACAAACTCGATGTGACTCAACTTGATCGTTAAGATTTGGAGACAGTAGAAATTAAATCAGCGTTTTAAGCGCCGCCTGTTTGTGTTTTTTCTCCTGAGTGGGGGTCACAGTTGTTTGTCATTCAGAGGCCGAAGGGCTCCAGAGAAACCACTGTGATTAGACTCCTGCCCCTGGGACTGTATAGCTTTCCAGGACGTGCTCTGTCAGCACCAAACAGGACATTTATCATATACTCCACCTCACCTCCTGCTAACCCACACAGCACAGAAGCGAGCTCATATCTCTATATATGTACTGTATGCAAAGAAAGAAAGACAAACACAGATGTATATGTGTTATGTGTGAAAATAATAACTCATATTAAAACTAAGAAATAAATAACGAGACATGTGGGTAACAACCATAGTGTGGATATTTTTAGCTATACTAAGCATATGGGTATGCACAAATTTCCGGAATGATCAACAGTATGAATCAATGAATCCTCACAGCAAACATAATTAGGGCTGTAGTCTGTTGGTCGACTAGTCGATTAATTGGTCGATACTCTCTCATCCGACTAAATTCTCATTGGTCGGCTAATCTCCTTGTATCTCTATCTCTACTTTCATAAGGAGTAAAGTGCTACATCAACAGCTTTCTGGGATTAATCCATTATTTTCCTGCAGCGGGGGGGACAGACCAACAAACTACCTTTTGAAATCGGGGGTGTATTCAAAACACCCCCGCTGTTTACACAACTTTGGACTCTTCCAAACTCCGGAGGTCTAACTCCGTTACTGAGCGTTTATTAAATGTACTGAACTTTTCAGTGTTTCTCCTACGATTATATCAACAAGAACCCCCGCCAGGCCAAAAAATATTTTTTAATACTAGAAGAAACGCCAAATATCCACTCATTCAGAAATATTTAGCGTTTGGGAGTCTGTGCAGCGCGTGAGTCAACCGCTGTGTTGTTGCCTGGGAAACGAGCAACTGTGTTATACGTCATTGCGTAGTATGTTTATGTAGCAAGTTGGACGCAGAGAAAGTGACGGTGGATACGAGTGGAGCAGAGGAAAAGGTTAGCGGTAAGTTGTCAGTCTGGCAGTAAATGTACAGCACAGACTGCAGTGAGTCAGTTAAATGATGAAAAGTCACGTCTGTTGTTTCTCCAAGTGCTGGAAAAGTGAAGGGAGTTAGCTCCAAAGTTAGCAACGATGGGTTAGCCTAGCCTGAAGACGCTAAACAGAGAAATACAGAAATACAGAATTCACTTTACCCCCCCCCCCCCCCACCCCCCCCCCCCCACCCCGGCGACTAATCGATTAGTCGCAGATTATTTACAATTTTAGTCGACCAAGATTTTCTTTGGTTGACTGCAGCCCTAAACATAATAAATGTACATATACAAATGCCCACATACATGGATCTTGACTACACTGAAACACATGACCAAGCTCATTCAAGAATACTGAATCAATTTAGTTGACCTACACTCAAGACACACACACATGCACACACACACGCACACAGACATGCACACACATGCACACACATGCACACACACACACACACACACACACACTTTATGATATGGTGGATGCGTGTTCATACATATTTTTCTAGATTGTGATAAGATAGTTTTAATTTATTTAATTGAACTTTCATTCTACAGTCAGAGACAAATAGGTCATATATATATATATATATATATATATATATATATATATATATATATATATATATATATATATACATACATGGACATGCATTTGTATGCATTTGTATACTGGACATGCATTTGTATACTAGACATGTATACTATATGTATATGTATACTAGAGCCTGACTGATATTGGGAAAAAAAAATTAAAAGTAAAAAAAATCTGATTTCGATGTATCAGCCTATGATCTTACATATGCAGAAAATATACATAAACACATTTTCTTTGCAGTGATCCCTCAAATTTGGTTATCAAACACTTGTGACAAAGATATGTAATGGAAGCATTATATTTTGCAGTTTAACAATAATCTTTATTGTATAAAATTATATCAGTGCACTGAAACACGAAACGTCACTGGGAATTTAATAATTATAAATAACTATAAATAAAAAACACACAGAACAAAAAAACAACAACATATGTATATATTATACTTGAAATAAGAAAAAGGATCAAATTTACAGAAAATGCTACCTATATGATTAAAAAAAAAATAAAATCAATGCATATTGGTAAACATATACGCTGATACTGATACGTCGATGATGATGATATCGGCTGACAGATATATCGGTCGGGCTCTAATGTATACATACGTACCCATATGCATAAAAAAGCAAGAGTTGAGAGAGTGAACCAATATTTGCAGGTTGCAAAACCAAAGCAATGAGGATGGGTATGTCACTATGAGTGACTCTTACACTATAAGGAATCATTTAATCCATTGTAAATATGAAAATATTGATTTGTGAAGCTTTAGCTGAAACTGCAGCTAACCTGATAGTCAGTTTTAGCGTCTGTTTGTTTATATGCCTAATATGCACTGAGCTAGTACATGTATTACTCTTTTAACAGCTAATTAAATTTAAATAAAATAAACACAAGGCCAAGAGTGTTTACCCAGTAGTACTGTAAATTAATCTCATTATCCAGTCCATGCAGACACAGCAGTTTATATATTTTTTGTGAAGGGACTTTAATACTGATTTAAGGCAGTGATGTTAAACTAAAGTAGCTGGAATCACTACAAGGGAGAGAAATTAATGGAAAAAGGTGAATGACAAGCTATACCTTTCCTGCCTAATTAGACCCACACAGCATTATGTATAAACACACATAAACATACACACACACTCACACACACAAGCAGGTGAATTACAGTGGGGCCCGTTGCAGTCTGACTCAGTGGACTCAGTGGCATGTGACTATAATTCAGCCTCAGAGCTCCATAAGTCATATCCATAATGCACAGCATGCAACTGCATAGCGGTAGTTAATATTACTGAATCACTTTGATGAATAACTGCAGATGAAATGGCTTTAATGTGGTCCTGACTTATTGTTGGTGGTTTGTGATATCCCTCTAGGAAGCACTATACTGGGTAGTACACTTTATAATTCTATTTGCAGCCAACATATTAACAATCTGACTGGAAGCAATTTTGCTATTTTGTCTTCATTATCTGATCTCATTTGCGTACAGATTTATAAACTACAATACCACTTATTGATATAGCAGTGTAATATAAATTCATAAAGGAGTAATTTTTGTCAACATTATTATCTATCTATCTATCTATCTATCTATCTATCTATCTATCTATCTATCTATCTATCTATCTATCTATCCATCTATCTAAAAGTTGCCACATAACTGCCGTTATAAATTTGGCTCAGATAGCTTGTTATTACAATTGATTTTCTATTATCTATAACATTGAAATGTTTCTAATTGTATTGACAGTTATAAGATTTTTTCCTCAAACATATCTCCACAGTACATAAGTTGAATTGTCCTAATGATTTCTCCAATGCTCAAGCTGTCACACTATTGCGTGTCAATTATGCTCTGGTCATCATTAGCTGGAGGGTATAAACAGGATTGTATGATCGATACTTTAACCCGCTGTAGAAGTCTCTCACGTCACGTCTCTCACACTCTTCCTCCCTCTCAGACACAGAGTGTAGTTTTATGAGTGGTTGCTTGAGTCTGTGTGAAGTCAATAACACATTTGTTAGCAGCAGGCCTGGCCCCCACAAGAGGGACTGCTCTGGGTTCATCATTGGCTTATTAGACATACGTTTGTCTCCTATCGACCTGTTAGGCCTGCTGCATGATCCACAACACTTCCTCTCCGCCCTCTTCCAGTTTTTTATCCCTGCCTGTCCCGCTTACGGCTTGCTGTTCATACATAAAAGTGGCACAGCAACTGACAGCAAATTTGTCTCGCTGAGGTTTTGGCTGTAATTGTGCCTGGAGATATGATGACCCAGTTTGAGGCAATGAAGCGATAACCGACTCAATACAAACTGTGAATCAGTTTTATGGGAAGCAAGGGGATATGCAAATGGTGATACATAAAAGATGAAGAACATTTTGAGGGAATTTGGGCCTCTTTTGACATGATAATAGCTTAATTGAGTATGCAAATATGTGTACAAACCGTTGCCCATTAATTTTTCTTGTATATTTCACTTCTCATTAGAAGTAGGTAGAGGTGTAACTCCTATAGTACATACATCATGCTTTCTGTCCTTGAATCCATTTAGAGTCAAAGGTTCTTCACTCAGTGCTTAACACTCAAAGGACGAAGTGGCAAAGCCTCTCAAGGCTGAATAAGTTTGTAAATACACAATACTAAGATTAACATGTGTTTATCATTTTTTATCTATATATTTTTCTGTGTAACTTGTGCATGAATGCCATCTTCCTGCTTCAGAAGATGCAATCCTGCCAAAAAAGGGATTGCTCTTGATTCGTTTTCTTTTTTATGCTTAAAGGACTGGCAAAGATCCTGAAAACATTGTTAAAATATAAATAAAAAAACAACCATCCAGAGTTATTGGAACTGTTTGGAAGTATGTTTTCTTGGCTGTGTTTTCAGAACTGGTGGGTCCGTTAATGGCCAAATTGGCAGACTGTCATTTTCCTAAATCGTGAGATACTGCTCTTGAAAAGGTGTGCATTAATGCTTCACTCAAAGTAGAATGGAAAAGCAAGTTTAATGCAGAGACAAACATCAAAAATGTAAATGTAGCAATTATTTATTTTTATTCAAGAGCATGACTAAATCACTGTTAAGCTCTGCAGTAATTTCTCCAGGGCTCTGTAATTTTGATAGCGATTCCTAAAATTACAGACAAGAAAAGAACAGACATGCTCTTCAGTACTAATTGCCTGCGGAAAAAAGCTCCTTCTTGAATGTGCAGTTAGTAGAGTTGTTATTACTGTGAACCCCTGCAGGCCTGTGATGGGTTCGGGTCTCAGGTGAATGGCTGCAGTTGCTCTTTGTTGTCAACAGGAAACAGGGATTACCCACTGTCTGTCTGGTGGCGGGCAGGTTACTGGTCTGGTTAGTGGCGCTTTCAAGGACCTGTTCCATCCAGTAGTCTTCTTCATTGCCCGATTGGGCCTTGGAATAGTGCTAATCATCCCTGATAATGGGTAGGAATGAGAAGGAGGCAAAACACAAACCAATCAAGTGTGGAACGTGTCAAATGGGTGTACATAAATTTACATTTGTGAAGAATTCTGTCTCCTTCTAAAACAGACTTTTCCTTGTGCATGACGACTTGACGCTTGTGTTCATAGTGAGCTGAAACTGCCACAGGCAAGATGGTAGCTGTTATTTATGTTCAAAGACTTCAGCTGTGATTGAAAAGGCACCCCGCTCTTTGATTTACCAGTGTGTATCAACCAATCAATCATGTATGAGTGAGGTTGCTACAGACTGCTTCGCCTCATCATTTTACAATACTCACATCTTTAGGGTTCATATAGGAAGACATTTCACTAAAGGTGGAGTAGCTGCCTTACTGCGCTGTCTGCAGATTTACCTTGATGATGTCTGAGTCTACTCCCCTAGTTGGTAAAAAGGAAAAAACTTAAGCATGTTATTGGATACTAACATGACTATTGCTTGTGATTGGGAAAACAAGACATTTCTCTGCTTGAATGAAATGAATCCTCCTGTCTGTTCTTGTGGTGCGATTTGCTCTCATAAAAATCGCACTACTTACAGGCTCACCAAGTACCTTGTAATTTATTTTTTTATGTCCTTTTCTATTTGTAGACGGCAGGCACTCGTACCAGAAAGAGCAAAGGTGCATTTAAAAGCAAAGTTAAGTAGGTCAAGGGAAACTAAGTCTTCTACACTTATAAATAGTTGTAATGTATTTAAATTCAGACAGCTCCACATTTTGACTAACAACCTGGGGTGCAGAGGGTAGCAATTTAAAGTCTCTCTAAATTAATTAGATAAAGATTCTTCTAACATATCACTGACTGTTTTTTACTTTAAATTTGCATTTTGTACCTTTCCTTTAGTAATTGGTGGGAATATTGTAAAAGAAGTGGCTCTAAATGATAAAAAGTGAAGTTGTGTTGAATCTTATTGCTTCATGTTGCAGTGTTTTGTGCATTTTTATCAAAGCATCAAACTTGGCTCCCACGCTCATGGACATAACTGTAGGTAAATCACTCTGCTGATAGGCAAGCCCGTGCTCGCCCATGACTGACAAACATCCCCCCTCTTGTCCCCAGTGGGGTCTGGTTGAGTTAAGAAAAGTAATACCAAAGGGCACATTGTTCCTTTTGATCATGATTATGAAACGGAGGCTGAATTTATGAAAGAACAATGCTAACATTAATCTGAAGTGAAGTTTTGGACAGGCTGTGTATTGAGTTTAGTAAAGATCGTAGTGTTGTTGAAGGACTGATTTTGTCGATTAACTCTCAGCAGGAACATCAAACAAGATACGAGAGTGTAACCTTCCAGAGTAGACTGATTCAAAGCAGGGACCAAACTGATTACCCTTGTGTTCACCTTGTCATCTGATAGCTCTGTGAAGAACAGGGAGGGGGAGAAGGAGAGCAGGGAAAGCCAATAATGTTTGACGAAAGACTGATACTTTTTATGCAGATGAGATGCAGATTATTTTTAACCATGCAAACTCTGGTGGATAACAAATTGTTTGTTTTGGGACTTTGACAGTTTGTTTGAATATGTAAATATTACAGAGGGAATATAGAGGAAGAGAGTGAGGGAAGGCAGGCAGACATAATGCTGCTCATTTGCAATCAAGTCTTCAGCTTAAACGGTACTTGTTAAGTGTGCCGTAATGTGAGTCTAGAGAACATAACCTTTTAAGCCCTTGACATCCAGGTTTCTTGCTGGTTTATTTTCCCCTTAAATAACAGCTAATGTTCATTACAACTATTTTATTGCCTTTGGTCCAGCCATTCTATTTATGTCATGAAACCATTATACTCACCAAGGTTATTGCTGAGATCTCAAAACAAGTTGAAATCAATTAAAAATATGTCAGCAGGGTAACAAACATAAGTGGTCAGATGATTGTAGAGGTTAACAACAAACAAATTTACTCAGGGGTGAAAAAAAAGACTAAAATCATTGTGCTAAAATCATTACACAGTCCTCAAATTTCAGCCTGACATCTTTGGTACCTTCAGAACCTTTGGGATCTCCACTAGAATTTAAAATAAAGTTCTGACAGTTTGAGATTGACATGCAAGTTGGTGCAGCATTGGCAGTGATGCTGACATTATACCAAACTGTCATGGTGAAGAGGTAACTGGCCCTGAATCTATAAATTGCCCTGACAATTGATGTTCCAACCCTCACTTATGGTCATATTGATGGAAAGAAAGAGATCATGGATACAATGGATGAAATGAGTTTCCTTCACATTGTGGGACTAATGTTTAAAGATATGGTGAGAAGCTTGATAATCAGAAAGGAGCTTTGAGTAGACCTGCTGATTCTTCACATTCAGAGGAAGTCAGCTAAGTCAGTTTGGGCATCTGATTAGGAGGTGTTCAGGGAATGTCCAACTGAGGACCCCAGGGTAGACCCAGAGCACCCTGGAGGAATTATATATCCAATTTGTAATGCCTCAGGATCCCTCAGTAGAGTTGTAGGACATGGTTGGGGATAGCCTTAGCCTGCTGCCCCTGTGACCTAGACCCAGATAAGCAGTAGGAAATGGATGGATAGATGGTTTGGCTGCAAAGAATTGCTTTATAATGCCTGACCCACCACTGTGGTGCTGCATGCAAGAGGGTTAAAACTGGATGAATGCAATGCCCGCTTAGTTGTGGACTCCTCCTGGCCAGCTCCAATTAATTTGATGCAGAGGTTATGCACATCCACCCTGTATATCCTCCCTTCACACCCACGTCTCCCACTTGTGTTTATGGTCTAAAATCAGCCTAATTTTGGAGGTGACCTCCTGCTCCTGAGATTAAGTTATGTATCATTCTCCTAATCCTTGCTGACAAGCGTGTGTGAGTGGTGAAGCCAACTTCTGCAGCATGTCATCCACTAACAGATGGCATAAATCATTCTCTTAAACGCTGCATTAAGTATTAATCATTCTCAGTGCTGTCACTGTCACACTGCTCGGTGGGCCGCGGGTGTGCAAAGTGTGATTAATGGAGGTGGAGATTTAAGGAGCCATTTTTGAGCCCCTGCCCCTTTTACCTAGCATCCCTTGTTGGCTGCGGCTGGGCTGAAGGGGCACCTGCACTTCCACAATAATGACCTCGGTGAAATGGCCACATGGATCATAGGGGATAAATCGCTTCTTGGTATGGCCATACCTGGTTGTCTCATCTGGGAAGGATAAATAAACAAAACTGATGTACTATCTTTATTTGTCAGGATTTGTGTGGCAGAAAATCCAGAACCCAACAGAAGAAACATATTTTAGTACAGTGGGAGGCCCATGATTATCCAGAGGAGTGTCTCCACTATCACACTATTGCACTCCGAACATTGTGGATATTACCTCTGCAATATTCTACCATTTGGTGACATTTCATGACAGCAAGTTTCATGAAACTATTACTGAATAAATCAATTTCCATGGCAAAATTCAGTAAGAAAGAGCAAGATAACACGTTTGTGAACAGTGAAATATTTGACACTCAGGTGTTAGTTGTAGGTGATAACTGCAGGGCACTGAATAGAATTTTGACTATTCACTGTTTGCTTTTTCTGCATTATTGCTTTCATTCAGAGATTTCTAGTATTAAATCTGTTAACTGGTCTAACTTGAATGACTGTAAATACTGCCACATAGACTCACTATTTCCAAAGGAGGACGTAGCATGATGTTATTTAAGAAGAACAAAGGGGAGGAGGAAAAGGTGGAGGTTGAGGTGTTTTGATAAGTCAACAAAGCGTTGGACTTTGACACGGTGACTGGTGTTTGTTTACCATTTCCTATTGCGAGTCAGTGTTGGTTGCATGTGTAATTTTTTTCATTTAATCATGAAGGTGTATGTCCCTATATTAACAAAGTAGTGAATTTAAATCAAACCCTGATCTCTAACCCTAACCTTAACCCTAAGTAACTAACCAAACTAACCAAAGCGTAACCGTAGCTGTTTTAAATGAGAAAATATCAATGGAATGGAAGGCACTGAAATACAACATATTGTATTCTGGAGGACTTGTTGTCTGACCCTCACATTAAAGGAATAGTGGAGAATTGTTATACAAAGTATATCCTTTTTACTGCTCATGTGCAGGAACACACACAGCGGGTCACTTTCAGTTTCACAGTTATCCATTGTTCTCTTTGCAGGAGCTTCTATACAACAAAATTAAAACATCCATAAAAAGCTCAAACTGAAGTACTTTTCAGTAATTGCAAGGGATGACTCCAGTCTCCAGGTATTCACTCTTAGGTTTAATATGGTTAAAACTAATGGATTTCTGGTCCAGTGTTGCTGAATATGTGACTTCTGCTTCATCATGATTGAAAAATAATGACACTTAATTATACTGTATTGGTTTTTAGTGCATTCCTAATCCTCTCTTGTGGAGGGAGATTTCTCCTCATCAACTTTCATCATCTTTCTAGTCCCTAAAAATGGCCTTCCAGTTATGTGCAGCACTGTGGCAGCACTGGCTTCAGGATTAACACTCTCCTCTCTTGCTCCCCACACTCTTTTGCCACCCTTGCCCCACGGTACCTTACTTCCTGCTCGTCTTGCCAGTGCCCTTAATCTGACGTTGATGCAAAGTGAAAGACCACTGGCGCTCCTCCGACATCCCTATTCAGCCCCCTCTACGTCTGGTCTCCAATCTACTGCCTTTGCATTCCATTTGCTTAGCTTCAGGCTCCAAGCTTCATCCCCCCCTCTCTTCACTCCCCCGTCCCTCCGCTCTCTCCCTCAGCTCCACTGTTGCTGCTGGGATGCTGGATCCTAAGCTGCAACTGATGTGGTTTGGCGAGCCGTGCGAAGTGAGATACAATGCATAATTATGTTGTCAGAGGACATCATGATGGAAACATCTCAGTCCCAGACATCGCATTGGGATCCTATCACTCTGCATCCTTCTGCATGCAGCACTGATAAAATGGAGGCTCACACTGACTGTGATGGCATCCAATCAGTGCTTGTTTTCAGCAATCTGAGCAGTTGTTTCCTCAAAAAGCTTGTTAGAGAGATTCTGACAGGAAATCCTTTTGCTTTCATGACTACCACAGTGAAGGTATTTTTAGTGATATGCTGCAGTGTCCTTTTAAATCTCCAGCTAGCAAGCCAGGGTTCATCTGTAGGTTCACCCTCAAGCCTTGTATATACGTTGAAGCAAATTATTGTGATGTTAAGACATGCTCTACAAGATATACTCCCAGACTTCATTGAGCAATTAACCTTGAGAGATAACCCTTTGGAAGTTATTGGACTTCTTTCTATCATTGTTGGTTCTGATAAGGGATGCACCGATCCAACTTTTTCAGTCCCGATACAGATACCTGGGCTTTGGGTATCGGCTGATACCGAGTACTGATCCGATACCAGTGTTTAATTGATAATCTGTATGCCTCAATGTGTGGAAGGCAACATCAGGCTTGACTTAAACATTGCTTTCCTAACTTTGTAAAACAAAATGTAACAAATAGATATAGTATATAGACATAAATTAACTGAATTGTTATTCATTATTAAAATAACAAATAATTATGCACCAGCAGCTGAATTGAGTAGGAGTACCTGACAAACATGGAAAACACCTTAAATTGTTAGGTGGCAGGAAACAACCTACAGCTGAGTCCCCTTAAACCTGGGATTTATGAATGGAGTCTGGCTGGACGTACCTTTAGATTTATGATTTATGGAAAACTATTTTACCTCGCAGATTTAATGTCAGCCTGCTCAGCCGCATGGTGATCCAGCACAGTGTGAACATGTAACTGAGACAAAGAATTCATTCAGGTGTGTGTTTAACTACCGAGCATCAGCACTGACACCCGGTCAGCTCACCTCATGAGGGCTGGGCACCGAGTTAACTTGTTAGTGTGGATGCTAGCTGTGGGAAGGTCACAAGCCCCTAGAGTGAGAACTCAGAGCACAACACACTGCATACGGCGGGCGGGATCTTCCAGAGCACCGGACTAGAGAAGCCACTGGATGGACTGAAGACCGGGTGTACCGGGGCACTGCTAAAGTATGAATTACTACATGCATGTAACATAGAAATTTAAACATAAATTTAAATATACATAAATTAATATACATAAATTTAAACATAGAATTTAACTGAATAGATCAGCCTCAAATTGGCCCCATTGTCACTGGTACCTGATCCAGCTATTTGAGTCATCAGACCAATATCCAGTATCAGTATTGGATTGGTGCATCCCTAGTTCTGATTATAAGGCCAAGATATTTAACAGTTTCTGGTCCAACTACCAAAGTTGTGCTGTTTTCACACTTTCAGCTGAATGAAATTGCAATGTGATGGTTGAATGATCACAACCAAAAATCAATAATGACAACTAATTACGTCCTCAGACTACGCACATATATCATTTTGAACAATAAAGGATAGAGATGCATACACTGTACATAAACAATTAACACAAACTCTATGAATGATTCCTGCATTCATGAAAGACGCACAATCTATCAACACCTGCATTCAGAGAAAAATTGCAATTTTATAGATCTCGCCAGACGTAACAATAGCAGTTCAATTTAGACGTAATTAGATTTTATAATTAGAAGACAAATGGATCTTTCTGAACACCTTCCTGAACATAAGCCAGACAGATGCATGCTGAGAAAATGTGAAATGTACCAGCAGGAACTCTCCACCTTTATGGAAGAGAATCGGATGGCGGGTGGAAGATATTAGAGAATGAAGCCTCATAAAAACCAGCTCAGCACCCACTCCAGCCTAACGCCAGGTGTCCCCTGGTATTTCCTCCTTTAATCTTCTCAGTGAGAGGTCTAAAACTACTTGATTCCTGATTAAGACCCTTAACTCATTTTACTTTGGCTGTGTAATGAGGCTATAAAAGACCCAGTGTGAAGGAATGGCTCTTCAGATGCTGTCGGTACATTGTTATGTTTGAACAATGCTCTAAAACTCATCTCTAAAAGTATAGATTTGATTGCGCAGACCTGTGTACAAATTGCATGATTGCACTACAAAATGCAAATTAGAAACTGAGACACCCTCTGGAGGATTACAGAATGACAGTGTTTTGAAGCTTGAGGCCCTTTCATGAAGACAAGTTTGCACCTTCATGGAAGATATTATTACACAAAAAGTGCAGTACTTATAAAATAGTAAAAAAAAATAAAATAAAAAAAGCTGCACGTAGACACCACATGAAAGGATTAGATTATTTTCTGACCTTTTGCTAAATCACATTGGTCTTTGAAAGCAGCTAAAATCTTTCACAACGTGCTACCATGAAAATGTATTTGAGGTGCATTTATGGCCTGTGGAAAATGATCCTTCTTTTAAGCCGAGGTGTGGCGAAGAGAGTTCTGATTCATTTTTGCTTGCAGAAACACTGTTGGCTTTTGAAACATACTTATTCTGTTCAGCCACTGATATTGTCTCAAAGAACACAGTCTTTTAATACATGAAGAAAAATGCAGAGTTTTGTTCTTTATCGCAAGATAACTTGATTATTTAAGAAAAAAATGGGGTAGATGTTAAACAAGTGTAATTTGAAATGATTGGCTTTGGAAGATAAATGCCATACAAGTCATATTTCTATGATTAGGATGATCAGATAAGCTACATATTTGATTGTGGGCATTTCATTTGGTGTTTGATGTCTATGGTTGTCGACACTCAAAGCGAGTTATGAGTACTCAGAGAACTAGGTCATCTTAGATGAATTCAAGCTGTAAAATAAAAAATGTATATGTACAGATAAATTGGTAATTGCAGACTGAAATAAAGACGTGTCTCATATGCAAAGCTTAAGCTGATGCTTTATCATAGCATTTTAAGTGGAAACATCAATTGAAAATGATATGAGTTCAGTCCATCACTGATAAAACATCATCTTGTCTCAGCATAGAAGTAAAATTGCTCGACATCTGTAGACCTCCCAGTGTCTCTTCGCAATTCTCAGCGAGTCTGAGCTCACAGCCATCTGCGGCAGCATGACCTCTAGTTCCCACTGCATGAGTTCTACAACTGTGGCTGAATATAGAAGGAGAAATTGGAAGTAGCCCGTAGGGTCTTCCATCAGCAAGGCTGACCAACTGGGGCAGAATTGCAACTGAGGCACAGCAGGATGCAGATGTATCTGAAGGCACCGCATGCTCTTATGTTGGTTGTGTTAATGTTTAGGGTTATACCCTGCATTAACACAGCTGATCAGAAAGTTTGCCACAGGCATGGAGTATCTAAGAAATATTTGTTGTTCTAATGTTAAGACAGATCATGGAGCTCATATGCATGTTTTCAGGGTCATGCTTTACTACATGAGGTATGGATTGTATATTGTTTGCTCTGTACATTAAATTCACATGATGAATTCAAAGAGAAACAGTAATTACCAATCAATAAGGGACTGCAACTCTTGTCTTGGTTTTACTCAGAACACTTTGTCAGACTTTTTAACTGTGTTAGTCATTCAAAGTGTTTGAAATGTTTTGAGAAGTTTGAATGTGCAGTCAGAGTCCACATTAATGTGTACAGCCCTTATTCTTCTCGCCAGCAGCCATATATAACAAATGAACCCCTTGCTCACCATCTTCCAGAGCTGACCCTGTGCATTTGCCAGTAGAATATCCTTATTCTGCAGATTTCTTAGAATTTTTCTTGGATCTCATAAGTTGTCTTCTGCAGCAGAATTACACAATTTAAAGGGAATGTAAAGGAACCAATGCTTTGCAGGGCCCAAAGGGACCATTCTCTGTATTCTGAGTGTTTTCATGTTGAATTTGATGTTGTGCAGAAAGTTCTAACAAATGTGCTGAGCTCCTAGAATTTTCCCTTAACAGTAACATGACTGTTCAAAGTTCAGAGGTACCCGCATTTCAGTGCAAAATTTCAATATTATTTCATAGTATGTTGCAAAATAAATGAAAGAAGTAGCCAAGTCATCAAATCATTTCATCTACAGCCTTTTGTGTCACTTGTTCAAAGCAGCCGCTGCCGTCATGCAGAGTTGATGGTAGATGCTCCCTCTTTCATTGTCCAAACCAGAGTATAAAAACACAGATGTCTGCTACAGACAGCACTGCTGGTTGTCAGTGCACTGTAAGCATAGCTGCTGATTTTGTGCCAAATTTCTTGTGTGGTGGTACATTGTGTTTTCCTTTTTAAAGTCAGCACACATGAGGAACCCATCACAGTTCACACTGGGCACAATGATTGAAGCAGTATAGGGATTCCTGGAATTGCTTTTTCAAGGCGAGGGCTAATTCTGAACCTTAGGAGGAGATGACGGGTGATCGGCACGAAGACAGAGCGGAGTGATCGAAAGGCTATTGCTGGCCTGTTTGTATGACTCAGTGGAAAATTTGCCTCAGTGAGTGCAGCCACACTGGAGCTGAAGAGGTGCTTCTTGGGGTGAGCTTGAGCTCATTCTTCAACCCTCACCTCCTTCACAATGGGCCAATAGTTTAATTAGCTTTCTAACAACGAGTCTTGGCAGCCTTCCCTCTCTCTGTTCCCCCCAGGACTTCTCACCTTAAACACTGTCCCCTACTGGTTGGCTGAGGTCCAGTAGGCAGTCACCAGTCCCTCTGGTCTTTCTCTCCTACACTCGCAATCCCTCATTGTAATATACACACTCATACTTCTATTTAGGGTGTGCTAAAGCAAAAAGCAAAACAAAACAAACAAAAACAACAACAAATATTGCATTAAAGTTTGTGTTGCTTATTTTGTGAGTAATTTTCATGTCATTATCACTTTACTATGATTGGTATTTGGTTTGATTAACAAGTACATTGGTTTGCTTTATGATATTTTGCTTGTCTATGCAATTTCACCAGGTGTGAATTGGATATTCACTCTAAACCAGGGGGGCAGAATTGAAATGTAGATTTGTTTAAAAATGATATTTTTCACTCAGAGAGCTTTGAGTCCGTCTTCAAAGTGTTGCGACTGAAGTATGGCTAATCACTTTAAACAAAGCGTATTGTTCCTACTGCCTTCACTCGGCCTAACATAGCTCGAACATGGTCCTCATCTCCCCTCGTTGCTGACAAACCCAGCGAGCTCTCTGTGCTCCAACCCCCCCCACTCTCTCTCTCTCTCTCTCTCTCTCTCTCTTCACATGGTGTTGACAGCAGACGCTCTGTCAAAGTCTCACTGATTAGTCCCCAGGAGACCAGTGGAAACACCCGTACACGCGTCTTTATTATGTTTGAAAATATACAGCGTGACCCAAAATCAGCCCCGGCTTCTAAATTATACTTGTAGTTTTTTCATTGTGTGTCTGGAAGTCATCATCACTAAAAAAGATTGATGTGGAGTGTCAGTGGTCTCCTTAGGTGTCCAATACTGGACCTCTGTCTGATTTTACACATTCCATGTTTGCTCCAGGGGCCAGCTGAACAACAAAGCCTAGTCTTTCAGTCTGGCTCTTTCAGACCTCAACATTGCAGTGCAAGAGTTCCAGTTCAGGGCAGGTTAGGTGGCTGCACACTAAACCAATAACAGTTAAAAGCCACATATGCAAGCAGTGACATTTAACAAAACCTTCTCAGATTTGAAGGTAGTTTAATCACTTGCTTCACCACTTAAGAATAAAGGAAGGAATACGAATGAACAAATTCCTGTGTGTGTGTGTGTGTGTGTGTGTGTGTGTGTGTGTGTGTGTGTGAGGGGGGGAAGGGGAAGGGGAAGGGGAGGGGGAGGGGGGCTGAGTGTGAAAGCACATCCTCATGTGTGATTGCTGGGTGTCTATTCCCATGTCTCTACATGTCCATCTTTGTTTGAGTGACGGCCTGTCTGTGCCGCATCTCTCTGCAGCATCAAACATACAAATGAATGCATACAGACAGAATCAGAGGCACACATACGGGCACAGGCATGCATATGTAAGCTCACACTGGACTGGCCGCTTGGCTCTATGCAGCCACAGTGAGATTGATGCAAAACACCACACGACTGGGCAGGTGACAGCTGCACCAGGAAGTTGGTCCACAGCAGGCCAAAGGATCATGTGCCCATAAGAGCTGCCCAGATACTAAGAGATGATCAGGTGGGCATTGACAGCTGCCTGGGTGGTAGCCCAGAAAGAGTGGCAGAGCAGGTGGAAGCTGGAAGCAGAGGAGGAAACTGTTAAAAGGTGAATAAACATGTCTATTTAGTTGAGTTTGACTTTTTGCCCTACAAGGAGGCATAAGTGTTTAATTTTTCTGTTTTCCATTTATTTGTTTTCAGTGTTGTACTTGTTGACATTGACTTGTTGTTGTCGTCGTTGTCATTCAAATTGGCATTGTTGTTCAGAAGTTGCCCCGTAGGACAGTTACTGAGTGCACAGAGCCATCTGGAGTACCAGGTTGTCTGTTTTTACAGGAATCTGACAACTGAAGCTGATCCCTCAGTATCAGTTCACACATAAACAGATTAGTTTTTGTCTTTTCTTTATTTTCCTTTATATTCTTTTTTGTTACATTAATTAAATAGCTGTGTCCAAGATCACTTCTTTGTCCACTCATTTACTACTCCTCATGTAATACATACTACATACATAATACATATATAATACATATATAATACATATATAATACATATACATATAAGTTTACTCTAATGTCAACAGTAAATCAAGACACTTTTGTGTCATTACTGGCTGTAAAGTCACACAACGGTCATTCATGCATGTATAAAATGCAGAACACATTTTTTATCTTGTTGAGGGAATATTTGAGGGAACTACAGTGCTTAAATTTTACACACAGAATGTGAATGCTCAAATAAAATGGCAGAGGGTGACAAACTAGTTAATGGATTTTGGACATAGCCAAGATTTTAAATATTGTGTGGTCCAAACTTTGTTGTTGTTCCCTTCATGCCCTGATTATAATATACATAGCACGGACAGTGCTGTAACTTAGTGGATTATTTCCTTGATTATCCGTGTTTGCATTAGTGTTTGGTGACTTCATATTTTCATTCACCTGCTTATTGCTGAGACTTTCCCATCCTGACAGCAAACCTGTCACAGGGGTGATGTCAATGCCACCTCGCTCTACTAATCAGTTACAGAACTCAATGATCAGGGTCCCATCCCTGCACATATACTAGCTACAATAGCTTCTCTTTAAGTTGATTTAAATGACTTATTGGCCCCCTGTCTGCCAGTCAGGCAGGTGTGGTGGCACCTGTCTTCACTTATAATCCCTTAAAATGTCAGGCATACATGGGATTATGCCCCTTGTCTGCTTGTCTTGTCTGCTTAGTTGCAGAAAGCCATCAGACTTATGTGAATACTTCTTAATTTATGACAAGCAAACACTATCGTGCGGACTAATTAATTAGCTGCATGTTTTTTTAAACACTGAACAACACTGTGTTTGATGTTGTGACATTTGCTGTCATGCAGATTTCTTGCTTTTAATAATGTGATAGATTTGCATAGACTGTTGCTCTGTCAGTTAGTATTACACTAGCTTTATGTGTGGGTTAGAACAGGTACTGAATACCTATTTTTTTACTATGAGCAACAGAATGCTACGTAAGTCCATTTTTTTCAGTTTTGGTTATTTTGCGAGAGATTGCTTTTCACTAGTTTCAAGGGGGTTGGGCTTATTTAGAAAAAGGTGATGTTATGCATTTTTGTACACCAATCAAATGTGTCAATCAAACCACACCTCATTAATTAGTTTGACTGTGTTTTCGACTGTTATAACGGTTAAACTCTTATAAATAATAACTGATAATGTTATCCCAATTTAAACTTTAAAATTAATGTTGTAGAGACTTATGAATTGAAACCAAGCTCTCAGTGACTTTAAAATGTGCTCTAAATGGGCACAGGTTCAGCAGATACAGTGCTACACTTCAGCCTCACTGTAATCTGCTGATGAAACTATTAAAATCTTGGCTGGTTTAGAAGAAATGCTTATGTGTGAATGCTTTCTTAATTTATGATGCTTACATAATGTTTTCGAGTGTGTCACATACGAATCCCTTTTGAATTTTTGCACCAAGCAACATAAGCATATTCCACAAAATCAGTATTCTGTGTCAACCATGTGTGCCTGGGGTATTGGTGGTGTCTTGCTGGTGAAAAGTGTGCAGTTTTGGGATGATCTGGATTCTTAAGTGCTCACAGCAACATTCTGAAAACCAGTGAACAAAGGTCATTTTTCTCAGTTGAATCAACTCGGTAAACTTGTTCCAGATCAGAGATTAATTTCCCAGAAATGCAGCTCTTTTGCTTCAGGATAATACACTCCAATGGATAGGTCATATCCTTTTAAAGCTACAAACTGCAAGTTTGTTTCACCGAAACATCACTTAAAGGTATGTTTCCAGATACAGATTTAAAATGGAAGATGACTGATATCATCTTCTTTTCAAAATAGGATGTGCAAATTCAAGTTCACAAAGCATACAGCTGCTTCTTTTTTTTGTTGTTGTTTTGAAGAGAAATTTTAAACGGTACGACTTTGTTTGATTTTCCTGGCATTTGGGAAAGGATCCCAAGGCAGTTAAAAAGACTTGGCTTTTGCAAAACATTAGAGCGGTTTTAACATCCTTAGCAGAATTGGATTTTACCCTTTAAAAAGGGTAAAATTATCTGGCCTTTGTCTCCTTCTTATTGATGCCAAATGTAGAAAGGAGAAGAGAAAGAAAAGAGCGCACATGTCTCTAGCTACATGCACAAGCGGAACAATGGTTTGTGAAGGAGAAAAAGAGAGGCAGAAAGACATAGTGAAATAGTGAAATACTCACTGAAATGCTCCTCTCCCACTCCCCTCCCTTCATGTGATCCTATATGTGGGTTAGTGGAATTGAAAGGCTGCAGGTTGTGGAGACAGCGATTGGCTGCCTTTGTGTTAGTAGAATTGACAGGCAGCAGAGCGGTGAAGCTGCTATGGGGTATATGGTTTAGCAGAGTTGATAGACACCAGTTGTGTTTTTTTTTCCCAGTGTGTGGGGACGCTACAGGCAGTTTGATTAGGATGCACAGTCAAATGGAGTTAGCTCAGCTGGTCAGGGGTTGCATGCAACTGGCTGAGAAGTAGTTTATACGTATTTAGTTTATGTGGGAGATTGTCTGATCTGAATCATTGTGGACATTAAATGCTGACACTGTCTTCCTGACATGTAAATAAACTCCCAAGGTTGTGTCTTTGCTCATATGATGGTAGTCAAAATGCATGCTGGCACTGCAGGCTGTTTGATGCAAATCACATGATAATGACCCATCTGTGAACCAGGAAGTGGTTTTCTGACTGTACGAAACAAAACAAAAAATGACTGAATGAAGAAAATATTTACTTTAGCTTTTCAGTTGTTGCAACAGCTTAAGTGATAACAGGTGGGAATCTCCTCAGCTGTACACAACTTCAACCCCAACCCCTTCATCTCCTTTATCTGAGGACCTCAAGGTGCTAGTGAGTAATGTATTTACAATGTATTTTGTTTGACACATCATAAGCACCTCTCAGGCACATTTGAATTACATAGCAGTGTAAAGAATGTAAAAATAATATGATTCATAATGCTAAGATGGATTAGAGATCATTAGGTCAGGATATATTATCATTGAAATTAAAGACATTAATTACAGCGTAACGGAGGAATGTCATACTGTAATATTTATCTCCTTTTTTATAAGGGGTAAAGACGTGTTGGATGATCATGTTTTTTTCACAGACAGAAAATACTCTAGATCAGGCTCCATCAAGCTCTATTATCCACTTTACTTTATTTGAGGAATTACTCTTACTGTTACTAAACAGGTTTAAAATAATTTAAACAAAAATGTGCATATGACATTGATAGCATGGAGTTAAACACACATGTTGCAGCTGCATTACTGGGTAGTGTTTGCACACGTTGTCATGTAGATCTTTTGGAAAATTAGCTATTTGCAAATGATTTTTAAATGTAAAATAACCAGGTTAGAATACAGCTATATAACCATATAAAGAAATCCAACACAAGCCAACATTAGCATGGGCTGAAAGTAGAAAAAGAACGTTGGAAACTTGGAGTTCAGAGCAGTCTGAAGCTGTTGCTTTTTGCTCACAGGGATTACTTCTACATATGTTTACCTCATTTGACACTTTTGCCACATTTAATGTGAACATCTGAATTTGTAATGTTATGACTGAAAATAAGAAAAAACATAATAGGTTCCCTTTAACGAACTTCATTATTGTTAAAGTGCCTGTAATTGTTAAATTGTTTTAAAATGGGGAAAAAGGCCATCATACAGCCACCCTTCTGTGCTAAATCAAACAAAATAAAATGCAGCATTTGGTTAAATACATAAATGGCGGGTACAATATTTTTTCTTTTGAGGTTTTTATATCATTCTGTTAATTTTAATTTTGGTATGAATGTTTTTGTATTAAAATGCTATTTTCCCAAGCAGATGAAAAGCAGGTGGAGTTGTCCTTTAATTGCAAATCTCAATACATGGTCACTAATTTTCCTAAGAACTGCTCTGCTACTGCGTCTTAGCCCCTAACTGGAGTAAAAAGTGTGCTTTAGCCAAGAGACATGTGTCTGATGGTACTTCACTATGTCAAGGGCCTCCTACACTACATGATGCAGACACACTGTGGATACTCTTCCCTTGCTTTGAACTTACATTTGCAAATTAGTTCCTTTATAAAGTCTCTCCACATTTGTCTTTTAAATCTCAACGAGCATTTATGGAACTAGAGTCTAAATTGAAACAGATGTTGAAAAGTAAGCCACCAGACACAAGATTTCCTCCTGCTAATGAAAGTGATTACTTATATGAGCCTCTAGATTTGCCTTGCTGTCTTGATCCACCTGTACCTAAGTCTTTTTCTTCTGTGCATGTGAAGAGAAATGCATCTCAAATTGGTGATGAGTTCTATCCAGTCTTACCACAGAAAAGACATCAACTCAAAATAGAACCACATTTTGAAAAAAAGTATGATAATTAAACCTAACTCCTTATCAGCAGTGTTAGCTGAGATTCCCTCCACACTCTACTCTAAACCCACAGGAACTGGGAAGTGGAATAATTGATGTTTTCTCTTTTTTTCCCCCTCTCTCTCTCAGAGAAGGAAAAAAAAGGAGACAACAAGCTCAGATTGCTTTTGTCTTAGTGTTCTTGTTTTCCCATTGTGTTGCCCTCAGAATAGCACAGAGATGGCTGATATTGGAAGAATAATATTTTTTGACTCTTACTCTTACATCTGAGATACTTTTATTATCAATCCGCCGTCGAGGATGACATATTACCGGTCTTTTAAAGTGAAGGCAAAATTAATTTCAAGATGAATTGAGCTCACTATTATCTCAGGATTCAATGTGAATACAGTTGCTTTGTCATTGTCCATGCTCAGAAGACAAAAAAGGGAAAATTGTGTAACTTTTATTATTTTTATTTATTTTTATTATTTATTTATTATCATCATCCGGTTGCTCTGTTACAATGTATTTCTGTGTAGTCTTCCCCAAAGCTCAGCCCCTCTACTGTGCCCGATCACCAGCTCCAACCCTTTCTTTTCTCAATCTGCTTCCTGGCCTTCCCTGTGTGACCGGGCCCATCTAGCCACTGGGGTTGAGTTATTAATGCCTGGGGAGGCAGAGAGATGATTTCATTGCGTATTCAGGTGTGGGTATTGATGGCTTTCAGAAGCAGCCAGGGGAGTGCTGTGGAGGAGAGCCTCTGTAGAGAATAAATATACCTGTCTCTTGCTGATGCATCGGGCCACACTCACTGCAATGCAAATCAACCGCTCTCCTCCTCCCCCCGTAACTTTCTCCGGTATTACTCACCCATTCCCACCTGGATCCCCACCAGCCAGGCACTCAGTCACACCCGAGTTGATATGAGGCTTTCTGTGTGGAGTGGAGCTCTCAGGTACAGGCTGTCTTCCCACCATGGTTTGCTTCTCGTTTTGTTGACGATGACATGATAAGCATCAGTGCCTCATCACCACGCTGCATTTCCCAGGTGACATCACAGGTTCTGGTGTTCATTACTCCTTCCTGACTGCTTTATAATTAAGGTCATAGACCGGAGTTGACATTAAAGCAAAGGTTGTGAATGGCTTCTGTACACACATAATTATTTTTACTATTTTTTATTATAAATGAGAAACTGGACTTTTAAGTGTTTTGGTCTGTGTCTTGAAATCAGCAGTCCTAATAAGGACAAGACAATAAGGACTGTAACTGGATGTGAATCTCTCATGTATAATGCCAAACACTGTCTGGTAGCCCAAAATTCTTACAATTTCCACTATTTCAACAAAATTAAATTTGTGTTATTTAAAAAAAAACATTTATATTAATTTGACAGAGTTTTGTGCTGGCATTGCAGATATTAAGGTGGTGTGTATTAAAACAGTCACAACCACACTGTGGTGGGACTTGCTTACATTAAAATTCTTCTTCATTAATACCTGAAACTCAAATACTGTTCATGCACCTCATATTCTCAGATGCTCTGTTCAGTACATGTTTGGTTAATGCATGCTGCTGACTGGCAAAAACATTCACATGGTGGTAAAAGGTTGAATTTAGGTTGAATCGTTTTTTGCATCAGGTAGCGCATGCAGAGCTATATAAAGCTCTACAGTGAAGCCAAAGTAAATAAGGTCTTGGTTGAAAATAACCAAAGAAGATTAAACCTTAATGTGCGGAAAGATCCGTTTAGTCACTGAGTCCACCATTTAGTCTAAAACAGCTCTTTACTGATACTGCTGCTGTGTTTGAAGGTACCATGAAGGACTCTGCTGACAACAGTAAATTTGAAAGTTACTCCAGTAATTAATAAACTTTCTAAAGTGGACACAGAGCACAGGCACATTCTGTGTTTACTGCAGTTAACTTTCCACTTATTTGATACTGTAGGGTTTGGTGATGAATAGATTGAAACTATTTATATATTATGCTATTTATATCACGGTAGCCATTGTTTTAAAATTGTCTTAAATTGTTGTATTAAGCCATTTTATTGCAATACAGTGAGCAGGAATGATATATGTCAATATTGGATTTTTATACAGTTTATGCATTAAAGAATAGATTCACAATTTTTCAAGTGTGTTGATAAACAACAGTCAGGTGCCCAAATGAACATTGACACATTCTTCCTTCCGTAATCATTCCTCCTGTTCATATTGGCCATTAGAAGATCCCCTCCAACTTCAATCGAAGTGATGGGGGTCAAAATCCACAGTCCTCCTGCAAAAATGTATTAAACAATTTGTTTGAAGCTAATATGAAGCTTTAGATGTGCAAATTAGTCAAGTCAGTATCTTTCAAAATTACTGTCATTGAAGTACCAACGTCCCTCTTTTTATTATGATCCAGTGCAGCTGAACAGAAAAACAGTCTGTTGAGACACAAAGAGGGAATATTTTACTAAAATGACTAACTGTGGAAGATTACTCAGACGATTGAAGTCTCATATTATGTTCAGATAAAATTTTAATAAAACATAAAACATTTCCATAACCAGTTTTGCGGTACTATCAATATACTGTATATATTCCATGATGGAGGATTTTAACCTTCTTGCTCACCTCTAACTGCATATAATAAAAATATAATAATAATAATAATAATAATAATAATAATAATAATAATAATTACGACCTTGTGGCCCAGAGCTGGACAGGGATCCTGTAACATGTGAAAGACTAAAGATTGTCGTTTCATCCCTCTAGTGAGCTGTTGTCAAGGAGCCCAGAATTTTGAGCCATGTACATAATGTAGCACCTCCAAATTGTATCTCTTGAGCTAATTCACACCACTATTCTCACATATAGCTTTTCACTACCCCTGTGAGTGGCTGATATGACAATTCCGTACTCAAACAAGTACTGCTAATTTACAATCTGTACAAGTACTGTTCTGTGATGTTGGGCTCAGCTGTTTTATTCTGCTCACTCGCTGCACTGAATCTTTTAGAAGCCAGTGAAAAGATTAACTGCAGTGTTTCAGATCAAAGGATTGCTTTCTGTATTTAATAACATATCATTCTTTTTCTTTGAGATATTAGAAAAGAAAAAAAGAGCACATTTTGAGATTACACTTTGATCGCAGCCCACTCTTGATTTAGGAGGTCTTTCTTGACTGTGGCTCTAATTTGAAATATCAACAACACCTTAACTATTGTTGAGACTATGGGTTATAGGGCTCAGCCACTTCTTTGATTTGATCCTCTCCCTATTTTGCTGTGTTTGATTTATTCAAGTGGAAAGTTGTTGGAGTAGCTGCACCTTAAATAAGCTTAGGCCAGCGTCCTTATGCTTAAAACATATGCAAATAAAGGGGATAAGCAGAGACTCTGACAATATTCACTGTGCATAGCTGACAGCCTAATTAGATAGCGAGGAGAATTATACAAGTAAACAGAAGATGAGATAGTAGATCTAATATGAAAGACTACATATGATGCTAACAACTGATATGAGCAGAGTAAAACTTGCAGCCTTGATTAACTGCATGTATAAAACAAGGGAACATTTTTACGTATCCCTACGAATGTGGCGGCAAATTGGAGTGTCTGGTTAACAAGTTGCCACCTTCTTTTATATCCTTATGAAATCAAAGAGGAGCTACTGCAACCATCCTCTGACAGAGCGTGGCTCATCAGTTCTGCTCCTGGAAACGGCAATGGTGTAAATCTGAAGTTATTTTGGTTGCCGTATAAAGTCGGAGAGGTTATGTATTAATTTATTTATGGCGCAATCTGTGTTGATTCTCTCCAGATCAAGTGTAAAGACTTTGTCAGCAGTGAGATTAGTGTGTAACAAAAAGGTAAAAACCAAGTGACAGACATTTTTTTCACCAGAGTCTGTAAATCAACCACATCATCTTTAGAAGCTTCCTATCTTCTTCTCTTTCCATTTTTTTCACTCTTAGCTACCTCTCTATACAGTGCTATGCTGTACAACAGGCTGATTTGGCACTGATGAGCAATTTCAATATGTTGGAATTAGTGCTTCCTGACTTAAAATATCTCAAAACATCCTGCAATTTGGCTTTTAAATGACACACTAGCTTTTTTCCACCCTGACCAGTAGATGTTTCATTTCTATTATTTGTTCTATTAATAAATCTATATGTTATATCATTCTTATACCTGGTTTCTTTATGAACAATGTAATAACAAATTTCAAATGACCATAGAAGTCTACATATGTTTAAAATTGAGGTTGATTTATATCAGCTAACAGCAGAATGAACAAAACATGAAACATATCTTAACTGCAAAGTCCTGGCAGTGTCTGATTTTACGCTGGTCATTGCACTAAATAATGCTGTAATTATTCAGGCAAAAAATGACCACTGACACCACACACACCCATTGGTCCTCCAGAAGGAGCAGAGGAGGTAGTGTCTTTTTGTCATGATAGATGAGCTGGATCTCTGCCAGTGCGTTCTGAGGAGATGACATTCCCGGGCAGTGCTGGCCTCGGATCCTGGCTTCCTTCTTCGGGATGATGAGGCTTTTGTGGGGAGGAGTCTACAGGCTTCATTTACTGAAGCAGCAGGGAATAATATAGTGCCAACATTTTGATGTGTCAGGTCCCATATCTCTGGCTGTTCCATTAGAAATAGACCCCAGTGCAGGACAATTAACCCTTGGCCCCAGCAGCAGATCTGTGTAGTAACAGCCCAGCATGTGGCAATAAATCAAACCTAGAGGGAGAAACCCACACTCCCTCCTTTGCTGGTTGGATGCCACTATCACCCAATGGACCAAACTTAGACGATGGTTGAAATGCTTCTGTGTTATCGTATTATCACTGGAGATTCAAGAATGACGTAATTGGTTGGCTGAGTATGTTTGTGCTGCAATGAATACACCACTTGGAGAAAATTCAGCACCTTGGACCAACTGTAACCTTTTAAACCTTTTAAAAAGAGCAAGAACATGGCCTATCTTTGTTATCAGAGGGTATACTGTAGGTTGAACCTTGATACTGTTCTTGAGTATTGATTTGAAATGTGTTTATATAGCATCCAGTACAATGAATGTTTGAGTGAGTTTTTAGTCTTGGTTAGTTTTTATTGCCCATGCAAGTGCCGTGGCTCTAGAGATGGCATTGTTGTTCAGATGGTCATGACATTTTGTACAGACATTCATGGTGCCCAGAGATTGAATCCTAATGCCTGTGATCACTACCTGCAGCTTTGAATAAGTTTATACTTATTCAATGAAATATCTCAACATTTACTTCTTTGATTGGTCAGACATTTTGTAAAGACATTTGTTGGTTCCTAAACTGGCCATTTATGGATTGATGTCTCAACAAATAATGTATTTTTGCCCCCAACAGGATCAATTTGTTCATCCAGTGCCATCATTAGGTCATTCATCCAATACTTTTTTTAAATGGCCGATTACCTGCAAAATTCCCATCAGCCTCAGCAACACTAATAAGCCAATGTTACCATGCTAACACACTAAAGTAAGATTGTGACAAATTGGGATACTTGGCTTTTTTAAAATTCTATTTTATCAGGAGAAAATTGCACAATTTGTTTTAGGACAACATTAACACTGACACGTTGAAAAGCTTGGCATATTTATACTTGCTTTTTGTTGTTAAGAACAAGTTCCTCAAACTGAGGTATTGAAAAAAGCCTTGTTTTGATATTGGTACCAGAACTCTTTATTGCCATTGGAATAAAAAAAATCAAATGATACTCAGCCCTTTCAAAGAACCTCCATTTTTGATGCCCTGAAACATATCAAACAATCGCAATAACCTCTTAACAATTGGAAGTTGTGGCTATCTTATACATCAGTAGTAAAAATGAGAATTATGCGTCCTCACTATGCTGAAGCCAGCTGCTTTTTTGTCTGCAGCCTGTCATATTGAGACCATTTGTTTAATGGCAGATTAGAGAAAAGAATGAGCAGTAATAAAACTGTAGACGACAAGAGTCACCTTCAGGACCTGCTCATGGTTATTCCTATCATTAGCATGTCGCGTCTCGTGCTGTCCTGCTCCAATTATTACTGACACAGGCTCCGGTCTTATGACTGGGCTGTTCAAACTGCCCACTGTTAGACTGTAATTCTCACACCGATGGACTAATGTGAAATATGGCAACAGATGCACAGAGCAACGACTGAAGCACATTATTCAGGACCCAAGGGCCATTAAAGCCATAGCTATTAAATATAATTTGAAAAAAATAGCTTTTTGGCACATGGAATCGCAGGTTGTGAGGTATTATGATAATCACTACATTCCCCGGGGTGCCTGCTTTCCCCAAATGTTATTACTATTTGTATGTGCCTTTGTGAATGGGCTTTGGGATATGTAGTCTTGTTTGTGCATGTTTTATTGAGAGTGGGGGGGTGGGAGGGGTAATTCTCTTCAGATGCAGGGGCAATTATTGCTTTTGCCAGGGACTGTGTTCTTTTGTGTGAGTCTGAAGTAATTATAGCTCATTGCTTGATTTGTTGTTAGTTTGAGAGACATTGTGCACATGTGAAAACATTTCATTTAATGCAATTTGAACACAAATCCCTGTGTATGATAATGAACTTGTGTTCAGCCTGCATCTGACCATTCAAACCAGACTGTTGGCCACGGGTACCTGACACTGAACATAAATGGCATAGACCTTGAACGAATCTATGTGCTGATGTTGTTGAGTTTGTAGTGCTGTTTTACATTTACAACATTGCAGTTCTGATCTGGTGTAAATTTATTATGCAATTTTTTCTTTACTTAATAACTCACGCTCTACATTCATATTAAAAAGCTTTGCAAATGCAAAGAGCAGAATATATGTCTGTCAAAGCCAGTTACCATCAGTGTCTACTCTAAGGAACCTCAGTATATTAATCCATAACACTAAAGTTATTACAATAACCCTTGTGCAGCCTTTCCTATCAAAGCCGAGCAGCAGCAGACTTTTGTAAAACCCAAGTTGGGAGCAGCAGTGCAAAGCCTTGCTGGTTCAGTTGTGTTGGCACATTCACATCAGTAGCAAACACAGGTCATTGCTTTAGTGTTAAAGGTTGTAGAATTGGTTGGTGTGGCTGCAGTGCACATTTCGTTGTGGCCAGCTATGAGATTGGTGTACGGTTCAAAGTTAACAGAAAGTGCAAGATATAAGAACATCTTTCTTATACGATATTTCTGCTAGTTTCCATAATAGGAAGAGATTCAGAAGGAAAAGAAATACAGCCCACGTCAACTTGTGACAAACTAAGGCTCTGGATTTAATGATTAGTTGACTAACATTTTTGATAACTGATTAATTGTTTTTCAAAAATTTCAAACATTCTCTGGTTCCACCTTCTCAAATGAGAATATTTATTTTCTTCATATTATGGTTTTGGATTATTGGTCTGACAAAATGAGCAATTTGAATAAATAAATAAAATAATCAACAAATTGATAATGAAAGTCTTCGGTAAGATGAATATACCTTCTTACAACTTAACTGTAAAATTATAATTCTTGTTTTTTTCAGTGACCGACATTGTTTTATTTTTATTTTTTTTCCAGCTGCTGGCTGCACGTTTGAAGAGGATTCAGACCCCAATCTGTGTGACTTCACCCAGGGGGAGGAGGATGACTTTGACTGGCTGCTGTTTCGGACGTACAGTTCACCTTATGCCAGCTCTGACCTCCTGCGGGGTGAGTTGTCTTGAGGTTGTTATTCTTGTTATATTTGACTTCTTTTTCAGATGGCAGCTATTTTGTGTATAGTTAGATGTCTGACGGTTTGCAGATCTTTGAATGGACAGAGCTGGCCAACTGTTTGTCTTGCTGTAAATTCTGAATTACATGAAGTCAGTGTTCATGTGGCACAAGATCAGAAGCTATTTTTGTGACATTTATCAGCAGTTGGCATGCATGCTTCTGTTGCTGGACTTGTGTTTGAATCGATGTTGTCAACATATCAGAAAAGTTTGACTGTTTGCAAATCAGCCTTTATAGATGTCCAGCGTCCATTATGCATCAGCTTTAATGAAGCACTCACCCCAGTTTTGTCTGCTTCCTGCTAACCCCAAGGATAATTTTATGTTAACCAGCCTCACAGGACTAATGGAAACCAGCATTTTCCTGCCATCATCCTCTCTACTGGTGGTTGCCAGAGGGAGATGGCATGCATAGTTTATAAGGCGCTCCTCCATCTCTGCATTAACAAATACCTACAGGGAACTGACAAAGAGAGGAGTGCTGTTTCAGCTCCTCGGCAAAAATATCAGTGGCAGCAGTGGGCTTCCTGCTGAAGCACTTCTACGGTAGAAACTTGCAATATGATTAAGACACCAACCTCTCTCTCTGGTGTAAACCAATCAATCAGTCCATTGTATGATAATGAGATTTCAACCAATCCATGCCAAAAACATACATTTAATTGTTCATTGTGCATTAGAGCTTGCACATTTAATGGCAGCAGCAATATTACAAGCTTGGAGGAAAGGACAGACACCTAATTTGGAAACAGAACAGACACTTAATATGGCAGATATGAAGATAGATAAGTTAAGAGGAACAGATGTAAAGATGACAAGATATGGTGTAATCAAGAGGATACATTCTAGTAGATTTGGATTTAAAGAAATAATTGTTGGCCGCAGGGAGCACTCCATCCTTCTGCAAAATATCAACTCAAGTAGCCTTTGAAAATGGTCAAAAACGTCCTGCAGGGATAAATTGTGTTATTTTTAAAAGCTGCATACTGATTTATGATATACAGGACTAAAAATCCTCCCTGCCTTCAGGCATGTATCCATACTGAATCCTGAACTTGATAAATCCCAAATTCAATCCTTAACTCTTAAACTGGACCTCATTTACCTCCATGTCATCATCATTCAGTGTAAGAATCCACCCGCAGCCACCAGCCAATTCAAGGCAGGCAATGGGATAATTAATACTTTTCCCTTTGGGTTTAATTAAAGCTTACTGTCCCGAATCCCACTAACTCTTAGTTATTTTCATCTGTTTTTGTTCTCATGCCATGACACTGGGCCTTTCTCAATACCAAGTATGCCAAGCTCAGACTTTCATAATTGCTAGTTTGGACTTGGCAAATTTGACTCAGGAGTACAAACTTCTGAGGACAGGAGGACGCAGTACAGTCATTCTGTACTCGGTACAGCAGCGTACTTGTTGACAGCAGCAGCTCAGTTTTGACACAACTACCTGACTGTACTGTGACAAAATCTCAACTCAAAGCTCCACTAACACTTTTTTCTCACAAAAAACTAATTGACAGAGAGTAATGTAATGTAACTATAACAAACTGTTATGTAGCTAAATGAAATAACATTTAACTAAGACTGATCTGTTCATTTTAATACATTTATTTTTATTGAAATATGGTGATATCTGTACATATAGAGCCCCACAGGCAGTGCTGTTGTTCTGTCCAGGAAAAACATTAAGCTTCACTTTACATTCAGACAAACCAATGAGGCAGCTACAATTGTTATATTGAATTTGTGAGAGCAACATTTATTTTCCAAAAGGAATTATATCATATATCAAAATGCAATGGAGAGATTAGAGCCAGCTGTACATTATTAAAGAGCTGTACAGATCATGTCATCAGATCATGTTCTCCCTGGGATGACAGTGGACGTTGACCTGTCAGCCATCTCAGGAGTTGGGCTGCTAGTAGCTGAGATGCCTGGCTAGTCTCATCCAGCCAGCAGCTCCTCACATCTCCAAAAACGTTGGAGCAAATTTACAAATAGGCATTATTTGGATAAACTGACCAAATATTACATATGCTCCTGATTCCTACTGGCTGTTCTTGCTCTCCTTTAAGCTCCAGCCTTCAGCCTTTCCCACAGAGAAGATCCTGGGTGATGTATATTATCTTGCTGCTAACGGGCCGAACCAAAGATTGGGGAACTGCAGAGTGATAGATGCAATCTTCCATCCACTTGTCAGTCAAGTTCTTCTCTGCTGATCTCCGGAAGGTCTTTGATCACATTACTCTCAGGAGGGAGGCAGCTTGAGGTTTGTTCAACCTAATGCAGCGAGGGTGGTCCATGTCCAACTACCTATCAAGTTTTGTACCATGGAAGTGGAGAGCTACTGGAACACTCCTTCACTCTTTGACAACTCCTACAATGGACTGCATCAACCTGAACTTGCGGCCCCAGATCTCCCAGTAGACCTTGATGCACTTGTCACTCTTGCCATCTGCATTTATGGCAGTTTTCAGGAACATAGGAGAGAAAGGCCTCTCTGTTCCACCTCTGCTTCTTGCTCAACTTTGCTACTCTGGAGAGACCTACGTGTTCAGGTACTCATTAATGTGCCAACCACTTCACTTGACTGCCATCTCCTTTGCAGGGTCACCTGTTGATCGACTCCTCTATAAGTGGCATGTCAGGTAACCACATTGAAACACTCACCTTTCACCTTATCCATGCACCACAACAGTCTGTCATCTTGGGGTACCCTTGGCTTAGGAGACATAACCCGCACATGGACTGGGCTTTGGGAACTATTCTGCGGTGAAATGCTCACTGTCATGCTGTCTGTCTCAGATCGGCCCTGTCATTTGCTTGCAGAGTTCCCAATGAGTACCTAGACCTCATGGAGGGATTCAACAAGGTCTGGGCTACCTCTTTGCCATGCATTGCTTGTATGACTGTGCCATTTACCTCCTTCCAGGTATTTCTGCTCATAAAGGTTGGCTCTTCTCCTTGTTTGCTCCTGAAACCAAGATTATTGAGAAATATATCAATGATTTCCTGGCAGCAGGGATAATTTGATAATTTTTTTTCTTTGTGGGCAAGAATAACAAATATCCACGCCCATGCATTGACTACAGAGGACTCAATGACATCACCGTCAAAAACAGGTACCCATTCCCACTGATCTCATCTGTTCTTTCAACAAGAAGTGAGCTACTATTTTCTCCAATCTCAATCTCCAGAACACTTATCATCTGGTGAGGATCAGAGAGGGGGATGAATAGAGGATGGCCTTTAATACTCCTAGCAGACATTATGATTACCTAGTTATGCCTTTTGGTCTCACCAGTGCCCCCCTCAATTTCCCAAGGGTTGCTGTCACGAATCCCACTAACTCTTATTTTCATCTTTGTTTTGTTCTCATGTCATGTCACTAACTCTCCTGTCATTTCAGATCCTACCACTCCCCTTTTCCATGCAATCACCTGAACTGAACCCTAAACCTAACCCTAACCCCTAACCCTTTTTTGGGTTCAAACCTGCCAGTATCAGTAAAATTTACACTTACAGCCATGGCATTTACTTCACTTGTTCTGACTTAATCCCCCTGTGTTGACTCCTAACCATGTATCACATTGGACAGCCAAGGTGGGGGATAACAAGAGTTTATGAGATAAGGCTATTTACATTGGACCAGTATTAACTTTGTGGGGCTGAGAAATTGGTGTCGAGGGAAGATTAGTAAACACAGCTGAGATAGTAGCAGCTTGTAGCTCCCAGGAGAAATTAGAGACGACCGTTCCCATGAAAGTAGAAAAAGTGTTGAAAAAATAAAAAGGGAGAATGTGGTGAGATCTTAATAAGAATGGCCCTTATTTTTTTAACACATTCTCCTTTATATTGAATAAGATTGAAGATGTCTGCTTGATATTGATAATCTCCAGTTCTTTTTCTATTTTTTAATGAACAAGTCAGTGTTGCAGGATGATGACCTTGTGAAGAAGAATGTATTGGCATGTCAAGTGTACCTTGTTTTCTGTAAGGCAGATTCATTAGTGTGAAAAGTTATGGGTCTGCTGCGATATCCATTAAAGTGCATCGGAGTGGTCTTAAAGGAAAAATCCATGAAATACTTCAACAAGCTTTAAACAGCTAATGGCAATGTATCTTGCTTTGTTTGTTGGCCTTATTAGGTTCTATATAGTTCTCTTGTTCTTGCAGAAATCAGGTCAAAAGTGAGTGACATGATGTCTAGAGAGTTTACAGATAACTGCAATGAAGTTTGAAAGCAGAACCTTCAGTTCTATTAGACATCTCCAATAAACAGCAGGTTCTTCTGCGATCATCAGAAGCAAATAGACATCAACTCTCATCAGTCAAGCACTCAAGAGTAGAGTAGGCAGAGACACCAACAGTGAAAAAAGTTTCCAATGATTTCAAAGCAATGCAGCTCCAGCTTACATACAGCCTACATACATCTACTGCTGATAGCTTTGAAAATACAACACTGTCTTCATTATTTTATTGTAATTTTAACTATGGGACACACAAATATTTGTCTGTATTTGTTGACCGAAATAAATGGACTAAGCTGTTGCATACAACAGCAAGAACTCCCTTAATAGTCTTATTATCCATTTCGACCAAATAGTTCCAAATGCTAAGGTGTCACATTAACTAAGCACAGGAAGTAAAAGTCCCTTTTGGACATTTCTATTTGCATTTTCATTGCATCCGAGGAAGCGTGAAGAGTAGGCAAATTAGTCCAATAACATATTTTTTTAAATAGGTCAGCATTGTTTGTGATTTTTTTTTCATTTTCAGACATGCAGACAACTACACAGAATCATGTTGTGCTAAATTTACTGTTGCATGGTGCTAATGTTTCAGTGGATGAAAATGAGACATGCACATGTGGAAAAGGAGAGTGAAAAGTCCAGAGCACCTGTCTTCAAAGTAGTGAGAATTTTCTGAGGAATGGGCCATTAGAAAGTACTATCCAGAATAGCTACTATTTAGGGGCCAGAAGTTCAGAAAGTGGTTCCTGGGAACCAGTAAAACTACAGTGGACACAGGCTATTAGAAAACATTAATTGAAGTTTAGATAGTTGTAAGTTCAATAAGTGTAGTGATTGATGTAAGATACTGAAAAGTTTCTGGTTGAATACCTTGTTCAGCAGGCTGTTTTGAAGTTCCACTGAGCAGACACACCATGCTCACTTGTCCACCTCAGCAGCCATACAAACAGTGTCTCTTGGATGTGCAGAAACTGGGGCTTTAGTTTCCAGCTGAGTCATACAGAAATTCTCTGACAGTACTGAAATATGCTACTGCTTCTTTTTTCAATCTGTGTTGCATGCTAATCTTGTAAATCTTTCTCTCTCTTTTTGTAAATGTGCTGTAGCAGACTAGAATGCAGCTTTATTTGTGTATTGCATCAAGCTACAGAGTCAATTGATTGGTTGTTTTATTAGCTACTAGCACAAAAGATTCTTACATAAATACCCACAGACATTCTGAATGGACGATAAAGTGGAAAGGGACGTCAGGTCAGAGAAAGTTTAAGATTTCTGTGAAACATGGCTTTGAGAATTGTCTTGGGGTTGCAGCCTGGTCAACACATACTGTAGCAGCTTGCTCAATGTAATGACCTTAACATGGCTAACACACAAACAGTCCTCCATCAGTATCTCCAACATCCTCTTACAGTTAGCTATGGAGGACAATGTCATATCTTCTGGTCTCAACTATCTGTCACCTCTCACCCCTGTCTGGCCTCAGCTGCAACCCGCAGACCAGCTGCACACTAATGTGTGTGTGTTTGTGTGTGTATGTGTGTGTCATTGACAGTGACCTGAGATTCATCTGTGTCTGTGAAAGGATGAGGCAGAGCAAGGAGACAGATACATCTGCTGTGGAAAAGGTGTTGTTATCAAAGCTGACCAGCCATCCTCACTGTAGTTTAATACTCTATTACGGCATGGCCCTCTTCCCCTTTCTCCTCTGGCAGTCTGCATTCACCAAATATACAGTATATCATTCCATTTAAAAAGGTCTCCATTTATTGTGAATTCAAAATTCAGTTAGTTTTGCTCCTCCAACTGAACATTTTTAGACAGATAATATACTTTATAGCATGAAATTTTGCTGCTTTGCTTGACAGGCAAGAGCTATTTCATGAAACCCATTTGTATTGTATTAAACAACATAAATGCAATGAATTACTAAGATGTTTGCTGTACATTATTTTTTAAATACTTTATCAATCTCTCAGTATCTGTCAGACTGTATAAGATTAACAAGATGGTGGAACCTTTTTGCAAACTGTTTGAGGAAATACTTGCACATATTTTCTATGAAACCACAGGCCATGTGGTTTACATGATTGTACCAAACGTGATCACACAAACTTAGCTCAGGTTTCCTTTTTTTAAATAGGCGGTCAGACAAAAGTCTCTTCTAAGTAAGACTACCTAGTTTTCTAAGGAAACATATATATATATATATATATATATATATATATATATATATATATAAAATTTAACTGAGAGATTCTGACAACTCTCTTCACCAGGTGTCTGTCATTTACCCTTGACAACTGCTGAGCTTCCTGCTAGCTAAGATGCTAGGGAATCACTTCGATTTTTTATATACAAAAAAGGATTACTGCAGCATCTGTCATGAACACATCACAAATTACACAGAGGGATGTTTATTCCTCCACAAAACGATCTTTGACCAAAATGGAGAAACAACTGTATCCTGAGAGTATATTATCCAGGCAAATGCTGAGGTTTCTTGTTTGTTGTTTTGCCAACTCACAGAATTAACGCTAACTAGCTAGAGCTGAGTATATTGAATGGCAACAATTAAATTACTTAAAAAGCTTGTTACAGCTTATTTAGAAACTGTTAATTATGTTATAATAATAATCTTATAATTAAGATCATGGCTCATGTGATTTTGAAATTGCAGTTCAAATCATGATTTCGATACAACAACAATGAATCATTCAGCTCTATCTCATTTCTATGTCATTGCTTGTCACATGACTGTAGCTGATGAACTTGTTTTTAAGAAAACTAAAGCTTTCCTCACCTGTTTGAAGCAGATCTCTCTAATGAAACTATTCTTGTGTTCATGTTTTTGAAAAAAAAAAAAAACATTACTGAGAGCTGAAAGGGCGACCAAATAATTGTAGCTTGAAGTCATGGTTGAACAAACCTAAATAAAATATCATGAAATGGCTTAAGTATCAGCTTTATGGTAAACAAAGGTAAAGACTGAAGCCATGCAATGATGAATGAAATAAGCAATGAGATAAGGTGGTCTGGTATTTATTTTCCAGGGATGGTGCATCTTTTGTTCATGAAGAGAGGCAGAACCTTTTAACTTCTTGCTAGAGAGGTATATTTATCATTTGGCCTGGGTTATAGAGGACACTTGTTCCCTTGAAGAGAGTCATGTCAGGTGTCTTTGCAGAGTCTCCAGGCTTTCGTTCCAGCCAAATGTTCCACCAGCTGATTTTACTAATTAACACACCTTCAGTCAGAAAGGGAGGAACTAATTAGTGAAATCAGCAGCTGTAGTATTTGGTTGGAATGGAAACCTACAGAGTTTTCCATGGCTCAGGACTGGACACCAGTGGTTCTCAGGGATAATTTCCTCCAGCTCATTACCTCAAAGCAAAGATCATATTTATTGATCATCAGTGTTTTATATGAATGTCTTAAAGCTCAGTCTCCATTTAATGCTGGTCACTACACCTAAGCCTTTAAGTATAACAAATTAATTGAGTTATTATTCAGGGAAGAAGTCATGAGCTCCTTTCTCAACAAGGTAAAGAGGAATCATTAACGTGAATGATAGAGACACATTTGGGAACGGCTTCCAGAGTAGAAAGTCGTGCCAGTCGCTGAAGCCTGCAGTCTTATTGGAGTATACTCTGCGACCAGTTCTTTTGTTCTTTGTATTTTGCTCACCCACACACACAGACACCCAAGTGATAGGTAGGTATGGTAATGCAACTCCCCTTTGGCTGTAGTTGCCGTCTAATTAGTGTCGCTTTAGAGGGACAGCTAGAGGGCTTTTATGTTTAAGGTTGCTGGTTTAACAACATAATTGAGGCTCAGGAAGCACACTCAGGATAGCAGCCAAATAGACTTTCTAGGTGAATCATCTTAACTCAGATGAGATGAAGTGGCTGGTCACTCGAATCATAATGGTTCAGCTCATGAAAAGGGGCATGTAGGTGACAACCGCAATGAAGCTGGAGCATCTTTGTAGCATTGGGAGATTTTGCTTACATATAATTGGCTGTATTTGACAGACTTGAGGAGCTATAGATTTATTGTGGCTGCTTTATTGCTTATGTTGCTCTTTAAACAGTAAAGCAAGCTGAACTGGAGGAGTTAAAACATTAGCATGTGAGCAGTGTTGTGCATGTTTCCTGTCGGGGGGGGGGGACGTTGTTACTCAAATACAATGCAACTGTTTTTTATTCTTATTAGATTTAAACAATTAGATTCTCTCATGCTGATTGAGAAAATTCCACAGTCCTGGGTTTCATCAAATCATTGTAAAATATGTAATCTAACAAGGCTAGTGGCCCCATTTTTTTTGTATCAGAACAACCAGAGAATCAGCACTCGGATTGTTTGGTATTTTCTTACATAAAATTTTGCCTGTCTTTGTGGTCCTTTGGTGCCCAGTGCTACATGCTTGGTGCACATGCAGATGGGAGAAGAGGCGCAATCAGGTGGGAGGTTGATTCAAATGAAGCAGCACCAGCAAGTTAAAATAGGGCCCTTAGAGTCTACAAAGACATTCACTGCTCTGTGGGGTTGCACACAGGCACAGTCAGATAACCATCAGTTATTTAGCATTAAACACAAAGTAAAGCTAAGGCAATAGAAATGTGCATACACACTGGATTGTAGTTTTCAAACATTTTATTGGACTGAAAAAAGCAATGTTTGACCATACTTCATTAGGCAAATGGTGACAAATGGCAAGGCATATATAGATACCAAATTAGTTACATCATGCTGACGTCATTACATGCAGAATTCATGACAAGACTTGATACATGGTCAAGATCAAATCATTAACAATGCCTGAATTGTTCTTTGCTGGTATTTTGTCATAAATCATTGAACTATTTTGACCTAATCATGGCACTAGATAAAAAGTTCAGAGAGCATCAAAGTTATAATAATTGAATCAGAGGGGAGCATGGATATCTGTCCCAAATTTTATGGCCATCCATCCAACTTATGGTGGTACTACAGTGGTAAAAAATCACGGGATCGCCAAAATCAGTTAGAGTCATCTTTTGGGGACCATGAGTATTTGTTCAAAATTTCATGGCAATCTATCTAATAATTGTTAAGATAATTTCAGTCATGAACAAAAGGGGGGACTGACCATCTGACTGACATCCCTAGAACCAAAACAACTGTATTTTCATTGCTTCTGACAAATGGCCCTTTTTTTGCATATTCCCTCTTTGGTGATGTGGAGATTGGAGTAAGCTTTATACTTGGTGTGGATAGTTTGAATATGTGTATTTGGATATTTCCCACCATCTGCACACTCCTCTTCTCCTCTGTGCCCACACTTCGCTCCACAGCTCTTTCTGAATGCTCACAGATCACAGGCATGTGGGCCTTGGCAAGTGTTTGAAACCATAGCAGATAGATTCCAAGTATTTCTTAAAATTCTGTTGGTGTATACATGTAGGCCTGCTTTTAGGTTTCTCAATACATATAAATTAGGAATGGAAGAGAAAATTTGCAGAATATCCACAGCAACTCATTCACGGACCATTCGGGGCTACATCAGTTTTAGTGGAGGGAAAAGTCAGTCAGTCAGTTATCTTTTGCAAGTACTTGAACATAGGCTTGTGAAATGTCTGAACAAGATACATCCAGATTTGTTACTTTGATGAGATTTCATTAATTTATAGAATGTTCAAATTTTTGACAGCTCAAAGCTGAACAGTTAAGGAAGGCAGCCTCGAGTCTTACTTACTTTTATACGATAAACCAATTTCTTTTGCAATTAATCTTAAACTAAACAGCTTGGAATAAAAAATTGCATTGATTGATGACTACCATATCTTGAAAACAGTTTCCCCTAAACATCAGCAGTCTTTGACCATGTAGTATCTAATCTCTGTGTGATTAATACATTTTATGCCTAAAAATAGACCTTTATGTCTGCTGTTTCTATGTGGACAGTAATATTGGAGCTAGAAGGTATACTTTATGGGTTACTTCATGGTCAGCTGTGGGTTGAATCGGACTATTGGCCACAAGGTCAATATCACTGCCTGAGGGTCTGGTCAAAATAAATAATTTAAAATGCATAAAAGCAGAGCAAGAACATCGCTCAGATCTGTTATTGCTGGAATGTTGCTTCTGCTTGCCTGTCTGTATTTATGTTTTGCTTAAGTAAGAAACTTGTATTTGAACTGATGACCAGCAGGACATTAGACAGATAAATAGTGTTCATCTCTGCACTTAATTGTTAGCCTTGGTGTACCTTTTTTATTCTGCAGTGCACAGTTCATGTCAAGTGTCCAACATTCAAGGTCAATGCAGGATGTAGTCTGTAATTTACATAACATGGTAAGTAATTGGCAGTCACAGTGGTGGATGGGCTTGATTCATGTTGAACTTCTATGCCAAAGATTGGGATTCAAAACCAAAAATTAGTTGTGGCCTTTGTAGCCATGACGACACTTTTACCCTAACCTCAAACAAGTACTTCCAAGACTGAAAACATTTTCATTTAACACAATCCAGAGTTTTGTAGGGTTCTCCAGTATCTGTTCTGTTTCTTGAAATAATTACATACAGTAATCATACAGCTAATCAATAGCACAAATTCAGGAGGCCCCCCAATTTTTCTTAAAAATTGACTGATTATGAAAATATCTGCCAATTCATTTTATGTTGAACAGCTAACTGTTTAATCAACTAATTGTTGCAGCTCTAAAAAGAAGAATAAGGGAGGAAGCTACTGTCCCCTATTATATGCAGCAGATAGGTTTTAGCTCAAAGTGTGCCACCAAAAAAGAATCTACATAGAACGATGTTTCTTTCTTTAACCTATGTCAAAGTGCAGCAGCTCTTTAATGAAAAAAGTAAGTTCAAAGCTTGAGTCACCCTGGTTTATTAAAATTCTAGACAGAAACACACCTTCATAACAATAAACTCATTTTGCTACAGGATCAAAATGTTGCACTTATTATTATGCTGACTTGCTATTTGAATGGCATTATTCTTCAGCGTGTGCTTTATTTTCATTGTGAGGCTGACAGCTTTTCCAAGGGGAAATATAATGTTGTAGTGTTCTTGTGTGGGAGTGTGAAGCCATCACGATATCCCGTGCCCTGTGTCCCTTGGGAACCCTAGTTCATACTTCAGAGGTCCCACTGGGAAAACTGGTTGCACCTTGAAGAATTCACAAAATGCAACAGCACATACAACACATCTGCATAGCCATGCACCCTCACACTATAAATTTCACAACCATAAAGCATCTGATAACAACTGAAATATTTATTTCAGCTTTGAACTCCATATTGTTTGAGTATTAAATCCTCTTAAAATTGAACTGTTTACTCCATATTTATATCAGCAGTCACTTTGACTGTGTAGATGATGAATACATCATTTGGGAATGAAACTGCAGTATATGCTTTAAGTATCCTTATCATAATAAGGGTGAAAAGAGATAGATAATGGCAGAGATAAACATCCCTGCAAATGGCATGAGCAGAATTTGTATGCAGTCATTGATCCTCTGCTGTGAGACTACTTAATGATTTTGGTATATTTTCTCTGTAGACATAGTGGGTGGCAGTTGCCAGGAGGGGCTCTGAATGTAGGTTATTTAATCTCCATTTGTTGGAATAACATTGATTTGAGATGTAGGATCCTCTTGAGTCGGCATCTGGTTAGAGACTCATGAAGTGCCAAGAGGGTCCTTCAGAGAATGAAGGAGTGGGGACAAAACATTTTATTCCTCTTTCTCACATTCCCTCTTAATGTTTCATTGCGTCCTGCCATTCTTATTCACATACTTCCTCTCAGGTGCAATTTAATTCAGCAGTGTTACCATAATAACTCTTGTCGTGCACCACACTGTCAGTAATTGATATGTATGCACTGCTTCTGGGTGGAGCCATTTGCATTAAATTGTGTTAACTGATATGATAATGAATGTGAAAGGCCTGATGCAAGCAGAATGACTAACTGGGGATGGATGGCTATTTGAATTATACACAATAAGTAATATATTATATCAGGTCTCAGGGGCCCATGGCTCTCCCTGCATTTGTCGCCTGTCTTTTACGTGGATAGGCCCGGGCTGCCTGGATATAAATACTCTGCATTACATCTTTTATCCTCCCTATTCTTAATGATTCTCTTTACTGTTTTTCTCCAAAGGAGGAAAGGAGGAATATGTTGGAATAAGACTAAATAAAACATACTCTGAGATCCTATAAAAAAAGCATATTTTAAACTGTATTTATCTCAAAATGTTTGGAGTGAAACAAAATGTCTGCTCTGTCTCAGTTCTTATGTGCCAATCTGTTTAGTATGCTGTCCATTTCTATGCTTTTAACCAGACTGTCGATAATTACCTTCTCAAGCTTCACCAGACTTTATTATTCTCCATTAACACATACTATATGAAAAGCTTATTGCTTCTCAAATGAGTTATTAGTGTATGAAGGGCTTGGATGAAGAGGAGACACCAGTCGACTAAAAACAAAGATGGATGAGCTGCAGTGCAGCCACTGACTTTTTATTTTAAATAATTTTTTTTGTGCCCAATCCTGTCATGTTTGTATAGACTTATGTTTGTATGTGACTTCTTAATTTTACCAAAGTCATGGTCAGTCAGTAAAATGTCTTATTTGAGACAGCCATAAAAAATAATTTGAATATGATGCATCTGATGCATCATCATGTATGCAGCATTTAAGCATTCATCTGGTGGAGGTGGAGCTAATTTTATCTATATTCTGTTAGGGTGGTTTATCTATAACAGTATATCCTATTTATGAACTGATCATATATTTTGTATTTTAAATTTTGATCTTTAAAGAACAGTAACTACCAATAAAATGTATATAGTAGTAAAAGTATAAAGTAGCATCAAATATTAGCACTCATGCAAAGTACAAGTACCTCAAAAGTGAACATAGGTACAGTGTTTAGTTACTTTCCACCATTGTGTATTTTTTAAATGGTTGAGTAACAACGATTTTATATAAACAGTATATTTATACTGTATACTATTTTATATATACAGTTTAAATATACTGTCTATACAATTTTAAGTATCACAATGCTCACTCATGTGTTGACTTGTTTTCATCCTCTGGTTGTTGCTTTCAGTAGACATTGTACCTTTATTCAGGTCACGCAAAGGCGCAATCCAGGCAAATGAAACCAATGAAATACATTTTTTTGAGTGGAAAGTGAATATTGCATGATAATTTACCAGCCTGACATACTTTTAAACCTACTGTAAACTGTTTATAACGCCTCTGCATCATTTGTCTTCATTTTAAAAGATGTATAAACCCACTAGCCAACATTGTGCTGAGAAAATGAAAAATTTCCTTTGGCTCATGCTAGCTCCATTTGATCACTTAACAAATGTCCACTATGCAAAAGAGTTATCATGAGGACATGCATGAGTGCATAATCGGCCACTGACACTGGATGATTTTGGTGTCCAGTTTCATCACCAATCAAAATGGACCAATCTTTCAAATCCTCAGCTTTCTTTTATAATTCACAGCCCACAAGCACTTAAAATGGTGATGTCAGGAACACCATTTTACTTAATTGAAAAGATAAGTAAATATTCCCCATTGCAGTGGTAATTCAACTTTTATTCTTGAGATTTAGACCCTACTTTTTGTCTTCATCTCCTGCAAACACTGAACAAAAGAATTAGACTAGGAAGGCTTTTACATGGGGATTCCTCACTGTCATTGGAGAGTGTGACTGGAGGATGGTAATATGTCTGAGAAGATTATATTGGCAAGAAACAAAAGAGCTGCTCTAACATGGAATGTGGTATAGATAGAACATATTTTCAGTTATGACTGCAAATTTCAGGCTAGATGGAGAGTTTGGGGATAGACAGGATAGGGGTTACAGCAGCATCTGAAATGAGAGATACTCATTTTGAGAAGTGCCCTGTGTGTGCTTTTGTGGCATCTGTAGGATTACTACATTTGATTCCTCTTTCACAGCCCCAGTCATTACTGTTTTTACTGCCTCCATCAAATCTTTTCGGTACCTCCAACCTTCAGAAATATTGACTGCAATTATAGAGTGTGAATGGCATAAAACAGCGACTGTCTTGTGCGATCATGATCAAAATGTGGCTGCAGATGCCTCCACTAGCCACAGCTTGAAGCCTCACAATTGCTCTGAAAAAAAACAAAACCTCAGAATATTTATAGCATAACAAAAACATCAGAAACGCCGGCGAGGTAGCTTGATTGTGGCATCATGCACCCAGCATTCTCTGTGTTGTTTGTAATCGCCTTGAAGAGCATGTCCCTCCAAGGAACACTCCCAGGTTGTTACAGCTAATGACTGCTGGGGGTTCTCCACTAGGAGCTGTCTGACAGAATTTGCTTAGATATTAATATCAGACGATAGGAAGGAGGACGATGGCATGCGCTGTAAATTGGCGCCACACAAATGCAACATATGCGTCTTGGCACGAGCGTGTGAATGCACAGCCATGCCATCATGAATACATACAGTCTGTTTTGAATGTACAGTAATTGATTTATGTAAGGAAACACGAGGCAGCCATGCTCGGAGAATCAGCCGCTTTTCTGCCAGTTTATATGAGTTTTGAGGCGATGCCATAAACTGGAATCTGGAAGCGCTGCATCAATTTTATTGTGACAGTACAATTATGAAGTTCCAGCTCCCACTGCTATGTGGGTTGCTTCCTTGTCACCTTGCTAAGGGCCATTCTCTCTAAAGGGAGCAATAGAAAAAGCCATAATCATAACTTCAGTGGAAACTCATATTCTTTTATACGCTTAGCTTGTAATGTTTTTCATTGCTGAGAAAACAGGGAATTTCAAAATCCAGCTTGTGGGAAACATAATGTTTCAAAGTCTTTCTGATGAACATGGCAAAATGCACTTCTCTCATCTTCTTCTGTGTTCTCTTTGAGGTGGCAGGGACAGTCTGTGATACGCAGCTGGATGCCCCTTACGCGGCTCCCACAAACAGCTGGGGGATTTGCTCATCACTTAACCTTATTTGAAGCCTCTTTGGGAGCAGTCATCCCAGCCCAGGATCACATCCACCTATTTTTACTCACACTCACAGACTCACATGCGTTTTCTCTTTCATTGCTCTTATGCCTTGGTTCCACTGGGCACAGCTGTATCGTGTTCAGGCTGTGAAGCGGTTTTGTTCTGTCCTCTGTATGGCGTCATACCCCATCGGGAGAATTTCAGAAGCAGAGTGCTCTGCGCCGGCAGAGCCAGAGAGAAGAGAGCCACCCCACTAACGTTACCTGGGCAGTGATGGCAGCAATGGTGTCATAAAATCTTGTGATTTTACACTTCCAATATCAACCTCTTGTTGTGATGATGACCAATATCCTCTGAACGGTTGATTTCTGGCCTGGTGCCACTGGTTGTAATGTAATATTGGTATTATGATTTTAAATATGATATTTTGAAAATTAACCAGATGCTATATGCCATTGCTTTGTCTGACTTGTTGGTCCTCCTCATCTGCTTTGTGCAACTTGACACAGCATCTGCCAAAAATAGACTAGATATATATTGAGACTAGACTCTTCTGGGACGCTTCTGAAATGTGCTGTGACACATCTGGTGGGATCACAAGCATTCACTAGAATGGCTGCGATCAGTACTGGCGGCCATGTCGGAGCCAGATCACAATGAAGATGCATCTGGTGGAATAAAGCCCTCATAGTCTGTCCTCTGCATGTTTACACCTGCATCCCTGCTCCTCGCAGCTTATAATTCACTCATTTACTCACTCTGCTTGTTTTCCTGCAATATTTTAATTATTCTACAATTCCATCCCTGCCTACTTCTTTTAGTTTTATTTCACACCCAGCTGTAGCAGTATATTGAGAATGAGATGGCATGGCAGTTCTGTTCCTGAGCTCTCATTGGTACATTATAGATGCCTACTCACACAGACACTCGGAGTGCTAGACTAAGATCTTGGCTGCAATTCTCTGGAGAGGCAAGCTGTCTGTGGCAGGGCAGGAACAGCCCAACATCGGCTACTGTTATCACAACTTGTGCTCATCGCTGTTGGCATATGCGCCTCTGGGTGTGAGGGTGTCTTTCTCTTACTCAAATGTCTGCTAGTATGTCAGCCTAGAGACATTCCATCTACAGTATGCTACAGTGTGTATCTACACAGTTGAACCTCAGGTGCTCTGCAGTGAGACAAACCTTGTTTTTAGTTACTGACTCCCCTCATAATCCTATCCTCTCTTAACTGTGAAGAAAAGTTCAAACACACACGCACAGAGCCAAAAGTTGCTGGAAAATACAGCTAGCCAATTAGAGGCTAATCTAACGATGCACAACAATTTCCGCAATGCACTGGTCTATCTTTTTTAATTGAATTAGGAGAGGAGCAGAATGAAGCACATATTCCCTCCGCATTTCTCGGAGCTTGATTACAGAAAGCACAGACTGTTCAAAATTCCAGCGGCTGGGTCAGAGTCATGCTATCTCCCGCTACGATTAGAGGACCAGATAACCAAGATTTATTAGCCAAACATCCCGACAATTAATTTGAAAGCAGGGCTAGACTAATCCTGTTTCCACAGGCTTTAGTGGGTCGAACCTCCTTACACTACCAAGAAGAGCAGAGGAGCACTTCAAAGACGTAGCGAATGAGGAAAGGCTTAAGTCAGCTTCCACATTTCAGCGTGTATTGGCACAGTGTAATTACTGTGTCTGTTGTTTGTGCATGCACGAGTATCTGTATATATAGTGTGTGTATGCCTGTTAGAATAGTACCCTGCATATATGCATATATGTCTGTGTTTGTGTGTATGTGTGCCACATGGTCCAGGCCTGGTTGTTTACAGTGGCAGGGTGCAGCTGTAAATCCTCCCTCTGACGTCTTAAACATGAAGGTTTAGCCCACTCCCCAGTTCAAAGGCTCCTCTCTAATGCTGCTGGCTTCAGGCTCCTCCTTTTTTTCCCTCCTTTCCTGCAGCTCTACTTGCCTTCATCTCACACAGACCTTGCACCCTGGGAGGCTTGGTAGGTCGCAGCAACACAGAAATGTACAGTCTGGAGTGCCCTGATAGCCGAATGGTTATTGCGCATGCCAAATAACTGCAACGTGCCTGGTTCCATTCCAGCCAAGGACCTTTGTTGCATGTCATACACATCTCTCTCTCTCCCCATGTTTCCTGTCCTATCTTCATTGCCCATTATCTAATAAAGACATAAATGCCAAAAAAAAAGATCTTAAGAAAAGAAATATACAGTCTACTCTCTTTGTTCCCAGACGCGCTTGGCATTTGGTCTCATAAGACCTCCAGCTCTTTAAACACACACCAGCAGCAAGCAGATGGCTGAGAATCTTTATTTTGGTTATTAGTAAGCCATCTACCTTGGGACTGGCGGTATTTTAAAGTCAAGCAAAAGCCTATGGCTGAATTTAGCTGAAGGATTGCTGGAAAGCGCAGTATGTCAACAGAGTCTGTGGTCAAATCGTGATAAAGAGCAGTTTAACTGAGGAATGTTTGTCAGGGCCGTGTGGGCACCCCTTGACAAATAACATATTTTGGTGATTTTTTTTCAATTGAAAAGATGTAAACACAGCCTCTCTAGGATATGGAAAAAAACTATATTTTCTGCAAATATTAATGCATAATTACTCCATATGTAATAAATTGAAAACATGGAAAAACTAAAACCTAAAACCTAAAACTAAAAAACTAAACTAAAACTAAAAACATCATTGTGATATGTGCAAAAGTTTGGGCACCCTACATAGTCAGTACTTAGTAATACCCCCTCTGGCAGATATCACAGCTTTTTGTAGCCAGATAAAAGTCTTTCATTTCTTGTATTTGGGATTTTCTTCCATTCATCCTTGCAGAAGACTTCTAGTTCTGCAATATTCTGGGGCTGTCTTGCATGCACAGCGCATTTAAGATCTACCCACAGATTTTCAATTATGTTTAAGTCAAAGGACTGTGATGGCCATTTCAAAACCTTCAGCTTGCGTCTCTCATGGTAGGCCATGGTGGATTTCGAGGTATGTTTAGGATCATTATCCTGTTGTAGAAGCCATCCTCTTTTCAGCTTCAGTTTTTTTTACAGATGGTGTAGTGTTTGCTTCCAGAATTTGCTGCTATTTAGTTGAATCCATTCTTCTCTCCATCCGTGCAGTGTTTCTTGTGCCACTGGCTGCAACACAACCCCAAAGCATGATAGATCCACCCTCATGCTTAACAGCTGACAAGGTGTTCTTTTCATGAAATGCAGCTCCATTTTTTCTCTAAACATACCTTTACTGATTGTGGCCAAAGAGTTCTATTTTAACTTCATCAGTCCACAGCACTTGTTTCCAAAACACATCCATCTTCTGTAGATGGTCCGTTGCATACTACTGAAATTGGATTTTATGATGAGGATGCAGGTAAGATTTTCTTCTACTGACTCTTTCATGAAGGTCTTTGTGCAAGCATTTCTGCACAATGAACGGAGCACCACCACTCCTGAGTCTACTGAATCTTCTTGCAAGTTTTTTTTACAGTCAAATGGATGTTTTGATTTTCCTTTCTGACTAGCATATGAACTGCCATCTCTTATTACATATTACACTGTGGAAACTGCAAACTGACAATGCTTTACTATCTTTTTGCCTTCCCCTGCACTGTTGGCATCAGTAACTTTCATTTTCAGAGTCTTACACAGCTGCTTAGAGGAACCCATAGTTGCTGAGTGATTGCACAAAGTTTGAAGAATCAGAGTATTTGTAAAGCTTTGAAACTAGAACCAACTGACACTTTTTTTTTTTTTTTACATTTTTTGTTCAATGTATGACATAAAAAGTAAATATGCGTTATGTTTCTTGAATATATATTTTTACATATCCAAGACAGACTGTGTTTACATCTTTTAAATTAAAAAATCACCAAAATATGTTATTTGTCAAGGGGTGCCCAAACTTTTGCATACAATTGTAGCTCATTAGGCACTGAGTGGAGGTAAAGTGATACCTGAGCATATGGTAAGACCCTTGAATGAAATTTGTTGTCATTATGACCCACAAAAGTTGATGGGCAAATCACAGGCATGTGCGCCAAATCTCTGCCTCACTTTCCTGACATTAACCATATTAATTATTCAGAAAATGCGTCTAGGCGACATAAGTGGGCATATTCCCAGCTCTCTTTGTACTTGTCAGGTATGCTGACTGCAAAATAGAGTCACTACTGTTACACATTTTGTCATGGGAATCAGAAAGAGATCAGATTCACTCCGCCTCTCTCATCTCTGTTTAAATACAGTACCAGTCAAAAGTTTGGACACATTTTCTCAGTCAAGCCAATGGAAAGATGTGTCCAAAGTTTTGACAGGTACTGTATAAATAATCCTTTAGACTTTACCTTGGAGAGACTTGAGTGAATTAATTATACATTTTGAATAAACAGTTCACTGTTCTCATATGACATTTTATATTTAAATTCCATCTCCCACATGTCTTACACAACTGGAAAGTTTGAAGACTTGATTTCTCTGCGTGGAAAGATGTTAAAACAGAGAAAACCTAGATGAAATTTGCAAAATTATACAAATGCCACATAACACGATCATGAAATACTGTTCCCTGAGCATGAACTGCTCTCTTTAAAGTGATTGACTGCATGAAAGAGTATAGCATGTCATTTGATAAATGTCCTCGAGAAGTCCTGGAATTGTCCTTGTGGCAAGAAAGTCTCCTGACTGAACAGGCAGTACAGCGCTCCTCAGCTGGACCATGTGGGAATTGGGTCAAAAGTAGACAGTGGTTGTGCTGTGCATGTGTGAACAAGGGTCATGGTGTGAAAGTAAATTAGTACATATGGTATGTGTGTGTGTGAATGTACTTCAAAAAAACCCAGCATGGTCAGCAAACCTTCATTGGAAACCATCAGGAGCCAGTAGGTAGATCTCTGCCTGTGCACCTGTTCAAAACTGTGAAATTAAGGTCTTCATGGCTTAACAAAGTTATTTCTGAGCACTCTATGTCTTGGCTGCATATACACTGTAGAGCCAGCCGATGGTTCCTTCGGTTTCTGTCCATTTGGCTCTATTGTTGATTGCAGACAGACTGGCTGATGAATGCAGCCTGGATGTAGAGGCAGAAATGGGGCCCTGAGCTCGCAGGAGCTCCCTTAGGCTGGGGCTTGGCAGTGCTTTTCAGAGCTGCTCTCTCGCAAACCCTCTGAAAGCGAGCACAGTAGTCTCCATGGTTGCCTAATGGCCATGCTGCTGCTCTTCAGAGTTTGGCAGTTGACAGTTTCTGATCCTTTTTAAGCAAGAGGTGCAGATAAAAGCCTTGGCAACGAGAAGTGGAGTCTGAGTTGTCTGTTGAGATTTGAAAACGAGGAGAGTTTTTGAAAAAAGAAAAAAGAAAAAGGTTTTGTGTGCTGTGATTTATTGATTATCTTAAAGTGAGCTTTGGAAAAACTACAGCGCCTTTTCAGTAATGCTGAAGATGGCTACAGCGACATTCTGTAAATTTATCACTTTGAAAACTTTGCGTGTATGACATTCCCTTGTGGCTTGCTGACAACAGAAAACGGATCCACAGAATACCAAGAGGAATGCAATGTTCAGCAGTGATTGTTTTTTTTTTATATTTCTCCATTTACAAGAACACACTTTATCATCAAAATGCAGATTAAGTAAATAAATGCTTCGTCATGCATTGAATGTACTACTCAGCGTGGTTGTAACTTGTGCTGGATCAGTTCAGTTTGAGAGGCTAACACCATGCTGGAGAGCACACATCTCAATACTTGACCCTGCCTAGCCCTTCATCTGTGACCAGCTTTAATTAATTCCCTCAAGGTACATAGAAAGAAGAGAGAAACAAAATGAGACTTAAAAAATCTTGAGAGAGGAATATTAAAAAAGGAACTGGTAGGTAAAGGGCAACAGATTACATGCAGTGGAGGGAGGATGAAGTCAGGAGGAATATCGAGTCCACATTTGTTTGCCCTTTGCCCTGTTTTAATCACTCCTCATTGTATTTAGTGTGCATAGTTGCGTACCCAAGGCTGTGTGCTGAAAACAAAGGCTCAGTGAGTGCATGCCCATTTATTTCCATAGATGAGTAACATTATTACAAAAGCAGCTAAATTATGTTTGTATTCTATACTGTTTGGTTTCATACATGCAAATTTAAACCATTATTATCGTTTTAAACGTGTTTTTGTAATTAGTAGTCACTGTTTCCATTGTCTTCCATTACGTTGCCACACAACCATCGAGACACACAGCAGGTGTTTGTTTTCAAACAACAGGCATTTCTCATCGAGCGACAACCACAGTCACTGAGCAGTGCTTATGGCACTTTGCAGCATTCATTAATTTGCATAAAATATCTTGAGAATACTACAGTATGAATACTGAGTTCCCCCAGCTTTGCATATGCAGGAAAATATTTCCTAAATGGCTGTCCTTGGCTTCTGTTAACTGACAGCACAGCAGCTCAGTGGTAAATGCTGTTCTATTGCAGTAAGGAGGCACAGAGTTTGTAATTCCTCTTTTCTCTCCCAGTGGGCTTCATCCCACACCAAAACAACTGCATGTTAGGCATGAGGAGTGAAGCTCATGCCCAGTGGTTAAGATGGGTCAAATGCATAGGATACATTTCCCTGTGAGGATTAATCAAGTAACACTTAACACTCAACAAACATTTTGACATGTCAAATGTCTCAAATCTCAGGTATTATTAATAATAAATGCATCATGTTTATAGTATCATACATGGCTTACTGGGGCACTTCAATGAAACAGAGCCACAGTTAAAAAGCGTACCTTTAGTGGTTTCTAGTCATGTGGATTGGATATTTTAATTTTACTTGCCTGACTTTCAAGATACTTGTCCCTGACATTTTGCCTTCACCTCAATATAATAAAGATAAATTAAATTCTATTTGTGGGACTCGCATCAATGAAAAAATAATTTTAGCCTTATGTTTTTACAGCTAACAAAACTATTTTCATAGGGATTATGTAATGTTGACATTGTTTTGGAGAGAGATGTAAGCTAAATGTAGCTAAGTAGTCTGTAGATTGAAGGGACTACATGGGATTCATACTTGATAAAAAATCAATTAACGGACGTTTCTCTCAGTATACATTTTGACTTCTCACAGTAACAAAAGCACAGATGTTACTATTAAAATCACAATGGACTGCATTTTATTTAAGTGTCCCAGTAAACATTGACAGTGGGAGAGCAATACCAGGACCCTGAAACTGAAGCAGCTAAATCGAATTCAGCCATTGTTAATTTTATCATTTACACCTGTGAAATGTCAAATTGTCCTCTATGAAAAGGGCCAGCGTTAATGATCCTGCCTCCTCCAGGGTGCTACACTGGGCTGTACTGTTCCTGTATTACTCTGATTGAATGCATGTAGGTTAGATATAGGGTTGGGTTTTGTTTGAATTTTATCGATTCTGCTTATCATTTCCCAGTTTGGATTCTAATATGGTAAAAATAAAAAAAAAAAGAGGTCAAATGTTTAGAAAATATACATATCTGTTTTCTTTTTGATTTTTATTGTTTCATTAAAATCAATCAACTTAACTGAACATTCTGCTTGTGTTTTGAGTACTTTCTGTCTCATCTGTCCTTCAATGATATAGTGTGCGGTCACTGTAAAGGCCAGTTCACACAGACGCATTTTACACTGTGTGCACTAGTAAACCGGGTTGCAGTGTGATAACTTTCCAGAGTTGTAAAATCCATTCTGTGATTATTACAAACTGCTATGCTGTGTTTTTCTGATAAGCCTTTAAATGCAATAATTTGTTACTCCAACTGGACTTGCTGGATGATATTTCATTGTCTCACAACCACACCAACACAGCCCCTTGTTTTACACAGGGCTGTTTTTAGTCTGAATGCAGCTGAAGAGGAATGTTGCTAAACAACAAGAAAAAGTTGAAAAAGAAAAGTAATAGTTTAAAGGCCCCATGAAATGAAAGTTTGAGCATCTTTAGCTTCTCTACTGTAACAACAGGATTACATTAACTTTCACTTCCATCACCACTGATGTGACATGCTAGCTTGTATGCTATGCTTAAACTAGTGGCTGTTTGAGTTGGGAGAGCAGTGGCACAGCTTCCAGCCTCAACCACAGGTCTTGCAGTGACCTGATGATTACAGTGCACCTTACTCGGCCTGCCACGGAGCTGCAGATGGATGCACACTCTGCCTGCCTGCTATGAGTGTCTCTTTTTTTACCCTGCTATGACTGTCTTTTTTTCCCTGTTATGACTGTATTTTTTCCCCCCTGTTATGGGTGTCTTTTTTTTTTTTCTTTTTTTTTTTTACCCCACTTCAGGTGTCTGCATGCTGATGCGTTGAAATATGACCTAGAGAGAATATTAGCAGATAACCATGTCCTTGCAGATATGTAGCCTTTGTTTGCAATAATAAAGGGTTATATTGCACTTAGGAACTGGTAAGCAGAATTGAAATTAAACTCTTAATGATTCCTTTGAAATCAGAATTTTGGAACCGGTTCTAATTTGGAACCGGTTCTCGATGCCCAACCCTTTGTATATGTCTTTCAGATCAAAGTCATTTCATGGTTCTATATTAATTATTTACATCTCCGGAAATCCCTAATAAATTGTCTGCGGCAGTGTGTTCAGAGGCCAAGGTCAGGGATACAGTAGCTGTCACAATGATGAGTGGTTCTTACTGAGATAGAACGTCTGCCCACCAAACGGGGGGGATTGACAGTTAATCACAAGCACATTACACCTCTGGGATGGGCAGAACTGCAGCCTCCTGCCTTTGGCTCCAGCCTGCCTGTCATTATGATGACTCTGCGCCCTATCAGTGTCTGCCTCCGATTTATCTATCTGGCACTAGACTGTGGCCTCGTCTTGGCCTAAGCCTGGCACCTGTCCATCCATCAGCCTCGAAAGTCTCCCTGTGACGCAGTGGACACAATCTCTCTTTCTATACAACACCTTGCCGCCACACGGCAATGCCATTGTTCACATGGCTCATTCAGTGAGTACTACTTAATAAATACTACACAATGTTAGTGAACGCATCAATATGGGCCTACAATACAAATCTGGAGAGCCAGAGAGACGCTTTATCATTGTTGGAGCTGTGACTGTGTTAACATCCATGAGGGAAAAAGCTGGCAGAGTTTATTGGGACTTAAGTGTTTTGGGAGGGATAGTGTGGGTGGACAACTTTGCTGATGGCACCGGTGAAGGCTCTTTTAAACAAGCCGAGTAATTACTAAAAAGCATGCTGAAGGCCATTGACGCTGTATCTGTTGACACCACTGTGACACGAATGTTAACATTCAGTGTATACGTGTTTGAGCACACTGTGTGTTTGTGTGTGGAGAGGGTGGGAAAATGAGCAGGTTGTATATAGGCTTGCTTGAATGGCTTATGCTGATTTATCACTGATGACTCTAATATCCTGGGATGAAGTATGCCTAGAGCAATACAATTAGATCATTACAATGTTGACTTTGAATGGAGATTTCACATACATGTAGTATGACAATTGTTTTTTTTTAAATAAATAATTCCCAGGAAGTGCTTGGGAAAAGACAGCATTTGCCAGCTGCTATTCATTTCCTCTTGTGACTAGCTCATTAGCTTTGTGTCAAGACAGATGACCAAACCATGGCGTGCGTTATTATGCGGCTGCTTCCTCCATCCCTGTAAGTCTCTTAGTTTACCGTAGGGGCATGTTACCATGCTGACATGTTAATGGGATCAGCCATTGATAACAAGGAGCTAATGAAAATCTAATCAGAAAACTAGCCCTGTTGGTGGATTGTCTAATCTCTGCCTCTCCTCTTCGTCCAGTGAGAAAAATTTCCATCTCAGGTCTCATTAACCGGTATGATTTGCAGTGTCATCCCAGAAAAAATATAATATTCATTTATTTATTTATTCACCCATCCATTTTATTTACTTATTTAATCATTTTCACTGCTTTGGGGGTTTGAAACTATCCCAGATTATATCAGATAAAGACAGGGAATTGGATTGGTTGCTTTTCCATTGCAGCACTGTTAAATTTAGCTTTCTGAGTGAGACGGGGCATACAGGAAATGAATTTAATGGAGCCCCATTAATTCATTCAATTTTATCTTCTTCCTCCTGGGGTGCTGACAGGCAGGACAAAGAGTAGGTCAAGGCTGAGGCCAAGATTATGTTTTAAGTATCCCGGTAGAGAAGGTCAAATGGTTCTGTACATAGAGAATTAAACTTATACTCATTCAGCAGTTGAGGAAATATAGAAAATTAATTTATGCATGTAGTTGCACTTTGATGAAGGGGGGAACAATGAGTATTCTCTTCTTTGTCCAGGCAGTATAGCTCAGGGGAACAACAAACTAAGAGGAAGCCCCAAAGGCCTGGATGCTGCAGTGAAACTAAATGGGCTTTACAGAGGAATGTGTTAGCACCCTGTAGGCGTAAAATGTAGGACAGGGACACAAAGCCATATGTGTATTCTCTTGAGCTGTAATTTTGAGGGTTAAGAGTTGCACCTGAGTTACATTTGAAAATATACTCATCAGTGAATCTTACATATATGTTTTAATATTATGTAAATGTTAGCTTATGAATGTCTCTACAAATATTTGAGCATGCGTATTCTGTTATTGCACCTGAATTTGTGTGAAGTGTTCTGTGAGGACAGACAGCAGAAAAGGTACAAGCAGAATATGTTTTTATACATGGAATATTTAATTCTGTGAAGGTAGATAGCTTTTAAGAAATTAGATGTAATGCAAAGTCATTAAATGTGAATTGTGCATGGACATAATTTTTAGCTATCAGTTGTTTCACTTACCTAATTAAGAAAATACTGTATCTATTGATCATGATTGATGCTGATATAAGAACACCTGTGGAGCCAAGTACAGCACTTATCAATATTGTATTTGCTGTTACAGAGGCTCTTGGTAAATTGTGCTATGAGGAGAAAGCATGCCAGGGCCGTGTGATGTTTTTCTCTAAGGGTGATGACTGGCTGATAAAGTGCTGCTGAGTACTTGGGGGCGAGGTTTATAGATTTCTGTAACATCCTTGGAGCCATAGCCAAGCAGGACAACAACAAGGTCCCAGCCTCTTTCTTCACATGTTTAGACTGTGTCTTTTTTCAGCTTCATGGCCTTCAGTATGTTCTAGAGGGAGATAGCAGACCAGTCTCACATATTACCAAATATGAACCATGGTACATCAAATTCCTTTAAAGCAAATGCTATTAAACACTTTTGGAGCAATAAACATGAACATTTACATCCTATTTTCAATACTCCTTCTATATCTTAACTACAAACTCTTCCCATTTGATCACCAGGCAGTTAATTTATGACACCACTCTCCATCTGCTAAATGCAGTTTCTTGCTGGCCTGGAGGGTCCTTTAACGTGTTAATTTTGCAGAACAGCAGTGTGGGCTTGCACTTTGACCAGGCTGCTATGGTGATGCATGGCTCATTGGTGAGCAACTTTTTTTTTGCAGACCAAATGGAGACAAAATTAATCAGGACCTCTTGGTTATCTAGTTTGTCTATCGGTGATAGAGGTTATAACCTGACCACATGGTTGATTACATCCCTGACCGCCCTTTAGTGCCCAAGGGGTTGATCTTATCCTCGTTGTCATGTGTGCACACTAACACACACTTCACTTCATAGAGTGAACAAAAGGCATCTGGATTTATGTGGATACTCTAGACACCTGAGCTCCCTGTTGTATTTGTTAAACTTTAAGCATCACACCCAATTGAAGTACATATGGTCTATTTTCTGCACAATCTTGCTTTGCAATTACTCTCTGAACAGCAAAACTGAAGCTCTCCTATCATCCACTAACTGCTCAGTTTTGAGGGGATCTTGTGAATTTTAGGTCCAGACTGCATTAAAAGGCAAATGTGCAATTATTCTATTCATCTGCATTTTTGGCAGTTAAAGCTGTACTAATCTCTTTTAATGAGTTACTAATTTCAGTCATATGGTCATGATCTCTGCATGTATGTGAAAGATGTTTTTTTGTTGGGATGGACTGCTGGTGTGATCTGGACAGGAAGTGTTTTTGCTAATGCAGGGTGATTCCTCTGTTGATTTCGCTTGAACTTAAAAAATACTTATAGTTATAGTAGTCCTTTTCCTTATTTGCATATTGTTAAGTTTACAGCTTGAATTGATCAACCATGCCCCATGCAATATTTAGAGCATGCAGGACTATCTGGAAAATTTTACTGATTAGCACACTTCGAAGCATTGAGGAGGAACTAATCAGTGAACTCACATGGTATGGTGTTTTGGTATTTTGAAGGTCTGTTGTCTTCAAGTGCTCTTGGAAGTTCCCACTTACAGTTGGATTTAAGAAGTCAAAATTATGACTAACTCAGGATTTGGGAACTTTTGGTCCTAAAATATAAAAAGTGCTCTATACACTAGTACTCAAAGACACTAGTGATTGTGCTTTTTTGGTTCTTAATTCTTGTTACAAAAAGAACAATTTTTCACTCCTAATGAGAAGGAATGGACACACAGTTGTTGTGAAAGTGACATTGTTTAATTTGCTTTTTGTTTTGATAGCCATCAGTAGAGAGATGACAGGAAATAAGCAGAGAAAGAGAGGAGGAATGACATGCAACCAAGATTCCTGACTGGACTTGAACCGGAGACATTGCTGTTCATGGTCATCACTGTAACCCTGAGGCCACAGAGGCATCAGGGAACTGATTTTTTGTTTAGTTATTGTTAAGTATTCTTTTTGTGTGCAGCAATTTTTGTGTGAGGTGAAGAAGAAGCACAACTGTGGACACTCTGTGACTGTGTCTGGAATCACATTTACTATATAGAGCAATATAGTCACTGTCTGAACTGTCTCAACAGTGATATTTATACTCTATATAGTGCCCTCAAAAATTCGCTAAAGAACAACAGGAACAAAAAAGTAGTACCCATCGCATGTACACTTCCACTAACAATCCCAGAATGTAGTGCTCTGTATTTCACAGATGTGGAAATTACAGTAGTGTAACATAACACCTGTCAATGATGATGCAAAAATAATGATGATTCATAAGTGTCTAAAATCTCAATTTACCGCTCAGTGTAGAGTAATCAAGGAAGTTATTTTGGAGACAACCTGTGTGTGTTTTATGGAAGTTGTATGAGGTGATGATTGCCAATTATCATCTGAAACACCTGTGAGTGTGTGTGTGTGTGTGTGTGTGTGTGTACACCTTGTTTCCTCTTCCTCTGTACAGTCACAGTTAGAATATATTAAGAAAAAAAGACTGAGACATACAAAAAGTGCACATCTTTCTTCCTCCCTCTTTTTTTCCCTGTGTCCACTCATCCGCCTCTCTCCTGGGAAAAACAGGCAGTTGATCCTGAACTGCCTGGAGGACAATTCAAAAGGTCAGTGCAAGCAGACTGTTGAGAAAATGCACCTTTCTGCCCCCCCCCTTCCCCCTCCCCACCTCTCCTTGGAAAGAAGACAACATCACATGATGACGTGGCCTTATCTTTCTCAAATGCTGGAAGGCACAGGCTACTTTGACAAAAGCACCACTTTTATTTAATTTATTTTCTTCTCTTTCTCTAACATCAGTCCTCACCCAGCCCCTACTCTCTCACTCTCCATTTCTACCCACTGCGCAGCAGTCTGTCCCCAGAGGCGCATGTAATGGTCTACTTGCCTTCTACTTTAGGCGATAAAGACCTGCAGAGAAACCAGTCACAGCTCTTGCTTAGAAGGAGATAAAGTTAAGAGCAGAAATTGAGGATGAGTTGTTAAGAGTATAGTCAAAGGAAAAGCACTGGAAAAAAGGTTAAGCATGCCCTGTGGCACCATACAGCCTAATTCAATACTCTCCATTCTGTCACCTTTTGGTCTGTTTTTGCATTCTAAATTAGGACTTTGGAGAAGAGTGAAGTCTTACAATAAGGACACGGGGTATAGATGACTCAAATGCTTTAAAGTCCTCCAGATAGGATAGATTTGTGTGCAAATGAAAAACGATAAGTTGATGAAGTGAATACTGTTCCATTATTAACATTTAGACATGAATGACAGAGGAGATGTCATTTGAAATTGATCTTTGGTCAATGAAAAATACCACAGCCAGAGGGTGGATTGTTTCAAAGAACAGAAAATGTCAATACCTACCGTATACTGCTTTGAATATTTGAAAATGGTGGGAGAGAAGCGGCTTGATGGATGACGACAGTAATAATGAAAAATGATATGAATGGGAGAGAACGAGTATCACAGAGGTGGAGCTGAGCATGATAGAATGAGCAGGGGATGAAAATGGGATTAGGTTCCGTACTTCAGGTGGTGTGTCAGCTTTGGGAATGGAAAACCTGCCAGTCCTTCTTGGCCTGATGCAAAGCTGGTAGGATGCTTGATCTGAGTGTGGTAGAGAAGGCTGTTATGCAGCCAACAGTGATGTTTGACTTGTCTAACAAGTCTGCAAAATGTAAAGGATTTTAAACTTGTATAATGGATGTTTTGGACACTTGAAATATGCATTATTGGACAAGCTGTAAACACAACACTGACATAATTTGGAAATACCCTTATTTGCATTCTTGCTGAAAGTTAGATGAGAAGATAGATACCACTCTTACATCTGTATGGTAAATATAAAGCTTCAGCCAGCAGCTGACTAGCTTAGTTTTGAACTGACAAAGAGGGAAAAATAGTGAGCTCTGTCCAAAGGTAAAAAAATATCTTCCTACCAGCACCTGTAAACCTCACAAATAAACACATTATATTTATTTTGTTTAAAAACCAAAGCATAAAAACAGCAAGTTGTGGTTTTATGGGGGATTTTGTGCTGACAGTGCTGGACTATTTCTGCTGGGGCACACTGACTTCTTGGATACACATAACTTCCTGTAAAACCACTTGTCAAGTTTACATATACATTTTAGCTAATCAGCTGTAGCTTCATATTTTATGATCCTCTGCTTTAAGTTCATCTGGCACACTTAGCAAATAATTAAAATACACCATATACACCAGCAGACACAAATCATCATTAGTATTCATTTGTAGTCATGTTTCAGGCCACCTGATGAACAAACTGAATTTCCTTTTAGCTCTGGTTTTGTCTCCACCAACTCCTGAGCTAAATATCTGTTTCTTCAGCTGCTAAATGCTCCACAGTGTTCATTAGTTACTATCTTTGTCTGTCAGCCATTTGGTGCTGGGCTGGTAGTGTATAAGTGCTTTTTCACTGAAAACGGCTGCCTGCTGCTGTCGATAAAAACACAGTAATTTGATCCTTTGTTCCCAGAAAAACATTGTTTATTACAGCTTTAAGATGTAAGAATAATAATTCCTCGAACACAATTGAGCAAAATGTAAATTAGACTCAGGCATTTCATGATTATAGTAGTAAATAGAGGAAAAATTCTTTGAAAACTCAAAATAGGGTATTGCATATGATTTCCCTCACATTATGAACATGGATGCTGACATGCGTAATGACAGAGAAAGATGATGTCTTGGTAAAATCACTGCTCTATGTTTACAGGAAACTATGATGCTCAGCCTCCTAGTATGAACATTGTCATTGTGTGTCATTGCAATAAGTCGATTAAGTCTGTGTGATGTCTTATTATGGCTCTGTCCCAGTATGAGATCTTCCATTAGGAAGGGAACTTGTCCATCCTCTCAACGGGTTCCCTTTTATCAAAGCCTCCATCAATGTTTTTTTTTTTTTTTTTACTAAACTCCAGGCTGGCCACAAATTATTGATAAAATCAGACAGGCAAAAACACCAGTGTGGTTCAAAGAATATCTTTATTTGTCATGTACCGCAATGGTTATTAAACACATTAACGTCCGGTGTCTGTGTTAAGGCATTTATATCTGTGATTGAAGTGTCTTCCAGTGAAAGCTGGAGCTTATTGCTCTGTGAACAACTTCACTACAAGAGGAAGCAATTTTACATTTGTGTGCTGGTTTTCTCAGAGTGAGGCCAAACATCAGGAAAATGACAACATTAATGTGCCTTTCAGGCCAATGGCCACATCCCCATTCTTTCCCCATTATTTATTTATTTACTTATTTATTTGTGTTGAAGGTTATTGCGGACAGCAGCAAACGAACAGACAGTTGGGGGACATGGACCCTCAGAGATTCAGTCTGAAATCCCATATGACCTTCTCAGAAGAGAACACAGGACAGAATGAAGGCACCTGGTGAAAAGATGAGCAACAAGGCCAATGTGCTGAGAGTCAGCCAGGGCTCAGAATAACAGTAATGGCACAGCAAGAAGCATCAAGGACGCTTCTTAAACCATAACACAGCCATTGATCCCATTATATTCAGACCTTTGGTCATTCTTGTTTCTTGTGTATTTGAGAGTACTTAGACCCTGGCCTTGGATGTCAGAGGAACAAAGCTTTGTTGAATGGGTCGCACAGAGAAAAACTTGGTGCATTTTATGCGTGGGAGAATAAACAGATAAATAATGCTTTGGCTTTCTGTTCTGCTTTTGTGCTGTTTCCCTTGTTTTATCTTTTACCATCTCCAATATCAATAACGATACTGTCTCTAATTTGCAGTTTCCTTTTTTGTGTTTTATTAACTGGCTGTTTGTGACCCCACCTAAGTGCTGTACAAACCCAGCCCCACCCTCTGTTTATTGTCCTTCTTTACATTCTTTATCCATTGTGGCTTGCCACAGATAATGTCACCTACAGCCTGTGACCAGGTTGTAGTCCAGCAGTGCTCCATATGAATTATGATGTGCTGGATCAGTCCTAATCTTGTTATGGATGTTCTTTTGCCCTTGGGAGGGGCATCAATGGATGGATGGAACTTTATCAGATTTCATGGTGCTTTGGAGTCTAATTCATGAAAGGTGCCGTGTTGTGTGTGTCTGTGACATGCATGGCAGCACTAACACTACAGTTTGATCTGATTAGCTTTATCTATTTTCAAGCATTTGCTTTTTAATAAATATGAAAAAATCTTACATTGAAAAAAGAGGTTAGCAGAGTAAAACAATAATAATATGAGATGAAAAAGCAAGATAATCAAATAAATGATAAAAAATAAAATGAACAATAAAATAAACAAATACCAAAATAAAAGCTAGGTACACCGTGATAGGTGTAATCTGAGAATTTAAAAGGAAACCTGATAAAACTATGAGAACTGTCAGATTAAAGTGAGATTTAGAAAGTGATTCAAGGCCACACTAGTTAAGTTGTAACCTGAGATGCGCATGAGTTTCAAAGCATAGGTGCACACATTTCAAGGGCTCTTGATAATCAGGCAATTTGTTGGTACAACCAGGAGACTCCTGCCTAAAAAGATTAGATTGTGCTGCAGCTCATGAGGGATGGAAAATCTAGAATATAGTTGGGAACCAGACCATGTAGAACCATGAAGTTTATCCGTCAAATCTTAAAATCAATTTTAAAACCTGCAGTTTATGAACGGAGGCAAGGATGAGGTAATGTATTTTGAGCAGGTGAGCAGGTTATCTATGGTAAGCCTAGATAAGTTGCACAAGGAGTTGAAATCATGGAGGACTTTATGCATTTCTGTGAGTGTTAAAAACAAATTCATTTTGGTTATGAACCTCCACTGTTGGAAATACGTCTATACCAAGTGCATTTGCAACATATACACTCAAATAACAGTGGCCCCAATAATAACCCCTGGGGAATGCCACATGTGAAGGAGGTAGATATGGAAAAAAAACTCTCGAAGAACAAAAGAAAAGCTTCTGCCAGCACACTAGTGAACCTAGCTCAGATATTACTCCTTAACAGCAAGCTAATTTTCTAGAGAGTCAACTGAAACAGAGTGGTCCTCATATCAAAGGTGGAGTTCAAGCAGTAAAGCAATAAACTTTTGGTGAAACTGATGATAGCAGTTTGTGTGCCATTAAAGGAGAAGAGGTGTCTAAGTTTTTAAAGATGGAGGGAATCATTTTAGGTGGCAACATTCTTCTTCAAAAAGTTTTATAAAAACTACCTTTAAAGTTTAAATTCCAGAGTTTTAAATTCCACAGTGACAAGTACCAGATTCTTAAAGTTCCTCATACATATATAATAAGAACAAGGTCACTGTTTTTTTTTTTTAACATGAACTGAAGTCTGAACATCTCTTAGTAATATTAAGAAAATCTGATAAAGAATAGCCTGTAATTGACTTAAATGTCCTTCAGCAGCCTCAAAGCATCCTTTACTTCACACTTTTGCTCAGGTTGGCATCTAAGAGCTTAAAAATATACACATTTCTAATGACACATATCTTCATGTGATAAAGGCTGGATGTAGATAAAAACTGATTAAACAGTAGTATTTTGTCATCAGCACATGATGTATTACACTGACAATATGCAGTGTACAATCACAGACTTGATGATAATAAAGGAGTACTTTTCATATAAATCCAAGGATTTCTATAGCACCTTTCACACTGGACAAAACACCCACCAACACCCACTAACATCTTGTCTTCATTCGGAAAGGGTAGACTCAGCCTTCATACCCAGGTCAAATGACTTTGTGGCAGTCACATGTGTTTATCGGCTCCAGCCCCAATTGGCAGTGATGCAAACATGACGCCCAGGGTGGACATGCTAATTTTTGCTCTTTTTTCCGGCTGCTCTTTCATCTGTTTTTATCTGTGGATGTCTGTAAACATATGGTCTCTTCCACCATGGCTACACCTTATTTTTATACAGTCTGTGGGCTACACACAGCACAGCTATGCTAACTATGCTAGTATTGGTAACTAGCTGCTAGCCATGACATTGAACATGACACACCACAAAAAAAACAGAAAGGCAAACATCATCTACTGGCAATGGGAAGAGTTAATCGACTATTTTATTTTAGTGGGTGTACCCACGTTTAAAAAGTCTGCATATATGTGGTAATTTTGGTTTAAAAAAGGTTGGTGGGTGGCAAAATGGTGTTACTTTGTGGTGGCAAGGCAGTGACAGTCACTCTGACCTATTCTTTACTTCCCAATAATGTCTTGGTGGAAGGTAACAAGTTCTTCATCTCCCCAGCTTTTCTCAATATGATAGTCATCGTGTCCCCATCTCGAGGTAAAGCTAAATTGACTGGTCAATATTAACTAGTCTGTTACTATACAGTACACTCTCCATGTGCTGATGTCCTTTAACCCCAGAAAGGTCTTCTGTCTTTTGCTCTTTTATCAGAAATCCATGTTTTCTCCTGACATATTGATTGAGAGGAAATTGAGTGGTAGTTAGGATTGGGTATTGTTTATTGATTCTTCTTTTCGATTCCAATTCTTATCAATTCTCATTTTCAATTCTAATGTGGTAAAAAGTCAAATGTTGCGAAAGATCTTTATTCTAGCAATTAGTTAGATTTTTATTGTTTCATTAAAATAGGTAAATTCAAAGTATTTTTAACTGAACATTCTGCTTTCGTTTTGAGTACTTTCTGCCTTATATTTCCCTCAATGACATAGTGTACTGTCACTGTAAAAATCAATTCACACTTTCCACGTTCCACGGATAGCTGTGGTCTTGCACGCGGAATGTGGATGTGGTTCCACGCATACTTTTTTCAGGTTCCACAGACACAGACATGTTCCACATTTGTGCACTAGTAAACATGTATACAATGTGATAACTTTCCATAGTTGTAAAATCCAGTCTGTGATTATTACAAACTGCTGTGCTATGTTTTTCTGATAAATATTTAAACACAGTAACCTGTTACTCCAACTGGACTTGCTGGATTGTATTTCATTGTCTCACTGGCACTTTAAATGACACACCCACACCAACACATGGCTGTTTATACTCTGAATGTAGCTGAGGAGCTCCTGCATGTTGCTGAACAACAAGAAAAAGTTAAAAAAGAAAAGAGACAGCTTAATGACAACAGGAATACAGCACATGCATAAAAGGTGTTTTGTGGCTGCCGCAAGGTGCTAGTGCTGGCTGATTACACACTCAGCAAAGGAGACTGCACAAAATCAAACACTAGACATTCTTTTAGATCAACGCTGTGGTGCCTTAAATGTTTAGTCAGATTTGATGTGCAACCTAACTTACAGTTAATTGGCTTCCCACATGCATTGCACTTTACCTCGTCACTTTCTTTAATAATATGAGGCCACATTTTTGAGCGTTTACCATGGCCTATCTTTTACTACTGATGTGACGATAGCCATGTATGCTCGCATGTAAACAAATCTACATGCTGTGTGTTAATGTATGATGTAGACAGGTCCTCACAGATGGCCATGTTCTTGCAGATATGTAGCATTTTTTTGCAATAATAAAAGGTTATCATGTTTAGGAACCAATAAGCAGAACTGAAATTCATATTTCTTGATGGGTACCTGGTTCTTGGCATTTTGGATTTGGCTCTAATTTGGTTTTCAGTTCCCCTTGTGGTAGTGCTGAAAGACTTTTTCTGGTATCATCCCCCAAAATACACTGTCATGTCACCCTTTCAGAGAGGGAACATGCTGAAATCAATCAAACAAGCTCATATTGTAGGGATTTTCTTTCTTCCAATGTCCTCTTTCATGCCTGCTCAGATGTAATTATATGTGAGCAAAAGTGTATATTATCAAAGCCTGGATGATAACAATATTTTTTTCACTCTTGTTTGTTTTGTTTTGGTATATATTTTGTTGAGAAAGGCAGTAAAGGTTCACAGCAGACAAATAACTAATACTAGTTCAATTAGTTAATTAAGTAGTTGAAAAAGTTAATTGCCAGCAGTTTAAATAATCAATAAATTATGTAAGTTAAACAGAAATGTCAAACATTTTCTACCAGAGAAATGAAAATGAAAAAATTAATTTCTTCAAGTTTTAGTCTGTTGGGTTACAATACCTTGGGCTCTGGGCAGTTGCAATCTACATTTTCCACTATTTTCTGAAATTTTATAGTAAAAAATTATTAAATTGATAATCAAAAATAAGTAGTTTACCTTGACATTTTTTCGCAACAGAATGAAGTCCCTTTATCTTTTTCTACATTCTGTCTGCATTTAAATCAAGCACATAAGGGCATACTCTCTATCTACTGAATGGTTGTTCCGTAGTTGTAATTTAGAAATGTTATACAGTATAAATACATCTTTCTAATTTTTTGGTTCTTTTTTTTTCAATCCTTTTCACCCTTTTGATACAAACATTTTCTTAAGAACCATGTTGTTGGCTTCACAAAGAGACACATTTCATACACTTTGAAATTTTGCCAAATTGCATGAACTAATAATATGCATAATGCGTTGTCCATATTGAATGGGATTATCTCACAGTATATCAGGATTACAGCCAGAATGAGTCCAGGACTTCCATTTAATTTGCCACAATGTTTAATTCATGGACATTTTCATACAGCATATGCACTCACATATAATAATATATATATGACTTGAACTATCTTTGATTTGAATCTCAAAGGAGGTTAAAGGGCAGCAGAGTGACTGAAGTATGTATCCCCACGTGACATTAGAGCAACTTGCAGAGTCAATAGAAAGGTGTTAAAAATGTCTATAAATAAAAAAGGTTGTAACCACCAGTGAGGACAGTACGGGTGCAGCACTTCAGCCCTTGCTGTTTATGAGTCCCTTGTGGGCCTGGAGGGTGCAGCAGAGGGGACGGATTCTGAAAGATCTAATTAAGCAAAGCGAAATGAGAGTGCAGAGATCCCCAGCCCAGGACAAGACACAAATCAGGGGCTGTTGACAGTAGGCTGCAGGGCAACGGGCCTTTGCAGTAAAGGCTGCAATCTACCCTCCAGATAATGACCATCGCTACTTGTCTCTGTGGTCCTCTGTGATTAACTTTCTTTATAGCTTGAGGTTAAGGGTTGTGAATCTCAGTCTCATTATGTAAAACATCAGCCTGTGAATTTAGGAGTTTTGTCTTATTTGCACTTAAAGAGGTAATTAGTGTTTTCTCAGTAGCTGAGTTGTGAAGAACCAGATGATTCCTTCAGGTGTCTTATTTGGCAAGTTGTCTATAGAGTGACAAACAAAAGCTATTTTTCTCTGTGCCTGAAGGACAAATAAGAGTTTTGTACTTTTAACCAGTGGTACTTGTGTTTTTATAGTCAGTTGTTTAGAAGGTGTGGAAATGTTGAGGACCAGAGTGTGTGTTCTTTTGTCAGGGATGTTTCCCAATTTAGAGGTGCAGACTGTGTGGGATGTTAAGAATTCTTTCTGTCTGGCAATTCAGCGATCACATGCTATTACATCTGAGTGGAGAATAAATGTCTTCAGGACACCTGGCGCCAAGGCTGTGACTGTCTGGTCTCCTAGGATCATTTCTGACTGAGAACAGAAAGACCTTGGAGTACAAAGACAAGAGGCTTGATTATGTGAGTACACAGGAAGGTCTCCCAACATTGTTGTGCTAATCACGTTAGTGGGCACCGACTCAAGGCAGGACAGATGCTAGACAAAGGGCAATGGGGTTATGTTATCCTGATTAGAGGAGGCTTTGGGGGGTTTTGTGAATCTCGTTTCCTACCTAGGCGTCACCTTGCAGAGGGAAAAACTGCCATCGGTTGTTTCTCTCACATTCTGGCGGATTTTTTCTATTTCACTCATTCTCCGTGTCTCTCCAGACTATTCACAAGAACTACTGCCTTCACCAGCACGGATTCTGTCTTTTATTCAGCATGGCACTTTTTATGGTTATCTATTGTTACACACATAGCAGTTGCTAGAGAATACTTTCTTTTTTTTCTTTGTGTGGATTCTCCTTGATAAAAAATGGTTAAAAGCAGATTTGTTCTTTTTTTACATGTTTGCTTTGGTTCGCATGAGTCTGATTAACACAAATCCCTTAGTGGCTCATACAAACCTCTACCAGTTATCTATGAATCTAGTAACAACTGAAAAACTGTGCTTTAGACATATCACATTATAAAGACTGATTAAAGTAAACTACGCCCCATATATCTGCCCATTCAAGCTAACCAAAATGTGACAAAATTGCAGGTGCATACTTATGGTGGGCATAGATATTTTCCTCACTGCCACAGCATTGATCATAATTCACCTTATCGTGCAGTAATTATTTCCAATTTGATTTTTTTTTAACTTTTTAACTTTTTTACAGTTCTTTATTTCATTTTCCAATTTAACATGATTCAATGCTGTGGGCATTTTTATGGAGACTGGAAAGTGTCAGGGAGAAAAAAAAAACAAATTAGCGCACACAATTTAATCATTCGTGCTCTCAAATTAATAATTTGTGCACATGAATTAGTTAATTTGTAAATTTTAGAGCAGGAACCTGAAGTTCCAATTTTGGAGGATGCCTTGTTAACATAACAGCTTTAGTATATGTTTCATCAAGGAGTGGCTTTGAGTATTCCTCTTATGCAGCATGAACTTTGTTAGGCTGGCATAAGAGCATCAGACAAATCCTCAGAGCAGGAGCCTTACAGCAAAAACGATATTAAGTCAAGAGCACAAATGACTACATTTGGTGCACAAATTATTTATGCACACAAAAGTTGTTTTTTTTTTTTTCATGATGCCTCCCAGACTCCGTCCATTTTAGCTGCTGGTAAACTTTTTAAAATGTGTGCTTCACTGCCATGACTTGTAGATGATGTCAATTTGTGATCCAGCTGGTGCAGAGGAAACACAATTATTACTAGGTTTTCAGATTTAAAATGGCTGATACTTACCAGTTAAAATATACTTTCCTTGTCTTCAAATTATCCTGACATTTAGAACATTATCTATGTGACTTAAATGTACTGCAGGACATAAATAGGTCTCTGTACCTTACCTTAGCATGCAGAGAATAGCAAAATTCTTTTTTTCTTTCAGGATCCTATATGTTGGTGAACTCCTCCCAGCATGCCGTGGGTCATCGTGCTCAGCTGCTGCTGCAGACACTGAGTGAAAATGACACACACTGTGTCCAATTCAGCTACTTCCTGTACAGTCGTGATGGCCACAGTCCAGGGGCCCTACGGGCATATGTGCGAGTCAACGGTGGTCCGCTTGGCAGTCCAGTGTGGAACACATCAGGGACTCATGGGAAGCAGTGGCATCAGGTGGAGCTGGCTGTCAGCACCTTCTGGCCTAATGAATACCAGGTATGAACTGAGATTTATTTCTTAGATCAACTTCTTACATTTGATAATGTGACTGATGTTTCTTTTGACCTCAATCCACTTTATCAGGCTTGTTGTGTTTTTACTAGTCAAGAGATTTCATTTTTACAATGAAGATCTGCAGACCCATTGACTAGCATCTTGTAAAGCGGAAAAATGCTACACAGCAAGGCTCTGTTGATCACCACTCGTTTCAGCCTTGAGGTGAATCTGGTGTTAATTACTTGCATTTGCAATTGAATTAGCAGTGATTCCCTTGTGAATGTAGCCAGCTTAACTAGGTCTTTACCCACTGGGGCCTGTGTATGCCCAACAATTTTGCATCACATGTTATTGCCCACTTACAGTATTCAAACACTGACTGGCATCTAGTGTGGGTACCTTATGTGCTGTTGGTCTGTAGATGGCACAGTCAGGTGAGCACAAGGGATATCCATCTATTAATCCAATTTCTTTTTTCCTGCTAACTCTGCAGAGCTGTCAGAAAGCAATTAAGTTGAGTAGTGTGCATTTTATCAAGAACTGTCAATCCCCCTGACTTAATTAAATTCTATTCAGCCCTGCAAGATCTGACCTTCACTATATAAATAATAGTCCTTTGTACAAACAGGGGGCTAGATGTAGGGTGACACTGTTCTACTATTGAATGATCTGACAATGAGGTAAACTATCTTGGTGTGATAGGAAAACAACTTAGAGAGCTGTGTAGCTTTCCTTCAAAAGCATAATGAGCTTGATACTGACAAGTATTATAAGCTTTATTTTTAATAGAGATAAATATTATTTTAAGATAATTAGGTATCTGTTATGCCTCCAGCTAATATTTGAACCCCTTGTCAATCATTTTAACCAAAATGATGATCATTTTTGTTTAATTCAGCATACAGTATCCCATATGTCTCAGGCGCTGTAGCACACTAGCAAAGTCTCATGGGATATTGTTGTTAAAGGAATAGTTTGACATTCGGGTAAATGTACTTATTTGCTTTCTTGATGAGATTTAGACAGGAGGATTCTTACAAAGATAGTTTTACAAAGAAGTATGTGCTGGACTATTTCTTGTCCTGGTGCAGTGACTTCCTGAATGTTCTCATTGTGAGGTCGCCTGGCAGAGGTTTTTGCACTGTTTAAATATAGAAGATGTTACATGATATTTAATGAGACTTAGAGGATCTGGTAGGCAGATGTGTTTTACCTTTCGACAGAGCCAGGCGAGCTGTTTCCCCATGCTTCCAGTCTTTATGCTAAGCTAAGCGGATCGGCTGTTGGCTTTAGCTTTATATCTACTTACAGACACAAGAGTGGTATTGAACTTGGCAAGAAAGTGAATAATTCTAATTTCCAAAATATTGAACTAGTCTTTTAACTGTTAGCAAACGAATCCTCGTTTTGTCTAGCAGATATCTACTTAGATGACCCAGACAGAAAACCAAAGGAACATGTTTCAGATTTTTAGAAAGATCTTTGTAAGAAACCCTCTATGGGGAAAACAAATTGCATTAGATTTGCTTGTGAAACAGAGGCTACAGTTTTGGATATTAATTGGGTCTATCTTCAGTCACTACAAATCAGTATACAAGAATATTGCAGTTCTACTTATCAGCTCCACTGCCAGTCACACCTTCTCTTGGGCTTTGCCCGTCACAAACAGGCTAACAAGGACTCCCATCATTGAAACTGTTCATCAGTTCAGTTTTATAACAAATAATGAGGTTTTCACTGTCGGATTCTTTTCTTTTCATGGCAATTCCATTGAGAATCATTACTTTTACAAAACCCTTATTAAATATATTAAATAGCTTTTGCTCTTATGCTGAATGTTTAAAAATGAGTGAGCTGAAAATGGTTGAGTGTCTCGCTAAAGAGCGCTTCACTGCTGATGGACACAGTTAGAGCTGAGCTGTGATCTCTCTGTTATAAAACAGACTCCCTAACCAGTATTCTGCTGTATCACTAGATCTGGACAGATAAGTCATGAATATGGTAATAACATGCATTATCCAGCCTTTTCTTTTTCTGTCTTTGATCAAGAACTATTAAATTTGCCTGTGTGCTTAGCTGGTCTGTTTTCCACGTCATCGCTTCCTCTTCCCCAGTCTAGATGCATACTTTCTTGTTTCACATTTCTGTAAATATCCCAGTAAACACTTATGGCTCAAAGGTGAGTCAAAATTGTGCAGTGGCTGCGAGTGAGAGACTCCAGTTAAGAGAAGAAGGCTTATAATGGGCTTATGAGGAGGAGTAGATGACTGGAGACAGGACAAACAGTACAGGAGAAAGAGATGGGGGTAACACTTAAATTAGTATTGAGAGTACAGCCTTTTAATAGAACCGCTTAAACTGCTAATGGCCTAGCTTTTGTCTCATGTGTAGGAAAACGCAGCATTCAAATTTATTGGATTAAATTTGTTCATATTGGGGATTTGGTCATCAGGTACTAGCAGCATTAGAGAGAATGTATCTAACTGCAACATGCAAGAAATGAAAGCAATGCTTTTTCTCTTCACTTCCTCCCATATGTTTCTTTAACTTAGCTGACCTCACACTGCTTCTCAGTGCAAAGAAAACTAAACAAACTGCTCCCTCAAAGTCACATATATCACAGTTTACATTGCTAATCCCTTAGCAGTCAAAAACCTCATCACTGTGGAATGACAGAGGGTCTTGTCTTGCAACAAGTCACTGTTCTCTGTTACACAGATAAAACAGAAAAAGGGTGAATGGCGAGGTGTGAGGCTTTTTTTTTTTTAAGTATGTTAATGCTAGTTATCCTCTTATGTTAACCAGCAACAGTGCAATGAAAACAGATAGGTAAACACAAAAAAATAAAAACATAGGGGAAAAATGGGAACCAGTTGGAGCCTGGTTTGCTACAGCACAGTTCTCATGAAACTCAGCAGAGAATTTTAGCTCTAAAGCATGTTAGCTGCAGCTTGTGTGACTCTAAATGCTAAAAGGTTTGGGTTTAGCTCCATGGCAAGTCTAATACAATCACTTTGGATTTTAAGTGATAGGCAGGCAGATTTACCCCGTCATTAAACTAGCAAAGCACTCTTTTGAAGCAGAGGTGGAGAATAGGCCCTTCTTATCATTGTCTTGGAGTAAAATAAATCCCAGGAGAATACACATTATTTTGGAGACAGTTTTCAAATCCGCAGGTCTTTCCGCCTTATTAGATTTCAGGTCATATTAGAGCTCGCAGTTCCTTGCCTACAGCACAGGGATACAAAATGTCAGCGCAGCAGCCTTTTGCACAGATACAGATGTGAGATAATGCTCAAGGTTCCTCGTCTCACGATTTTGGGTGTAATGAAATACCCTGTTTACAGCATACACAGTCACTGTTTATGTCTTGTAAATGTAATTGTGGGATGTAATTAAAATCAGTCAGAGCAATTCTCTGATAATCACCAAAACTAAGAGGATTAATATGCTGAAAACCAAAATAACCCAGTCTTATGTGTTCACCTGCCTGGTGATTTGAAAAATTATTTTCTTGATTAGTTACAGCTTGAATAGTTTTCAAGATTACATCATTCATATAGGACTTAATGTCTTTCTCTTAACATGTCCAGAGTTCACTTATGCTTTCTGATCAGTTTAACATTGATATTAATGTCAGGGGGTAACAAGGATTACACGCACCACTTCCTCCTATCGCAGTTGTGAAATTGGGATTTTGAGTACAATGGATTTTGGGGTGGAAATCTAAGGGAGTAAGATCACCTTGAGATGTCTCGATTGAAGATGTCTTGTGTGTCTGGTGTACACTGCCATATTTCACTCAGCCTTGTATTGGTAGAAGTGTTTGCAATACCAGGAGAACCTTGTTATCAAATATTAAAGATGTTATCCAGCCCTCCAAGACTGCCAACTAGAGCTGGAGACATGTCCCCCTCCCCTCTTTACTGTGTCTCACTTGCAACAACCTTCTTCAAACTGGCTTTTCTTGTGTTTATTTCGTCCTTTCCACATGTTGATATTACTTGTATTATTTATCTCCACTTCCACTACATCCTATCTGTGACAGGTGTTGTTGGGGTAACACAGTTGAGCATTACTAGATAGGTTTGGATTGTTGGAATCAAGTCTGTTTAAAACTAACATACCATTCAAACATTAAGAGAGTTATTGGTCACTGTAAAATCCATAGTCTGCTTTTGTTCAGCCATAGATCATATGAAGCTTCAGAAGCCCCTGTTGGCTTAAGTCTTTGTCTAGTTACTATCTATAGTTTGTTGATACTTGTGTCCCAGCAACAAACCCACATGAGACTATAAAGGTGTAATAGAACAAGGGATTTTGCACTAAACAGACTATAACTTTGACTTTCGAAGTCAAACTTTTTTCCTAAATATTGAACTATTCCTTAACAAAAACTTTAAAAAATCCTTTAATTCTTATAGAAAAATAAACATTGTAGATTTACGAATTGGATTAGTGTCCTTTATCAGGGATGAAACAGTTACTGGTTTCACAATAAACTACAGTAAATTCCCAATGGTTAGTATTACCATTTCAAATTTTAATTATCATTAAAACCGTGTTTGATTACTGCACTTTCAAAAATTCATGGTAAATACTGTTCAGCATCAACCAAAGCAACAGTCTCCCAGACACAGACACACGGGCGCAGCGTGCAACGTAGATTTGTGGTTTTGTGGTTTTGTGTTAATGAAAACATGGCCGAAGGTAGTGACAGTGCACCAAAGATTTTTCAATTTTCTAAGAGGACTAAAGGCCAATTCATGCTTTCTGCATTCCACATCCATGGACAGCTGTGTCTGCACACATGGACACGTTCCATATGGGCCCGCTAGTAAACAGGCTTGCAGCATGATAACTTTCCAGAGTTGTAAAACCACTCTGTGAGTATTATAATTAACCACTGTGCAGTGTTTTTCTGATCAGCCTCTAAATGCAATAATCTGTTACTCCAACCAGACTCACTGGATGGTATGTCATTGTCTCACTGGCACTTAAACAACACGATTACACCAACACAACTTTTATTGTTTTACACAGGCCTGCTTTTAGTCTGAATGCAGCTGAGGAGTTCCTGTATGTTGCTGAACAAAAAGAAAAGCAGCAGCTTAATGAGAACAGGAATGCAATACTTATGTACAGTAGATGAGGCAGGCATTCTTGTTTGCTGCAGTGCAAAGTACAGTTACCTCTAATGGCCACATGTTAATACACATTTGATATGATTTTCATATGTTTACATAAGGTATTGGCTGTGTTATTATTTTAATGTTGATGCAAACAAAAAGTGCATAATGTTAGTGCTACTAATTTTATTTGTTTGTTTATTTGAACATTTTCAGCATATTTTAACAATACTGCAATAATACTGATAACCACATGACAATTTTGGTCACTATAATATTGATATGACATTTTTATACTGTTTCATCTCTGTTTTCTATACATCTAGCATGTTTATCTCTTAAACAAGACCACCTATTTCATTACTTTTCCCAAGTTGGCGAGTGAGAGGTACGTCAAAGACTTGTAAATGAGAATCCACCTGTTTCAGTATTGTTTTATAATATTTACTACTCTTTCAGCCTGCTGACAGTCCTCCAAGCTCAGTCCATGGCTTTGGAAAAGGGTTTCATGAAATAGAGCAAATTGAAATTCCTTACATTTCCTTACATCTATTTATCTCAGACACAGACAGCTGTCCTTTTGGCATTTTCCACCGTAGCAGATTTACTTTGCATGTGACCTTTTGTCTGCGAATATTTAGGGTGTTATTTATCTATGACTGTGTCTAATGGCGAGTGAAAGCCCTTGCTGTCTCCTGACTGAAGTGGAGAAGGTAGAAGCTGGTTTATAGGGCTAGATAAATCCTGTCTTGATTTGTATACATTACAACTGCCTCTAAAAGCCAATAATACGGATAATGTAATATGTTCTTGTGATGTGCATTTTATATCAGTCATTAATCACTGCCTGCCACACTTTTATTTTTTTCTTCAGGAGATGATTCCGGCATTTTTATCTTTTGAAAGTAAAGTAACCACTCATTAGAATAAAGCACATATGGAAAGTTTCATTGGGAAAGTGGCTTTCAATAAAAATCTGGAACAGTTGTTTATTGAAACAAATGCTAATGCTATCCTAATGGCCAAGAAGACTGAGGATTAACAAGCAATCAATCTTTTATTGAGTGCTTTAGCTTAGCAGAGAGTAATAACACCTTCAATTAGACTTTAAAGACATTTTTCTTTCTTTTCCTTGTAAACCATTAAGTCCAATCAGTGTTTCTGGCTAATTTTGATGTTGATGTAATGGCATGGCAGTATGTGCTTGAAAAGCTAATTCAGGTCTATGTATTGAAGCACATTATGCTATATTCATTGCTGTAAATATTGTATGTTTCGACAGGTGCACTGATGGAGGGTGGATAGAAGTAAGCAAGAAAAAAATAAACAACAGAAAAAGAAGACAATAAGAACTTGAAAGATAGAAGGAATGAAATGAGAGAAGATGATCCTGTGCCCACTTTTTAAAAAATATACCACATGAAAAAATGGGAAAAAGAGGACATGAGGAAAACAGGAAATGTTAATATCCTTTTTAAAAAGCAGTGGCAGCTTCCAGCTCAGGTTCCAGCACCATCTTGGAACAAACAAGAAAATTGACTCTGGCAGGAGATTAGCCTCATTGTTCCTCTCAGAATCAGAGGAGAGTAGCCAGCTATAGCCAAAGCAGGGTCACTCTCAAACTCTGACACTCAGCGCCCAGGACCTTCCCTTTCAACTCCCCTCTCTGCTTCACCTTTCTTTCTGTCAGCTTCTAGCCTCCCCTCTCTCCTTCCTGCACGCCTGGCTTTCTGCGTCTCATTCTGTCTGGAGTTTTGCAGCTGACCCCAATCTCCTCACATCCCGTCACAATGTGTCTGTGTAGGTGCCTTTGGGGGGTCATGCATGGCCAGGGTTGTTGTTCACAGCAATTGTTGCTGTAATCTTCCTTTCCAAGTCCAAAGAGGCGGACTATCTCTGTCCTGCTGACTGTGGAAGGATGGAATTTCAGCCAGAGGTCCTGGAGATGTTGTTGTGCTTCTTAAATAACATGTGCAAACTGCAAGCAGATTCTGGTGTTGATGATCAAAAAGGCTTGCAGCATGATAACTTGGTGTAAAATTGGATTGGGGTTTGAACTTCATTACTTTTTTCTAAATTGTCTCCTCAGCAAACAAAACACACAAGGTTCACTTACAAGCTGTTTCTGGAGCTTTATTGATAGATGGAATTTGAAAGATAATTTAAAAAATCCATCTACTGATGAAGACTGAGATGTGGTCGAAGTCTTCAGAAAAAGCTAATAAGTGGAATCCATACAAAATTCAAAATGTTATTTTTACATCTCGGTTTTTGTTCAGATTAAACCAAGTGTGGATTTTGTTACCTTTGGACAGAGTCAGGCTAGCCTTTGTTTGCAGTCTTTGTGCTCAGCTAAACTAATCAACTGCTGAGGATAGCTTCACATTTAGCGTACAAACAAGAAAGAACTCTGCATTTTTCTTTCTTATGTATTTCTCATAATGTCAAACTAGTCCTTTTTTTAGTCCTATTTTTAAAACTGCTGTATTTAAGGTCAGGAATGAACTTGAATGCTCAAACAAAAAAGTTGTTTGGTATCAGCACTGATGCAGAAAATGCCTAGCCCTGGTGTGATGTCACAACAACAAAAATCACTGGAGAATGTACTACAGCCCATCTTAATATGACTTTGAGAAGAATGAGCTCCAATCTTGCATAACATATTTCAACCACACCTATGTGTAAACACAGATATTAGACACACAGTCATGAAGTAGTTTGGAAAATATGAGATAGTTTGTGTTTGTGTGTGTGTGTGTGTGTGTGTGTGTGTGTGTGTGTATGTGTGTGTGTGTGTGTGTGTGTGTGTGTGTGTGGCAGCCTCAGTAAAAATCAAGACCCAGTGATAGGAACCATGTTGTAATCATTTGGTCAGAGGATTATGAGAAACAATAACTCAAAGTTGGCTTTCGATCAAACGAGTGGATGGAAGACTGTCCTTGGTGCTGCAAAAACAAACATCACCCCTGTCTCTCATAACTCTCTCACTATTATTGAGGATGGTGATTTGATATTGATTAGGTTTCATGAGGGCCCACCACTCATCCAGCTTATTGTTCCATAGGATAGTATGGAGGTTTGTCCTCTCTTGAGTCTCATGGCCCTGTGCAAGCTGTTTTATCTGCTGTTATGGCTTCACAGCAGCCTGCGCCCAGAATGTAGAATGGCTCATGACTCAAGCACCACACTGTGTGCTTCCTGATAAAGCTATTATTTCTCTTGGCCCTGCAGACTCAGGCAAAACATATCCATCTCTCTATTTTTATGCTTCTGTTTTTCTCTTATTGTCTTTCTGCAAGCTTTTGTTTTGGGTCAGCAGATGTCAACGATGTGGTAATGGGGTTGTTTGTAATTAATGCGTCTGTCACTGAAAGGGGACAAGAGCAATAGAATTCACTCAGCTCTCAGTGTTCTTCTGAAAATTGCTCTTTCACTTCAGCTTTGAGTGCATTAGGTTAGTCACATGTGTATACTTTAGATGCTCTGGTTATGAATTAAATCTGCTCATAATATATTCACTTCACTTCTGCAGGTACTGATCGAGGCAACAGTTTCCAGGGAGCGGCGGGGCTACATTGCCATAGATGACATCATGGTACTCAACTATCCCTGCTGTAAGTGCCACTTTTGACAATGAATTGCAATTATAGAAGGTGCTGATGGAGAAAAAAGGTTAGTGGTTTGAGAAAAAATGTATTTCAAAGCAGCATGAAACATAAATAGGATGAGGGGAAGAGTAATGGCTGATTGACCTTTTATATTAGTACGGCAGGTTGTCCTGAGGCATCCTGCGACAACAGGAGCGCTATTAAAACACTGTGATACCCAAATGCCAATGTTCTCTCACCCAAAAACACACCTGCCTCCAGCCTGGTCTGTATTTGTTAATCAGGGAAATCTCAGAAACTCTGTCTTATGATTCTTACACTTTCATGGTCTCTGGCCTGACTGGAGGTGTAGTGTAACTTTTTGTCATAAGTCACTTTGTACAGAGGGGTTTTTCCATCAGGTACAAAGAGCACTACATTTCAAAGCCTCTATGAAAATGCCTTCTCTTCAGGGCTTGTTTTTTTGCAACCAATGGCTCCCTGCAGTGGAGGGCTTTTTGTGTCAGTGATGGAAAAGTAAGGGTAGCAGTTTGGTGTGTTGTCAACCCCAGAGGACCCTGTGTAAAACATATTCACTAAGACCCCTGAGCTTAATACCTGGACAAAGTCTCTCAGTGTCACTTACACACTCCCTGTACAACCCACTGCTGAACACAAGAGCTCTTGTCAGCTCATAGCACATTTAACACCCGTGGTTCACACTGCTTTCAAGTGACTTATATAACTGACACAAGCTTGAAGGATATTTTCCTCTCGAGGGGATTCAGCGTTATCTCCCCATTAATATTTATATATCCCAATTGTTAACACATGAGTGTTTGGATCCTAGTTGAGATGGACTTTCCAGGGATGTCGTGTTACAGAGCATACCACCATGATTTCATTAGATGAACACCGGCTGTGGAGTTTGGTTCATGCCCCTACTGTATGTATACCCAGTCAGCCACCCTGTTTCTCCCTGAGACAGCAGATGGCATCTTCTGAATGCTCCCACTGTGGCTATTAAATAATTAAGACTCTCATCAAGACCTGAGCATCCCTTATGATGTGGCACATGGTCAGCCTGCATTCTTTGCCAGCAAATAGTGCGAGGGAAGGAATGAGAAAGCAGGAGAAGTGTTGCATAGTAAAAAATAAAATAAAATAAAAGTTCGACAAGTTCTTCTTTGTGAATTCTGGTTAAAGCTTGGTTGGCATTTCTGCTGTATTCTCCCGAGTCATAGTCTTTGACTCTGTAGCCAGTGTTGCAGTCCAATGAAATATTTATCATATAAAAGAGTCCTGAGGATAAGATCTGACACATTTAGCTGTATAACACTGTTGTTCTTGCCAACAGTAGGGTCTGTTTTTCTCCATTCACACTCATTTCGGTGTTTGTTTCTGTTTGGCTCTCAGGCACGAATTATGAATTAACCTTAGGATGGAGAGTCCTTCAAAGGATACAAATGCAAGCACTCTCCTCTACTACTTACTGTACACAAACAGGATCAACAAATTGTCATCTTCCCCCTCTGTTAGATAGCAAAACAGCGTTGTGCAAAACCAAGCAGTAGATGAGTGAGACCCAAACATTTGCCTCTTCCTAATGCTTCAACTTCGCTGTTGCTCTGCCATCTCTCCCTGTCAGTCATCTGGAGTGACATGTTGACGTGTCCTTCCCCATTTCTCAGAGATGGCAGGCAGCGCTGCCAGCGTTTACCCAGCGATTTGGCTCTGCAGGGGTCTGGTTTGCACTGCTCTATTGTTAATCATGGAGTTGAGTGAGAGGTATGGGTAGAAATATGTGTCACTAGAAACTGAATTGGAATCATTTATATTTGAATTTGAATTGCTCAGTTTGAATAATCGCAGTAAAAAGTTGAATTTGAATTGCTCAGTTTGAATAATTGCATTAAAAAGTTGAATTTGAATCACATAACTTGAATTTGCATTGAAAAACTGAACCTGGGACTTCCAGTGTAGTGATCAATGGTTTAGGACACGATAATATTTTTTTTTACTTTTTTGGTGTAACTTTTACCTAGTATTTACTTTGACTTCTTGCTGGCCAAAATGCCTGCAAAAGCCAAAATTGGGAGCACTTAATTTGTACAACTGCAGTTGCCTACTCTGAATGCTGCATCCCTGCTTCGTAGTGACTCCTCTACCAGCAGGGACAGAGCTGCTGTGCCAACAGGTGGTACAGCCTCCTTCAATTTCAAGGCCCACCCCATGTCTTCCCTCATGTATTCCCCATTAATATTTATATATCCCAATGCCGTTTATTTTCAAGACCGAGCTTCAAGTGGCCTTGAGTGAGAACTTATCATTCATCAAGAGCTACAGGAAGTGAAATTATCTGTCAGTATTACGAACATCCAGTCCGATGTGCACACTCTGAAGAATATCTTTGCTGATCTTGAGGCGAGTTCATGGCACAACAATATAAAGATGGTGGGAATTCCCGAGGATTCACCCAACTCCTCCACTCTGCTCAAGGAGACTATTAAGCTTAAAAAAGAGCCCCTCATGGACCATGCTCATTGTACTTTCCAGCCAAAGCCAAAACCTGGTGAGCACTGATGCCCCATAATCACTCGACTATCGCTTCATATCCTGCAGTGAGCCAGACCAACGGTTCAAGATTGGGGACATGTTCATTTCTGTCTGAAGATGGCCCATGTTTGAGCCAGCTTCATTGACATCTAGTGCCAGCTCCATGAGATTTAAACTGTTGTACCCGGCACACCTCAATGTTACACATAACAGTGTTGAGAAGGAGTTTAAATCACCAGAAGACACCAGAGCATTCATTAGGACACTGAGCAAGTAAGAGAGCTGAGAAAGACATATGCTGATGATGTAATGTTACCTCTCATTTAGTATAGACAATTATTAATTCTTTACTCCACACACTGTGTGTGATTTTTACTTTCACCTCTTTATGTACAGTCTGTGTTTTTTACTTTTACAAGGATTTGTTGATTTGTGACTTGCTGTTCATCGCTAAGTTTGCAGGGGCCCAAACCTCAGCCTAACTATTACCATTAGGTCAAAAGCTGTAAGCATGTATGATAGGTATCAGATTCCCTGTGGAGTTAACTCTGGGTTCCCCATTTTTTGGGGATAGGGCCGATGCCAGTCCTATTGGGTGAGGGGACTTGGTTGTTTGGTATTTGGACTGTTCTGTCCACTAGTGGTTTATGTTGGTTTTTCCTTTTTTTATCTTTTCGTTTCCTCCTTTCCTAGTCGTAGAGGTGGGGCTCCATGTTCATTCCACATATTGGCTCTTCTGTGAGGTTTCTGAGCTGTAATTAAAGACATGGGGAGCCCAATTAAGAGAGCAAGGGTATTTGCTCATTTGAAACAACCTAGTGTTTCTGCAGGAAACCTATATGTATACCAAGGACCAGGTCTGACTAAGACCCTGGGTTTCTGAGGTGTTTCACTCAAATTTCAAATATAAGGCCAGAGGAGTTTCCATTTAATATCAATTCAGTTTTCAGCTTCCAAAGTTATATCCGATTTTTATTTTTATTATTATAAATTAATTTTTATTCCTCCAATTTTGATTACCTATACATTATAAATAAACTGTTTGAAAGTTTGAATATATTTGTAGAGGACATGAATTGCGTAACTGACCTCAATCTAGCTCTTATCCATGAACCCTGACCCCTATTGTTAATGTCAAGGTCAGTTTCTGATTTCATGTCCAAGAATAGCTGCATTGATCCTTGGAGATCTACAATCCCCATATCAAGTAATATTCCTTCTTTTCACAGATGCATCATCAAAAGTAAAGCTCCTGGCCCCGACGGATTTCCAGTTGAATTTTTAAAAAGATTTCAGGCTAAACTGGCCCCACTATTGCATAAGAAATTGCTGCAGCATGGTTTTCTCCCTCCTACTTTCAGACAAGCCTTCATAAGTCTGCTTCTAAAAAAAAAGACAAGGACCCAAATCTCTGCAGCTCTTACCGACCTCTCTCCTTAATAAATGTGGATGCTAAGATCCTTGCTAAGGCTCTCACCCACTGGCTTGGAAAATATTCTCCCAGCTATTGTTTCAGATGAACAAACCGGATTTATAAAGGGACGCCAGCTTTACTATAATGTCCATACCTTCTTAAATATTCAATCTACTCTAAAACTACAACAACAACCCCCAAAATAGTGATCTCAGTCCAGGCTGAAAAAAGTTTGACAAGGTTGAATGAGGCTACTTCTTTACTTTACTAAGTAAATTTGCACTGGGAAATGTAGTTATTTCATGGATATACCTCCTTTATACATCCTCACAAGCTAGTATCTCCACCAACGGCATTCAATCCTGTTTTTTTCACTTTATGTGATGACATATGAAAGAGATGTCCTTTATCCCCCTTATTGTTTGCACGTTGAGGTCCTCCTGCATTTTTACTTGGATATCATGATGGGCTTGGAATTTAAGCTATCACTTTATGTTGATGATTTACTGTTGTATGTCTCAGACCCAACCCATTCTATACTAGCAGGTTCATCCATCCTTCAGAGATTTGGATCATTGTCAGCTTATAAAGTAAACATTTCTTAGAATGAATGCTATCTTATCAATGCCCAATGCATTAGAACTTAAATAGTCTGCTAAGTACCTCCCTTTTTCTGCCAATTTCCCCCCTTTAGTGTCTAAAATTAAATCTGACCTTCAAAGATGGGGAAGTTTACCTCTGTCATTGATGAAAGAATTAAAATTAATTTTTTGCCCAAATTCCTGTTTCTGTTCCAATGTCTCCCCATATTACTGCCAACATGTTTTTTTAAACAATTAATGAAGCTACTTCTGGCTTTTTTATGGTGTGGAAAGGCACCCAGAATCTGTAAATCAGTATTTCAGAGATGCAAATTCATTGCAGAATTGTCTCTGCCAATTTTCCAACATCACTATTGGGCAGCACCCATCCACAAAATTGTGTTTTGGTTAAAATCAATGGATCTGCCATGGTGTAAGTAGAGGCGCAGTCATGTGTTTCATCTTCCCTAATGGCTCTTCTTGCCTCTTCTATTCCAACCAACCCTTTTGGCTTTCCAAAAAGTGGTAAGTTCCACTCTCAAAATCTGGTGCCATTTCAGGAGGCATATCAAATTTATTTCAGCATCTACCTTAGGTCCTTTACTGATAAATTATTGATTTCAATCTACATTTACAAACTCTGCCTTTTCTGTATGGCATGAAAATTTTTGAAGACCTGTTTTAGGGTGGCATTTTTGAAGCTCTGCTGAACTATCAAGCAAATTTCATCTCCCATCATCTAATCTCTTTCAATACTTTGAAATTAGACACTGCGTTAAATGTTTCCAGCTTTTTCCTCCTAATCTTTGAGTCAACTATGGGACGAGTTCCTTACCACCCTTCAAGTTTATTGGAATTCAGTTCTAAATTAATAAATTCAACTTCAAATTATGCTATTCAAATTCAGTTTTTTAATGCATTTATTCAAGTTGAGCAATTCACATTCAGTTTCTAGTGACACATATTTCTGCCTATAGAGAGGGCTACTCCTACACACTGACTCATTGGCAGTTCTGCACAACATATTGGGACATTATTAGTCAAAATGTGGAGGACTGATGCTTGTTCTGTGGCTTTTCTTCGGTAGATTCATTCCCACATTCTGCTCATCTATAGATTGCTTCTAATCTAATCAACACTTTTGTTGTTCCATATTTTAATTGTATTGTTATGATGTTGGTTTTGTCTTGTGGAGGTTCTAGAAATGGAAACCAAGTATGCAACAACTCAGATCCTCCACTGTTAGCACAAATACACAAACATGCACAAAAGCTAAAAGTTGCATGCATCAATATGACCCAAGTGCAATCTTATCTTGAATCGTTATTCATTAACTTTCTTGAAAACAACTCACAGTGAATTGCATATGAATGAATTGAAGTCCTCAAGTAAAAAGCCATTTCAAACTCTGAACATGTATGAATGCTTCATGTCCTTGGTGAATGATATGCAGTTAATAATAATCAAACACTGGACAATGCTAGTCTTTCTCTTAAGCAGAAATGACTGAAATCCCTGTTTATATATTTGAAAAAAAAGAAAAAAAAAACAAACAACAAAATGCCTTGTGTCACGTGTACTGTAGCTGACTGGTATTGTGCATGGCTGAAAGGTAATGGAGTCTTTTGATCTCACTGTGTTTCTCTCTCCCTGTCTGTCTCTTTAGATAAGGCGCCGCACTTCTCCAGGCTAGGCGATGAGGAGGTCAATGCCGGGCAAAATGCCACTTTCCAGTGTGTTGCTGCTGGAAGGGCATCAGAGGCTGAGAACTTCCTGCTGGAGGTCAGTGGTTTAATGGTGTTTATAGTTAGAGGAACCTGTGTCTCTGACTTAGAGGTGTGAATTTTCCGCCAAAATAAGAGCTTCACTTTTTTTTTTATCAAAACAGTGAGCAGTACAAAAGAAAAGCAAGCTGTGGTTGTTTTCACACTTTTATGGACTATTCCTTTATATCTTAAGGTAAATCATTAAGTTAACAGCATTCCAAATCACATTGTATAACTGAAATCTATATACACAACTGCATGTGCAAGTAGACAGAGTTACCCTAAATAACCACAGCTACAAGGTTTTCTTTGTTTTTTAATCATTAAATGTCCCAGATGTCTTTGTGTTTAAATAAAGATTGTAGACAACGCTCTAATTCTGTGAAGGCCATGGAGGCCTTGAAGCCTCCTCACTTCACTGCCTTTGAAATGTGACATTGCTTATACAGTAGGATCATAGTGTTCTCAACTTTCTTTACCACCTCCTGTTTTTCTTCAAATCATGTAATGTGTTTTAGTTATCTGTCTTTTCATCTAGAGTCGCTTGCTGTGTGAAGGCCAGATGGATCATACAGTCCTTACCTCTGGTGGGAATAGCCCTGTGGTCTTCATGTAACTCTGATAAAAGCACTGCAAACGTCATTTTGCTGTAGGGCTTCATTCTTTTTTCATCTCACTCTGCAATTACTGCGCAGCCACACATTCACTGCTTTTGCCAACATCTTACCACCCACTACAGCCTGTGTTAATCATGGTTGACCTTAGGCAAACAGACTGTATTGTTTGACACTGGGATATCTGTGATTTATGTAATTGAAGTGTCCTCATTCCCACCTCTCTGAGCACTTTATCAAACTACCCATTTGGTCACAACACAAGGATGAAGACGAATGCTTTGGGTAATTAGCTGGCATAACCATACAGGCGCCTGCTGTAATGAGAGCTCCAGGCCTCTGGAATGTTATTTCCCTGCATCTCCTCTGCCTCTTCCTGTCTTCCTCACCGTCTCACTGTCTGTTCCACATGTGTGTTTTCTCCATACAAACTCACATCATTGTTGTTTTCTGTTGTTGTGCCCTTTTGTGTTCATTGTGTCTGCCGTACCAGCTGCAGCACAGTCTTGGCTGCACACGCCTGCCAGATTAACAGATCGTTTTGTCATTTCTTCGCCAATTAGCTACAGCCAGATTGTTTACGTAACATCAAGTGATCTCACGCTTATTCTATTTATCCTGATTTCCCTTGTCTCTGTTCCATAATCCACACAGAAGGTAGTGAAAAGGAGATATTAGAGATGCAGTGAGGCTGCAGGAGTGTATGACCAAGAGTTTTTTTCTGTGGTCACAAGATTTGTTGCCTGCTTAACCCTAATCAGCGGGTGTGTGTTCATGTGTTTGTTTTTGCAAAGGCTCAGCCAGAGGTTTGTGTGGCCTGTGCATTTTTAAGGCCTTAAATCAAGAGAGAGCAGGGATGGCCTAGCATAACCCAAAGGTCTCCTTGTTAATCCCAGCATGCTCACATACATTGAATTCTGTTATAACTGGCAGATCAAGGATCAGGATTCCTGTCCACTGTTTCACACAAAGAGAATGGCCTGAAAACATGAGAAAAAAATGTCAGATTCAGTGTAATTTGTTGAGACTACGCAGACTTGACGGATGCTAGTGGTTTTAATGGTGTGGAACAATGTGAGAAATGCCTCTCACAGTGCAACAGCAAGGTGCATCATGCAACATTCATTCATTCTCCCCTTTTTCTCACTTTCTGTCCTAACTCACTTTCTGTTTCTCAGTTGCTTCATAGTAAAACATGCAGTTGTGTCATAGCTTTTTCTACTGTATTACACCCAAACACAAAGTCTACATCCTGCTATTCATCCAGCTTATGTACTAAACTGATTAAACCTTAATGCATTTAAGCCCATCGGCCTCCTAATGCTAATGGCTGAGCAGTTAAATGTTTTGGTTCAATAACCTTGCACACCGAGGACAAGTGAGGTTTTAGATGTGCTGCATCAAGGGACAACGATCATGACATGTATTACCCCCATAATCACTATTATTTTAACAAGATTTCATTTGTTTTTATAAGCAGGTCTGATTCATATTGTGATGTCATATTGTGTGATTAAATCAGAGAGATGGTCCTGCCATTCTAATTAAATGGCACACAATCGGACAATCCTCCTTTTTAATCACAGAGCTCTAATAAGAACTGACCCAGATAGCAATAATTTAAGTGTGTTTTGTTACATTATTAGTTTAGTGTCTTGGGAGTTCACTGGGCAATAACTGCATATAAGGGCTAGGTAATACTGTGGGTAGGCAGTGGGAGTTGTGGGTGGTGGGTGTAAGCAGATGTTTTCAATAGCAAATACGTCAATATATACAACATAATAAATTATTACTTTAACTAACATTGATATAACATAATACAGTATAAAAACAATAAAAAGGAAGGAAAGAAGGGAAAGAAAAAAAGACTAGAATGAAATAAAAATCTTTAGTAACAATACAAATAAAAAATGCTATTTTCAGTCACACTTTGTACCCTAATTTCATACTATGCCTCATCCATACCATACAAACATGCAGTGACCTTTCATGCAAGATCCAAGCTCTTAACATAAATCGCAAGCAGGTTTAACATCTCTGATTTTTAATAACCATCATCCCATAATACAATTTTGCAGTTAATGAATGTAGTCATATTTGGAATGAGGGTTACATAGAAGTCCAGAAGTCCTCAGAACTTCACTAATTTTATACATAAAGCTTAGTTTACTGCTGTTGCCATGGTGAGAACTTCTCAACCTGTGAAAACAGTTATATAATGTTTTCTGTGGTGATGGTAGGCTCAGCTGGGGCTGGGAGAATACACATTTTTCACAGGAAGCCTTCATTTCAAACTGGGAGCATGTAGTTTGAAAGACATGCATTTACCAGGAAAAAAGGTCTAACAAAGACACTATACCAAGTTGCATTATGGGAAGTTTAAAGTCCAAGGTTTCGGGAGCTTGACTCAAACTAAGGACTTAACGTCAGGGCATTCTGGCCTCTGTTTCATTGATTTTGACCCTTTTTTGTCTCCAAAATTTATGGGAGTACAACAGTAAAAACCTGGAGTGAATGATCATGTGCATATATTTAATTTATTGCACATACTGGTACACAAGACAGCTATAACTGTGTGGGTAGTAGTAGCCTATTTTTGTGTATTTAGCTATTGCACGTGATTCACTGCTTGAGATGACATGTACCTGTGTGTGTGTGTGTGTGTGTGTGTGTGTGAGTGAGAGAGTGAAAAGAGAGGGCGATGATAACTCATCCTGTCTTCTCTGACCCTGTCTTTTCCTTCTTTTCAGAGACACAATGGGGACATTTTAACAACAGCATCGGTCAAGCACCTGAGTCACCGGCGCTTTGTGGTATCTTTCCAGCTAGACAGTGTCCAGCGAGTGGATCAAGACCTTTACCGCTGTGTCACCCAGTCCCCCAGGGGCTCTGGGGTCTCAAACTTTGCTGAACTTGTAGTCAAAGGTAAAGCTCTTTTCATTGTCCCTTAAAGGACCAGTGTATAAGATTTAGAGGGATAGTCATATAGAACTGTGTATCTCCATTAGTGTATAATCACCTGAACATAAGAATTGTATTTTCATTACTTTAGAATGAGCCCCTTATATCTACAGAGAGAGCGGATCCCACCATTATACCACCATATTTCTATAGTAGGACAAACCAAACACTGGCTCTAGAGAGGGCCTTTCCTGTTTTTTGCAAGTTTTGCGGCCACTGTAGGGTCTCCTACATGCTTGGAAGAGGAAGGTGAGGGGAGGTGTTATCAGTTGGTTGCAATCTTAAATGACACAGCTGGACACCACTCCAGTCCTACAGACTGCACCTTTTTCTGTCTTTCTCCCCCTTCTGTTTCTGTCATCCCAACCATCAGTTTTCCTGCTGTTTTTTATGACAGTGTATGATTTTCTGCTCCTCTTGGTCACAGTTGATCACTGCATGTGATTCAAAGGAGAATTAAAAATGAAATTGATCATGACAAACACTGATAGTCACTGTTGTGAACGCATTTCAAATTACCCATAGGACAACATTTGAGCATGATGGTGGAAATCATAGACATCTCTTGTAAATTGATTTCCACAAAACTTCTTAATCGCAAATTGTATGGCGCTTGATACACATGAAAGCTCTCTGGACGGCGCATACAATCTTCCTGACATGTGTTGTTTTTCTGAGCTGGAATTGTCAAACATGCTGCCATACTCAGCTCTTCAGCTCTCTGTCAAAAAGCTGTTCACTTGACTTGGACTCCTGCAGCCCCTGTCATATCATGTACCACAGATGGTGACCTTACTCCCATTACTCACTCCAACCCCACAGCCTGACACCACTTTGACAGCATAGTAATGATACGGCTGTAGGGTGGTTTGATGGCATAACAATCTCCAGCCCTCAGCAAAGGGAAAGATGAGAATGAGAAATAAGGATGTGCAAGATTCTCATTGTCCTTGTCCTCTACTTTAATGCATGCTGCTCATATTAATATTTTTTATAAGACCCATGCAAGGGCAAAATAGAAGAATATTGTAGAAAGTGTTTTCATTGTTAAGGCACAAAGTCAATCTCTTTCATAGATGTAGAAGTATCGATTAGGAGGAGTATTGTGATACGGACTGATTGGTACTTTATGCAATGGAGCCCTTTTGCCAAATTGGTAATAAACCCTTTTACCAGCCGCTGCCAGTAAACCAGGAGTCAGTGAACACTCTGATAGAAGGCCATGAAATCCCATTTATTGTGCTTACACTCTCAGCAAATAAGTATTATTGTGTTCATGCGGTGGTGGCTTTTCTTACTTTTTATAATCAGGACAAAGACGTTATTTTTGGCACAGCTCATTCTCTGCCATGAGTAGATGATGTGATGGCAGTCATATTCGAGTCAACTGGCTGTAACTCTGCAATCTATTTCACAGGAGCTGACAGCGAGTCCTTAACAAGACTTTCATAAATCCCTTTTCCCCTACTGCCCTGCTCGAAGAACCTAATCATCCCCTTGATGAGTTGGATCCACTCATTTCAAGACTGTAGATTGCATGCAGGAATCAGGATGGAAGTCTCTTATTGCCCCATAGAAAACCGCAACATGTCCACACAATGAATAAATCATTTTCATCTTTCTCCTTAAGGTGCTTCACGTCTCTGGCTTCTGTTGTGGCCCTCTAGTTGTTATATTTTGATCCTGCATGAGCACATTTGAAGATGTGTTTTCAGGGATTTACAGCCTGTTAAAGCATAAATCTCAGTGCAGAGAATTCCTTAATTAAACAGAAAGTAGCACTGAGAGCAATGTTTAGTTTCAGAATAGCTCTGTGTTCGGAGAAAAACAATGAAAAAGAATACTAATAATATACTGAGAGGAAAAATAGGGTAAAATAAACAAAATAAATGAATAGAAGGAAAACCTCTAGCATATTTTCCACAACTGTGAACCTAAACTGTGTAGGACATGAGTGAGTTGTTTTAAATTTCACCCCAATAGCTTCTTGCCTTTGGCCTAAATTTGGCCTTTCATTATGGATGCAGTCATTGACAGCACAAAGATGAGCTGCTGCAGGCTAAGGCCAGGCAAAGGGAAGCAGCAGAGAGAAGAGGTGAGGTGCTGGTAATGTCAAAATCCCTTAGAGGGGAGGGCCATAAAAGACAGAGGCGCCTTTGCAGGAATGACAGATTAGTCACAGCCACAGATCTAACTCTGATCTTTTCTCATGCTTTGTCCTAATTTCTTTTGCATTCCCTTCCCTCCCTCACACTGTTGCCCATGTAATTGTTCAGTGGCTTGGATCTGCCAGTAAGTGACATTTGACCGGTGGGCACTGAAATTAATCCTTGGTTTGGCAATTTTTACTGACAGTGATTCAGAGTCTCCTCTTTCAGAGTGGTGACCAGCTTTGAGGACAGAACACTCAGTAGGAGAAAAAGATGTGCAGATCATACACATCCAATGCACTGTGTGCACACCTGCTTTTTCACTCACTGCTTTGCTAAAATATATGAAAGGCTCTGAACGCCTTGTTAATGGGTATGACTAATCTGCTATTTGAACGCAGTTTGACCTGCTCACATCTCACAGTCTCTAGGGACTCATTTAAGACTCAGTGGGCTTTAGCATAGTGAGAAATCTTTTTGCTTAGAACTGATTAGTAAAATTAATACCACAACTTTACCTCCTGACTGTGCAGCAGCGCTGTGGGCCCGCAAGCAAATGCTATTACCAATACAAACATGTGTTTGTGCAGGAGAATGAAAAACCCTGCTTTTCTTTTCCTCTGACAGTACCTCCATCCCCCATTGCACCGCCCCAGCTGCTGCGCGCCGGCTCCACTTACCTGATCATCCAGCTCAACACCAACTCTATCCTGGGAGATGGCCCCATTATCAGGAAGGAGATTGAGTACCGCGCCAGCCAGTCCCCATGGTCAGAGGTGCATGGAGTCAACATGGTCACCTATAAGCTGTGGCATCTGGATCCAGACACAGAATATCACATCAGTGTGCTTTTGACTCGGCCTGGAGAAGGAGGCACTGGTCCTCCTGGACCTCCTCTAGTGAGCAGGACCAAGTGTGCAGGTGAGTTTCCAGATCCTAACACATTGTATTGGGCTGAGTCCCCAAGGTATCAAAGTGCTGTCTTCATATAGTATCATGTGACTGAAGGCTATGTTAGATAGTAGAGCTCAGAGTAAAGCAACACTCAATCATCATCATCATTAACTACACACTCACTTCATATAGCTGAGCAATTTATTTTGACACCTGATAACAAATATAGAAGTGCTTTTGCTGCTGCCAGCCGCTATTCACTGGCCAGTAGCTGCTGCTGCACTACAAACTGAAAATGCACCACCCACCACACAGCCTTTATCTATATGTTATTTGTTTCAAACAGGATCATGGAGTATTGTTTATCTTATTACTCACATCTTTTTCATGCCAGGAATTTGTATTTGTATCTGAATCTTGTAGTATGTTGTGCTTGTACAGATACCCTGTCTACAACAATGTTATACTTTGGCTCAGTTCACTCTATTCCCATTTGGGATTTTATGTTTGCTTTGCCAAATATGAAATGGCATTTTTGACTGGGCATAGATGTTGCTCTGAAAGGAGCTATTTTGCAATGTGCAGTTCTTAGAGGAATTTCAGCGTACACTGTTTAGATGATGCAGTTCCCTAGAGCCCTGTATAAGGGATGTGTGCTGTGTTGAACACCTGGCTGTTCAGTAGAAATCATAAGCGTGGGGCAATAGGTGTTTAATTCAATCTGTACTCATTCGCTAAAAGGATGCTGGTGAGTGATTTTCTAAATTGCACAGGCTTATACATTCAATCTAGATTTAGAAAGTAATAATACCTACTACTAACTATATCTCCTTTGCAATTAATGAAGTAATTTCATGAAAGATCATTTTTCCCACTGCTCAAAGTACTGATGCCCAACAGCCACACACTGTAACTTCAAAGAGTCTTGCATTATGGGGCCGCATCTGTCACGATAATCTGCTAAAATTCAATCAGAGAGAAGCTGATAGACAAGTTCTGACTCAGTCACTGCATATACTTATCTCATAAGAAAAGGCACATTTTGCTATCACTGGGGTTCTCTGAACTCTGGAGATGAGGAGACTAAAAGGGAGACTTTCTGCTGCCAGCATGGCAATATTAGTTTGACGGTTATTTAAAAGATAACAACTGGCTGACTATAGTGGCTAGCCTAAAGCAGCCATCTTTGGCACTGTATCTACTAAAGAAGATAGAAATTTCATACGACAAGTACAATAAATGTACAAGAATTTGTAGGTGACAGTGGTGGGGACTTATCAATCACAGTATACACAATATGCACAGTATCCAGTGCACTGTAAATACTTGAAGGACACAGAGTACAGACAGTAAACTCTGTACATACATTATTCACTTATAGGGCTGTAATTAATGATTATTTTGCATTAATCTGAAAGTAATTTTTTCCATTAATGTTTTGTCTATAAAAAGTCATAAAATAGTGAAAATTCAAGTTGTGAAAGTTCAAATTGTTTGTTTTATCACACCAGTAGAAAGTTTATCATAATAAATGACAAAGAAATCAAGTACCCACAAGAACCAAGAACCAGCAGATTTTCTTAAAAAATACTGAAACAAATATTAATTTATCAGAATAGCTAGTGATCAGTGGCTAATCATTTGAGGTAATATTAGTTTGCTTTCTGTTACACTTCACTCCCCTCTCCCTGTTTATCTTTTCTGCTCAGTCAGAAAAAGTGTCACTGCCTCAGAAACTAACAGCACACATATTTAAATATGGATTATTTTCAATTCAAATCTCTCATTCAAGGTGAAGGTTTGCCTCCCATTAGGCTTTATTTAATTGAACATTTTGTACTGCCCGCTCACATCTGTGCACCCCTGTCATCTATCACTGTGCAGACACAGAACACCCAGAGAGATGAGCAGGATACCAGGAAGCTACACCCATTCTTACCATTAAATATAATGTACACATATAGAGCACAAAGAGTGCTGTGTTAATGCGGATGCACACAGAGATGGCAGTCATTACTGCTGCCTGCATCTGCAATGTGTGCATAGTAGTAACAGGTAGGTGAAATGGAGAGCTTTGTGTTACCCAAAGGCAGTCTGTGGATTTGTGTCTTCCATGGTCATCACTCTTTTCTATGCCCAACGGTCTCTTCCTGCCATACACCATCCCTCACCTATCTCCCTACCCTGCTCCAGTAGAGCCTCCCTGGCCCCCTCTCCAATGACATATTAAAGCCACTCTCCTCTCCCAACAGCCAAAGACACCCCTCATTCATCAGGCACCATGAGTGAGCTCCCAGGCCCCCCTTCGCCTGGCCAAATCCCTGCACACCCCTCACACAACTCATGAGACACAAAAAATCACAATAAAAACCAGGAAAGTCAATACCAAGAGGGGGGTTAGGGGGATGTATGTGTGGGAGAAGGTAGTTTTTCAAAGAGAGAGAGAGTGAAACGGTAAAAAATGTGCGAGAAGTGAAGCGAGAGAGGATTCACAACGTACGGAAATTGCTTTCACAGTTGCTGCTATCGGTGTTTGTGAAAGTCATGAAACTCAGCCTTTAATGATGTATTTACATTTCAACCACTGTGACATTAGCTTGTTCAACCATGTGTGGGATAAGTAATGCTGCTATGTTTGCTGAGCTGTTAAACAGGGCATTTAGATGCAGTACTAGTTCAATACAGTGGAAATATAGGTGAAATTAATTTTGCCAGTTGTTGTGTCTTGTATTTTTTCCCTCAGTAGCTGCAAAACTGTGAGTGACAAATAGCGGAATTTGATGTTTTTCTGTAGTGCAGCCACGTCTGATTGACTCCTGCTTGACTTCCTCAGTGTTCTCAGTACTTACCTGGGCGTGTTTATGTGTTATAAACTTTACAGTAAGCTGCAACAATGTAAACCTCCTCCACCTAGTGTATCTCACCTTCTTGACCCACCAGGAGACTCTAATCACAACCTGGTTCCCAGAGCTCCCCTGACCCAACCTTCAAACCATCTGGCATACACTACCCCTCCTGACCCCTCATTCCACCACTGAATCCTGATCGCCCCCCTTGCTGTCGGCCTGATTAAGTTTAAGCAGGAGAAAATAGATGGTGGGCTTGTTGTGGTAATTTCAGGGAGGTGGTAATTATGCAGTGAGCAGAAGGGATATTTGGACCCTCTTTTAAGAGGAATTTAAGAGGAAAGTGAATTTCCTCTCCAGAAGCTGTGCCTTGCTGCCGTGCTGTAAAACTAATGGCCGTGAATGTGAACATGGTCTCCGCCTGGCTCTGATGGCCATCCAGGTGTGCTTGATGAGGCATTGCTGTGATTATCAGCACGGTGCATTAGCACAGCTTGAAGACCCTCAAGTGAATCACAGAGGAGAGGCAAGCATTTGTACTGCAGGTGGTCCCCAAACTACGTTAATGGGCTTCCACCTGCTGCTGGGTCACTGAACCTTCTGGAAAGCCTTGCCCATAATGCTCTTGGTCTGTTAGAGGGAGCCAACACTGGAGCCTGACTAAAATTAGGAACATTAGAAACACAAGTGCTTTGCCTTTCTTAGCATATCATTCATCATGTCTTCCACTCTGTGAGGCAGAATTCCCTATATGTGCACATTTGGTATGTTTGGATTTATGTGTGCTTGTGTTATTGCTTACACATGGGTAAAGGCGTGCATGTCTGTATAAATTTAGATGTTCCTGTCTGACACAGTCACTCCAGATCCCCTCCACGGCTGCTCTGTCCTGCTGCTGTCCCATGTCACAGTTTTTTGGGAGCTAATAAAGCAGAACCTGTCACATCCACTTTAACTTCCAGTCTCCAAGGATCAACATAGTGCTCTGGGCTTTTGGCCATGTTGGGGAGACTGCAGTTTTCATGCCACAGGGTGCCAGAGAATGGGTGCCTGTGGCACCTAGACAAATAAGACGAGGCAAGGGGAAGAGGCTGGCACAAATGTCCACTTTGAGAAAACCCACAATGAGCACACTGTGGCCTCTTTGGTGGTGCTTTCATCAACTCAGCTGTTAAATGCCTCTCTTTATTTAGCTCTCAGACTCTGCAGACTATCAATTGCACCATTAAGACAATCTTCAGTCACACTGAACAATGGAACATTAACATTTCTTGCTGGGTGCAGTCTACTTCTCTACTGAGATTACTGTGCCCACCCATTTATCTGCCGTCACATTAGTCTGGAGGTTCAGATCAATGCTCTGGTCATATTTCCATCTAGTATGAGATGCCAGACAGCAAATTAAAAGAGAAAGCTGGTGACTGCAGAGGCCTTCAGTATAGATTGGAAGTGTCATAAAATTTCACTTCAAAAGAATTGCTACCACCAGGCAGTAATAGATGCATAAGAAAGTGGGCATAGGGCTGTTGTATCTGATAATGGTTGCGTGGTTACATATAAGTGCTTGAGCATGTGTACACATAAAATAGGTAGATGGGAGAGGTAAGAGGTAAGGTAAGAGATAAGAAAGAGAGTGATACAGAGATAAGGGTGAATCAGACTATTTTATAGTTAATGTGTGCGTATATGTGTGTCCTTGCAGAACTAGAGAACATCCTTCAAATCCATTTTCTTAGATAATTCTTGTTTTAGTGCATTAGCCCCTGCTCAGTGAAGCATTAGCCACCTTATTTAAGTTCCCTGCACTAATCTGTGTTGCAGTGAGAATCCCACTGAGTGTGTGAATCAGTGAAGGAATGAAAACCTTGGCCAGTAACCTCAAACTCCACTGATCTCTCCCTGTACCCCATATCTCAGCTGTCATTCCATGTCTCCCTGGCCCATTACTCAACATCCACTATTAAAAGCATAAAGCAATACAATACATTATGTAGCATATTGCTTGACAAAAAGGCATTGATTATATTAATAATGGCCATTGATAAATGCCTCCATTGATACTGAGGATGTCCTTGGCTTAACTCTGGCTCTCTTCAGTTTGAACGTCCTTTCTGAACACTGGCTGGTCTGTGTCTCTGTGTATAGAGGCTCTCTGTATCTCTCAGCTAGTCATTACATTTGAGGGGGATATCAAAGACAGCGCTGTTGTTCTTTTAGTTTGAGTCAGAGAAAGACAGGGTTAACCCGGCAATGACCAGAATTAACTCGGTCCCTTCTAAAAATATGCGTCAGGCTGTTGCAATGACCCAGCAGTAAAAGTAACCAGCGGAAGTGAGTGCCCTTGTATAGCACTGGCATTTTTGTGTGTAGATTAAACTTCAGGGCAAAGAAGTAGAACTACTGGATAGTCTATTTGCTAGTCGACACAGAGGCGGGGACTGGTGGGAGAGCAACGGCAACCCACAGACTGTCCGATTAATTAGCGCAATTGGCATGAGTTGCCACTCTGCCATTGGGGATGTGTGTGTGTTGTGCTGGCAGCAAACTGACGACCTCCATGTTGTGACGGGGCAGTATGGCGACGTGTAGGAGGGGAACTGAAAAACTGCCAGGGTAGTCCTGGGACATCACTAACATTTGTCATTTTCTGGGTGCTCTGTCTGAAATCAAATATTTCACAGTAAAACAAGTGTTTTCATTTCTGAAATTCACTATTGTGCCTTCAGGTCTGTTCTAATTATATTGTTACAATGAATAATTACATTATTTTTAAAAAAAGATTATCACTGCATTTCTTTCTTTATTACTCAGTGATCTCTTTTTCTTCTTCTTCTCCTTCAATCTTTCTCCTTCCCAGAGCCCATGCGTGCGTTACGGGGCCTCACAGCCACAGATATCCAGCCCAGGCAGCTGTCCCTGCAGTGGGAGAATTTGGCGTTCAATCTGACGCGCTGCCACACCTACTCAGTGTCCCTGTGCTACCGTTACACCACGGCGGGAGGCGGTGGAGGCCACAACACCACCGTGAGAGAGTGCCTGGCAGTGGAACACAATGCATCACGCTTCACACTGCGTGATCTGCCACCATACCATGGCATCCATGTCCGCTTGTCACTGGCCAACCCAGAAGGGAAGAAAGAGGGCAGAGAGGTCACCTTCCAGACTGAGGAGGACAGTAAGTCCCAAGAGGAGGTTATAGAACAGATAGAGTAGAAAGAAAAGACAGAAGAAAATAAAGAATGAAAAGTGGCATTACAAAATGGCATGAGAAACCATCACCTGAACATTAATATATTTACTTGCCTACATAGAGAAATGCTTTTTTGTTATATTTTCTTATAAAAAAAACTATCTTACTGTATACTGAATCAATCAGTACTTGCTAAACTTCTATACCACTTAATTCTAGAGGAAAATATTGTACATTTTACCCCATACTACATTTATTTGACAGCTATAGTAACTAGTTACTTTCCAGATTGAGCTTTTACATACATTGTTAAGGATCAAATAATGTCTACTCAGGGCCCCTTGTCAAATGAGTTATTAACAAGGTGATACCCCCTCTAAATGTCTAAATTGATTTTATATACATAATTGTTAAAGGCCCCAAGAGTTACAACTCTGCATACAACATTTCACACAAAAATACAAGATTAGAGAATAGTACAAAAAACAATAATACAGATTTCTGTGGCAGAACTTTGTCTTTTTTCTTTGCCATTATCATCTCACAACCCCTCATATTTATATCTGTGAGTCTTTGAAGGAGGGATGACTTCCATGTTTGGAACCACTGGGCTATATCTAACTGTACAGTATATGAAATGGTCAAAACTAGCTGCACCTTGACCAACTATGACAGTAAAAATCTTACTGTACAAACAGATTCATCAGTATTACCAATCAAATAGCACAATATACAGTAATATATCAATGACGGTACCATTTTGCTGCAGAACGAGTACTTTTATTTGAATTTGCATTTCCTTTTTAAGGAATATTATATATTATGGCATTGGAGCATTTACTCAAGTCAAAGATCTAAATACTTTAACCACTGTATTGACTCCCACAATATATAGAATGTCAGTGGTCACAGCAATGTGTGATATCTACTAAATGCAGAAAGTACAATATTTTATTGTTTTAAAATGCAGTTAAGGATCTGGCAAAACAGTATGGCTGCCCTCCAGCTTCATGTGCACGTATAAAATATACAACACATCCTCATTAAAAAAACAACAGTATAGGTCTAAAATTCAGGCCGGCAGGAACAACCTATAGTTAAGTTTATACCATCTAGCAGCCGTAGTAATGCACTCTGGCTTTCCAGAGAAAACACTATTAAAAACTAATTATGTTTTATCAAGTCACCTTATATTGACATCATCAGAACTGTGTGACTTCCCTGGACCATAATTAATACAGCTGCTAGATGACATAAATGTCACTTTGGTTTTTGCCAACCTGAATTTTATACCTATACTGTCATTTGAAACTCAGCTTGCCTCAGCTTCGACAAGAAGACTATCCAGGCCCACAACCAGACCTTATTGTCATACTATCCAGTTGTAATGGTTGTTGTTGACACTTCTAGGTTTTTGTGGTTCGTGGTTAAAATCTACAAATCCATGTTTTAATCAGATATGCTTCAGATGTGGTGAATTTGCTTAATATATCATTATATTAACACTTCTAAGTGTTGTGTAGCTTTGTCAGCTCCGCTGTCTTCCTCTAACGCATTAATATAAACAGGATGACCATCTGACTGAAGCTAGATCAACATTACAAAAGAACCTTTTCATTTTCTTTTAAAATAACATAAAAGAGAAAAAATTGTATCTGAGACTCCAGCAACCCTGAGATAGGATTTTGTGCTTATTTCTTATCTCCCATTATTCCTTTGTGCCATAGCACATCGTCTGCATGGCGGCTGAAGGAGAATCAATTCTACCATGAAAAAATCAAAACAAACAAAATTCTTCAGAAAGAGATATGTAGAGAGAAAGATGGGAAAATATCATCAGAGACGTAGAAAACAAGAGAAAGGGTTTTTCTGAAGTGATAGGAGATAAATATATGCATATATACATACAGTACACGTCAATTATGAAGCCCTTTTCCAAAAGCCTTAATAAGCAACTCTGTCCTCCAGACTAACTGAATTCAAAAATAACAGCCAACTCAGCTGTTTGGCTCATGCTTTAGCCTCAGGCCTGAATCTCACATAACAGTCTTCCTCTGCACAGCGCTCACGCAGACCATGGGGACTGGGGCTGCAACCAAATGGCTCAAAAAACTGTTAACACAGTGAGTGTAGTTGAATGTTCAGACATTCACAGTCCTCTCGCTGCCATTCAGACACAAGTTTACCAGCAAACATCTGACATATTCATCAATATGCCTCAAACTTTGACAGAGGGCTGATATAAAATTATAATAATGTTCTTATGTTTTTTTTCTCTCGTCTGTGTTGTGGTTACATAATTGATGCAGTTCATAAATTAACTGTGTCCTTATCTGATGTTCTCTGCCTGCTCTCTGGCTGTCTGAGTGTCTCATGTGGTGCGTTGTTCTGAGCCACTGTGACATTCACTTCTGTGATATTGACAGGAGAGGTTCACCGTGGTATTAGCACTTCAATTTCCCCGACAAATGTTTGTTCTGACAATTTCTTACAGTTCCCGGAGGCATAGCACCAGAGTCACTCACCTTCACCCCGCTGGATGACATGATCTTCCTGAAGTGGGAGGAGCCTGTTGAGCCCAACGGCCTTATTACCCAATATGAGGTGAGCACAGAGAGATATTTCATTAAATTTCTATGTCCTGTCAATTGCCAGTGGTTAAAGAATTCAAGAACAGTATATGATTTTGACTATAATTTAACATTTGTCATCTACCATACAGTTGTCTTAATGTCATATTGCAGTAAAAGTTAACTGAACAGAGTGCTGAGGTTGAGATTGAATATATGCGTTCTTGACCTTGACCACAAAGTCTATGTAGTAGCTGTTCTGATTTGATTTGTCTTTTGATTTTTTCATTTTTTGCAGATAGCTTACCTAGTTGTCATGGAATTGACCATTTGCTAGCCCCGAACCTCCACTGTTGCTACACCTGTCAAGCTTTCAGTTCTCAAACAGCACATCATATGCGGTTAACAATGATAACAGTCGTTGATTTCAGACAGAGGTAGACAAAAAGAGACATTGATTTTGCCTGTTGACTGAAATGACATTGTTACTATGCTGATAGTCCATGTAGAAAACAACGAAATAAAGGAAAGATTATGTATTGTATTTTAGAGCTAATTAGTTCCAGTATCAAAAAGTGTGATGAGGAAAAATGTAAAATCAGACTAAATTCTAACACAACCCTGTTTGGATGCTCAGCCAACAAAACATTTTTTATAAAACTTATAACTCCACAAAATGTAGTTTGTAAATGTGTCTATGATATAAATATGTGTCTATAGGTGTCTATAATATAAATGCTGCTAATGCTAATGTTTGCAGCAGACCAACACACCTTTTAATTGATTCCTTACACAATTGCTCTTGTGTTTCTGATTTGGAGAATGCTATAACAAGCAAACATGACCCTACAAGTGCTTTCTATACCCAGTGTCTCTCTCATGTACATCTCCCTAATACATCCATGTGTACACCGCTTCATGTTGAGAAATCCAAAGCTTGACAGGCCTGCTGTGCCTAGTTATGGTTGCTAAGCTATGATTGGACAGTTTCTGTTTGGGAGAAGGGTTTAGCGAACTGTCAGCTAAAGAAATTCAAATTTCTTCTTTTCAATTTTAAAAAAAAAACCTATCTTAACTATAAGCCAACATGGATGAGAGGTCCTGAAAATACACAGGAAAGTGGAAATTTTAACATCTGCAATTCTATGACAAGGGGGGCAAACTCCATCTGCTGAGGAAGATGGTGCGATACAATCAAAAGCTCCAGAACAGCTGCTAAATTGACCTTGTGGTGAGAGTGCTTTTGTCAGCATTTTTGTTTTTCAGCAGCTACAGTGTAGGTACAGTGTGTTGTTTGGGCACCTTGTGAACTTGTTTAACTCTAACCCTAATTCTAATAGAACACAAACAGCACACGGCCAGCAGATCCACTTATTCTTAAGATTTTTATGACACCACAAATATTCAAGCTCAAGCAACATAGCATTTTGCCATTTGCCTTAATTAAAGTGACCCTGATCCTTTGTTCTTTGTCTGCTTCCAGGCCATAGAGCCCTACATCATTAATAGATAACGTATGCATCTGTTGCACTGTAGGCCTTCTGTCTAGCTGGATAATTATTTTGTATCTACTGTATACCTTCTGTCTGTGGTAAATCATCAGTAGGCCTGCCAACCCATCCTCAAGCCTTCTTTCCCTTGGCCTCTCTTGCAATGTCGCCTCAAGGATATTATTAAATAGGATTTGTGGTTTGACATATAAAGTGGAGGCAGCACAGGATTTTTTTTCTGTAGTGTGTTGATCTCCCTCAGCTGACAGAGAAAGCTTTATACAGAGCTGTATCCTCTTCATTTCTCTCAGATTAAACCATTGACCACTCTGCATGAGCCCATCGACTACCATGCTGTCCTGCAAACCCTCCTCACTGCTCTGTGCACTGTCGGGCATCTTTTATGTCTGCCTTTGTAGAGGAAACATGGAGGTCTGTCTGTATTTAGACACTGGATGGCTCATAATTCTATCTTCACACTAAGGAGGCATGAGCAGGCATTAAGCTCTTCTTATGATAATCAGAAATGCCTTTGGTTTGGCTTGAGTGGCATCTTTAGTTTATGTGGTATACGTCTGTGCGTCTGTGATACATGCTTATGAGCATTGTGTGTGTGTTCATTCCTTAAATGAAGTGGATCTCTTAACAGCTCTAATGTATACACCAATATGTGCACCCTTGTCTGATTGCAATAAGGTCATCTCATTTAGCTCTCCAATTTTTCAGAAGAATGTAAGTAGAAATTCACATGAGAGCCCTGCACTCAAGAAAAATATTTATAAAAAAGATTTCACTTCTAAAGGATACTTATAAACAGCATTTTGTAGAGTGTTATTCAAACTCATAAACACTTACGAATATTAATCTAAACTCTTGTATATACTTTTCCCTGTGCGGTGTCCGCAGTCCATGGCTACATAATGTGTTTATTCAGAAAGTCATTTCTCACTCACAATTGTTGAAGAAAAATTCCAGGTTGCTTGTATGACTTTGACTTATCAGCACCAATACTAATCAAGTCCCTTTCATCTAAAACTATGAACCCACTTGAGCAATTAGAGAATTGATTTGGATAAGCAAATTAATTTTCATTGAATCAGATCAATCGATCATTAGAATTACGACTTGTGACTGAGCCATTTGTGCAGATATTTAATGACCTCTGTGCTAAGACAAACCAGCTCTAAGGTGACTCTAGTTTTTATGACTTTTATTACCTCTTTTTTTCTTTTTTTTCCTTTTTTCTTCTTCCCTGGCAACAGATCAGTTACCAGAGTATTGAGTCGTCTGATCCAGGCATCAATGTCCCAGGACCTAGAAGAACTGTGTCCAAGTTGAAGAATGAGACCTATCACATGTTCTCCAACCTCCACCCCGGAACTACTTACCTAATCTCCGTCCGAGCCCGTACAGCCAAGGGCTTTGGTCAGACTGCCCTCACTGAAATCACCACTAACATCTCAGGTATTAGCAATCACTGACTGACTCTACAGTTTTGAACATGCGTGTCTGTGTGAAAGCTGCTTTAGAACCGTGAAATGGGAATAGAAACAGGCAGCCTTTGATTGCAGAGGTTGCTCTCTGTGCTATCGCTGCCTATCACTGATGCAGCACGCAGGTACAACTCTAGACTTCACCCACTGCGTGCTATAATTAGGATCTGGGTTTTATCTCTTTTGACCTTGGTATCTTTCTTCCCTCACAGAGGCACAACTACTGCTCCCAGAGTGTTAGAGCTATTTTCCATTGCCTCTCCAAACTGGAGACACACTGTCATCTCACAGACCTCAAGACATAAATTAACTCATAGGAAGCAGAGGAACACCACAGAGGGGACACTGCTGTGTGTATAAAGAAAGATGCTGTATATCCTTGGGACCATAATGTCACTTCTGAGAGTCTCACAGCTTATTACTGGTGATAGAAATCCAGCCTTGGTGTTTCTATTTCCTTTTAATGATGCATTTGTGCTTGTTAAGGGATGGGATTACACCTCTTAGAACGCACAACACAGCCACTCCCACCCTCATCTTGCTCACACATTTACTCTCTTTCACTCCTTTTGCCTGTATCCCTTTACAGAGGGGCCCAGGTTGTTTAATTATAGACTGAGTGCACAATCACTGCTAGCTGGCTGTGTGTCAGACAGAACGCTGGCACAAAGCCAGACCGCAGATAGAGTCCAAAAGTCTTTGCAGATCATCCTCAACCCCCTCCACTGGCCCACAGTGCAGAACATTCACTTACACTGAGCGTCTCTCAAATCGGCACTGACAGATAGCAAACACTGAACACCTTCAACAGCTACTACTGTCAGCATCTTCAAGCAATACCCACCACAGAGTATCCGGCTACACACATTTCCTCATTTATGCACACACATACACATGCACATATGCATTCAAATGCGTACGCCATCCTGGCTGATACACAATCATCCTTCAAACAGACTCCACCTGGCAGCTGCCATCAAACCCTGTTTTAGTTCTACAAAACCGCAACAGACCTTTAATGGCAGCAATTGCACATTCAGTTTTCCTTAATGCCTCACCTTAATTGATGTCAGCTCTCTTTCTGCTGTGGTATTAACAAACCACTTTTTAATATGATAATCATCGACTCCTCATGAATAGTTTGCTCTCCTTCCCCTCACTAATTGAAGAGAAATGTGCTGCCACATCTCTAGGGAGGAGCACGACTTAAGCCAAATCCTTTTAAATGAGAAACCCATTCATTTAGCCTCACTCCCATGACTTTTAATTGGACTTGTATCCAAGACAACTAGAGAGAAAAATTCAAACAGTGTACTGAACATGAGGATATGGGTGTTGGGTGTTAACCATTTTATGTGGAGGAAGGGATGGCTAACATAAAACGGTCTGTCAGTTTCACAAGGTGTTGAGGGGCTGAGCATATTTATGTGGAAAGAGAAAGGAGACACTGTGTTTAAACTGAATTAAGGTTGCCTAAATCAGCACTGGGTGAGGCAGTGAGTGTGTGTGTATGTGTACCTTGAAGATTTTTACATGTAAACTCAACTTTCTATGTGTCTACACTTGTCCTCAGCTCCCACATTTGATTATGGAGACATGCCGTCCCCCCTGAGTGAGACAGAGAGCACAATTACTGTACTTCTGCGTCCTGCTCAAGGGAGAGGAGCACCTGTCAGGTGAGGAAATCATCTCAAATGTATATATCAGGTCTGGTTTTATACTAAAAATACTACTTAAAAGTGCACATCCACTCTGTGTCCAGTACATACCAGGTGGTGGTTGAGGAGGAGACTGGGAAGAAAGTGAAGAGGGAGTTGGGGCTCCAGGATTGTTTTCCACTGCCTATGTCCCATGGTGAGGCGCAGGCCCGGGGCACACCACACTACTACACTGCCGAGCTGCCACCCAGCAGCTTGCCAGAGGCTAGCCCCTTCACTGTGGGCGACAATCACACTTACAATGGCTACTGGAACAGCCCCTTGGACCCACGCAAAAGCTACCTTGTCTACTTTCAGGCTATGAGCAACTTCAGAGGGGTGAGTAATGGTGAACACCCACCAGTGGCTCAGCAGACCTGGCAACACTTCATCATCTATCTGAAGGCATTAGTATTCAAAGTAAATCCAAGCCAGTGAGGAGTGGTGTTAATGAGTATCTGTACTTGCTAATGCTATGGTTGATGCTGTAGGACAGTTGGCATTGTCTGGGCTCACAACCCTTGAAACAGTATTTATGCCGTGAAAGGGGATGTTGGATGAAAACATTTAGAGCTGGCAGTGTAACTACTTGGAAATTATTTATGTTTGTATCCCACTGCTTTGATTCTTCACAAACAAAGCATGTCTGAAACGGGGAATTACTTGCATGCATTACTTACAGCTAGCAAAGCTGTGATTAGCTGGAATTACTCAGAGTCAACAGTGCACTTCACTTCTCTTCATTCATCATTCATCATTTTATTTTCTATTTTCTTTTCTTTTTCCTATTCTGTCCCATTCCTTTCTGTTACCTCATGTCCTTCATCCAATTGTCCTTTTATTATTGTCCTTTTTTACTTCTATCTCTCTACCCAGCCAGTTGAGTATCTTTGGAAATATCCTGTGAACATAGACCAAGATAACATAAAAATAGGGGTTTCTTTTATTTTTTCATGAATCTTGGTTTTAGATCTTGTGTGTTGACAAGATGTTTGTTATTCCACATTGTTGTGTTTCAATCCATGCTGCCGTTCTTGGGCACACAAAGCCCTCCAGTCTCTAGTCATACCCAGAGGACAACACATTACCTCTCCAAATTCCATTACAGGAAGAGCTGCTACCTGGGTGAGGCAATTACTTAACGATAATTGGGCACAGGTGCATATGATCAGAGGTAGAAAGCTGCTGCTTTCATATTCACATGCTGTGGCAATGTAGCTGAAAAACATTGCTGTAGGTAACGCAGCCTTCAGCTGTGAATAAATACATGCAAGCTGGGTCATTGGTCTGATTAGGGTCCTGTCAGTAGCTGGCTACTTTGTGATCACGTCACTTTTTTTTCCCGTCGTCTGTGTATTATAAAGTCCCTTGAACAGAGCTGGGTGGCTCACCCTTACTAGTAGCATCTTTTTCCGACCCAGTGGAGAAACACACGGAGGGAGTGCAGCGTGAGCACTTCACACAACCAGGCTACTAAGCATGGGATTAGATAGGGGAGGCCTGGCTTTACTGGCGGATGGGATTAGGTTTTGTTTTGTCTGGCAGGGGGCCAGTATCCATGACCCACAATGAATGGAGTGCAAATCACACAGCCAACACTGTCCTGGTCTTTCAAACACTGCCACTGTTGCCTAAAAATACTTACAGTAGCAGTCACTGTCGAAATGGGCACAATTCCAGTGTGCAAGGAGGGCAGCAACTTAGTTTTCATGGTAGCACAAGACATTCTAGAAAAAAAAACTCACTCCTGCACACATGCAGTTACTGACTCGGCTTTATTTCAAACATCAGATTTTTGTCAGTGGAACTGTATTTGCTCAGGGTGTCAGATAGAAAGCTGCGGTTTTGCTCAGTTCAATTCAGATCAGTGTGGTTTAAGGGCAGCTGGTTGCAGGGCATCCAACCAATCAGTAGCAGGGCACAGAGGACATGTCATAGCAGGGTTATGACAATATGAACTGACGCATGAAAACTGAAGCAAAAAAAAAGTGCTAATTACATGAAGTAAAATGAAAAAAAACATGAGATGGAAGCAATCACAGCACTAACAGACCAATAAATAATACATTATGACACTGATGCTCTCTTTTGCTTGTGAATGATATTATTAATATTACAGAGTTATTATTTTTCACTTTATAGTCTTTTGACAACGGTCACATCCAAGTGTTAATGACAGTCTATTAAAGACACAAAACAGATGATCAGGTTTGGCTCATTCAGCCTATATGGACAGAAATGTTTCACTAATGACTAAATGTGTTTGCGCTGTTTTTTATTTTGTCTTCCTGCTCATCCTCCAAGTGTAATTATGTGTTTCAGGCCTTTTACATTTTTGCACTTAGCTCACTTTGTCACAAAAATGCAAGCCAAAAAAGAGAGAGAATATAATCATTTTAAATTGGATTTTTTATGAAAACATCTATGCATTCAGCACATGCATGTACTGTGGGATATTTTTATTGTAATTTTTGTATTGTATACAGAAAAGAAAAAAATAATTATCTTATGCTCATTAATTTTAGAAGAAGGAAAAAAATAGTACCCGCTCTTGAACCGAGGGCTAGCTGGCAGAGAAAGCAGCTCTGAAAGCAGTCACATATTTCTAGCATAAAATAGGTGCTGATAAGGGTTTCTGCATATGGCAGTGGTGATAAAGACTACAGGTAGTTGTAGACTGTTTTATTATCTCCTTTCAAGTTTGCATGTCGGCCAGTCATTTCAGGTCTTTGCACCTTGAATGTCTTATTAAAATGTAAACTAAGTTGTTGCTTGCTCATTTTATCATTTAATTGTATGGTTCATTAAGTCAGGGTCTGTGTGGTCTGTTCGTCTTTGTGGAGGGACAACATTGCACCAAGTCCTCTACAACACTGGCAGCAGTGGGAATACTTTGAAGAGTATATGGGACCCATAATATTTGACATTTACTCATGCTAATTGTCTAGAGAGTGGCTGTCAGGCCTCTGTAATTGCTTTGATTGATCCATCTAAATAGGTACTTGAAAAACTATGGATACAAACTGTAGCTTTGCAGGCCACGACAGCATAGTCATTCATATACACTACACTTACATCTCTCAACTTCAAACACACACAATACAAAACCTTGAGTATGTGCCGTAGAGACCTGTGTTGCATGTTGGCATTTGTGTTTTATGTTAAGAGCTGCCAGGACTCACCAGCCCCTTTGGCGTGACTGGCACAACACGGCCAGACGTGTGATGTGTGTCCCACAATCTGGAGCTTGCCAATTAACTCTTGTGCTGAGCCGACACACAATGATTCAAATGTGCATATTACACAATGAGCTTCTATCCATCACACAAGCCTTTTTTTAAAAAAATCATTCACTATAAATAGATGTAAATGTATTGTGTCCTAATCTGTCACATCTTGTAATGATTGAATGTACGCTTTTTTTTACAAAGGGAGGGGTATTTAGATGAAACTGGCTTTTTTTGATGATCTCCTATAAATAAGTCATTGCCGTAGAAGCTCAAAGTCACCAGTCAGCATTTCTATAGATGCATGAAACGTGAACTGGTGATACACTTAAACTTACTTACCGTAGATGAATAAGTTGATCAATTATTATTAATTAGAAATGAGTGAATACAGTAGAGGATCATGAGAGATTCTATTTTAAAGCACTAATAAAAGTCATGCAAATGGTGATATATATCCTGATAAAGACTTAAAGTGCACATTCTCAACCACATTCACCATTCAGAACACTGAATTTAGAGGAAAAAGCAACATATTCAACATGGATTCAATAATGAGCTTTATTTTAACTTCAACTCTCTGACACACAAAGCAACAACAACACTCTGATTTTCTGTTATTTATATATTGTTATGATGTTGGATATCTATGTTAAACATGGTCAACATTACAAAACTTGAGAGGAATGTATGTAAAAATGCTCCCTGCAAGTCTAAAGCCAGGGCTTCAGCCTGCTCTGAATGCCTCATTTACAATGTTTTTTTATATCTTGCTGACGAGCTGATGTCAGTTTGTTGCAGATGCCTATAAACATCCGTCTGTTTCATAGCATTGGTTGTTTGCGTTGTACACTTGCATATTTCATTTTGTATTTCTGAAAAAGTAGTGAATTCCTACTACTATAGTTTGTTTCATAGTTTGTTGATGTAGCCTCCTTAGCAGCCAGAAGTTGCTGATTGGTTAGCTTCCGGAAGCTAACCAATCAGAACAGAGTGGGCTCATCAGGAGATAGGAGCCCAAAAGGCCTGTTTCAAACAGAGGCTGAACTAAAAGGCTGCATAAATGCCCAGCATAAGATAAATAAGGAGTTTTTGAATGATAAATCATGCAAATATATTCCAGTAGTCCTAGAATGTAAATATGGAAATGTGCATGATATGTCCTCTTTAAGGTTAATACTGTAGGTACAGTAGAAAGAAATGATGGTCTGAGGCCACATTCTAAGCAAAATTAAATAAATAAAAAAGTGGTCATGTTGCCTGATCACTTGATTGTAGTGATAATAGAATTGTAGCTAGATATATACAATCATACACAAGCAATCAATTAAAATCATTACACTCTACTTAATGGAGGACTGGTTTGTGAAAATGACAGTTTGACAGAAAACATGTTTGTCTACAGTTCATGTCTGTATTTTCAGATCAAACCATCGGGTTAAGAACTTGTTTAAGAGTCTGTCAGCTTGAAATGGATTTTCAATTTAAAAAAGCAATTTAACAGGAGTTTGAGGAGAATGCTTTTTGCTCATTTCCGAACGGGCAAATTTGCATAATTGTCCCATAATGCCTGAATTACCATCTGTAAATCTTAATTTGATAATGCATCTCCTCCAAGAGGTGGTAGGATGGAATTGGATTAGAGTCTTGGATCTCATTAGTGTTGTTTGACAAAGGTCCTTTTCATAACACTAAGATGTCATCAGCTGAAATTTGAATAAAATTAATTCCCTTTCATAGTGGTGCACTGGTCTGAAACCCTTCTCTTAATTATGCTCTCCCTCTTTCAACTCTCATCTTTTCTTCCTCAGCAAGAATCTCTAATCTCTTTCTCAAACACTGCAGCACAGCTCTCAGATTTGAGATATTTTGTAGACTCGTGTCGTCAATAGGACTCTTAACTCAGAGGTAATTTGTCCTTTTACTGAAAATCCTTCTTCCCGTAGTTTATTTTTGACTCTTGCAAACCTAAGTTATGTTTTAGAGAAGAGTGGTAGAACCACTCACAATTACTCAATTGAATCTTTAATTACTGGGAAGAAATGATAGAGAACAGTGCAGACGACACAGCACTGTTAAGTTCCAGATGTGGTGCAGAGTTACCTCATGTGTTCGTTCCATATCTAGGGAGTAAACATAATATTTTAATAGTCACTCATGATGTGTTTTTATCTGCTGTGATCATATTTTCAACATGATATACTATATTTGTGTGTCTCAGCTCAGTATTTTCTTTTTTATCACATCTCTTTTATACAAAGAGATGTGACACCCTCCCCTCTGATTTCTGTACTGTCTTTCTCTTTCAGGAATCCAGAATAAACTGCATCCGCATCGCTCGCAAAGGTAATTTAACATGAATATTTCTCCTCCTACAAACAGCGTGACCTTGAATGAATTGTACATCGGAGCTTCTGAGTGTTGTGCAATATTGTCTATTTTCTAATTTGTTAGATTAAAAATTAAGAATGCAATTTCAACAGTGCTGCATTGTTATTCACCTCTTATTTGAGTACAAAGGTGGGGATCTGGACAAATTTTCTCTGACAGTCTTGGTTGTTTAGCAGTGGGCCTCAGAGAAAAGGGCAACAAGCAGGGAGGGATTAGAGGTCAGGCTTTCATCCTGTTTGTTGGGGGCAAGGCACTGGGACATACTATATCAAAAGCAGTCTCTTTGTTCTCATCAGCAGCCCACTAGACGGCTACATCTGAAGGGTTCTGACCTCACTGCGGTCCAGAAGGGTCCTCTAGATCAAAACTTGCAGATGGAGCTACCTTGGCCTATCAATATGAGAAAGCCCCCCCCCCCCCCCCCCTTACTTCTGTACCTCAGCTTTTGGACTCAAAGGGACATGAAAAGGGCAGGGAAATTGACTCCAAGCTCTGATGGCAGGAGAGTCACTCTGCCACAGTACACCATCAGATCATGGTGAATAAAAGTCATGTATTTATAGTTATCATAGCACTGTAACAGTTAGTAGAGCCTTGCAAGTAAATTGACTTGGCGGGGTGTCTTTTTTTTTCTTGGTGAAGGGCCTTTTTTGTAAGTGAAAAATAAACGAGATGAAGCTCTCCTCAAGCATAAACCCAAAAGGCAAGGCCAGCCATTTCAGCTCAGCGTCTCACTCCATCTGCCCCACATAAACACCCGGTTGGGCATTGATTAATTATGCTTTCTCACAGCAGAAAGAGAGGAGTAAAAGAAAGAAAGGAAGAAAGGAAGAATGAAATGCACATAGGAACTAAAAAAATACAATGTGAATATAATATATGTAAAAAAAAAAAGTGAGAAAAGATAAGACAAAAGAAGGAGGAGAAAAAACTTTACAATGGAAAGTAAGGGCTTAAAAAATTGCCAGCATTACATCATTCACTTGCAGGGTGATGTAAAAAGCCCATGAAAGGCAAATTGATAAGAAAAAAAATTCAGAGGTTATTTCCAATTTCAAGGTGCGACAGGTCAGAGGTTTTTTTCTTTTTTGTTGCTGTTTGTTGTGATCCTTCTACCATTAACATAGCTTCTGCATCATCGGGTTCTAAGCCGTTATTATCAAGCAGCCCATCACAAGCAAAGTGGAGGCAAATGATTCTGGCTTGGATAACAAAGCTGGAGATTACATTTCAACTCCCAGGTGACAGTTTAATTAAGGATCCTCTGGCAGCCTCAACACAACAATAGACTTCCATTTCTCCTTTAAGTGCCAATTTCCACCATTGGGCAGCTGGCAGGTGCATGGATTCATGTGGAAATCTATTTCATGCTCATGTTTGGCTTAATAGAAATTTCGGGGCTAAATGTGGCAAAACCGCCTTATCTGTCCAAAATGTCAGAAAACTGAAATTGATTTTCCACCTCCTCATCTACATTTTTAGGCAGTATAAAGTATCTGTGTATTTCACTTGTACATGCGATTTGAAATGAAGTCACAGCATAAAATAAATAGCAACTTCTGAGTTTGTGGCAGCAGCTGTTTTTGAACGGGGCATCTCCAAATGGGCTGAAATCTTCTGTTATTTTCAGTTACAGTAACTCACTGACACAAAGGTGTCCTTTGGATAATAGTGTATCCCTGTGTGTGTGAATAGAATCCACCAAAATAAGAAATGAGTATAAATAAGAATCATATTTGATTCACAGTCTGACTAAACCCTCTGCTAACATAACTGCAAAATAAAATAGACAGATGTCGTCTATACAGTGAAAAGTGTACACACACAGAAATGTTACATTTGTGGAACAGTAAATTTCATGGGTATAGCAGCTTAAAAAGCCACTGTCGTGAGCAGTTTGAGAAAGAGCAGTTCCTTTCTAATATCACCCATCATTGATTAAAAAATCCCACCAAACAATAAACCGATATTGTCCTACTTTCAGCTTTATTTGGAATGAGGGTTACAAAGCCCCCGTAAAGTGCCCATGGCTGCAGATAGTTGGGCTAAAACATGGCTCTGTTTTCATTTTCCCTGCCCCAGATCTGATTCCTCCCCAGCAGGCTGTAAGATAGAGCTCTATCCCCAGGCCTGCTCTGACTTTTCTACCGCTCTCGAGATGAGGTTGTACTGTTCCAATAAGCTCAGAAGGGCTAGTTTCAGGGCTGTCAAGGCCTGGAGGACAGGCTGACACACACAGGAAAAAACTAGATCAGTGGGCCCCTAGAACAAGGCAAAGAAAGATCTACTTCTCAGCACCATTTACATAAGTATGAAGCTTTATGCCAGAGAAATGAATAACCTGCTATTATGATAATGACCTTTCCAGTAGCTCACAGACACCAGGGCACCTTGAGATTATACTGTAAGGCTGTATGGATGACTTGTGAGTTGAAGAAATATGATAACTAAATCAGTATTGCAAGGGCCAAAGTTTAACACATGTATCATGTCATAAAAATGTGCAGTTACAATATGAAAAGGTAATAATTTAGCATTGCATTGTCATTGTAACATTTCAAGATCAACAGTAGATTAAAGAACAATATGTTGCAAACCTTTTTTGTATGTAACTAATGAATGTGACTCTTACTCAGGCATATTTGCAACCGCTTCAAAAAAGTTTTCTTCTAAATATACAGTCCTTGTAGGGAAATGCTTATTTTCCTCTTGTGTAAACACCGGTATAAATCTTGAGAAGTCTAAAAGGGTGGTTGAAAACCTCTCAGACAATCAAACATGTATTCTGCTCGCAAGACAATCATTTTGTTTGTCAAGCACAAGTTGTCGTTATGTATGACTACAGGTTTGTTGGGCTGGCAACACGGACAGTCGCTGTCACCGCTTTATTTGTGTGTCTCTTTCATTTTTGCCAGCTATCTGAAAATACCTCTTGAAAATACCACTGCTATAGAAATGTGGCTTTGGCATTAAGACCATTATGATTCAGCGGATCCCCTCTCAATTGTCAGGATAAGTGTGAATGTCTGTATTGTCATGTAAAAAAGTCTACACTTGTTAGAAAAGAAGTTTTGTGTGTATGAGTCAACAGTTCTTCAAAGCTGTGGATTTTTTGTTTGCCCATCTCTATATTCAGTTTTTCATACTCTTTGCTTTAAACTTTCCCTTTAATCCTTTCTTCAGCACTTCAATACTTTTAAAAATGTGCATCTGCTTTCTTGCTTCTAGCGGCCTGCAAAGATCATCGCAAGGCTCTGGAGGTGTCCCAACACTCAGAGGAGATGGGGCTCATTCTTGGGGTGTGCGCTGGAGGTCTTGTAGTCCTCATCCTGCTGCTGGGTGCCGTCATCATCATCATTAAGAAAGGGTAAACGGCCGCTGATAACCCTGAATACAAACATGCCTCATTATGCAAAATCACACTGCATCTCCCTCATTGTTTTTCCTTCATGTTTTCTTTTGGAACATCTCAGTAATTATTTTTTCATACTTGCTGAACTTTCTAAAAGGTCATGCTTGTTTGGGGAAGATGCTGGACCAACAGCCAGTGCTGCATTGTTTTCATTCCCTTATGGTGTACCAGAGGGACCAAACAACTCTCAGCTGCAGAGCGTATCTAGGTGTGAAGTATTTAATTAAAGGCGGTTGCAATTCAATTAGCCACTTAATTACGCACACCAAGCAGAGGCCTGACCCTTAAATGAGATGGTAATTGGGTGGGAAAAGGTGTGCTTTTAGAGATTATTAGCCAATGATCCCACAGGTCTACAGTAGATCATCTACACCTCTTGCTCGGCATTTATTTCAGCTGCAGATGTAGCTCTGCCTGAGTCTCCAATAATGCTAAACCCATCTTACCTCAATAAGATGTATTGAAATCTAAAGAACTTGTTTTCCAAATGGAAAGTTACTCAGAGCTCCAGTAATCATTATTAAATGGCTGACATAGCATACTGGGTAATATTGAATAATGTTGATTTTGGAAGTAACCACCACTCTGCACATTAGTCCGTGTTGCTCTACTAAGCTACCATGAAGTTCGCGCCTAGAGAATTGATTGCTAAATTTGCTGTGACAGGAAACCACGTGGTTTAGTCCTTGAAGTGTAACACTGAGACATATTCGATTGAAGGAAACACATTTTCTGCCTCGCTGTGGTTTGGTCTGTCAGCAAATGCTTGGTACATTCGCTTGTGTCATGTGGCCGCCTGCACAGCTGAGCTCAGGAGAGGATGGTTCACATTTTCACTGTAATCAATGCATTCTGCCTTCAGCTGACATTGCTTTCATCTTACATCTCTTCTTTCTCTTGATTTTTTTTCTCCTTCTCCTGCACTCTTGCCAGAAGGGACTACTACTCTTACTATCCGTAAGTGACTCCACCTCTTTTCTTTTCCATCGTTTTGTGATCCATCATATACATGCTTGTGCTCTGGCTGTCAGTCATAAGTCTTGTTTTTACTCTTCCTATGCTCGTCTTTTTTTCTCTTTGTTTTTCACTGTCTGTCAATCTTTTGTGTATCTCATTCTTTTCCCCCCTACTCTGCTTTGTCCATTAATAGGAAACCAGTGAACATGAATAAAACACCCATCACCTATCGCCAGGAGAAGAGCCATATGGGCTCCATGGAGCGCAGTTTTACAGACCAGAGCACCCTACAAGAGGATGAAAGAATGGCCCTTTCCTTCATGGATGCACACACCTGTGGCACACGCAGTAAGAAAAATGTACTCAGTAAGCTGGTAGCCCTGTAGATAAACCTACTGGCTTACCACAACTGCACACTGCAATTTCAAGCTTTACATTTATCATCCCTTACTTTGTAATCTTGTTGACCATCACTCATTCACTCCATAAATGTCTGAAGCATTCTGAAAGATAGTTATCATCTAGTGTGAAAAATATTCTTCAGAACAACTTACCCTCCGCTATTCACCAGCTGCAGGTGTTACACAAGGAATCTCATAGGATTGCAAAAAAATGAGCATTGCACAAGTGAACTAACCCATCTGAATAAATCAAAAGAAATGATTTGTGATTCTTGTCAGTACCTCTCATCTTGATCTCCTTTCTAATATTGTCAGTCTTACAGAGAAGAAAAGACAAATGTGTTTACTCTTAAGGTGGTGCAGATCTCAGTTGCTTCACACATCATTCAAGACAGGGATGCTGTCACATCTACATAAGATCTATTATGAAGACATCTTTGCCCAGAAAACCTTATCAAAGTGTAATCTTTACAGTATGCAGTTTACTGTATGTGTCAGTGTCACCATACAGTGAGCCATTATGTGATGATAACATATTTTGGGACATAACACAAGCATGTCATCCCAAACTAATCACAAAATGTTTAAAAAATGATTTAATGTTTTACATCAACATCATAATCTCTCTTGTACACATATTTTTCAGCTGCAGTCACACTGAAATTGCAAATGTGACTGTGTCTGTGTCTGGCACAGGTGATGCTCGTAGTACAGTGAATGAGGCCAGCAGCCTGCTGGGAGGCTCCCCAAGGCACCAGTGTGGACGTAAAGGCTCCCCCTACCACACAGGGCAGCTCCATCCTGCTGTCCGAGTGGCTGACCTTCTCCAGCACATCAACCAGATGAAGACTGCTGAGGGCTATGGCTTTAAACAGGAGTATGAGGTGAAAGGGCGCTATTAAACTCTGCTCCTACACGCTTACAAGATAAGACAACAGAGACAGCTATTACACCTCAGCCTTACACTCTGACTACATGAAATTAAGAGCAATACAAAGTACTGCTGGTGGTGCACCAGTGTCAAGTACTCTGGACAATTGTAAAAGAGAGTTTTATGGCTCCATTACTCTATAGGACAGTTTAATGTAAAATCTCTGTATTCACACTGTGACTTTAGCAACCAACCTTCACTGTAAATTCAACAGCATGATTATAACTCCTTTTGTTCCCAAAACACAGCAAGTGAGAGAACAAAAATATTCAAAAAAGCCCTGATATACGTAATCCAATATCACAGTTGGGGGCCTTTTCACTTTTTCTCAAATATTCATGCTGAAAATTAGTGATTGAATTACCTTCATGCATATGTTACTTGTTTAAAGTTTAAATAGTTTCTGCACTTGGTTGTCAGTGATGTTTTAGCATCTTGGTTCCCATGGGGAAAAGAATGTTAGCTGTATTGAAGGTTTTTTGTATTCAGTGTTGTATCTGTGGAAACACAAGTGTCATGCTGACACTGTTGTGGCAGAAACATCTTTGAGCACCCAAGAAATGTCACTGAAATAGAGTCAAAGACTTTTAAACATAAAGCAGCTCTGGCTATTTTACTCAGTGAATGACAAGGTCATTGTCCATATCTGCACTGAAACAGCTGGTTATTGTGTATGAAAAATAAGACTTTCATTGTTATACAATAACTGACTTCACAAATAAATTATATTAATACATATATTTTAATCAATTAATCAATTACTATATTAACATATTAATCAATTAATTTATTATAAAACCAAAAGCCTATAATCTACTGTTAATCCATGTGTCCATGTTATAGCACTTTAATTGGGTTAAAGTAACAGTGGAAAGATTCTTCTTCTGTGGGTTGTCCAGGTGCTTTTATAGCAGCTAGAAGGTATCACCTCCTCAACATTTCCTGGTTCTATCCTAAATCCTCTGCCATCTCCTCTTCATACATGTATGGGATAATGGCAGAGCAGCATCTTGACACCAAGATCCCCCAAGTTTGTTGAGCTCCTTGTCCTAGTCAGGCCAGCTACCATGTTGAACCTACTTATTTTGGCCTCTTGTATCCATGATCTCATTCTTTCATTTACTGCTCAGAGCATATTGCCGTAGGGGAGGTTATAACAAAGACAAAAGACAAAGCTTCGCTTTGTGGGTTAGCTCCCTCTTCACTATAAAGTCCAGTGCAACTGCAGTGCACTTCCATACCTGTTTAACAGGGACACTATTACCAACAGAGAACTTGTAAGTTAAAAGGCTGCTGGTGTAGAAAGCATTGTTCTAGATGGAGTCGAGAGAGCAGGTGAAAATGACTAAAAGTGATTTTGCAGTTGTGTGATGCCTGTAAAGGTACCTGAAAATTAGTAGTTCTGGGGGGTTTTAGGGTGTTTTCACACCTATAGTTCCTTTGCTCTGGTCCAAATCAGTTGATGAGTTGGTGAACTTGGTGTATTTTCCCCTTGGTTCAATTTCTGTTCACACAGATAAAAATCCAAGCCAAAATGCAGCACCACAAGTCACATGAGAATGTTCACTCATTGGTCATGTTTATGGGGCAGGAACAAGAACATAAACACAGGAAGAAGGCTCTGAAGGAGGTCCACTGGCCAAATACAACATACTATGTTGTACTACTCCAGGCCCGACCTCAATTCATTCTCTGGCTTGTTGTTAGAACCTGTTAAATTTGCTCATACACATCCTACTATGTAAAGCTCACCTGGCTACAGGAGCTGTTTCACTCAAACTTGTTGAGTACACCTAGGAGGTCAGGTGAGGTCAAGTTCCCACCACAAACAAACCGCTCCACAATTATTGTGTTCTCACCTGCCCAAATAAATCACACCAAGGGGGAAAATGATCCAGAGTTCAGTTTAACCAGACTAAAAAGTGCAGGTGTGAAAACACACCTTAGTAGTTAGAAGAATTATGTGCAATTACATGTTGACTAAATATCTGCTAACATGAAATGGGACTTGCGAGCAGAGAGTGGTGTGGTGTGGGAGCCCATCAATCCTCCTCTGACTTCATCCATGAACCCTCCTCACCACCCTCTGAAATTAATTAGCAGGGTTAAAAAGGCATCTGGATCATACTGCTGCTGAAAGTATGAATAAATCATCCTCATTTGGGTCCATAGAAGACCTCTGTCATGACGGCAGGCCTGATGAGGTTAAATGTCTCAGGAGGTGCTCTAGCTTGTGAGTCCCTGTCCACTGCTAACAGATTGTAGGGTAGCAAAGAGAAGTGGGCGGGGGAGCCTGGGAGACTTGAGTGGGAAGGGAAGGGAGATGAAACAGTACGGAAGAAGAAATGTGGGGAAGGAGATCTCCCATACCCTATAACCTCCAAATAACCTCTTCTAAGAAGCAATGTTAGTATTTACCTCCCTCTGCAGCACATAGGGCAATGTAAATGCTCTATAATTCACAAAGGTAACCATCAATTTCATGCATAGAGCAACTTGGCATATGCTAGATGTTGGTAAGAAGGAAAACATTTCACATTACAAGGTATCCTGTCCCTCTTGATGGTGGCCCAAGTCACATAATATACAGTAAAAATATCGATCATGTTGGATTTGGAGGTCAGAAGTTGGAGCCCTCCAATAGCAGAGGTCTGACAGTGCTCAATAATAATGCTGCTTATGCTCAGATCCTTAAAGCTCGTCATCTAGTGAGTATTTGTCATTGGCTTGGCAGTCATGTGAAATAAAATTATCATTAATTCAAATGTGTAATTGGCCAGGTCATTGTCCAGGAACTTGGTATGGAAATCAGTGTTTTTGTTTCTTTAAAGGAGGGGGGGCAGGTGGAGTGTTAGTCCCAAATTGAACTGTAAATACAAAAATATTTCTTCCACAGAACATTGCTTATCCCCCTGCTGCTACCTCTCCCCGGTGAAACAATTGTGGCTGAGAATGGAGATCACATCCTGGGGAGAAGTCCATTCTTGTCACCCCACAGCCAATGGCATTCATGAAAAAGAATCTTTTGTCTCTGGTTCATAGTTTCCCCCTCTGGATCTCAGCTTGTAGACTCATTAAACTGTCCCTCACGGGCAAAACACACTCCACTCAAAAAATCAATACGCACCTCTTTGTGTCCCCCCAACCCCCCTCTCTATGCTGAAGTATGTTTTTTGATGCAGTTTCTCTCTCCATTATGAAGGAAAATGATGAGGAGTATAATATTACCCTCCCTTGGCAGGTATAGGTTTTTATTTCCCCAAAGAATACCTTAGTTTTGTAAAAACATTGATCAAGAATTTACAGTGAGTTGTAAAGGGGCTTGTACATGTGGCAGCTGCTGTCACTACTGTCATATCCCCACTGCAGAAGCGACAAAACAACAGCAGAGCTTTACTGAAGAACTTTCATCATACCACTTTGCACCCTGAGGCCGAGGTTAGGAAGGATGATGGACTCATCGATTCAAAGTTTATTTGCAGTAAAGGCTACTGAATTACTGCACTCATTTTAAATAACAGCAACTACCTCATGTTACTTTTTTGTCGCTTGAATCAGGCTTGTTTATTCTATTTCTGGACAAGATTATTCTGCTCGATTTTTTTTTTTTTTTGTCTTAACTCATATATGACATCTCTGATCGGATTTTGATTTAACATTGCAAGATTAATCTCATCATTGTTTTTTTTAGCTTTTTCGAAATTAGGAATGAATCTCATTGGGTTGCTAAAGCTACAGATCAAGAGGAGGTGACACAAAGTTACTGAATGGTCTAAAAAGGGACATCAGTGGAGGACATGTCCACTGTTGTTTTGTTATTAAAGGGAACCAAATAACGCACATAATAAAGTATGACATCGATTACAAATCAAGTAATTAAAATTATTTAAAAAGAAAGGAAGGAAATGCCTCAGAATTAGTTAGTGCCACATCAGTGTAATGGTTCAACGCTGCACTTGACTGTGTCATAATTTATTTCATCTCATTTGACTCATTTTGTGTGATCCTCTTAACAAACCCACCCTATTGATCCCTGCCAATGAGGGTTTCTAATCAATCTTTCACAGACTTGTGTTGTTTTGCTTCAATATACTGCTACTCTCTTTCAGTTTTTCTTCCTGTGTTACTCCTCTCTCTGCTTCTCTCATTTCTCTAGAGGGCTGAGTAGAGGTGTGAGGTGTGCAGAGAAACAGAGAGCTCAGAGGTCTAATGTCAAAAATATAAAGGGGGAAGGAGGAAAAAGTAGGAAGAGGTGGACAGGGAGAGAAAATGATGAAGAGAGGTAGATGGAGCTAAAGAGAAAGAGAGGTTCAGAGAGTGAGCGAGAAATAGATCCCAGGAGAGAGCACACGGAAAGAGGAGGAAAAAGTGAGGAGGAGGGTGTAATCCCATGCAGGATTTGGCTGGTTCTTGGCTCTCTGTGGGGAGAACTGCGTTGTAATCCTCTGCTCAGCATGCAGACTTGGGCAGAGTTTCACCAAATTCCCCCAGTGGCTGAAAACCCTGGGGGGAAGTCTGGTATAGACGTGTGTGTGTGTTTTTGTTCGTGGATCTGAAGAGGCTATTTGCAGGCTTAATTTGGCCCCACAGTGGACGCTTAAAAGTGGCTTATGACAATGTGTGAGAGTAAACGATTGCCCGTGCATCCATGCAGACAGGTGGATGATGGAAATGAGGAAACGTGTTGCTCAGTATGATGTGTGATATAATATGGCTGAACAGCCTGTCTGAGCAGATGCAATTAGATGTCATATTTCCATACAGGGATTGGTATACTGGATATAGCAGCATTCAGAAAGTTACTGATAGTAAACATCAGCAATATTTTACAATTTATATCTCATGGAAGAAGCTAGAATTTTTTGTTGTTTTTTTCATTTTTAAACTCTGGGCCAGAATTACTAAGGCTTTTGTGTCTGTTTCTCCCACCTGTTTTTTTTTTAATCAAATAGACACATACAACAATAATGCAACAGATAGATGGAGTCACACTACGTGTGGCATATATGCAAGTGTTTGCAGGGTGTACCTCTCCTCATTGTGGATACATTTAAGGGAGGGTCAAGGAAATAATAAGAGGATAACTATGTATTCTTTTGGATTTACTAAGGTCGCACAATTTGCGACTGTCAGTTTTGTTGGGGGAAATTCTCTGCCTCTGAGGACCAAGTTTGGATTTACAAGAACCACAACATTAAATCATTAAATATAGGATTGTATATGTACTAAAATAAACAATTATTAAGTAAAAGTATTTTTAAAAAGAATCAAAAATATTTGATTAAATTAGCCAGTGTTATTGTTTTGCTGCTTAGGTTAGAGCAGAGGCACACTCTTGAATGCATTCCTCATATTTTTGCATTTTGTGTGTTGGAATGGCTAAAAAAGATGACATTCTCCAAATTCTTTAAATACTGAGTACGCTCTTACTAGAGCTCCATTTAACAACATTTCAGCATTTGGAGAAATCCAGAGCTTGACAGACCTGCCAGGTATATGGTTCCTAAACTATAATAATCTGACTCACTTGATGTAGATTCTGGGTTTGAGCCTGCCATTGCCTGACTATTTCAGTTGGAATTCTCCTCCCCTTCTGCTATGCGTCTTATTGTTTTCAAATCCATGTCGCTACTGGAAACAACAACAAAAACCTCCAAGCTAGCAACCAATATGCAACCACATACTACTACATGCAACCACATGCACAACCACAAGTCGTATCACATCGTTTACAGGTGTCTGCTATTGTTTTATGTGGTGTTTTCTTTTGCGGAGAGTCCCCCACTGACACTATTTCGATAGGGGCACTGTCACTGCATCCTGGGCTTAGCGCCACCCAAGACAATTGTGACTGGTTTAAAAAAAACTTCAAACAAGCCAGAGTATTTCTTTCTCCAACAGCAGAATGATAATGGGTGCAGCTAGACCTTTCTCCAGTGCTGGCACAGCGCTAAAACTAAGTGTCGAGATAGGTCTGGAAAGGAGAGACTAAGCTATAATTGGACAATAACTGTTTGGGAGAGGGGTTTAGCAGATGGTCAATTTTAGAGTTATGTCATTACCTCCACGAGCCTCAGCCGTGATAGAAATAAATTCAAGGTTTATTTTGATATATTTCATTGATACTCTCAATGATTGTGTACACACAATTTTAACCCAGTTGAAATACGACCACTGGGTTAATATTTTGACTCTAACCTTAAATGCTGACTGCTCCTACAAGAATAGGTGCAACTGGCGGCCCATGAGTCATGAGGGCTACAGGATTAGATGAGGACTATATGATGCTCATGACACTGTTTTGTTTAATTACATATCATGCATGAAGCACCAAACCTTTCCTTTGGATACAGCAGCTCTTGATCTAAGCCTCAGCCAAGCTTGAGAGATGTACCGACAGGCTTTTATGATGCTAACCATGAAACACAATGTTCCTTAAAACAAAATAAAAGATGTGTTGAAATTGTGATTAGTGTTTATGTTTGAGTGTTAATGTAGACGGACCCCATATCTGTAATCTGCAACAAGTGTCCTTTTCATCTCTGTAGAGCTTCTTTGATGGCTGGGACTGCACAAAGAAGAAGGAGAAAACAAAAGGGAGGCATGACACCTTGTCGGGATGTAAGTCATCAAAACACATTTTGTCCTGTATAAAAAAATGGAAAATATTGTGAAAAGTTTAATTTCAATATCCTGTTCTTTTATTTCTATCCATCTCAGATGACCGCCACAGAGTCAAGCTCCACCCTCTCTTGGGAGACCCCAACTCTGACTACATTAACGCTAACTACATAGATGTAAGTCTATTTCTCTTTTTTCTGCCACTGTTCAACATGGGATACAAAATGTCAGCCTCTACTGAGTCTCAACCTCCCACACCCTGCAAAACCACAGTCCATCTCTCTCATTCCTGTAAGCTCACCAGTCTGCTGGCCCAGTTTCACCTGGACGCTTTCATCCAATCAAACACCCTTCTTAGCGGTGTTTTGCCAGATGTCATGGTTGTCAATTGCTGCCCCGGATCCCTGACCCAGACTTACTCTGCTATCACTTTTATTAAATGCATTTAATGCCTTGCAGAGGAGATGAACCTTTCTGTAAGATGCTGCAAATCCCCCTAAATTAAACAGATGTGATTGATGTTATTCAATCTCTGGATGGGCCCGGAGGAGATGATCCTTTCCACTGTTCACCTTAACTGTATGCCACACATGCAGTGCCACAGTAACATTCTCACTGATCATATGAAATACATGTACATGTTGCTAATGTGTCACGCAAGGTCTCATTCATATGTGTTCCCATTCATAAAAGGTAGAGGAGGATGTGTTTATTCAGTTAGTAGAGGTTCACGTTTAGATGGGAGTGCCGAGTCAAACCAGATGTTGTTAAATACAGTTTTAGCTCCCAAATATACTGCAGATAGACATTTGCATTTGTCTCCTTGTTGTGAATTTGCTGTAGTGGAGTTGTCAGCTTTTGCTACTCATTTGAGTTATGTCAAGGGAAGTCTGCCAATCTGATACAATTTTTTTTATCTTACAAGATTTTTTTGCACCCTTCTTATTGGGACTACTTTAAAGTAAATATGATTCACTGTACAAATTTGAGGCATGCTGATGCATCCCCACTCCTTGTTTGAGGTTGATAAGGGGTGGGAAGATTCTGTTTCTGTCAAAAACTTTATAGATTTAGATATAGATTTGAAAGATATTTTTTAGGAAGATAAAATTACTAGGTGCATAAGTCCTTATTTGATTTTGTTTGTATTCCTCCTTTTTTGACAAATTGTATCATCAAAATGTTGACACTAAAGGGCTTTTTTCCTCTCTTTTATTTCTCTGTAGAGAATAGCCAGTGGTGAGATGCTTTTAGAGGGTTCATTACAATGAGAGAGCATTAAAAACCTGGCCTGCTGTAAGGACTGTAGTTATTGTGAGGGTCTCCATTAGCGCTTAGGGCAGAGAGATGCAGGCATTAGAGGGAAAACACCACTCAGCAGCCACTATGGTGTCAGTGTCAGTGATGTGACTCCATGGCAAGGCCAATCCAGAAAGCTGAATAGTAACTGCTTAACCACAGTGGAGCATATTTTGGACAACATGCGATTATTTCACCAGAGGTTAAATAGAAAAGTTTTTCCTCCCTCTGAAACATTACTGCACTTTTAAAACAGAGGTGAGAAAGTGCAAGCTCTCTGTTTCCTCTTTCTCTGTCACTAAACGTCTGAGTCTCTGCTTGGCTGCGGTGTGTTTTGCTTGAAGAGGTGCAGAACCCTCTGCGTTTGTTGCAAATATAGAGCTGTCCAGTGCGTCATGGCTGTTTCTAATTTGCATTTCGTCTGCATTTAAAGAGTAACAGGGTCTTACTGACAGGTGTAGCATGGCCACAAAACCCAAATCACATACACATATAGAAAGACACACACTGTCATGCTGTTAATTAGTCTACTTTAAATGTAGTTAATGTAAAAAAAAAAAAAAAAAGTTTTAATACCTCAAAACACATTTTCTGCCAAAGTTTTGATGATTTCACATGAGAGATTTTTTGGCATTTCAATTTCTTCCTCTGCTTTTCTCAGTGGTTTGAAGTGGGCAGGGTTCAGTTGGAAAAAGGTGATATAACATACAGTATTTTGGTGCAACAATCATAGATAGCAACATTTGAAATAAGATAATAACAGTTGTGCAGTAGTTTACTAATGTTGCCAGGCTATTGTCACTCACATCTGCTCAAACCACACCCACACAGTCTTAATGAAGCTGAATAGCTGAGTGTTAAATCCCTAATAAATAATACCTTTATCTTCAACTTTGATTGATGTGGACCTAGTCATGAATATTTAATATTATAGAGAAATACTTCAGATCAGGATCCAAGTTTTCAGGGGCTTTAAAGATTAACTACTTAAATGCATTGCAACTCCTTTTTAAAAGTGCTGTAGTCCGTCACATTACATTTGTTACCTACATGCCCTAGTGAAATTATTTGTCCTGCTAATTGTGCTATAATGCAACATGCAATAAAATACAAAGACTATTGCCGTTAGTCTCATTTCCAATTAACAGCGTAATGTCTGTGTGAGACATAGCAGGATTTTTCTTTTTTTCTACTTACTTTAAGATAAAACATCCCTGGCACAAATTAAACAGCATGAAATGAAACTAAAAGTAATTTTCATTTGAGAGACACTGACCCCTAAGTTATGAGTTACCATGAACAATGAGTGCTCAAACACATAACCCTCAGTACTGCTGTACTTACACAAAAAAGGCATGCATGTACACACACACCTCCTCCCACCTGTCTGTAACCAAAAAACTGCTATTTACCAAAAGCTTCTTTCATTAACTAGCCTATATGTCTTCTTTTTCTACTCCCCTCCCCACTTCCTCGACCTTGGACCCTGTAGATTCGGATTAACAGGGAAGTAAGTACTTCACTGCTCGTTCTTTTGCCTGCCATCGCTAAATTTTCCCTGCCCCACCCCTTCATCCCCCCTGTTCTCTTCCCACTTCCCTCTTCTCTTTCCACTATCCTCTATCCACAAATGCTCAAAGGTCAGTGTGTTTCAGGTTTGTGCACATTTGACGAAAAAAGGAAAAGAAAACATGCCCTTTTAGCTAATGATTTTAAATGAACACAAGGAGATGTGTCCTCTCCGGATAGAGGACCCTGCTGTCTTTGTTAGTTCTCATAAGTGGCCAAGACTCAGGAAGTTTAGTTGCTATGGTGACCATCTTAAGTGCAGGAGTGGTAGCGTACATGCTGATAGTGTTTGGCCGAGGCCAGAGGAATTGTGGATAGCAGGCCTCACAGCACTGGTCATCCATCTCCATTTCAAACATGTCCCCGTTTATCTGACTGGGTGCAGTTCAGTTTAGCAATCCATCAGCAGTGTGGACAGACTCAGCATATTAGGAAGATGCCCTCTGCAAAAAGATAAAAACTGTTATCAGCATGGATTGCCCCATCACACTGATTTGATGAGAGCCGGTGGGCTTGGGAGTTTATTCAGATTATTCCCGCCCTGCTTTCTCCAGTCTGCGGAGCCATGTAAAGTAATTGGGGCATCAATTATCTTTTCCAGCTGCTCCTCTCAAAATGACAAAAAAAAAAACACAACGTCCGTGTGGTTTTCAGGGTGATGTCTTCATAAAGGGATGTCTCTGAAATGGGTGTCTCGCTCAGCTCTGCAAGGTTCGATACAGTAAGCACTGCCTATTTTCAGGAGGACCTCCTTTGAACAGTTTGCTCATCCTTTAAGTGTCCATCCTTCAAAGTCCTTCAGGTGGTCTCTGATGTGTTTATTCCCCTTAAGGCTGTAGAGGTGACATTTCATTGTTCATCCATATTCACTCCATACCCACCATATGAAAAAATGTCTGTTATCAATATCAAAGGCTGTCACATCCTTTGATATGAAGAATCAGAATTCTGTATATGTCAGATTTTGGCCTCTTTAAAATTCTTAATTTTGGTGATGATTTCATGCATTTACGTGAAACCTATGTAAGATATTTCTCCACTCGTTTGACTTGTTTTGAAGATGCACTTTTGTGACATTAAAGGAAGAATTTAGTGGTTTTGGTTTGTGAACTTTCAGATGCAGCACATATTGCATCTTCAATGAAAATTGATTTGTTTTTATCGGACAGAACTTTGAGGTTGAGTTTGATAAATAAATCGGACACCTGAAATTGAGGAGCCTTCTTCTTTAGTTTCTTCATCACATTTCTGTATTAGACTGTCACAGAGGTTCAGACATTGTTGTCAGCTAATCTGACTTGCCACTGGAAAAAAAATCAGTGCTGAAGGGATCACTTTTTCAGAGATTTATCGCTGGTTTGTCAAGATGCAGTATTTACAATGTGTTGCTTCAACTCCTCCAAACTCTCTGTGGAGTCTCTGAGGGCAAAGACATGGTCTGGAATCAGTGATAGGTCAGATAGCAGTGTAAAATTATACAGGAAACACGACTCACAGTAGCACTGAGAGTGGGTCAGAGTGGGAGAGCAGAAATGCAAAGAAGACGGGAGGAAAAGGGTGAGACAGAGAGACACCGTCCCATACAGCTGTTCCTGAGGCGCAGATGGCTTACTCAGCATGTCATCCTTCTTCTCTTTTTTTAGGGCTACCATCGATCTAACCACTTCATCGCCACTCAGGGTGAGTACCCACACACACGCGCACTACAGCAAGGCTATAGTGTATGTATGAGTTGTTGTTGTGATGTGTGTGTGTGTGTGTGTGTGTGTGTGTGTGTGCGCGCGCGCATTCTGGATGATACCTTTTGCTGGGGTGTAATAAATTGAAGATGATCCGGCCAATTATCCTACTCATGCACAGTCTGTTGCCAAAACCATCTCCGTGGCAAATCCAAAGGTGATAGTATGACTACCAACCCGTGAAGGCCGTGTTAGTGATGTCAATGAATTAATAATGAGAGGAGGTGAATAATTAAACACATTAATTATAGCTACTCAATCTTTGTGAAATGTGGAGCACTATGTTCATTGTTGGAGGGACAGCCTTTAGTTCACCCTCCGTTGCTCCAATACAAAGTTGGTTCTGATGGACAGTTGGACTCTGTGAGTTTAAAATTTCTAAACCCAATGGAGCATCTGTTTCTAGGGAGTTCCCATCACAAAGTCACTCAAGGTCTGCTCCGCTTATCTTGCACCAGCACCTCCTCTTCCCTCTGCAAAAGAGAGACAGAGAGAGGCAGATGAAACTAGTAATATAGAAAAAAAATGTCAGCAGTGTTTTTGTCTCTCTGCATTTCTCCTACGTGATCTTCGTTTTGAAGTTGTATCTTGCTTCCTAAGCATCTCCTCCTCAGATGACAATGAGTGGTCCTCCGGGCTTTCATCATCAGCTGCTGCTGTTTTGTCACCCATCGCCCCTTCCCTCTGCCTGGAATTCCCAATAGCTTTATTGACAGCACAATCTTGAGAGATCAGTACCCCGCTGTCTGAGGAAGGACACTTAGGTCACAATAATACGAGATTTCACAACACAACTCCCTTTTTGAGAGGGCAGGCTCTGATGCATTCATTTTTTGTCTCTTTCTCTGTTATTTCTTCCCTCTCTCCTACTAGGACCCAAGCAGGAGACGCTTTATGATTTTTGGAGGATGGTGTGGCAGGAAAATTGTTTCAGCATCGTCATGATCACTAAGCTGGTGGAGGTTGGCAGGGTAAGTGATGTGAACCCCCCACACCACTTTCTCCCCCTCTTGTCTCTTTTTTCTTGTCTCAAAAACATCCAACATTCACCATAACGAAACATTTGGTGTCTGAAAGGCTTTCATGTGTTTGATAAGTTTTGATTGCAGATGATCTTACTGTGCTTCTAATATTATTATTATTATTGTTCTGGGGAAGATGTCCCGTATTTACTGGATGTGAAACCTACAAATCACACAATGCTTTTGCAGTAGTGACCTTAAAGAGGCCATATTGTGTTTTTTGTGATTTTCTGTTACTTTTACACTGTATATTAAATGTCTATTTTATACATGGTCAGAGGTCCAAAACTTGAGGTGAACATATGTAAAAATGCTCACTTAATGTCAAAAGCCAGAACTTCAGCCTGCTCTGAATGCTTCGTTTTTACCTCTACTTCCTCCTCATGGTTATATATGTATGTATGTATGTATGTATGTATGTACTGGAAAAGGGGAAAAACGTCTGCCCTGGCTCTGCCCAAACATGAAAAAAATCTGCCTACCTACACCATTTTAGTACAGATTAAATAAACGAAGAAGAATTTATAACTGAACAGTAATGTTTACTGTTCAGTTATAAATTCTTCTTTGAACATTTTAAAGTTGTTACATGGATTATCCCATATTTCTGTCATGATAGCATCACAAAATTGGGATGCCGTGTTAGAGAAATTTATTTCAAGATTATAATGATTATAGACTCCATAAAATGTGCTATTAAAACTATTCTGAGCCATATACTGTATCAAGAGCTTCTGTTCTTGTATATACACTGCATGACCACAAAGGTTTAATGGCTATACTGTAGTATTCATATTTTCCACCTCACATAAATACCTGTAGTGTATGAATTCTGATGAAAAGTGTCCCATCCTTTTCAGTCTAGGTAAGAGAAGCGTATTACCTCAGCGGATGGTTAAAATGACACCATTTTTCTAGCTCTAGCCCTACATCCAATTTAGTTCTTCATCCCAACAATTCTGGGAACAGTCAACAAATGAGGACTGGTCTGTGTGTCTGAATCCAAATAACACCTCTATTAAATAAAAAAATTGCCTCTTTTGTGCCTGGTGTTGGTGAAAAAGATTGCTACCCTCCTGCTCATTATGCTTCCCGCCATTATGTGATTATTGTGCTTTTCTTTTCTTTGCCCTCTGAGATGAAATATCTGCAGAGGAACATGCTGCTTTTGTTCTTCCTCAGCATTTGAAGTGTTACCTCTGTACATTTTCAACTTATTAAATTTCACAGGGATATATCTCTGTTCTGGTAAAACCCACAAATGAGGTACTTAATATTTTTTATTATAATCACTTAATTCTAAATCACAATGACAAAGGTATGATTTTATCTCTTCAGCTTTCAAATGAATTTTTAGAATTAATCCTGTAAGATTATTATGCTTTCACTCAGAATTCAGTGCTTAAACTTCTGATAATAGAAAGGACCTTTAATCCCTGGAAATCCAAAACTGGTCAAAGGGTATAACAGTGACACTTGATTGACCAGCAAACCTTAACTTAATCTATAACTCTTTGCAAATTCACAAGCAAACATGACATAGTAGCATCTAGTTGGGTTGTGAAATAGCTGGTTCATTGTTACTATGATTATGTTATGTACATGTAGTGGTGACCTTAGACCATACTGACTGGATCTGATTGATTTCTACTCGAACTGAGCCACCTACAGCATTATTTAATAGCAGAGAATGAACAGGATGTTCATGTTTAACAACACCCTTCTTTAACAACAGATTAATAAAATGATTATACACTCATTAAATAAAATCTGCTAAGATTTCAAGTCAGAATTTTACAGACATTTTAGACACATTTGGCTCTAGTGCTGGCAATGTTTAATAGTTGGCCCACCAATTTGGTCCAGACTGAAATATCTAAACTAATGAATAAATTATCAGACATTTTTGTCCATTCATTGCCATTATCAGGTCAAATATGCTTAGATCTTTTAGCAAATACCTGCAAAACTAATGGCATTCCCATCAGCCTTAGCTGTACTTTGTATTTATTACTAAGAAGCAAATAGCACACTATTTTGTTAGCATGCTAACATGCTAAAAATAAGATTGTGAACATGGTAAACATCATACAGGCTAAACAATCAGGATGTCACTGTGAGCATGTTAGCATGCTGATGCTAGCATTTAGGTTAAAGCACCTTTATGCCTATATTACATCCACAAGGAGCCACTAGCATGGTAGTAGACTCTTACTCTTGGTTTATGTTTCATCTTCAACATGCTTCCACAATTTTGGAGCATTTCCAAAAATGTCAACACAAGGTTTCACTCTGTCTCACTATTTTTAAACAGGTGAAATGCTGTAAATACTGGCCTGATGACAGCGAGATGTATGGTGACATCAAGATCACTCTGCTTAAGACAGAGACACTGGCTGAATACACAGTTCGCACCTTTGCCTTGGAGAGAGTAAGTTTAGCTTCAAGATTTAATTTTTGCCTATCATCTCATTGCATTTGGTAATACTTGTTGTAACACTTTTGTTTTACAAATGAAATGGCTGCTAACCGCATGACTTTTATTTCATATACATTTCTGTGACTCAATGATGTGAACAAATAAATAGCCTTGGTTTTCTGTTACCTGATAAAGTATGAATTAAAATTAGAAATAGTATATCAATAGAAGGGATTAGATACTTGACAGGGCTTACGTCTGATGGGCATTAGGGCCACATGTTAAATTGAGAGGAATTAACACCAGTAGCTATTTGAATGCCCCTGCTGTCTTTCCAACATGGCTGTTACAGTGTTTTGCCCCTGATGGCCTCCTCGCTGTCAATCTCCCGGGGGATCTCTCATTGGAAGGGCTCAGAGCAACTCTGGAGTGACAGTGGCACAAACACAGCATTATCATCACGCTGTCACATTCGCTCTCCATGGGCACACACGCTGCTGCTTATTCAAATCAGCAAGAATTTGGGAGCTGGTGACAGCTTGTTTTTCATAGCTGTTTTCTTTTTTTGGATTTCTGTCTTCAACAAATCTTTGCTTTGCGCGCTTTACTTTGTCATCTCTGTACAGAGGAAGAAATTGCTGTGTGACTGCAGCAGCCTCCCAGTAGAGAGGAGAAACCTTCCAGCCCTCCCTGAGCTCTGGGAGCCTCAGTAATTCCTTTCCGCGTGTCTGTCACACTACAGCTGCTACAAGCATGTGATGCCCAGAGGCCTAACTGTCCTAGAAGACCTAACACCCCACGTAAATAATGTCCTGGTTGTCCTCACACTGAACCGAAAAATCTGTCACATCTATCACGGAGGGGGGCCATCTCTGAATGGGTGGAAGCACGTCTTGGATGAGGAAAGGGCCTGTAGGCTACCATGGATGCAAGCCATATAAATGTAGCGTTTCACATGTAATGCTAATGTGTACTGTGTTTCTGTTGACAGAGAGGATATTCAACCAAGCACGAGGTCCGTCAGTTCCACTTCACATCCTGGCCTGAGCATGGGGTGCCCTATCACGCTACTGGGCTGTTGGCCTTTATACGAAGAGTGAAAGCCTCTACACCTCCTGATGCTGGCCCTGTGGTGGTTCACTGCAGGTAAGATGTTTCCAACTGCTGTAAGCTGTTGTTACAAAACCAAACCAATAATAAAGTTGATTGTATGTGTTTTATTACAAATTATTTAGTATAATATATAATTTTGTATAATCACTATATTTAACATTTTGGAATAGAATAGTAATAGTTTTAGAGACAAGAGACTGCTATGATGTGAAAGGTAAAAATCATGTGACTAACTGAGGCAGCCAGAAGCATCTGTAGCCTACTTTTTGGTGGACTTTCTTGCTAGGTTACGCCAACTACTTTTCGCAGCTTTGGGGAAACTAGGGTAAAACCTGTTTTTTTTCTCTTCTTTTCCCTTTAGGTTTTACATATAAAGCAATACCATATATCATTATTCAAATGTAATTCTCAATTCAAAAACGTCAAATGTAAAAATGCTCATTATGAACGAAACAATCTAGGACAAAATTAAGACTCTAAAATGTTACATGAACCCTTTGTGGACATACAGTACCAGTCAAAAGTTTTGACAAACCTTCCCACTTCACTTGAATGAGAAAGTGTGTCAAAACTTTTGACTCATACTGTACATGCAAACATAATTTATATTTCTTAAGATTTTGAAAAACAAATATAATTATTTGTAAGTAGTCCATGAGATACTTCATTTTATGAATTACAGTTTTACTTCAGAATTTTCTAACTTCTCTTTCGCTACTAGTGTAGCTTCCATTAACTAAGAATTCAAAATGCTTCATGAGCATATCAGTTAAAGAAGTTACTGCCCAAACACAGTGTAGTAAATATAAATAAACCTAATTTTCTGTAAATTCATGCCAAAATGTATCAATCTCCTACAATTTTCCATGACAATACATAAGAGTAGAGTCGAACAGCTAGTAAGTTAACGCTCTTTCTTTTGGCCGCTAGCACTAGTGCTACTTGGGCAAACTCCACACTTACATAACCCTTGTCTTACACATTGTAGCACTCCATTTAACACTCCCTTGAGAGTCTTTTAAATCATGTACTGCTAATAGATTTCAATAACTTGTGCTCCTGAGCAGATATAAGACTATTTAATGCTTTAAGTGAACTTTAAGCACAGAATTCCTAATGAAAGATGTTGTTTGTGTGCCAGTGTGGGGGCGGGTCGCACTGGCTGCTACATCGTGCTGGATGTCATGTTGGATATGGCTGAGTGTGAAGGTGTGGTGGATATCTACAACTGTGTCAAAACCCTCTGCTCTCGACGCATCAACATGATCCAGACAGAGGTCAGATCAACTGTACAGCATGAAAGCCACTTCATATTCAACTGACTGATTGAATTGACCACATTCATATTATTCAGAAGGTTACACTGGCCATAATATGGTAACCTCTTTCCAATGAAAAAGTTCTGAAGAGTCAGGTTTTTAAACAGTTATTTCCTGTTGTTTGGCAATTCAGAGAGCAACGGGGGTGTATTATCATACTCCCCCTCTGAGACTCATGTAAAGGTCATTGCAATAGTTTTAGAGAAAAGACTTACATTGTCTCTCAGTATGCTGCGTAGGCACGTGCTGTTCTTTAGATGTGAAGATAATTTGCATATTCACCCCTTATTATGTAAATCCCACATTGACTTAGCTGTTTATTACATTTGTAGTTATTTGCAGGGGTGCTCTAATTAAATGCACACTGTGTGTGTTTGTTTACTTAGAAATATTTATTTATTCTCTAACAGCTTTGATACACTATCAACCTTATAGCACATGTTTAATTCAAAACGAGGCAGGTTATGAAAATTAGCCTTTTCTTCATATTGTCTTCTAATTTATTTATAGCTATATGTGTTTTTTGTTAAGCTGTTTGCACCTATATAACATACTCTCACATGTTAATTGAAACCCACAACAGCCTGCCCTCACATACACACTTCATCTCTGTTCTTCTTGCAGGAGCAGTATATCTTCATCCACGATGCCATTCTGGAGGCCTGTTTGTGCGGAGAGACGGCCATCTTAGTGAATGAGTTTGCTGTCACATACAAAGAGATGCTGCGAGTTGATTCCCAGAGTAATTCCTCCCAACTACGGGAAGAGTTTCAGGTCAGTCTTGTGCAGGGAGGTACAACAGCCTGACCTCAATCAATTTTTAAGTGCAGTTTCATTTTGTTGAATGATGCATGCATTAAAACACTGCTCACATACACAGTCATTTGCATTTATTTGGAGTTTGTTAAATATCATCAAAAATTGCTTCAATTACCTTAACAGAGCTTACTATTACTTACTACTGCTACAGGTTTTTTAGTAACAACAATATAATAGTAATACTACCACTCATACCACTAGTACTACTAGTACACTAGTACTAACGGATGTTGATATTTGAAAGCTGATGCTTTGCATAGTGAGACAGATGATAAAGTCGCACCTGGAGGCCACCATATTGATGATCCATTATATACGAATACATCTGAATTGCATATTTTCTGTTGTGCACTGCATATTTGTTTCAGTATTCAGAGAATTACATAAACAATAGATAGTAACTACATCTGCTTTGTTGTGGAAATGTACTTGAAAGCATAGACATTTTAAAATCAACAGAGAGTGCAGAAAGGAATAGACTAATGAATGCATATGTGCCATGTTTGCAATCCGTGTGTGTGTGTGTGTGTGTGTGTGTATTTCAGGTTTCCTTTCACTTTTGATTCTGTGTGACTGTCATTGAAAAATCCTCCTCCTGTTTTGTAGGAATGCGGTCTCTGAACATTTTATTAGATGTTGATTAGGAGAAAAGAGCCAGCTGTGTTCCCACATGCTTTACCTGCCTCATCCACCCCCCACCCCCCTGCTGCAGTGCTCAACCAGCAGCCGCATTGATTCCAGGTTTAGCATTTCAAAGTAATACTGGAAAGGCTTAAGCTCCTCCTTTAATTTTATACAGTTTTATTTTTATAAACTACATAGAAATGATAATAGATGTATTGTTTATGATTAGGGAACGGTACTGTAGATAGTGCAACACTGTTAGTTAGTTAGTTAATTACAAACTGTTAGCTCTTCATAAAGGAAAACGTTACTTGCCTTGCTTTGATCTTGTAAACGTATACATCTGACGTCGTTGTTGAAACCCTTCCCACTGCCCAATGAGCTCTCTGCCTATATATGTTCTGTCTTCCTGTAGACAGCAAACAGCAAACCGGTAGTACCGCAATCAGCACAGTCACAGATCTATTATTGATGCTGTGTATTAATGATCCAAATATTTTTTCATGTTGTCTAATGTGATTACAGCTAAATGAACAGAGTTCTTTAAAGAAAATTGGTATGCCATATTTCCTTTTGAATTTTTTTTCTTCTAAAACTTCATTACACTCCCTTTTATTATGTAGTTGGCCTAATTTATTCTTTATTCTTTGAAATCAGTTTGTCAACGTGATGTTCAGAGTATTAAAGATTCTTTCAATTAACATTATTGGATTCTTGGCATTCTCTGTGCCCCAGTCCTCCCTCCTCCTGTATTATTCACTTCTTTTTCCACCTCCTCCTCCTCCTCCAACATCTCCTCTGCTGTCTCACCGCTCCTCACACCTTCCATCTTGTCAACACTCACTTCAATTCCATTTAATACTCCTTTCACTCTCATCTCACCTCTTTAATATTTCCATTTGCAGACGCTAAACTCGGTGACTCCCCACCTGGATGTAGAAGAGTGCAGCATTGCTCTGTTGCCCAGAAACCGAGAGAAGAACCGCAGCATGGATGTGCTGCCACCGGATCGTGCCCTGGCCTTCCTGGTAACAACAGAAGGGGAAAGCAACAATTACATCAACGCTGCTCTCGCTGACAGCTTCCACCGACAAGCTGCTTTTATTGTGACCCCTCACCCTCTGCCAGGCACCACAGCGGACTTTTGGAGGCTGGTCTTTGACTACGGCTGCACAGCAGTGGTCATGCTCAACCAACTGAACCAGTCAAACTCTGCCTGGGTAAGGTCGGAGTGTTATGTACTGCTTTATTGCCATTGATTTGTTGACACCATAAGAGAGATGAGCACCATAAGAGATGTTGCAAAATGTTGAATTTGCTCACACAGGCGCAGCTGATTGCAGTGAAAGTTTTTACTTTCAGTCTTGAGGTTATCTGAACTTTACTTGAAACTTTTCCTGACATACCCTCCCTTCACTGTTTCTGTATCTTACTGTGCTTGGGATTAGTTCCTTCATGCCATTTTGTTGGGCTTTGATCCCTGACCACATTGATCTCAAGGCAACAGATAACACCCGTCCCAGTTTTTCCTTCCCTTCCTCAAGTTGCATCTCTGGAGAATAGGCTTGCATTACCCTCCAGCCACATCTCAGGGTTCTTTTTGTTGGCGCCCCACTTTTTCTCATGAGCATATGTCTTTCTCTGTACTGCAATATTCCCTGTTCCTTTTTTAACACTTTAATTATAGCAATGGAATGAACAGAAACATCACACAAGACTGAGATCTTGATTGAATTAAAAACATAATGAAACAAATAATTAAATGCTTGCCATAAATGAAAATTAATTTTAAGGAGAGATTTTGAAGTAGTTATAGCTCCTCTTTTAAGCTATTCCATTTAGTTTGAGTCCCAATGGCAAAGCCTTGGCTGGTGAAAGGACTTCATGGCTCAGGTGCCATACTGTAGAGGGCTATAAAACTCAGCAATAGATCTTAAAATCTATTTTAATATGTATAGGCATGGAAAAAAAATCAGCTCAGAGTATTCTGTAAAGTGGCTGGTTGGTAAGTGGTGGCCACATTGTGACTATGTTACCATTTTCTGACAGGAGAACAGACAGGAAAATGGATCATTACAATAACCAAGTGCAGATTAAATTAAACCATGTAACCAGTAAAAGAAAGGAATATCATTCTTGAGGTATTTCTTAGGTGGAAGAACAGGACTTCACAACCCTACACGAGTGAAATACTGTAGGCCCCTAGACTGAGATTTAAGAATTAAGAATGAAATGTAATTCCCTGATTTTGAGTAGAAGGGACATCATACATGTTAAAGAGCCAAAAGCTGGCACAACTTGACTACCGACGTGTGCAGCCAATAATTAAGATCTCTGTTTTGTTGGAGTTAAGCTGAACAAGATTGGCAGACATCCATCCCTTAATTGCAGATGAACAGTTGTGCAGAGATACAACTGAGTATCATTGGCATCTTTATGGAAATAAATGTCTAAATAATAAATTTTGATTAATAATGAAGCCTGAAGAAATCTTGAAAAGAGAGAATAGGATTTGTCCCAAAATGAATCTTTGTGGGACTCCACATAGAGACACTGCCTACACCCATCAATAGGCATAAGAAAATTTCTGGTAGACAAACAAAACCAATTGATTCCAGTCCTAGGAATTTAATAATAAGAATACTTAAATTCAGTGTGTTGACCACTAGATTTAGATCAGACATACCAGAACAGAGCATTCACTAACTGACTAACAGTTTTCATCAATATATCACTGACAACTCTTACAAGAGCACCTTCAAATACTTCTGTATCATCTCATGTATATCTATATAATTAATACGTATATATGGATGAATCACAGAAATCATCTGTAAAACTTGAAGATAATGAATGTTGAAGATAATGGCTTATACATCTTATACATCATATCTAGAGTGTCAAAGTCCCTGGCTTACGTCACCCTCTATCCACATCTCAGGTTTCTTTTTATTGGTTTTGAGGTATAAATACAACATTTACAAGCTTTGTATGATCAAACTTTAATCATTACGCATGTGAAATATGTATTGCATTGTATCACAGCCCTAGAAAACCAAGTGCTCACTTTAAATTATTAATCTTTTTTTCTGTCCGAGGTCTGCCTTAGTTTGTTGTAATATCTGTCCTTAAGATTCTTTCAGTGTTCCTTGGAATATGTGTCTTTGGTGGAGATATAGTATGACTAGTAACAGTGTAACCACAATTTCAAACACTACTATGAAAAATAGAACATTAAAACATTATGTAGGGTGGACAGCTTGTTGAAGTTACTTTGTTTGATAAAAGGTACAATTGTGAGTCATCAGCATAAAAGTAAAAGCAATGTAGTGTTGAAATCTGAGTATGATCAGTACATATACTGAAATGATCCAAGATATTTACTAGGCATTTGTATTGACATGTAGAAAGTGAACCAATCTATGATTATCCCAGACTGATTCCTTTAACTTATTTATTCTAAATACTGGTATTATTCTGTCTGGCTTATTGCATCGCATACATCAATGTCTATTGACTAAAATATGTGCTCATGGGTACAGACAGTTGAACAGTGTTGACAGTTTTTACAGTATGTCTACCCCTACCAATGTGAAAGTTTCCTATCAAAATCAGAAAAACCACTAACATGACTGTCCATGGCCTTGACAGACTTGTTCCTGTAGAACAATGTCAATAAATACTCTTAGTCTTTAATCCCTGTGAATGATGTTCTCGTCAAATTAGTTTTTGTGCTCTAACACCCTGTTTAGGTAGGTTGAAAGAAAAAAAAAACAGATTGCAGGTACCCCTGTTCAACCCAACTTTTCATCTGCTCCCCTTTAAATATTTTTCATCTGGTTTCTTTCAGCGTAATGCAGCACTTTTGGGTCTAGCCTGAAAATTGAGTTATTGCCACTTTAGGTTGTTCATTGCAAGATCTTGTTATGAACTCTGTTGTGGAGTTCATTCACGGCACTGGAGTACTCTGTCTCCCTCTTGTTGCAATCTCTCAAAGCACATTAATTCTCTCCCTCCTCATGCTGCTTCTCTCTCCTTTTTAACACTGCTGTGGCATCTTAACACCGCCTGTTCACTGTAGACTTACACTGACACCACTCTTACCATTGCTGTTTTATAGCTGTGCATCTGCATATCTGGGGATATATGTATTTTTTTAAACAGTACATGCATGCAGACTCCCCAACACACACACGCATGCACACACACACACATACGCATTTTCTTGCATAATTTCATCATTTGATCTTCTTCAAGTTCTCTCGTCCTTGAAAAAAGTTTGAAGAGAAAAGGCAGTTTCCCTGGCCACAACTGCTGAAGAATGTATTAGATCAAGTTCTATACGTGCCACATTTCATCACTCATAAAACAATCTCTCCTCTCTCTCTGAATTCTACCTGTAGCCATGTGTTCAGTACTGGCCGGAGCCTGGTTTACAGCAGTATGGGCCCATGGAAGTTGAGTTTCTGTCCATGTCAGCAGACGAGGATGTCATTACCCGTCTGTTTCGGGTCAAGAACGTCACAAGGGTGAGTCATTATGGTATCAAAGCCTGCACAGGACATGTTGTTCCACTCAGTGGTATTTCACAAATGATAACTTGAACCTTATTAGAAATGCATTAGCTGTGGTCCTCACTGTTAATTCAGATGTGACATTTTACCAACAGTACATGTAGAGCTGCCACCTGTAATGTGCATCTAAAAGCCTAATACAAGTCCTCAAAGTCAAAGCACTATAAGCTTGCTTGCAAAAATACTGTGGACCTGAAAATTTAAGCTGATGATTTGAATCTCTCTTTGCAACTCGTGTTAACGTGCAAACTCAAAGGCTGAGTACTTCACTTGATGCTGGATTTCTACGCAGTGTGTGCCTTTGCATTATTATCTGTCTATATTGCTTTCTTATGCATACACAGCAGCTCTTCTTGAGTGTATGCCTCATGGGAGAAAGGAGGTTATCAAACAAAAAATAAATACACTAAAATATAGCCTGGAGATTTGTGCTGAGCACATTTGCAGATCAGTAAAAAAAAACATATTCATGGACTATATTATGCATGGTACAAAGCACATTGTTTTGATATTCAGCTGTCCAGAAAATTGAACCGGAGCCACCAGTGTTTCTATAAGATGTTCCCATGAGAATGATACACATTCTAAGAACTTCCATTTCTATGGAAAACATGCAAGAGAAGCCCATTGACATGCATGCAATAAAGGTCAGTCTATCCCTTTTTCAATTTCTTCTTGTCATTACATAGGCGTCTTCCCTCTCTTAGGTGCCAGTTGGCATACTAAAGAAAGGCCTTTCATCATCATAATGCATGCCATATTTTCCATTGCAGGATACTCTTTCACCTTTTGATTTGTTGAGAAACCATGGCACGTATTTCATAAAAAGTTGAGAATTAGGCACAACTCGTGAAATAGGCTAAATAAAGGCACTGACAGTTCTGTCATGGTAGAGGGAGCGCAGGGGATGTCAGTGTGGTCTTTTCTCAACTGCAAAAAAAAAAGAGAAAAGCCTCCAAATCTGTGGAGACTTTTCTTTCATTTTTACTTCACAAACTTCACTCATTTTGACTTCAGACACGTCATTGTGTTGACTGTGTGTGTATGCAGGTATGGTTTTTACACCCAGGAATTTGCATAAGCGCATACATGCATTCTGCTCAGGATCACTGTCAACCAATTATTGAAGAAATCTGTATGCAAGGCGTTTCCCTGCTGCCATTGTAAGCAGCATGACAGAACTTCCTTTCTTGATTGGCATCCTCACCTCCTCTGTTGACTGCCCTTGTCATTCCCCTTTCTACCTATGGCGCCTTTTTTTCTACTCGGTGCACAACACTGTCAAGGAGAGAGGGCAGCTTAACACAGCATGGGAGGAATAAAATCACACAGAAATAACACACACCTTTCCCTATATCTGCCCCTATCTCAGTACATTAGTGTGTATGTTTCCTGTGTATGACAATGACATACAAGGGTAGGGAATAAAAGTCAATGGAAGTGCATTGTAAGCATATGTATGTGTGGGTGAGAGAGTTGTACAAAAAAAGTACATTGTGTAAATCCCACATCTGCAGAGACAATTCCTCCATGCATCATTGGTGTCTTTGCCAGCCCAATTTGCATGACTTACAGTTCTCCACTGGTCCCTAAGTATTACATGAGATGCTACAGGACAAGGTTATGAACACTCAGGGACTTCTCTCACTCATAGCTTGGGCCCCACTTACACCTGCAGACCCATATATCTCAAAGTCACTCCGCTGAGTGAGCACAGCTGAGAGTGCTAGCACAAAGCCTGGGGAGCACTCAAACATGGGTGTTAAGTGGCCCACACAGAAACACTAAAACAACCAGAAAATGTCGCACAATGACAGACAAGAGAGCAAACAGGCATATGACACCCACACATGACAGTTTAGTACACTTCTCATCCATGTGCTTTATGCTTTGTGTCTCATCTGAAGCTCCAAGAGGGCCAGCTGGTGGTGTGTCAGTTCCAATTCCTGCGCTGGTCAGCATATCGTGATGTACCTGACTCTAAGAAGGCTTTTCTCAACCTGCTGGCTCAAGTGCACAAGTGGCAAAGGGAGTGTGGAGAAGGACGCACTGTTGTCCACTGCCTGTGAGTAATCTGTTAGCAACATGTACTGTAAACTAAAAGACAAGGAGGCAAGGCAGAAATACATTTAATCTCTCTCTGAAAATTCTTAGACTGGAAATTACAATTGTTGAACATTTAAAGGTGCATTTAAAACCAAAGCCTTATTCAAACAATATTTACATACATTGCAAGTCACCACCACGTGTTATCTACCAGAGCAGTTACTATGAGTATGTCTCCTCTTTATGTTTGCTGCAATGTGATGCAGTGCGAAGTACTTTTCTGTGGAAGTATTTTGTAATGTCTTATAGTAAATTGTAAATTAATGTGCTGTTGTGGTGTAGTGCACTGGGTGGACATTGTGTGCTCTAACTCCTCTGTTGTCCTAAGCCCCCTGAGCACACGCACACTGATGAATATGAATGGGCCGTCCAGCTCGTTGCCAACCCATCACACGTTCATCCCCACCGCCCCCGTCCAAAAGCACATCACTCAGCGCTGTCACACAGTGTTATCCACGACAACCAGGAAAGAGATTATGGAGATCAAATCAATTATGGCTTAATACAGAATGCAATGGTTCTCACTACAGTAAATCCAGGACTGCCAAAGCACTGACGACGATTGATTACCTTAATATTGCTTGTATTGGCTGTGAAGGCTTCCACACCCACCTTCCCTAGGTTCGTCTCAGGAGAGAGGAAGTGGAGTGTCCTCTGCTGTTATTTCTCAATTTTCTCTTCCTTACAGCGTTCCTCATGTTGCTGTATGAACGGTATTAAATATCTGTTTTTTTAACAATGTAGCATGAACATAAGAACAAGGTTATCAGACTACACTTATTCTGTGCTGTTTATGCTGTATTGTTTCCTTGGAGAACCCACTTAAATATATTAGGAGGCTCATTCATTCATCATACAAACAGACGTATCTGTATATATTGCTATTGCATATATCATACATGTGTGGTATGTACTGCTGTATGTGCAGTGTAATAGAATTTCAACCTATAAAAACTGGTCCAAACCTAAACTTTATTTAACAGGGTATGGCTATTTATGCTGCATATTTCAAACACAAAGGCGATTTCAAAGTGCTAAAATAACATAATGCATTAAAAACATTTAATAAACAAGACTGAGGGGGATATTTACTAAGGATTTGAGGATCCTTTTTAGGCACTAAACAGCTGAGTTGCATTTCTCCTTGTTTACTTAAGGGCTGCACAGAGATTTTGCACTGGGAAAATTGAAGAAAAGCAGCACTGCTCAAAATTGCTTGTTTGGGCTCATGGAACATGTATTTTAAGGTGTTCTTGTTTAGAGGTGCAAAATATGAGACTAATAAATGGAAATTCATACAAATATCTGCAGCATCTAATTTATCACCGTAGACTGACCACTGCAACAGATGACTCTCCGTCTGAAATGTGCATAGCAGATGTAAAATCTGCTATATTCTTTTAGAAAACAACAGAGAGAGAGAGAGAGATAGTCTAAGAGACATATTGCAAAGCAGAGTTCACTCAGTAACACAACTGAAGATAAAAGAGCAGGAACCCAACAGTCTGTTATTTTTTTTTACACAACTTCACCTTTGTGTTTCCTGTAGGTCTGCCCTACCTGTTTTTCCTGACTTTTAATGCTTTAATGTTTCACAGCAACTTCAGTCCAGTGTGATATGATTGAGGCAGCCAATTAGTTAATTAGACCAGTACATCTGTTTACAAAAACAATCTTGTCAAAGGAGTTCAAAAGTTTTACTAAAAATATCCCACTGATTTTTCATAACTCATTCAATCACTGTTATAATGTTCTAATTGTTGTTGAGCAGATCCAAAAGTTTGTGCCCTTGACAGTAACTTTTATTTATTATTAGTAAATATCCCCCTAAAAGTCTATAGCCATGCTACCAGCTCTGTGGTGCTGTACTGAGCTAAATGCTAACATCATTATGCTTACATGCTCACAATTAAAATCCAACCAATAGTATATATATTTCTGTCTGGACCAAAGTGGTGGACCAACTAAGCAACTGACTGACATTGCTATCCCTAGAGCCATGTTGCTAGTGTGGCTAAAAGACATCATTCAGGAATAAAAAACAAATTGAATATCAAATTAAAAAGATATGACATACAATACCAGTCAAAGGTTTGCACCAAGCTCTTTGCCCAGTTTTGATTGGCTGAGAATTAGACAGCGTCATGTATTGCCAAGATGGCAACGGCCAGAGCAGCTCACTTTGAGCTTCAAAGCTGCTCTTCAGAAACCAACAGGTGACGTCACGTTATCTATGTCCATATTTTTAAACAGTCTATGGTTTGAACACACTTTCTAATTCAAGTGAATGGGAAGGTGTGTCCAAACTTTTGACTGGTACTGAACGTCTAAGATGTTTTTTTGTTTTTTTTTAAATAACACTCCTTCTCCTCCACAGTAATGGTGGTGGTCGCAGTGGGACCTTCTGTGCCTGCAACATTCTCCTTGAGATGATCCAGTACCAGAACATGGTGGACATCTTCTATGCTGTCAAAACTCTACGTAACTGCAAACCCAACATGGTGGAGTCCCTGGTGAGAGAGTCTGTAAATATATAGAGCAATGTGTTTCAAAGTGGCAAGAATATTTCTGTTATTATTGCTGTGTTTACACTTTTTTTTAATTTAAGAAATATTGTATTTTTCCTCAGGACCAGTATCGATTCTGCTATGACCTTGTCCTGGAGTACTTGGACTGCTTTGAAGGAAGATAGCAACTAAATGTTTACCACGGCAGAGGTATCCCACACGTTGGAGATTTGATTTAAGGCCACCCAGTGGCCCCTCTACTTTAATGTACGAACCTGTGGACTTGGCATTGAAAGGACTGCAAAGGAATGGAAGAAAAAAAAATATGGTCAAGGTTCTAACTTTTAACCTTTAATGTACAGCTGTGATTTCCTCCTTGTTGGTGATGTTTATCTCTTTTGATATTTTTTGTGCTTTTCTTGGTCCTCTTTGCCTCTGGACTAAAGCTCTTTTGTGCTAAGGGTTTCTGTAGCAGCAAAACAATATCAGCTACAAAATGGACCTACTCTATTCTGACGAAGGCTCACCTTGGCTGTGTTTCATCGTTTCATTCAAACAGCAAGGGGTTGAAATTCCAGAGTCACAGCAGCATTATCTATATGTGGAAGCATTTTCTTCTCTTTAAGAGCTACATACAACAGCAGTCCACTGTGGTTGTGGCATGACTTATCTACCATACCATAAACTGCCTTATTCTCTGATGATGGGACAGATTTATTCAAATCACTGAATAAATCCAAATGGTTGTCATACTGGTATACAAACAGCAACAAGAGATTTTAACAGGCCTACAGCATAGCAGAGACCAGCCCAGTCCTCAGTTTTGATGCAGAAATTGTGTGCAATGTGTTGTATTTTGCCATACTATTTTGTGTTGGATTACCACGTGTGCTATAGGTGGACGTTTCCAGGGACCACAGCAGTGGGCGCCACCATGGGAGATACCTGTCCCATTACTGTTTCAGTGCCAATCCCACTGACTGACTTGAATCCTCTTTACTTTGTTCTACTGCTTCATCTTAATATATGGCTTCAAACATACAATATGTACTGCATCAGCTAATGTTCTCACTCCAAACTGATTGTTTGTATTTTATACCCAGTGGGAAAGAAAAAGGAGCGAGAAAACTGTACTGACATGCCATCGTGGTGGTGTGAAAAATGATGTTCCATTAATGCTGTAGTGAAGTGTCTAAACCAGTGCTGCGTTACAGGTTTTAGTCTCTTTTACTCTTTTGTTGTTTTGAAGCCTCTGAATTTGGTTGTACTGTAAATTGTTGATCCAAGAAATGCCAGTTTGAATTTTATTATAACCCTTTTAGGTAGGGGGTTCATTTTCACAACTTTGACATGAAGGTTAGTTGTTGTTCCTAGTGGTGTAAAATAAATCTAAATGAAGAAAGGGTGAATTAACATTGTGCAGAGGGAAAAAATGCTACTTTACATCACCACTCCCTCTGAACATATTGGGCTTTTCACATTGGTAATATTTTTTTGCCCACAGACCTTATGGACAAACACTATTTTTCACCTACTGCCCAATGCCTGGAGACCACTACGACTATAAATGCCTGAATTCATGGGAGACACTCAGGCAGGTTGGCACGTCTGATACACATAATGATGTCAGCTTTGAAACATCCATAAAAAAGACCCCAACACACACACAGAACGCAAAATATATCTATTCTACAGTCCATTATTACCCTTTAAAATATGTTATATTCCATCATATCTCCTGATACTCCATAAAGTGAAGGTTTTCAAGGAGGGCGGCAAAGGTATCACTTCAGGGCCTGCCCTAATAAACATGGAGAGACACCTTGAAACCCACAGAAGTTGAGAAACGGCAGCTAGGCGAACTGTGCTGCAAGTTTGCAGTTCACTGGTTCATGTGGGATCACCAGAATGTGAGGAATCTAACAGTATACGCACGTCATTCAGCTCCCACGGGTTCACTGTTAGAGCAGCTTGTTTATGATGAGGATGAAGAATGAGGTAGCTATAGTGTAGTCGGGTGATCTGACACGTGATCGCTGGAGTACAACAGGAAGTGCCTGGACATTTTTTCTCGAGGGTGGAAGGAATGTGTACATACAGATGTATATTAATGTTATGTGAATACTATGTGAATAATATACTATATGTTTGCCCAGAGTAAAGACGTACAGTAAGTAACCACTACATAACCACGAATCTGAATGTGCTGTAAATGACCATTTTGTGAGTTTATTGCCAGAAATTTTAACAACAGAGTATGAACGTGTCCCTGAGTGTTTTTCCCAGCACTCTCTTGAGTAAAACAGGTCTGTCAAAGCATGTGTGAATCCATTGTCTTGGCTTTGCATTTCATTTAGTTCATTTCAAAATATCCTGATCCACATCATTTATTTCAGCCACTGTGTTTTCCAGCAGCCGCAATTGTGCGAGTGCATTGTACTTTTACCATTCCAAAGCTTTTTCTCACGACTGCTCTCGGAGTGGTGGCCACAGCCATGAGAGTACCGTTGATTTTGCTTGTGTGTTTCTGTATGAACCAATGGTACATGACTACTGTGTTTTTGACCATTGTATTTGTGGGGCAAGGTGTGTATTTAATGAGGGAGATGGAAGAAGAAAGATTTATTTTGGGTTGGGAAGGGGGTTTGTTCAATTATCAACAATAAAAGAACATGGGGGAAAAATAGATGTGTTGTCATTTTATCACTGGATGTTCTGTCAAAAATGCATACAAAGCAAAAAAAAAAAGAAAAAAAATTCTGTGTGGTGTTATGATTGGTTTGTCAGCAGTAGCAGAAAACTGACAGCTGGACATGGACTTCCTGTCTATAAGCCTCTGACCCTCCTGCGGTTTCTCACATGGATGTGGTCTGTTAGCAGTTTCCTTCGCCTTGAACCACATCAACCATTTGATCTCTCCCCTCTTTTTAATCTCTTGCCTTATTTCATTTCTCTTTCATCCTTCTCCATTTCTCCTTCTTTGCCACTCTGCCCGGAGAAAGGTGACTCCCGACCACAGACTTCCTCTCTCAACCACGGCTATGCTGAATAATGCAGCTTGCAAACTGATCCAGTGTTTAGCAGAGGGACAAATCACATTAATTAGAGGACAAGACCCCCTACTGTTGGGTTGAGTACAATATATCCCATATAGATTATTTGGAGCGAGAGATTGATTAGACTTAAAAAAAAAAAAAAACAACACCAAAAAAACAGAAAAAGAAAACTGTCAGACACGGTGAAGGAGTATGTTGGTAAGTGTTCTTCAGATGAGATTATTCATTTGTCATTTTAGAAATAAGGAGCAATAATGCATCATGGATTTAATGTGACATGGACAAGGTCATTTACACTGCCCTATTTAATAATAATACAAGATTTTTCAATTTCCTTTTTCACTTGCAGAACCCTATTACAACATGAAATCCTCTGCGGCAGGCTCCATCATCCTCTACGGCTCATATTTGACTGGTAGTTTAAATTAGCCAGTAATTGGACTCTTATCATTTGATTCTGATGGAGTGATAACTGTCCTGTGCAAGGTAACTTATCACTAGGCCAGGATCCGTTTTTTTCTTTTCTCCCCGGGCTTCGTGTCTTATATTCTTCCACAGTCTCCCTGACGAGTCTGTAAAATGGCAGTGAGGTCCAACGGCTATAGTGGTGTCAAGGGGGGAGATAAAGCTATTAACTACACTGGAAAGTCTGCTGACTTGTTGCCAAATGGCTGCAGAAATTTTATACAGGTTATACAGGTTTTCCTTTGGTGAGAGCGGTGGCATCCAACTAGGCAGAAGCACTACCCTTGGCGCAGTGCACCAGTGCACCACTCTATTTTGCCACTGAGCATTGTGCTCAAAGTTCAAATTATTTCAACTTTAACTTGGTTGCTGCTGACCTTTCAAAGTACAACCAATGAGGTAACAGATGTATGTGATGTAACCAGAAGCGACACATACAAGCAGGGGAAGTAGAGAGTGATGGGTGAAAAACTCATATTCTCTGTTTCAGAGTCCCTGGAAGTCATCATTAAAAACATATCACGATCTTAAAAGTAATGCAATTGCTGGGGCTTTCCTTTGAAATAAACTCAAATGCACCAGATACAAAATGACTGAAACTGATGGCATCTGGAGAAATTGGCAACAATGTTCTTTAAATACCCTGGCAGCCCCCTTGTTACCTACCTTGTGCACTTTTTGATGACATATACCTGTGCTGCGCTTTCGCCTCTACACCAAGTGTCTGCATGATGTTCTGCAGCATAATTTGCGGTGAGCAAAGAACAAATTTCTTATCATCTGAAGGCAGCTTTACATTGGCAAAATGTTTTGCTTCAAAGCACAGTGGTATAGCCTATAGATGTTAAATGTTTCCTCTTTCATGCCAAATGCGTTGCTAATAGATGCAGATAACATCCAATATTCTCACAGAGGATATTGTCACAAAAGCTTTTGCAGATGACCTTGCCCAAGCCTCAGTCGATAAGTAGAAACACAAGATGTGTATCCTTTTATGAAAATAGTTTTAGAGCCTTTTATAAAAGAGGAGAAAGACAGATTATATGATTTCATAGAAACGATACTTGACTTGTAAATAGACTGCTATCCTCTGAGGAGAAATACTTTTCCTCCGTCTGTGCATTTTTAAGACGCACAAGGTGAAATGTGAACACACAAACAGACACACATTATCTTGTCTTACCATCCTGGTGGTACTCAGCTTCTGCTGGATAGTGAAGCAGACAAGACAGGTGGCTCCAGCTTTGTGCTCAGCAGAGCAAGGACAGAGAGGAGCTGGCCAGATGGCTCTGTCCACCATGTTTTCTCACTGGCTCCATTGCCACAGTTGGTCTGACTGAAGCCCTTATCTCACCAGTGTGCTCTCTCAGTTCAGTGAAAGTCATGGTTCACAAGAATCCAGCCTGGATCACTCAGGTAAACAAGGAGCCTGACACAGATAACCAGATTCAAAGGACACACGAGTGACTCAACCATCCCTTTACTCTTTATCTCACTCACCCTTCGCTGTTACAAACTCGAGTAGTTTGCTTCCGCCGCAGACACCAGACACCTTTAACTTGGAATCCTTTGACCTGTGTTAATTTGTGGCCTTGAATTCAACAGCTGAATTAAGCCACTGGGGGGAAACAAAAGGGTTGGTGTGAAGTGACCACCATAAAATAAAACAGGACAGAGAGGAGCTGTGGGGGAAAGGGAAGGGAAAGCAAAGGATAAAGTTTTGGAATTTACCATGTTAAAACATCAAGGCATAAAAAATATGTCTTTGCCTGTCACCCCTCTCTTGATAACAATAAAAGCTCAGGTGAAGTACAGGCTAAAGTTATTTTGCTCCACATCTCTCGTTGTTAGTGCACATAGAGATGTTGAGCCTTGAGAAGCCTGGGGAGAAGCTTGTAAATGATCTTATGTCAACATGAACCATTTCTAGTATGTGGCGATAAAGCATCTCCAAGTTGTCATAAATTTGAGAGATGAGCTTATCAAAAGGTCAGCCCTTTGAGGGACTGGCTTAGCAACTGGATTTATCCTTCGGTTTATTTAGAGCAGAAAAATGGGGCTAACATCAATCACACTTCATTGTGATCCTTGACAAACTTCAATAGGAGCAGAAGTCTTTTTTGATTTCTTTTAAGGTTAGTGTCCAGAAAAATACATATACAAACACTATACTAACATATACAAACATTAGAAATAGACTATAGTCAGTAAAGTGTAACACTTCCGTTTATTGCCTTAAAAAATCCCCAATGATGCTGGCATACAGCAGCTACAACCTATTATTCAAAGGAGTAAATAAACTAAATTGTAAGCCTGTTGTAAGCTGTTCGCACTTGTGTCAGAGTCACTGGATAATTACATGTCCACAGTACAGTCTGTAATGAGTTGATTTCTACCTCTGTATTTGTGGCGACTGAGTACACATTTTGTCACGCACTTTGTCTTTTTTAAATCATTAATTCAAAGACAGGACTCAGGTTAATATGAAACCTGCTATCAACTTTCAAGGCACTTAAAAACAACAAAGGTAAGATGTCCTGTCTGCTCTGCACAGTATTTACTTCCATGGTTGCTTTCTAGCTTTGTACTTGCTCTGTCTGTTTGCCCCTCTTTTCTCCCTTCACCAACTTCTCTCTTATCCCTCTATCTCACTCATTCTCTCACTCTTGTTTTCACTTTTCTTCTCCAGCTGTTATTGAAATAGATGCAGCCACGAGAGGACAGCTGTGCAACTGATAGTACTGCATTAACCTCCGGGAGAACAACAGTCGTCCTCTACTCCCTCATCTTGCTTCCATACCAGACACCCCCGAGTGCAGTATGCTATAACCCCAGTCCTTTCCCTGACATTCCTGCAGCCCTAAGTGCTGTGGTTCATGCAGTTCCATATCTTCAACCTATCTTGCTTCTGCCATGGCTGAGTAATGCCACGCTAGTTGAGAGAACTGTACTCTGCATCCTCAATGAAAGCAAAGCCCACAACACTACTACTTCTCGACGCTTTGTCTTTCACACCTTTTTAGTGCCCTCATTTAGCACCTCAGTCCAATAAGTCCTCCAAATTAAACAACCAAATATGTTGTTTGACCATGCACTCCAGAATGACAGATAGGAGCATTTTCTAATCTGACACCACCATTGGCAGTGATCAGCAGGTTATTTTTGGTCTGTGCTTTCCAAACAGTCACAAATCTTTTTTTTTTAGGGAAACAACAACAGGGGACAGAAAATATTTCACATTTTTGTTATGATAGGAATATCCCCCGGGGCCTCAAAGAGGGCCCCAACAACAAGAACACGAAAACATTGTCTCTATAAAAGAAATAACAATACTAATAGTAATTACAGTGTATGAATATTTTAAGTATATATAACATACAAATAATTATGAATATGTTACAGAAGCCCTGAAAAGCAAGTGAGAAAAAAAAAATTTGGTGATCCATTTTCTATGTCTGATCTAAACTGTTTTCTCTCCTGTGTTTATGACTGACAAACAGGTGAAAAAAAGCTTTTTGCCAGGATAATCTTTCTAATTTCCTTAATTGTTTTTTTCATCCATGAAACAGGTGGAAATAAAATGTTTTGCCAGATGAAAACTATCTTGATTTGCCCATTATTCAGTTGTCAGCATTTGTAAAGGATATCAGCTAGTTAGCCCACAAATAAGTAATGAAAGTAGTTAACTACAATTTAATTAATTTTACTGGTTTGAAAACATCCACAGCAACTATGAGAATTTATTCATCACCTGCTAGCACTGATTAGCCAATGTTAATCTCCCATAGCAACCAATCACACTGGTCTTGTGAATTTCTTTACATTTGAAAGCTTCATGTATTATGATACTAACTTGACATCTCTTTCAATTAACAGAAGGCCAAGCCCACTCAACACAGAGAGAGTTGGCTATGCTCAGAGAGAGAGCATTATACATTTATAACAAATCAAACGATACATCTGAAATTGAAAAAGAAATGTCACTCCTGACATTAACATTCCACAACAATATTTTTTTCTGACTGAATCAACATCATTACACAAAGTCTTTAAGGACTTTTATATTATTATTCACAATGAAACAGTCTTAAAAACACATTTTCAGTGTCTCAGTCTGAAAGCATCCATTAGCATCTCTATTGGTAGCGTAAGACAACCTTCTTCTCTATGACTCGGTTGTTAGAAAGTCTCATTTACAAAAGTATAGGCCTCCTGGCAAACAGTTGTGACAAGCCTCTGGTGTTGTTGCAGCAAACTCCTATTTTAACATGCAAATTACTTTTGTGGCACAGTTCTTGTAGCATTCTGGCAAACAGTTGTAGCAACATGTGGTAAAAAAAAAAAAAAAAAAAAAAGTGTGGCACCTGTTTCCTTTGTTTGTGCCAGTTTGGAACACAATTCTATTTGTGGCTTCTTTTTTTTTTCTTTTACATTTTTCTGGTAAACACTTGTTGCAACATTCAGGTTTACAAAAAACATTTATAAAAATGGTGCATATTACAAGCACTAGCACTTCAAAATCTAAAGTTTAGATTTTAAACATATATAATAAAAACAACAGACAAAATATACATTGATATACATGTTTACTAATTGATCATATTACACTAGCTTTTCAGTATATCATTCAGAAAACATTTAATTTTAATGAAACAAAATATTATATACAATTCATCAAAAAAGGTAAGAAACAAAGCAAGGGAAGTGGGAACACTAAAACATAGGAAACAGCAACAAAAAACATCCCTGTTAAGTCATGGGCTGTTAGGAATGTGAAGCAACAAGTACTTACAGTGTCCAAAACTATGGGTACAACTCTGACACAATACTGAAAAGCTGGAAAGTTGTCATGTCCTCATCTGATGAGGTTCAGTTACTTGGTCAACTATGGACCCATTAGGTGTACTTGGAGTTGTGCACACTAAATAGATTTTTATCCAGAGAAAGGACAATTCAGTTAAATGAAATCATTCTACTCTAATCAGCAATAATTTTATATTGTGTATCATGGCAAACAAAGGGAAGGTGAAAATCCACTACTTAAAGAGGGAAGCATGATTATAATGTATTGAGAGAGTGAGTTATAATTTTATCTTTTTAATGCACTGCATGTTGTACAACCATTACTGTGTTTCACATAAAATTATTCATGAGGTAAGACTAACAACACATTGTTATTTTCTTTCTGAGAAAATAAGAATATTTTCATCTGCCAACAAAATCAAATTTAGCTCACTGATCCAATATGCTTAAGCTTGGGTCATACTTTAAAATACCTTACCTACGCAGAGCTAATCAGGTTTGAATTTCTCTCCAACAGTGTGAAGGTCTCATTTTGCCCTCTGTGAAATAAGACAGCATCATTCAGTCATAGCTGCTGGTACTTAAGTATTTCATTCATTAAATAAATAAACAAAGCTTATTAACCTTACACAGCCTCCTTCTTCACTGATGTTGTTTACACCTCCAGGATGCAGTTGTCGGAGCCATGAGTCAAATGTTGGACTTCCCTCTGGAATATTAAACAAAGAAAAATGAGCTGACTGGCCTCAGGTGTGGTTTAGATCATTGGTTCTCAAAGTGGGGTTCAGGGGCCCCCAGGGGTCCTTGAGTCTATCCCCATAAAAATGTGGAGTATTTCAATTTTACTATATTCTATTGACTAGGAGTTAGCACATTGTATAACAATGACTATTCTGATCAGACTCTCCACTGTTATCTCCCCACCTACAGTAGAGACAATTATGGATATCTCTACTAAATCATATTTAACAACTATCTTCAAAAGGGGTCCATAGCTGGTGACATATCAATTTGGGGGTCCTTGACATGAAAAGGTTTGAGAAACAACTGTCTAAGTACCAATAGTTCAATTGTCAACTGAAGAATGATTAAGGATTAGCATCACACTTGAATTGGAATATTCAAAAATAGTATCCATTTCTATATCGTAAATGTGAATATTAACCATATTTATTTTAATTGCCCAAATCAAAATGTGTCTAAAGTGCTTATTCTGTTGTGTGTAGCTATTGTTAAATGTACAAAATTATCCTATTCCCTTAGCAAGTGTCCAAATATCCCACTCATAGGGTTTAAAAAAAAAAAAAATCTTTATTGGCAAATCAGCCTACTCATAAGGGGTGAAGTGTCCTCGTTACCATTATGTTGTTCACTCGCTAGCTAGAGGGGCTAATGATGTACATCAGTATAGCTAATGGCAGATTAGAGCAGATTAAAATTACATGTCTCGCCAAAAGAAAGATATGACAGTGGTGTTATATAACTTACTAACACACAATATATGTACTCTGTGTTTAGAGCGCATGGAAAAATTAAATTCAACTGGAAGAAAACATGAATGCTTTCAGTCCTATTTAGAACATGGTTAGTGGTGGATTTCAGTCTCTTGTGGAAATTAGTATAATAACAACAAACAATAAACGATCATGACAAAAAAATCACCTGGCAAAACTTTTTTTTCACTTGTTTTCACACCTTTCAAACCTTTTTTGAGTCACAAACACAATTCGGGCCAATCAGTGTCCTTTGAAGATTCTCACGTGATCTCACAAATCCAGCTGCCTTGCAAGGTGGATGGTGATAGATTGTGATAGACAGATGGTTAAGCCAATCACCTGCCAAGTATTTTATGTAACTGCCTGCCCTTTTCCAAACAGTTTCCAAGGACAACTTCTCAGATGGTTCTGTGTAACAAACCATCTGGCACGTCAGGTTAGTTATAATCACATTTCAGAGGAAAATAGAATTAATTAAGTTATCTGTAAAAATGTGCCATGAACTACTTTGGGATTTTAAATACGATTTCAACCACTTCAATTTAATTTTCATCAAGTCTATTTTTAGAAAAGTTAAGACTTTTAACCCACATGACCTGGTCAAAGTTTGATTGAAATGTGTACTGTCAGGTGTGTAGAGACAATAAGTAACTGCAGTTGGACACAGAAAAATACTCATATATTTGAATGGAGAGTGTGAGTGACCCATACCTTTTTGATCATTTACTGCTTCCACATAGTTTTAGATACAGACTACTTTGAACTTTAAATGAGTCATGAGACTGGACTACAAATCTTGAATTTACATGTTACATGGATCTTTTATTGTTTTTGAGACATTAGAGTGCAAGTTTTAAAATCTTTTCTTGCTCCTCCTGTGATTTTATAGTATGTATTGCAAAATGTTTCATTGCACTGAGGGAGTGACATCACCAGGAGCAGTTGGAGAGGAGGATTACTACAATGTTACTGTTTTTTTTATTTTTTTTATTTTGAATGAGTGTAGAGATGATCAGCCACTCAGAATGCATAGTTCACTGAGTCCCGCCTCTAGCTGAACATGATTGACAGATCACTACGCACCTGCGTGATCGGGCTTGTATGCGAGACGGAGATGTGTTATGGCCACGGAGCAAAAGAAAATTGATGAGTAGCATTTAAAAAGTTCACAATAGTCAAGCTTAATGTGGCTACAAGCTAACAAATCAACACAGAAGAAAACAGAAGTATAAGCGAGCGGGAGTTTGGAAAGTCCCGTTTTTTCCTTCTTTCTATCTCGGGTAAGCTAGCTAACGTTAATGGCGCTTATGTTGTTAATTGTGTGTGCAGTGCTGTGTTGCTATGGTGCTGCGTTGCCTGTATGTTTGAGTTTGGTGGAAGAATTTGCAGCATTGCGCCAAAATGGTTGATCGTTGTTAATGAGTTGAAGTAATAATGCTAATGCTAATGGTATAGTAACAATTTAACATTACTATATGTGAGAAAGATGTTGGAATATAATGTCCATTATTCATTTTATTATTGTTTTGAAGATGTAAGTGTTGAGCCATAGTATTTACATTTTACTGTGGGGAATGTGAGAGTTATCTTAATGTTATTTGTACTTTCACTGGAGAGTGGGCATTGCTAATATTATCAGAGCCATGTGTAATATGTATGCTGCCTAAAATCTTTCCTAATATTTGATTTAAGGAAAGCACAATGCTATTGGCAAAATGTTTGTGTTATTAGTTGTTTAATTTGTACTATAGTGTACAATGATGTATGCTGGTATTATAGTACATTGATTCAGATATTGATAATGAGATTTAATTGTTGAACTAAAGTGTAATGCAAGGCCTGAACATATTACCACTGAGTATTATACTGTATGTGATGCTTAGTGTTACATTATTTTTATGCTTTAGTATTATTGTTGTGCAACAAATAGAAAAGACAAAATCTTAAAGTCATGTTTGCTAAACCAAACAGGTCAGGTCTTATGGACAGCACAAGAGCCTCCCAGCCTGAGTCTACCTGGAGTGCAGGATCAACTCATCGAACACTCCACCTGGAGGTAGGATGGTGTTAGTTTTATTTTAAAGGGCCCATTGTTTTTATTTTCGTTCAGTTGTTTATTAAAATTTTGTGAGCTATCACTTGAAATTTCAAGTCACTAAAGTTACATATTGCAACTTACCTTGTGTTGTATACTTCATTTATGGTTATCACAGTCTATGTCCCTTTGCTCATTACCAACCAGAGTAGCAGTGCATTTACCCAGAGTGAGTTACACGGGTTACAATACCGTCATACTCAATAGCTTTTAAATCACCTTCTTCATGGGTTTTAACCAAGACAGATTTTTTCAGTAATGTTTTGTAATTCCAAATAAAATTTAGTTGATTCACAGATTTTATAGTATAGTAAATATGACCAAATATAGTGAGATCTCTGCATCTAGGAGTTTTAAATAGCCTAAAATTTTTAGAATCTGTCAAGTATTTAACTCCTTTTTAACAGGTATGTTATAAACTGTTTTCTGGATTAAATTTTTAATTGTTAACAGTTCACATTTATTCAAATTTAGAAGCATCCAGAGGCTTTGGAGAAAACACTAACTGTTTGTATAGAAGCAGGAATTTGATGTCCATTTCTTAGAAAAATTGTTAAGTCATCTGCATGTTCTGGCTCAATTATTTTTCATCTTGATACCATGAACAAGATTTTGGCTTTTTTTTGTTTTTGGTGGCTGATTTTTTTTTTTTTTTTTTATCAAAATAGCTAACATTTCTGCTGACAAAATAAATAAACCAGGACTAATTGGACAGCCTTGGATTATGCCTTTGTTGAAGTCAAAATGGCTTGTCGTACAGAAAGGCAAGGCAACTGAACTGGTTCTATTATTACAGAAAGTGTGTATTATATCTATACATTTTGCTGTAGCGTCTGGGTTATTAACAGATGTTCCGCCAAATTGAGTGCTTTAGATATTTTGAGTGAAATAGAATGTAACTACTATCTTTATAAAAACTCATAATCTAGAATATCTATATATAAGGTGTATGTCATGAATTGATCTCTCATTCATAAACCCAGATGTACTTCTTCTTCTGAGTTTATAATCATTATTCAGGAGGGTAATAGGCTTAAGGTTTTCAACTAGTCTTGTATCTTTTTCTGATTTTGGAATAAGAACAATAACTCTTTTCACGATTTTCAACAGCTTCTAAGAACACCTATGACAAAAGTTCCCTTAAATCATTCCAAAAATGTTTATAAAAATTGGCAGCTGAGCCTATGGACTTGTTCAATTTCAATTTACTTATAGCCTTTTTAAGTTATTCTATCAATATGTGAGACTCACATAGATTCTTTATTAACCTGTGGGATATTGCTTTCTACTATATTAAAGAATTCATTTGGTCATTCAATTGGTGAAAAACTTATTTGGTTATCATACTGGGTTCAGAGCATTCTTTGTTGTTGATATGTAGTGCTGTAATTCATTTTTTCCCCTGTCTACTTTTTTCTAATTTATAAAAGTAAGAGGTATTTTTTCTCCTTCCTTTATCCATTTGTCTTTTGATCTGATACAAGCTCCTTCTGCTTTAGCCTGGAAGATGCAATCTAGTTTATAGCTCTATGATTTTTTTTGCTTCTCTTCACTTAGAGGATTAGTTATATTACAGTAAACATTTAAAACATTAATTAGTTCTTTCCCCTTTTTGTTCCTTTCATTGACCTTTTTTTGCTAAATTATTAAATATAGAATATTGTTATTATTGTTATTTTATATTTGAAAAATACCCATTTGGACAAATATAGGGGTTAAAAGGGGTTAAAGAGGTTACTGTCCTTTTTTATTTGATCGAATATAGATCTTACTGTATGACAATATTCCTTGCATAATAAAAGATATAAATATCCCTTATTTTTCTTTAAAAAATCTGTTGTTTTTAGCTCTAAATATATAAGAGCATGGTTAGCGAAAGGGGCCTTATCAATGGATACTTATGATGCATGCTGTCACTTATCAGAAATCTATTCTAGATCTTGAACAACCATTTGGCTTAAACCAAAAAATTGTTGAACATTATCATTCTTTTCTCTCCAAACATCTTCTATTTGAATTCACTGCAAAAGGCCAGGATATTTCCATTATAGTGATGGTCATTATATTTACTTGGGAATCAATCTAACCATTGGTCTGGTGTTATATTAATATCACCACCCCTTATATTTTTCTCCTTTGGATAAAGACGTTTAAGGTCTAATAAAGTTATTCCTTATTCTGGGTAATGTTATTATATCCATATACGGTGGCTAAGATCACAAAAGAGTATTCATGACCATGACTATCCAGTGACCAACCTCATCAGATTTAACTGTAATAACTGACACTGGGCAGTTATTCAGTAATATAGCCACCCCAGCTGATCTTGAAGTACTGTGACTGTAGTAAATTTTTTTACCCCACCAGTTAATCTAGACCTTGTCATCAGTAGTTGTTGAATGTGTTTCTTCAAGAAAATTAATGTGAGCTTTCTGACCCTTTCAACACAGAAAAACTACTATTCTTTTTACCTGAAGACCATTAGAATTTAATAAAATAAACAAAAGGATAACATAAATTTAGAACCACTTTAAATATAAAAATAAAACTGGAAATTTTGGCTATGTGGAAAAAATTGCTTAAGTACAGTGCCTTGCCATAGCAAACCAATTTTCAACAGTGTTTCACAGTTCCAAGCGTTTATCCATTGCAAAGAGTCATTTAGTCCTTTCAGCCTTCTCTTGTCATTGCAGAAATTCATTTGCCATGCACAAAGATGAGTGAACCCCTGAAGCCAGCATCTTCCCTGCGTTTCTTGCCTTTCTCAAATATCGACTACAGTGCAAGTTTTTCTTCATTGGTTAGATCTTCCACAAAGTTGATCTGCAACTCCTCTCACAAATGTTCAAATGATCCTCTCCAGTTGTTGTTGCAGTGAATGTGTTTTGTGAACTGCATGATGACTTGATGGGTTTTGTTCTACAATCTCTGGCCAAGCCTATAAATAGTGTCTGCAACTTCTTCCATTTTTGGCACCAGATATGGTACTGTTTGGCAAAGGAAGTGGATGATATCCTCTTTTATGTCTTCTTCTTCTTCCCTCTCATTAAATGCATTGATTTACAGATTTCATCGCCTTTTATATCTCTCAAGCTATTGGGTTCTCTCTCTCAGTACCTCATTCTCCTTTGACAGCGATGACAAAGTTTTGGTTATGTTCTCCACTGACTTTTTGCAGTCCCCAATCTCAGCCATATTGAATGCAGTGCTGTCACATTTTTCTTTTATCTTAAAATCCAACAATCAAACAAAGACCAAATGGCAGTTAGCAGGATGGCATTAGATATCTGGTCGGACTCCATATCACTTGTCTTTCTTCTTCTTGAGGTTCTTTTTTTGTTAGATGTTGTAGGTATAGTCATCAATGAACGTCTTGTTTCATTTACATGTTTCTTTGGTGACTTAGATGCCATAAAGTTGCAAAACACAACAGACAATTGAGAGATAGTTGTCAGGTGTATTTTTGAAAAGTTCTGGTGGGTAAATCTTGGTGTAAAATTGAATTTCTGTTTTAAGCTTGTTGCTGTAGAGCATCTACTTAGCCTGCCATCTTGTCCCTCTCTCTCAAGGAGGTAATTTCTACAGCTGCTAGATGGCATCTGTCACTAAAATGTAGCTATAGGTCAGTTTTGGTTGAGTGATCGATTTGACTCGAATATCTGCACAGAATGAGAGCTGTTGATTTTATCCCCCATTTCTTACAGTCTAGCCTCCTTCCAAGAGGCCAGTGTAGTAGGAATTGTTACCGTGACCAAGACCCATTTACTTGTAAAATCTTCTGGCTTCCTGGTTCACACCTGTACCTTGACATGTATTATGTGTGTCAATTGATACAACTTTCCCAGAACCTAGAAACTCTAATGCACATGTGCAGCTGGCTAGCAGATTCTAGGATACCTCATTGGCTTATGCATTTAGTGAGCAATTTTCATTCAGGTGAATGGGCACAATTTTGGAGTCTGGTATCCAGTTCTTATACATCCATGTTGTGAACACAACATTGACATATTATCCAGCAAACAGTTCGCCTATTAACACATACAGCAGATATGGAGCAACATTAGCATTCATTTGGAATTGTGTATCCAGCCACCTGATGAATGTAATACCAATAATCTTTAATAATAAACTCTCTTTTTTAGCTTTTATTTAACCTCCACCATCTCCTCCACTTTGTTCACCAGCTACTTGCTAACTTTGTCTGACAACATGTGTGGGTATAATACATTTATCTTTATCTTTTGCAATTTAAGAAATTCAGCTCAATGAAATTTGTAAAACTGTGTGCTTTAACACATTCTGATTGTACCTAAACTATGTGAGACATAGCAGTTTTAGTGTTACCCATCCCCCTGCAGGTCAGTGAGACAGTGGGACTGACTGACTTGGCTACAAATTGGTCTCTAGGTTTAAGAGTCTTGTCTTTTGCCTAGAGAGAGCAACTGTCAGTCTCATGTTCTGGTCTTTCACAACCTTCAAACCTAATTAGAGGGAGGAAAGAAGTATTTCTCTTCATCTCTCTCCATGGCTTTTCCATTTAATACTGTTCCTGGACCACAGAGCACTAGGGATTATGCTGTCGTGTCATGTAGGCTGAGCCCTCGGATCTACACGCATGCAGATATGAACTCTTTAATATTTCATTCCACAGGTCTGGCTGCTCGCTTATACCGGAAGAATACCGCCTTGTGAAAAAAAAAGTAAAAAAAAAAACGAAAGCCTTTGGAGACTGCTGTCAGACAGGATAACAACAGAATAATTCATGGCCATGTTTTCCCTGTATTTGACTGTCTTGCTACCTTTTTTTCCTCTGCTGCCTTTTATCAATTTTGCTCTCACTCTTACAATTTCCATTTCATGTCTCCTCACCTCTTTCTCCCACCATCTGTACCTATTTCCTCTTTTGTAAACTTCCTGTCTTCCTCTTTATCATCCCACCTCCCCCTTTGGTTTTAGCCTCCTTGTCCTTTTCTTTTCTCTCACTATATTTCACCTGTTTTCTGTCAGTTGAGAAGAAGGCTACTTCTGATGGAGATGGAAGTCTCTGACAGCTGCTGGAGCGTCTGCGGAGTGGCGCTCCTGCCCACCTCCCTGTCAGCTGTCTGCTGTGCCGTGTGACCCGGGTGACAGGGTCACGACATGCTTTGCAGAGACATGTTTTTGATGTTGTCGTGTCACTCAGAGTAGAGAGAACAGCGTCCTCACTGGAGGCCACCTTCACACTACATACTGTTACAGGCAGCCTGCTGTCTGTCCTATCACAGTGTCACTTGAGACTTTAGCAGTAATGCAGAGGACTCAAATTTAGGTTCAAATATTATCCATATTATCTGCGTAATAGATATTTATTTTGTGTTGTCACTATCATTTGAAGAACCGCTGCATCACTTATACGTTTGGCTGTAGAGTTGTTGTATAGAGCACGAGAAGGGACAGAGAGTTATGCAAGAGAGGAAAACATCAGAGTGCACTCACAAAAATAGAAGGAGAAAGTCACACTCTCCCAGGTGTGAACAATAAGTGGACTTTGAGTTCATTGCTAAGCATTGTTATCTAAAAGGCTCAGTTCATTGATGCACTGTGGCATTCCTAACTGCATGTTTGATGTTAATCTGCTGGAATGAGTTGAAAAATAGGAAAACATTGAACCGTGTTGCATATTGCATTGAGCTTGACATGTGTCTCTAAAGTGACTGTAATTACCATGAATGGCCAAATGCATGCATACATTATGGATGGAAGAATAGTGAGATACGTGATCCTCTTATCATCGCTCCCTGATGAAATCTATTCTTCTTCTATTGTCATCTCACACTAAATCTCCCCTTAAAGAAAATTCCATGTCTTTTGGTCAGTGGGAGGAGGACATCCAATGTGACAATCCTGTACTGTCCATACAACATGTTATGGAAAACAGGCTTTCAAATTTATTTACTACTAGTTCATCGCTGATGTTTATCTCAGTTTCACTTTTGGTCTTGTCAGCAGGATGTAATAGCCCTTGCCAATGGGGTTGCTTCAGATGCAGATTAAATGCACACAGACAAATGAGGAGGGCTCACTCTACACAAACACATCAAATCCTGTTAGACAACAGAGGCAGAAGAGGCACAGGATAATGCTCTGCGTGTCTTTCTCTCACACATGAATGCCTGTCCACAGCCTGACTGTGGGCAAACTCGGTTCAGCTTCTGTGAAAGTCTCTGACGTGCTCAGCGGTTCAGACGGGCTATGGCTCAATATGCTGTTCAATTACTCCAACCTGCTTTTACCTTGTCAAAGATTTTGACATCGGTAAGCCAACATGACAGTATGTTTTCAGTATAAGGAGTGACCACAGTGTTGAAAACACGTACAATTTAAAAGAAAAAAAAAATCAAGTTATGAAACAGGGGTTGTGTGAGGACAAAACTCAGTCTGACAATGCCTCATCTCCTCACAGACATGCACCATTACGGGTGAAACAACAGGGGCTCATGTCTGATCTCCTTAGAACAAGTGTTAACTCCAAGATTTCGGGCCATTAAAAGCTATTTGTCATATTGAATTCCAGGAGAATAATCTTTATTATTTCAATTAATGCATATAGGTTTTAATGATGTTTCTCATTGTAACGTCACTCTCTTGTGGCTCATTGTGGCATAGAACATTGATGGGCTGTTCATTCATAATGATAATGATAATGTTAATAACAATTATTGTTTATATATATATATATATATATATATATATATATATATATATATATATATATATATATATATGGTCAGTCTTTTGCTCTGAATAAAAATGTCTGTGAACTTTCATTTTGAGGTAACCATTTTCCTGATTGAAACTCCACAGCAGAACTCCACATGGACCTCCTCTCAGGTTAAGGTGTAAATTGAATAGTACACCTTCATCCTTGTGTCAAACTGAGAGAGTGAAACACTCCCCTGTCTTCTTAATTTTCCAACCTGGAGCTCTGTAACACCTACGTAATTAGCTGTGCAACTTGCCAGAAAAACAACACAAACACAAAACCTCTGTGACTTTCTCACTCCCGTAAACACAGAGGTTTGTGTGCACAGAACACATGCATATACTTTCTATGCACACACATTTACAAAAGCACACTTTTCACTTTGCATAGTATAAGGAAATAATTGTATCGTAATTAACAATACAGCATGTTCAAATTAAGGTTTTCTGTTGATGCAACAGTTTCTGAGGACCTGAGCTGACTTTTAGTTATTCCTCACCACCTGTTTTTTCTTGTTCTAAATAGTTCAGCTTTTTCTCACCTGCCTCTAAGCTTTCATGGTTCTGGCTCTTGGGCTTTGTGAAAGCTGCTGCTTAGAGATTGTTTGCAGCCGCAGACACTTCCAGCTCAGTTCCAGGGGAAAGGAAAAGCAATTCCATGCTTGGGCCGCAGTGAATCCGTCTCTGTCAGTTCCGCTTCTTGATGCCCTCAAATCACATTCCCCCACCCATCCACTTTCCCATCTGCCCTTGCTGTTCTGTGATCAGGCAGTGAGAGAGCATCAGCGTAGAAGTGAAATGAGGATGTGCTTTACATGCTCCCTTACCATACTATCCTCCTTGATGTCATTCACTTCTGTTCCCTGGCACTTGCAATTTCTCGCCTTGCAATAGAACTCCATACTTCATGCAGGAGTAGTCAGCCTACAGTTATAATATACCTTCTCCTCTGTCTATCATATTACATGAGACTAGATGTCATTCTATGATAAATACACTCGATTCAAACTATTTTTATTATCTCAAAAACAAGATGCTCTCCAATAAAGAGTGACTGACAAATTATCTTGCATACAAAGACATTTTTATGTTTTTTTATACTGCAATTAAAATAATTGAATGGTGGGAGCAAGCCTGTAAAATGTACCCACAATGTTCCTGCAATCGAAATTAATTTCATTTTTGTTTGTGCCTGTATTTTGAGAAATGAGCAGCTTTTGGAGTCTTTTGCCAAGATCCTGTTTTCAAAACTATTAATACTTTGCCTGTGACACTTTATATAACAGATGATGTAAATAGCACTTTCTTTACAAGTGCTTCATCAGTTTCGTGAGGTTAACATTTAGGTCTTTTCTCTGTAAGCTTGCACATCACAGAACACTGAGCTACACTGCATCAGTTATTTATGTCAGCAAGTTGATCCGAGAAAACCTGTAGATGTGACTTCTTACTGTGGGTCAGGTCCTGCAAGTTTATTTTTGAACTACAGCGATCATCCCCTGGCACTCTGATTAAAGCACCTTAACTACCCAGAACTGATTTTTGTGCATTTCATCTTCATTCCTCTTTGGGCAGAGATTCCAACTTGTCATCTAGAAGTTTTACTTCCCACTCACTCTAACCTCAAACTTGTACATTTTATCATCATGCCTTTGCCTTATGACTAAATTTGTTGCTTTGCCTTTGTAGAAAACAGTGACACATAATTTTTGTAAGTGATGAAGCCACACAGAATGATTGATGGCAGCATATTGGATGGGAAAATAACGTTCTAGACCTGTTAATTTGACCAAGTCAAGGAAACAGCCTCAGACTGTCAACACAGGAAATGAGTAGGATTTATCTCTGACCTAGTGTCTGGGTAGCTCTCTTGCTCTGGATGCATTTATAGGGACCTCAGTGATGGATTTCAAAGGTTGTGTAGTTGCTTTACGCTTTAAGACAAACATAGACTTGTGTCTATTATTATCATTACCTATTGTTGTTTTTGTCATTAGGGGGTTTTTAGTGCACTAAACATGAAAAATTCACCATTTCTATTAAGGTAATGTCTACATTTTTCTACAAAAGCAGTTCCAGACAGTTGCAGCTGATCCCAAGTCGGCTTCAATTGTCAGTCAACCTACACCCTCATGATGCCAGCCATGTATACTGTGTCCACCATTGTCTTTGTCAACACAGAGGTCATGAAAGAGGTTATCATGCTGTTCAATTCCAACAACAAAGGCTTTTGTAATAATGGAATAACCACATGGCTTGGCATTTAAGATGCACTGCAGAGCTAGTGGTCAATGCAACCACAATACTAATGTGTAAATGTATGTGTAAAGTGGTAAACTGGATATATGACTATGCAGCAATAATAATCCTGTCATGGCCTACTATGCACAGGCAGTGTAAATCACTACTGCAGCAGCAGACAACATATTTGGATATCCAGAGAGATCAATATACTGTAAAGCACAGCAGGATCACAAGGCTGTAGTATTTATTTCCACAAATGTGTCTGCCTTAGCAAATGAATTATGTCCTTAGTTACTTTTTCTGACATGAAGGAATCGTAATCCTTTAACACATTACTTTCTCTACACTGAAATATGTCTAAAAGAAAACTTGTTTGAAAACATCTTGAAATCTTCTCCTATTGAAATATCTTCAGACTGTGCTTTGCAACATGCAATTACTGCTTAGATATTTAAAAAACAGACTATCTCTATGCGTCTTTGATATTCTCATGTCCAAATCAATTTGATATATATACACTTTATACAACATACAATATCTTATTTAATTGTTTATTATTTAAAAGATTCTGCAAGTGTATAAAGCAAGTATAAGTGCATATTTTTCCTTTGTTATGGACACATGTATCTTTAAAAATATATATATATATCTGTGGTAGCTCTGCAGATTTTTGGAGGTATCATAGCATCACTGTCAGGGATTTCTTACTGTTTCAGATGTGATTGGGAGCAGAACAGAACTGATGTGAGCTGACATATTTTCCCCGCGACACTTCTGTTTCCCCTCGCGTAAGTCACTGTCAATGACCCCCGAGTCAGGGGAGAAGTGTGAGGGAATCATACACCCTCTCACAGAGCTGCCGATAAATCTCATTGTGAGGTGTGACAGCACTAGTGTCTCCTCAGGGTGAAGTACTGGTGAGCACAATTCTTCACAATGTTAATGGCGTTCTTGAGAGTGTGATCTTAAGTCGATTTTGCATATAGATTCTAAGACATTGCCAAGTTCATTTATCTAGTGATTTTTTTTCAGTCACATAGTCTGTTTTTGTTTTGTCAGATCTACACACACATGATCATTCACTTGCACAGTATTATTGATATGATGTACATAGTGGGCACAAATGCATACAAAAAGGGTGCTTTAAAATCCTGAGTAAAATGGATGTGAATATAGCATGTAAGAATATTCTTTGAAATTAGTCTTTTTTAAAAATACATTTATTTATATTCTGTTATATATATAATATATATAAATATATATTATATTTATATCTGATGCAATGGTATTCAGTTTGGGTATAAAATGCTAATTTATAATACATTAAGTAGAAAAAAATAAATAGTTGAAAGATTTTTATTTAATCCTTTTATTCAGATTTAATACATGTCCTGAATATTATGTGGGCCTACATAATATACATAAGTGTGTAACAGTTATTAAAGGTTATATAAGAAGTAACTAGGAATTAGCAGATAACCATAGTGATTGTCACGATTCCAATGTCTCTCTACTTGTTGCCACTTTCCCAGTGACTCTCACCCTGTGTGTGTGAGACTGTGTGAGTGCAGACAGGTGTGCTGAAGTCAGAGCAGAGACGTACCAGCAGCAACCAGTTGCATAATCAAGACCTCTTCTTATGCTCGGTCCTGCCAGATCCACACTGCCAGATCATAGTCTCACCTTGTTAGTCCATGCTTCAAGCCTTTTTTTCAGCTGACTTGACTTAAGTGATTTTGTTGTTACTTGTATCCTGTTTTCACATTTTCTCCTGCTCCCTGCAGTGCCGTCTGCTCTGTCTCCGCTTCCAGTCTCCTGTCCCTCATCTCATCAGCACTGCTTCCCTGCTCTGGTCCCCTGCTCTACCCAGCCTCCATAGATTTCACCTCAGATCTGCTCCCCTTTCCCAGCCTGCCTCAGCTCCTGGTTCCCAGCTACCAGCCTTAGCCTCAGCCTTAGCCTATACCTATGAGCATGATTTGTGGCATCACAACTAGTTTGGAGCCATTTGTGGCCCAATATTCAACTTACACAAGTGTAATGTGGAAACTTGAAGCCTTCAGTGCACATACACTGAGAATAGGCTTTATAGTGAAGTAAGAGACATCTTGTATCCAGCATTTAACTTTTTAAATATTTGCATATTTATAGATTGTGGAATTTTTAATGATGGCGGAGGAGTAAATGTCATTTTAAGGATTTTGACAAGATAATTCAACTTTTTGTGGAAAAACCATAGTACACAACACATAGTACACATTGCTTACATTTTGGTATTTGCGATGGCTCTAACCCCATTAACAAAAATAATATGGTTTCAGCATGCAGTACAAATTGTTAATGTACTACCACATCTTTTGTTCACAATTCTGTCAAAAAAGTAATTCAGAGTGAAAGACTGAGGATTATTACTGACAGTCAATGTTGCATCCAAAACATTTAAATGATATCCATATAGGAAATGTTGTTATCATGCGTAGCTGCTCACCTCTGGATGTGACTATTATTAAACAGCTTCATCTCTGCCACTCTTTAGCTGCACTTGGATGAGAAATGCTGCCACAGCAGCTTGAATTATGAGCATGTGTTGAAGGCCAAAGAGTAGGTGTGTCTTTGCTGTCAGGATATATACTAGTAGAACTGCTGGTTCCTTTTAGTCTGAGCAGACAGCATTTCTGGTTTGATCCATTTACTATTAACACCCTGTCAATCACGCAGACTCCTCATTTCAGAGAAAAATATAAAGAGATGGCCTGAATGGTTGCTAGTAGTCCAAGGGCTTGAACTCAATCTGCGCTGCTGAAAAGCAGTGCCTCCACACAGACCATGAGAGAGAGACATTGTAGAGTCCTGGCATAGGAAATTGCTACACAGTTACACTGTTATCCCCAGGGGAGAGGGGTGAACAACAGGAAACTCTAGCTACTATTACTACCTTGTTTGTAATTTCAGACTAGATATGACAGGAGAGTGGCAAGTGAGGGTGTGCCCTCAAAAGAACAGTGCAGTACATAACCTTTCAGAGTGTTTCAAAAGCACAATACATCTATTCCAAGCACAAGCAAGCTAGTGAGTGCTGCTATTTTACATAGACATGTATTTTAATTATAGGATGATAAAGCAACGACACTATAAGAGAAAAATGAAAGGCTAAAACCTTGATAACCAAAGTATTAAAAACTCTCCATAAACATTATGATCACTTTCTGATATTGGACTTTAGATACAATTTACTGTGGTGTATCTTAAAGTAAAATATAAAGAATGGCATTCTGAAGAAAAAGCTGATGTCTCATCATGTACATCATCATGTACACCTTTCTAACATTAGATTATTACAAAAATTGTGAGTCTGCCTAATTAGTTACCAAGTCTTTGCTTTGTTGCTGTATTTGACACCTGACATATCAAGTCTTTTTGCCTACAAATTGCTGAAAACATAAATTACACAGTGCAATATTCTCAGTGATCTGATTTTCTTGTCCAATTGATTTTTTTATGGCACAGATTTTGACTGTGTAACTACAGTAATAATGTTAATTAATAATGGCTCTGTTCTATTTAGATGTCCCAGTATGACATGCAACTGAGCCAAAATGCACCAAACTATTAATTTATGCTATTAATTACACCTATGATTTCCTGCTTTGACATGGCCAAATGTCCTATATTTGGACATTTTCATGTTTTAGTTATTTAGTTACAGTTATCTATTTACCACCATGATGCATAATATGTCAGTATGGCAAAACAGTACAACATAGAAACATTTGTCTGGTGTCTATGGCTAAAGCAACTTTGTAGAATTTTTGTCCTGATAATTAAGGCTGAAATGATTTTAATGAACTCAGTCAGAGGCACTTAGCACCACACGGTGCTATGTGCTACTGACAGGGGAGCTTTTAGCTTTATTCTAACATCATCTCTCAGCACGACTGGTAAATGCTTCTTTGTATTTTGGAGAAATCTGAGGGGAAATTAACATTAATGCTTTAATTTCAGGCCAACTACCACGATAATCTATTATTTTGATCACACAGATTTAATTGGCTATTCATGTTACAAAGCTTTCATTTACTTTTGTAAGAATAGTGAGCTTGGGTTTTGGTTATCAAGACCTCCAAATCAAATCCCATTAAGGATTCCTGAAAAGTGGCAAATTACAGTCTGTGTATAAAGCACAACTTTTATTATTTAAAAATAAACCCAGTCAACAAGTATTGACTTTTTTTTTTATTGGAATGCAGCAAGGGAGAAAGTAATTGTCACACACAGGAGAAAACGTTCTGGCAGCCTCTAGTCCTAATCCATCAAGGACAGATGGAGTAGGTCTAAACGCATGTAAATCTGCTTCAGAAGCAGCATATCTAACAGTCTTTACACACATGCTACTAAAACCACCAGCAAAGCCTTTGTGCATTGGCAGTGTGAAGATATTGTCTCTTGGATATTTGCAGTGTCGGAAAAATTGAAAATACAAAACAAGATGACGTTAATTGATATCTAAAGTGCCAGTTATTGCTGTTTTAATTGACAAAAATAAACATTTCAGGTACAGTACTTAAGTTTATTTTGATTTCATATTTAAATTCAGTATATTGTTTCCTTGCAGTAAAATCATAATTAACCTTGCTCCGTCCTCGGTTGACAGCATGATGCAGTAGTTATGTGACCAGAGCTGTACAAATGGAGAGATAATTAAAAAGAGATAGATCTCTTACCAGAGCCTCTATGTAATGACTCTTCACCAAAGACATAAACAACTCTCGTTGCAACTGTGCCAACAAAGTCTCCATCATGATCGGGAAATAATTAACAGGAGCAGCATAAATGTTAAAATCCATTGATCTTCCAATTTTACCATCCATTTTAGGCTGTTCCTATGTACCCTGTAGGCTAAAGCCAACATGAGGGGGGCCTTATTAGTTCTCTGACGAAAGCCTTAAAAAAATACCAGTTCAGTGACTCTAGGAAATGAATCTCTAAGCATTGAAGCATGGTTATGTCAAAAATTGTTATATAAATGAGAATGAGAGACAAGTTTAAACAAGCAAATAGCCAGGGAAGATTTCCTAGGAAAAATATAAACAAATGAAATACTGCTGCTTTGGTTTTCCGCCTAAGTTGAAGTTGAAATCCTTGAGTTGACACTGCTGCACCATCTGCTTTGGATGCTGTGAGAAGAGAGGCTACCCATCTGTTGAATATGAGTTTCCTCATCCTCAAGCAGTCTGGTCTTGAGTACCCAGGTGTTCCTAGTCATTTTTAGAAGGACAAATGGCTCCAAGTAAGTACTATATACATGTATAATACCTGAAATTTTAAAGCATATGTTAACGCTACTCTTCAAATGTGTTGCAGAATTAAAGCCATGCTGTAAAAATTTATTGAAAAAAACAAACAAAAAAAACAACTCCAATCAGGCTCACGTTTCTCATCTACAGATGGAGCTGACAGAGATGAGAGGTTTGGTGATTTTGGCTCAACCACTCACTGAAGTAGAGCTTACCTGAAAAACAGTCTTTTGAGAAGACCTGTTCCGGAAATGGGAGAGTATTCTGATGCCGAGAGTGTGAGAGACAGACAACCCCCATAATTTTGTCTGCTGTCTAAGTGTTGTCTGTGATGCGAGTGTGATGTTATTAGAAAAAATGACCACTGATCCATTCAGCAGAACCTCATATCCATAACTAACTGCAAAGTCAAAGAGGGTGGGTTGTGTTGCTGTGTCACACTACAGAAAGCCTGACTCTTTTCACGTCAGTTGTTAACTATAACTTGGGTTTCGTCATGTACTTTATGGTTGTGTTAGAATATTTTTACTCAGAAGAGGGCTGTATTCTAGGCAAGCTCTAAAATCGTAAGCAAGACACATCAACAAATAGGAGCAAAGGATTAATATTCAAAATGATTTTATAATCTCAATATTTGTGTGAATAAATGATCAATTTTGAGCGAACACCTAAAATGGCATAACCTAGATTAACCCTGATCATGGTGACAATGGAATCAGACTCAATGCATCAATATATTTGTAATCACAAAGTAGCATTTTGTGATGTATGTATTCATGTGAGTGCTCAAAGCAACATTATTGTACAGTGCCATCAACCAACTGGAGCTGTAGAATTTAAAAATACAGAGTTGTTTGATATTTTGAGAAATAAGCTCATTCACATGATGAATATGAAACAACTGCCAGCAGCCAGTTAGCTTAGCTTAGTACAAAGACTAGAAATAAGAGGATACCGCTACCTTAGCTCTGTCCAGAGGTAATAAATCCCTTTACCAGCACCTCTAAACTCTGGGACTCCACAAGAGTAGGTTTGCATGGTTTACATTTTAAATGATTCCTTGTTTATCTGGGCAATAAAATGATCTTGATATCAGATCACAATAAAATTTATATTGATAATGATGATAAACTTTGGACATTTTTTGCCTGATATGGATAGATCTAACAGTCTATCACACAGCAGAAATGAATGCAACAATACCAGTCATTTTGGAGTTTTTGGCCTGCATGTCAAGTACATGCTCATTTCCTACTGCAGCCAGCGAGGCTATGCTAGTACTATGAATAACATTAGCTGAAAAAAGTTGCTCTAACTCAAGGACACGTTTTTCTAGAGACATCCTGTCTGAAACTGCACAACAGTCTTCTCACACCATAATTTTAACGCGGCTGCTACGCTGACTGCTAAGCTAGGCTAAACTCCAAGCTAGTAAACAGGTAGCAACAAAAGGCTAGTTACCCTCTAACACTAGTATTGTTTCATCAATAAAACTACTATACCTAATGATATGTGAACAAAATGCAGAAAATAATGTAGTCGATAAATGAAGAGGTTACAGCTAAATATGTACTGTACATCTATAAAATATGTAGCATAATGACTGGATTACAATTTTTCGCTTTTTACTCAGATTTCTACCTCTATTTGAGAGATATAAACCAGTACATAATGAATATCTTTTAGATTAATTTTCATCTTACAGGGCCTTGTGATCTACTTTGTTTGTCTTGGCTGTACCGGTAAAAACTTGAGTTACATACAAGTTACAAGCAAGCAAATTATCACTATTTTGTCAAGGCAGATAAAGCATGTTTGAGAAGTTAAATGTTTACATTTAGATGTTATTCAATGCTTTATTTTTTTATTTTTTTTATCACAAAATGTATTCTGTATCAATCCATGTTTGCACAGTTAAATGTTTACATAATGTTACTCTATTTTTATGTTAATAAACTATAAAGTTTAACTAAACTTTCTTCAGCTTTCAGTGATTATCAGGGTACTCTTCAAATGACCGCATTATCAAATGATATATATTGTGATAAATATTGTTATATTTATATCCTCAGTTCAGCCTCTATCTGAAACAGGCCATTTTAGCTCCCCTCCCTTCTACCTCACCTAAAAGCCCATTCTGTTCTGATTGGCCACTCTGGCTCTGGAGCAATGTAACTAACTATAATAAACTATAATAGTCAGATTTTGCTTCTTGTTCTTGTTCCTTACTCAAAATATAAACTTTTCAAATACATACATGTTAGAGCCGAAATCCGATCCGCTTTCAGCCATATTAGAGCTGTGTTAAGTTACGCTGATTAAAACCCGACACTTCCTTCTTTTGCTGTCTTCTGCTTCCTTGAGCCTTGAATAAACAGTGTTAAAGAGGGTGCTGCTTTTAATCCATACAAAAACCAAAGTGTAAAAATGACACATTACGATGTTTCTGGGGGACTACAAGTGCAGTCACTTTGAGCTAAGTGTCTGTTGGCAGCACAGGAGCTACATATTTACCATACAGACATGAGACTGGTGCCAATCCAATCATGTAACTCAACATGAAAGCAGACAAGCGTATTTTCCAAATTGCCAAACTAGGCTACATTCTTTCAGCATATACATAATAATTTAGTAACCCAAAGCATTTTTCAAATTGAAGGGAAAAAAAACAACTGCATGTGGTGATGAAGCTAAATGTGGTGATGAAGCTAAAAGTTAGAGAGCAGCTGCTATCTGACCTTAAGCTGCCTGCCTCTTTATCAGGAGGAAGTCTGTTCAGTTACTGTATTTTATCACCATATTACGCACACATGGCTGGGGTTGTGAATATTAGTACAACAGACTCTGTGCTCTATCTGATGACATAAAAAACCTGATCAGGGGCCAGTGTCTCAGTCAAAGCATCCTGCTGGTCTAAGAGCTTCTTTGAGACTGCTAGAAGGTACGCAACAATCCTCTAACACCTGTCACAGCCAAAAAAAATGGCCCTTCACAGCAGCAGGGTGAGCAAGGAGCCTAGAGGTTTGAAACAATATCGCAAGTCCAATGATTTTATTTATAGCTTCTTTACAAAGATGAGTTCTTCCTCTCAGTCTCATCCCTGGGGGCTATGAGGTCAACTGACAGTGTCATAAAATGTTCTGCCAAATAACATTCCTAGAGACAATGACCCATGGCCTTAACACTACAAAATGAGCATAAAGGGCACCGTTATTCTTCACTGTGTCTATAGAGGTACTGTGTAAATGGTGAAACTTGATTAAGTGTGTGTTTTTATGGGTGTGCTCAAATATACACACATTTGTATGTATTCTCTGCATGTGCACATCCTTCATGCCTGAGTGCCTCCCATTTTGTATTTCATGGGATACTATTTCAAGGGTGAAATTATACTATTTCAGAGAGAAATCAGCACATACAGGCTGAGGAGTAACAATGCAACCATACTCTCTTTTAAAATAGTCTCCTTTGTCAGCTGTCCATTTCTTCTGGCCAGTCAACACCAGGTTGTTGCCTTCAACTCTCAGATTCATATCATTCCTACACACAGAAGGACGTGGCCAAGACATATAATCTCTCAAAGCAGCAGAGGTTAAGATGAAAAATATAAAAAACAGAAATATAGATTATAACATGCCTCACACTAAAGGATGTCACACCATGCAACCCCATGAACCACCCTGACTCAATTAGAGAGATGTAAAACTGTATTTAGCCAGTCTGTTTCTTTGACCTTGGACCCATTCACCCATAGCTGCATATATGCATACCCTTCTAATACCACAAGAATATGCATGAGTATGAGCTCTTGTGGGAATTTAAGTTAAAAAAAAAAGTTTAATTTAATTTGTGTGTATGTGCTTATAATATACAGTACTGGTCAAATGTTTGGACACTTTCTCATTCAAGTGAATGGCAAGGTAAACTTTAGACTGGTACTATATGTGTGTGTTCTGCATATGACCCTGATCATGTAAAATATAAAAGCCACATATTTTCCCTCACAGCAACAAAAGGCATAGTTCATGCCAAGATGACCATTTGTCTAATATAAAAGCACACACAGCTTTGACATTTCTGATGTGTAATAAATGTCAGGAGAGAAGAAAAGAGAACTTTTTGCTTCATCAGTACTCAAGTCAAGCTGTCAACCTGCACATATTCAAGCATTTATGTTTTTCACAGATGTACTGTATCCTAATAGGCACATAATGAGTCTTAGACATACAGTACTTTTTGATAAATTGTAAAAATATTAATTAATTTCTAAGATATGTGTTTCAATTCAACCTGAGCTAAAGCGCCAGTTAAAGTCAGTAAAGGTAGCACAACAATTGAGGCACCTGGGTGGCGCTTGGGCAAAAGCAATACAAGGACCTTGGTTTAATGCCTGGCAGCAACGTTTGGCCCTATTGAATAAAACTTGTAGTGTTTCCAGGTGGGTGAGAAACTGCTGAGGGATCCTTGGACTGTAGTTGCTGTATTGTAATGTACTTTTATGGCTTATGCCCCAGTGACAAGGTTTTGAAACCTAAAAGGGACAATTCAGCCTATCTGAGAGTTCTTTTTTCAGCTTTATTTTTCTTATACATTCATTATCTTTAACCTATAGGTTCAAATAAACATATAGGTGCTGTCCTGATCATGAAGGACCCCCAGAAGGGCATGATCCCATCCAACTACCAGACAATAACCTACATCTACACAACATGGAAGCTGCTGTCAGGCATCATAGTGGCTAAGATGAATAAACATGTGGGCCAATACATGAGCAGGACCAAGAAAGGAATTGGTAGTAATACCAGGGGTACTAAGCACTGGTTGATAGGTTGATAGAGCAGTCACCCAAGACTGCAAGAGCAGGCAGACCAATTTGTGCACTGGCTGGACTGACTATATTCTTGTAGTCTGAGTCTGTGACTCAATGCCACACACATGGATACTGGAATGCTTGGAAATGTACATGTACATGGAATGCCATAACCAAGTGACTGGCATAGTGTACAGACACATCTGCCCTGAGTATGGGTTGGAGGTCCCAAGGTCACAATGGAAGACACCTCCTAAAGTATCTTCCTTCTACAGTGAGAATGACCAAGCCAAGATCCTGTGGGACTTCCAGATCCAGACTGACAAACTGGTGATGGCAAACCAACCGGACATCATGTTGATTGACAAACAACAGAAGAAGGCAGTAGTGATAGATGTAGCAATCCCAAGTGACAGGGACATCAAAAAGAAGGAACGAGAAGATAGAAAAATACCAAGAACTAAAAGAGGAGCTAGAAAAGATGCGGTGAGTTAAGGCAACAGTGGTGTCAGTGGGAATTGGAGCCCCCCCCCCCCCCCAATAGAGAGAGATAGAGAGAGAGAGCAATGTTTGGCCATATATATATATATGGCCATATACACATTATCCCTTTCCTTATGGATACTGTTTTCACACTTCTCCCAAAATGTTTTTATTCAAGTATCACGAAAAAGGAGCCCATGCACATACTTTTTCTCCCCGTTCCTGTTTAGTTTTGTAAATGAAAGAATTCCTTTTAAATTATTCATGTCACTTGTCCTGAAGACAAATTTATGTTTAAGCGGGACCCTGTGAGCTGTTCAGAAGTTTTTCAGCAGGAACCAAAACAGCCTAAGTGAGTCATTGCAGTTGAGATTCTTTTAAGACCAGTAAAGAGAAAAGGTTTTCAGAATGCCATGACCAATAGAAATTAAAGTTCCTCTTGAGTTTAAGAGGACTAGAGCTGACAGAGCTACTGTCAGCAGCCAGTAACAGATCATCTCTCACTTTGATTAGGAGTGTTTTAAGTACAATGGTCTAACGACAGGTTGGGGGAAGTTGTAGTTACTGGACTTGCACTTTGCAAACTGAAACACACTTCTCTTTCACTTCTTTCTTTCTTTCTTTCTTTCTCACTATTTCTGTCTCTTTCTGCCCTCCCCTTTTCAAAGTGAGACACCACTGGCCACCTTGTAACCATGCGGGAGTGCTTTACATAAACAGCCAAAGCTGGTAGAGAGCACTCTGTATTGAGTTCTCAGCTCTTTCAATTTCTGTGTTATAATAGCTTTCACAGACATCATCAGAAATCCTCTGCTGGCAATAATGGACCTCTGTTCAATTGCTGGCTCACACTTATCTTACCAAGTGACATTGCCTGGTCTTTTGGACATCCTAGATAATATTATCACTCCTGCCCATGCAATCATTATATTCCTACAGCACACACACACCATCGTGAATGATCAGTAAAATAAACACACACATTTTCCGGCAGGATGCACAAGTACTGCAATTAAAGACATGTGCACACACACAACCACTCTCTAATACTGACGTATCCCTACGTATTTTGTATCCCTACACCTTGCACTATACAAAATAGTACCATAATAACACGTCAACCTTTCGTTGAGTCTATTTGAGACATGTTTACAAAATGTATTATATACTCTGTGTTTGTCTGTATGAATTACTGTTTATAATCAAACTCAAGATAACTGCTCTATAAACAAAACATTGTCTCCATAAAGCATGAATTCACTAACATCTATATCTTTAGGTATATATTTTTTTCCAATTAGGCTGACCACTGACATATTTGTCAACAGGACACTTTCTGTATCTTTTTTCTTTAAACTGAACAGTCTCTTGGGATCTTTCTTCATTGAGAATTGAGAATTCACTTTAAACAGTCTTTGATGAAATAGTCTCTTAACATAAATTCCTCCTAAACTAAGGTGATCTAGGTAGACTACCAGTCACCAACATGGCTGCAGTGGATTATTCTGCCACTTGTCCAAACTACTTCATATACAGTACTCTCTGTATCTGCCTGGTGGCTTCACAAGTCTGCCACTGGAAGTCATGCATGATGGAGTCAATGGTGTGACTGATAGTGTAACATGAGGTGGACCTTGGTGAATCATACTGTTTAGGGACAGAAGCTGTCTTTGTCCATCTTTTTCTGTTCGTACCTGCTTAGGTGGTAGATCATTCCCAGAGTTCTTCTCAGGTTGGTAACGTTGCTTGGTTGCTCCAGCTCAGTAATGGCCTTGTCCATGGCCTCATCTGGATGAATGCTGTGCTTATTGAGGCAATGTCCAAGTAGAACATATTTCTCCCTCTTCACAGCCTTATCCAGCCCAGGTGCACAAGTGTCAGCTAACTAATGCAGGCTTCTAATGTACTCCACCATTTCCCCTGGTTTCTGAGTGCACTGTTGGAAATGGGCTCTTTCGTGAATTGTATTCATCTTTGGCACAAAAATAATTATGCAGTCTCATAATCATTAGGATTTTCCCCATCCTCTTCCAAAAATGTCAACGTTTCATAAACCTCTGGTGGCATTTTGGCCATTGTTCTGGGTGAGAGGAACCAATGTTTTGTAGTAGTGTTAAATGGAAATATTGTCAGGATTCTTGTGTGGGTGAAACAAATAAAATATGTTATCAGTGAACACTGTACTGACATTTTTGCAAGTTGCCAGACATGTTAATTAACAACATTCCCTCATTACGTTATTAGAAAATATAATCCTTCAAAACGTATTTGCTGTTGCAAATTGTCTCTTTAAAACATAATTTCTAGGTGACAGGGTTGGTGTAGAGGGTTCTCTCAAAGAGGTAATCTTCTCTGATATCAAGTGATTACCTTTTAGAATTTGAACTGCTAGATTTTATAAATATAAAAAATGATAGAACAAAATGGAGAATACCAAATGTATGGGTACTTATGTAGACGAGAGCAGATAATATGGTAAACTCAAATAATCCACAATCAGTCATGCCCCCTTAAGCTATTGTTAATTTGTCTGGTTTAAGTGTGACTGTTTTGAAATTAGAAATAAAACAATTCTCCCTTTAGAAAATAAAAGTTGAATTTGTAAATTCTGAAGAATTCACAAGCAATAAAGTACACGTGTAACTCAATTCAGTACACTCAAATGTTTCTGCTATATGTAGAAACATGCTGCTAAATGCAGCTATAATGTATATTGTCTGGTATGACAAGTACAGTAGCTTACAGTGGCTATAGCTAAATTTAAATATTGTTGTGTAACTGACATGACTTCATGACTTCTCTCCATTAGTGCTACTGTTACACTGTGTTTTAATGTGTTAATGTGTTATATGTACATTTCAATGGTTTTGTCACTAAAAAAGAAACCAGCTTCTATTCAGCAAAAGTTACATAGTCTTGTCTCATATTCCTTATGTAGATATAAAGGGCTCATTCTAAGGTAACTAAACACAATTCTTATTTTCAGTGAATATACGCAAATGAAAACATTATTATGAATATTATATTCCATTTGTGCTAATAGTTGGTAAAAGAGACATCTGTAAAACTGTTGACAGGACACTTTGAACTGCAAAGTGCAAAAAAATCTGTGACTTCAGTACAAGGTAAATTCTATGGCCTTATAGGAACTCAAAAGCAGGGTCAGCAGCGGAAACACTATGGCGCATATTCAGTGGGTCACGGAAACCCAGAAGCTAGAAACTTTTTTTGGTACATGCACCAGCCAATCAATTCTTATAGAACTGAATGGCTGCCATTTTTTTTTTAAATCCAGTATCGAGCTCTTATAATACATCCATGGTATGCACTTGTTTACACATTAACTCTGTGGAGACTCACCTCCCATGGAGCAAAAACCTGTTTTTAAAAGTTATTTTTTAATTAGGGTTTAGTCTTAAGGTGAAAGGTAGAATTGGGGTTAGATATGTTGTGGTCCTCCTTAAGGCCAGGATGAATGCAATGTGACAAAATTAAGGCTATGAGTGAGTGCATTATGTGTATGTTTTTTCCCCCTAATTTTTAGTCTCCAATATAAAGACAGATATTGTAAAAAAAAAAAAAAAAGAAAAAAAAAAGGGTTTAATGTTGTTTTTGTTTTGAGTATTTACAGCTCTATATAAGGGTGTAAAGTACTGTTAAGTTGTTTCAGGTAAGTGAGAAAAACTTCTACTCACCTTGAACAGCCTCTAAAGTGGCACAACCTCCTACTCAGATAATCCTCCTGAATATGGGGAATTCAGAAAAAAAAAGAAAACCTACAACAACAAAGAGGAACCTTACATAGTGCAAATGCATAGCATTTCATACTCAGCAAGACTATTTCTGTTTTTAGGGAAAAAAAAGGTGACATAGAGTATGGAAGAGAGAAAGACAGACAAACAGCAGACAACAGACAACAGATGGCTCGGTGAAGTAATTTTGCTGAACACACCAAAAAACACAAGGGAACACGTGGTAATTGTGGCAATTACATTACACTGCACAACTCCAGTTTCCCTTGCAGATTTTACTGATGCCTGTGGGGAAGCAGTTCTGATGAAAACCATGTAATTTGTCTTTTTATTTATTTATTTGCTCATTTTATGTGTTTGTTCATTTTTTTGATGTGTTGCAATAAAGTATAAACCATTTTTTGCCCAACAAAAGAGTAGACACTTAAAATTACAACACTCATTTTGTACACAGTAATAAAAGATAATCAGTGATACAAATGTTGTTAACCAAATGTCTCTGTTCTGATACTGGTGAATATTTACTGGATACACATTCATGTACTGGGGATACTGTATTGCTATTTATCAAGATGGTAAAAGATGTATCATCCTGGGAGAACTAAAGTAACTGATCTTCCTGTGTAATAATAAAGAAGTCCAGTGTTAGATGTCAATCATTGATGGGACTCTGGTGTGTTTTGAGTTTGTGGTTAATTGACCCCGCCCCCAAAGTGATTGCCCAATCTTGGTTTAACAACTCTAACTACAGAGCAGGGCAGGCCCGTCAAGCTTTCAAATTCTACGCCGACATATCGATCAAGAAAAGGAAATTACATTGTGACAATAACCACAGGCTAACCTAAATCACAAAGTACAAAAAACTATGAGGAAGGTAAAAGAAACAAATATAATTAAAGACTGATTTATATACGGTAACTAAGCAGACTAACTCAAATATAAAAATAAATATAAAAGATAAATATAGATATACCTTACCATAACTAGAATGTACTATTTGCTGACTATACAAGCGAATATTCAAATATGAAAATAGGAAGCAGTGGTTTAGCGGATGGTGTCTTTCTTTTTTAGCCTTTCCAAAACTAAAAACATCAGCAAAAGTGTAAGAAATACATTTATTGGTGTATCAAAACATCCATAGACAGGATGATCAAGGAGCACATTATTAGCTAACTAAATTAGTTTGTTAGATTACAGGTAACTTTAAAAAAAGAAACCCCAATTTACAACTTGCACATCCACTGTGTGGAAGCTAGTGGACGCGTAACCCAGCTGAACAAAACTGGACAAAATAATTTTAATTTAAAGCTTTATTTCATTTTTTGACATCTTTTATTTCTGTTATTGGATACAGTTGTGATAACTTAGTCAAATCTTTTGTTTCACTCATTCCTGCCCCTTACTAAAATTGACAGGAAGTTTTGCAGTGGATGGATGTAATACATCCCATGGAGCTGGATACCGGACTAAAAATGGCACTCATTCAGTCCAATAAGAATTGATCTGCTGGCACATACGCCAAAAAAGTTTCTAGCTTCTAGGTTTGCTTCCGCATTGTGCACTGATTATGTTTCCCCCGCTGGCCCCAGCAAAGCAGTCTCTGTCTAGACCATAGACTTTACAATGTCAATGGGGGATTTTTCAATGCAATACCACAAGTGGCCTCTGGGAAAAATTGTCTGCAAGGCTGAACGGCAGAACCCTATCCAGCTCTTATAATACATCTGTGGTGAATCCTTTGTTTCTGTCACTTACTGAAATTTACAGTAGGATTCATCTTAATTAGTTGCACTTCACATGCCTTGTCAAGCTACCGTCTCAGTTTAACTCTGCTAGTTTTGTTGTGTGTTAGCAATGAAGTTATTTCCATGTAAAGCACCATTCTACCATTTTACTTTGATTTGTGAATATCAGATGTCTAAAGGGAGACATATTTAATGCTTAAAGTTAGTGATGCACAATATTGGATTTTTCCAACTCATTGTAGCTGATTGGCAATGCCGATTCCGATATATGCACATATTTTTCTTCCAGCTGGCTGAGGAGACTATTATGCATGCAAGCATAGATTGTACTAAGTATGATCAAAGGAGACAATATATGAAGGAAGAATTTAGGAAGACTGGAGTTCAGGAGCTCAGCATTAAAACTTTAATGAACTGGAGCAGTAGAGTTTTCTTTGAGTTTATTAGACAGACAGTATTAATGTGTAGGATTTAATCTCTGGTCCTCACTCCGGAGCAGAAGGTGGCTGTAATGCACCTAAAACAGTGGTTGTTATAAACCAAGAAGAAGAAGCTTTTTTTCCCAAACAGAGTGGTACATCCCATCAGCTGAGGTGCGTCCTCTTTGTGCAACCGAACATAGCAGCACCTCACGGACTTTTTCACCCCTAACGACTCCAGTGCTTCCTCTGTGGGCTCCACTTCACTCAGCTGTCTGTCAGACCCGCTGCTTCTTCCCACTTTAACCTGAATAACAAACTGGGCTCAGTACTCCAGTTGGAGCCACACAGAGTGCCGAGGCTAACGTTAGCTAAGAGGCTAGTGGAGTGTTAACAGCAGCATGACCGGGAAGATGCACAGCCAGCTAGCTTCTGCTAACCTCTCAGCTAACGCTAGCCATGGCTTTTATAATACATCCATGCTCTCCATGTGGAGCACTGAGCCCTGGTTTATTATTCAGATTAAAGTGGGAAGAAGCAGCAGGTCTGACAGGCAGCTGAGTGAAGTGGAGCCTGCAGAGGAAGCACCGGGACCAACAGGGAGTTCTCAACAGTCCGTTGAGGAAAACACAGTCAGGCGGGGGAGGAGATGGAAACATATCAGCTGCTCATAATCGGCAGAAAATGCTGATGCAGATATTTCATTTTAGAGCTTATATCGGCCGATACCGTTATCGTGCCGGTAATATCATGCATCCCTACTTAAAGTGTAAGTTGTGTGGTAATATTCACCATGTTAAGAGAGAAAACAGGATGTTTTTTTTCTAATGTTGAGTTCTTAAGAACTTACTCCTCATGTTTGTCAAGTAGTATTTTTGATAAGAAACAGTGAACTATGAAATTTAGTTTTACCGTTACTGCTAAGAGCATTTGATTATTATTATGTTTACGCAATTGGTGGAACAGGTACTGTGTTTCTACAGAAAAATATAATTTTGCCTCACTGAGTAAGTATGGTTTGTAGGTTTAATGTTTAATGTATAAGACATACTGTATGTGTTTTATTGCTTGCTCAAATATTGGCTAAGCTGAAACAGCTTCATCCTATTTGTATTATGTCAGTGTATGCTAAGCACATTTTGTTAGAAGAAAATAATTCTAATATCATTTGAGAATTTGGAAGTTGAGCTAAAGAGTAACAAATATTTTTCAATTTGTTCAATATTTGCATTCAGTCAGCGCTAACTCTAATGTTATAATCTAATATGATGTTGTACAACATAATAGAAATATAAGATGAAATATAAAGGAAAGCAGAACAGATAGTGTAAGCCTGTTCAGTAAATGCAGATCAGGTCTTTTTATTGAATGAGATGATCCAGTGAATAAGATCCAGTGATTCCAGTAGATGGCAAGTTTCCCAGCTTAATTTCCAGGAACACGGATCTTGTATATTTCCACTAAAACAGCTGGATGAACTATCTTCCTGGTGATAGGATTGTGCTAGTCACCTAGATTGGTACCAGCTCGAACACACATTATAATATAAAGAGTGCCCTCTGACTCATCAGACTTGGACTTAGCCTCTGACAGATCAGACTTCCATCTGATTTGAACTCAAACAAAGTTGACTTTGACCAGTTTCCCTCTATGGTCACCAGACATTGTTGGAAGTTACTTGAAACTGAAAAATCACACATGATTGATATAACAGGATAATCTTTGGTTTAAAGGGCCCTGTTTTATTTTTCATATCCATGTAAATATGATGCAAGTTGCATTGTTTTGCTATTCATAGGCAAACTAAAGTTGCAGTTGAATTCAATTGTGTTGTGTTCATGGATATTGCACTTAAAACCCAGCTCCTTCTGAACCTAGTTCGAGGTATATTTACCCAGGAGTGGGTTACAGACGCTCTCAGTGTTACAGGTATGTCATGCTGCTCTTGAAAATATACAGACACACATATATGTACTAAGCAACCAAGGATTGATTATCTTACATTCTGTATCATAGCACTGAGACTACTTGCTACTGCATATATATTCTGCTATAAATTCTGCTAGCAATGTTTCAGATGGTCCACTGTCTAAAATCAAGGAGCCATTGAGTGAAAAAAATACTAAGAATTTCTTTTGTCAGTCTGCCACTATTATCCGTATAAACTGCATATAGGTATGTTCTTTGCAAGAATGCAAAGTTTAACATTATGGTTGGAGAACAAACAGGTCCCCTGCCAATCATCTGACCTGTTGAAGAGCTGTGGGTGTTTTGAAGAGATGGTGTACTGAGGATGAAAGTAAACTTTGCCCCTTTCCTCACAACAAAACAAATCCATAAAGAACAAAATCTCTTGAAGCCAAACACAGAACAGCTGGAAAAGACCACTTCTCTAATGCTGAGGGTATGTATTTTCTTTTCCTTTTCAAGGATCTCTCAACAGATAAAATAGCTCATCACCAGACAGTATGTCCACAGTAGAATGAAAAATAAATATACTTTCTGTAATGTTGAAGGCCCGGACAAAGATGCAAAGAAAAATCATCTCCCAGAAAACTGGCAGGATACTAGGTTCACAGAGTCCATATTTTTATTTTATATATTTAAAAACATTGTCACCCCTGCAGTCTCTTCAGCGTCTACAAGCTTCGTTCTCTCTGATTAGAGCTGACAGCCTCGACTCTCTGGCTTTTTTGCTTTAAAAGATGATTATTGATTTTGAAAAATATTGACTGAACCAAATGAAATCACAGAGAAGTAATTTTATGTAATTATAATTCTGCATCTAATCACTACTACTGATGCATACACTATTAACAGACTTTCCGTTGCAAAACGTGCTCAGAGAGTCACATAAAGCTTTTAGAAGAACAGTGTTGTTCTTCATACAGTTACTGTTTTGTGACCTTTGTATGGATGTGGTTCGCTAGTGTGTACTACAACAATGCAAACACATTACTGTTGAAGAAAACTGGATTGAGTTAGATGTACATTGCCAAATCTCTTTGCAGTCACTTGAACTGTCTTTGTATTTCAGAGACATAGAGAGCAAAATGGTTTAAAATACTCAGAACTTTCTCCAGAGTATCACCACAGGGTGTGAGTAAGCCTGTAACTGAAGTTGTTGATGCTGGCAGGCTACAACCATTGAAAAGTGCTGCTCTTTCTGTGGCAAACCGCCTTTGAAGTGATCGAGAAATTCATTTGCAAAAGCTAAAGGAAGTCATGGTCTGCTAAGCACAAGATGCGACTGGTGTGAGAAAATTGATTCAGATCAAGTCTAAACGATGCAATGGAAGAGCGACTGCTTTCTAATCCAGACAGGTCTTTGTGGCTGCAGTTAGTTGTAACATCAAAAAATTCACATTATGACAATGACTACATTTCAGGGGGAATAGTATATGTTTGGGCTACTTCAACTGCACCCGTATTTCATCTGGCACCAGAGGTTGTGAAATAAAGTATAGTATAACATTTATATAACTGCAGCATGTAGATAAAGATGCATAAATTTTACACATTATAAAAACTACCACAGAGACAAAACAAATCTCATCTATATTTAATGATTTGCTCAAATCGGCCCCATTGACCAAGTGTGGGAGATTAACCAAATACCGGAGGCTATTGAGCTATCATTCTCAAACTGCATTCACAAAATTTTTGTCACTGTGAGGTGTCTCCTAGCAAAGGAGAGACAAGAAAGGAAACAATTTGTCTCCCCTTAAATCATCATATGGTGTCATTCTTGTCTTTTGTACATTCATCCATCAGTTCTACATGGCATGTCAGATTTCTTGAATCGGCCATACATTTCAGCAGTCATGCACTGAATCTGTAAATTTGTTATGTTCCATCTTGTTGTTGAAGTTTTACATGCACATCTACTGACACAGCCTTTCTCTGAGAGAGTCCATAGAAACTTCACAGTCCACTCCTGCAAAGTAATCCACTTCTCTACAGTCACTCCGTAAGCTCACTATGGTATAAACTAAATATGTCAAAATATGAATACACTGCTTCTCAATTGCAATGCACAGTGCTGTCTAGCTTACAAATTTGTATGTCCATTTGTTTCCTCCAGACCAATTGTCCATTGGTCAGGAGAACTGCTCTGCTCAAGCTCACTCATTGGCCTGTCTAAGACTGTGCTTCAAGTAAACAAATCTGAGGATTAATAGTGTCACGCGCTTTGTGAAAAGCGGCAAGTTCCATCAAAAGTTGACGCTTTATTAGAGTTCATATTGTGCAATTCACTTGTTTTTTTCAATGACTCATTATTGTCTCAATTGCTAAATTCAGGGCTTTGAAGTCTGTGGGGGCATTGATTGATAGCTGTGATTGACACCTCGCTCACCTGCTGCTCTTCCTGACTCGGGGACTTGCACTGACTGGGTCTACTGTTACAGTATTTTGGTAAGTGTGCACCACTCAGTGTTCCCAGTAAGCTAGCGTTCACTTTGGTCTGAGGTAGCGAGGTAGCAGGACATGTTTCTTGAACATGAAAGGCAACATCCTGCACTCCTTATTTGGAAGGTCCTGGCTCCAAAGGGAAAAAAAACTGGCTCCAGTTCAAACCAGTGGGTGGTATCACACCTTGCTATGTCCATTTTTATATACAGTCTAGACTACGGTATTGAGCATTCAGACCAATGTGAGCTGAGGGTGGGTTTGTCATGCATTTGCTTTGCTTATGCGTCGACTAAGTACTAGATCTTTAGTGCCTAATTGTGCACGGAAAAATAGGGGGAAAGAGCATGTATAGTCCCCCTTGGTGATGTATTCTACCTTGACAAATGCCAAAAGGATCAACCAGATGTTGAAACATCTGTGAGTTTAATTCATTCACTGAAAACTCCATATGGGGATTCTCCCTTGGTGCTATGGGTGAGAAATAATTAATCCTTTTATTATTCATCGTTTTCACAGCGCTTCCCCTCATATGGTGGCAGTTGCAAAGGCAAACACTGTAGATGTTGTCACATATGGTGGTATTCTGTTGATTCAAACACTGCAATACTGAAGTGACTCAGAAAATACCCACTTATTTCTGCAGTTTGACCTAATCTCACTGATTGACCTTCAGGTTTAATTAAAAAAGTGTCCCCATCAAAAAAATCTGAACAAACTGTCCTGTAATAGATTACTGAAATACATGGGGCTTTTCCTCATATTTTGCTTAAGGCATTACAAGAATGACTTCAGTGACCTGTGACTCTAAAAAGAAATAAATAGGTGAGGAAAACAGATAGATGGGTGAAGGAAATAGTCCCACAATGTGTTTCTATTTATAATTAAAATTGTAAAATTTACTGAATAACAATTATAGGACCAGTCACTTTAAGGTCAATTGAGTGTGTAGCAAGAAATATATCAATCTGACCTGTAGCATTGTGGAGGAGCAAGGCCATTTGAAAATGAAAAAATTTATTGTTCCCATGAAGTCAGTTTGTGTCACTTTTTAATTTCCACAGCAGTGCCAGAATGTATCATCTGGCCAAATTTGATCAAAATCAGACCTGTGGGGTCGGAGATACTGAAGCACCTGAGACATCATGTAGAAAATAATTGTGTAAATAACTGTCATGCACACGTAATAAACAAAATAAGAAAAAGAGAAAAAGCAGTTTGAACCTTGAAATAACTAAACTTTATACTCCTAGTCTAAATAGATTGACATCAGGCCATGGGCCCCCTTAACAACCCAGTCTCACATCAAAATATGTAACAGCTACGTTGATCAACAGCATAATATGTATTTGTCACAATAACGGCTCTAAAATTGTGAGATGACTATATATATTTTGGCCTGTTCTTTTTTTATTGGCCTGCATTTGTAGAGGATAGCAAAATAGCCTCTATGAGAAGTATTTAAAAAAAAAAAGAAAAAAACTGACACCCCCCCTTATTTTTTTTAAAATAAACAGACTAAATAGCAAGCATTTAAAACAGTTGGATCAAATGTTGTTGTTATTACATCTGGCGACAGTAGGTGTCACTGTATACCAGGTCCGGTAAGAAGCATCTTACTCAAGCCGTATTCGTCCTGTCAGAGACAATAAAATGGCGCTTGAGTTGGTCACACACAGATAACTTGTGTCTGTTCCTTACTGCTCCACAGGTATATAAAACGTGGTGTAAAACAACTTAAAATGGGTCTACATACTCTCTAAATGTTAGAGAAGCATTCCATGAGATTTGTGAGTTAAATAAGCACTCGAAGACTGAGTTTGCGTGTCGTTTTGTGTCGAGTGTAGTTAGCAAGCTAGCATCTACTGTATGACGCAGCAATTTTGTAATGGCGGTCATCTAGTGATGTAGTGACATAAACAAATTGACTTGGTGTTAAAGAAATCTACACAGGGACATGTTATTGTTATGGAATGTAGAGTTTATCATATGTGTAAGTAATATAGAAGTTGTGAGATTTGATTGTGTTTCATAATAGTATTGTATTTGACATTACAGTTATGAAATGAATTGCTGGTTCAACAGTTTCACATATTTAACTGTGTATATACAATAATATTCCATGTATATAAAATTACTATTAGAGTAAAAAATGCTGGTACTTGAAACAACTTATTTTCAATCAGTATAACAGTAAACTGTTGGAAGTAGAAACCAGTTGAATGTGAAGTGATATGTACCTGATGTGAATGAAATATGATTGAAATGATAGTACTAACTGAAGATATAAAAGTTATCAGTAAGCATGGATATATGTTGTTAGGATACAGAAATATGTTGTGAGTTCACTATATTGTGGTATTGAAGTTGAACATTGTTGCCAGAGACAATAAAATGGCGCTTGAGTTGGTCACACACAGATAACTTGTGTCTGTTCCTTACTGCTCCACAGCCAACCAGGACTGTGCAGCTAAACTGCTACTGGCCCAGGTACCCCTAGCCCTGAGGCCGGTAACACATTCATATCATATGACTGTCAAGTTTCTGCCTGCTTAAACAAACAAACACAAAAAAAAGAAAAAAAAAAGGCTGCCGTTCCTTTTGGTCTCAGTAGAAAATGCAATATCTTATGATAGTCTTGGTATTAAAATGCATTTTGATAACATTTCTAGCAAGAAATGTGCATTTTATTTTAATAATCTTTGTTCAGTGAATGTATATGATGTTTAGTTTGTCAGTTATTATGAAGATTTGTTCAGACTTTCTATTGTTGCTATAGACACTACTACAGACACTGAAACCACATAATTGCATGGTGTTTGAATCATTGTCTTTGCGTTGTGTGTTTATCTGAGCTGTTATTTGTGTTATTTGTGTAATTTTATGTAACTGTTTGACGTTCTTTCAATAAAAGTATTTAGATTTCAGAGCGCCTCAGGGATGAATTAAATTTGAAATTCAGAATTTGAAATTTTGCAATAAGCTAACCGGAGGACCCACGTGGTACAGTATTTTCCTCACTGTTACCATGTTAAGGTTTTCTTTTAATGATATCTGAACACTTCTCAACACAAAACACAAAAGTGTCCTTGATAACTCAACAATATCATACCAAGTTAATGTTAAGGCTACCAATTTTAAAGATTAGTTTTTGATAGTGGAAGGCTACAGAAGAGCACTACGTTGTTGGTAACTTGGTGTGTTCAGTCTGCCACAAATTCCACTATCTCTGTTGAGGCATTTTAAAGCCTGTGATTGTATAATGTGAAGTTGCTCATTTAATTTTATATTTCCAATAGGGTTCAGCGTTAATGTTTTATTTTTCATTGGCCTGGTCTGGCAAGTGGGTCAGAAATCTACTTGCCCAAAGTCAGTTTTTACTTGTCCCTATACAAATTGTTTTATTTACTAATTATGAAATAACAATGAAGACTTAAGTTAATTGTCATGTTTAATCTTTATTTAAGCACATGAAACGGAACGAGGACACAAAGATGTCATAGATACAGAGCAACAAACAACTTACATATCGAAAATTGTATGATCCCAATATTTCACTGAACACTTAATTCTATTGATCAGCCTGCTCTCTTTCAAATAGATTCCCTAACCCAATGGCAAATACATTTTTTGACTCATTTTTTCAACTCCAAGCTTCCTGATCTCTCTCTTTAATGTTTCTTGTTCTTGAGAGTATTTATTTATTTACATGATCCACTGATTCCTCTATTTCACAGTGCTCACATAATCCTGAGGGATGTTGTTTCATGCATCACACTACTAGCTTACTCAATTCTTGGCGCATGCCAATATTCTCCGATGCCTGCAAGGGGAGGTGGCTATGCTGTGTGCCAGAGAATGAAAATATAATTTATGATATGACACAATATATATATTTTTTATTATTATTTATTTTTAATTGCCCGATTGGGCAAGTGAGTTGCTAGATTTACAAGCCCAACCTGTCGATGAGGATATTTAATATGAAATCATCTTTCTTAAAGGAAGGTGTGTGTGTTTGTGCATCAAATCTTGTACCATGGCCATATAAATAGGATGAAGACAGGGTTATCAAAGTGAACTTTACATTTCACATCCCTCATTTAATCCCTGCACTTGTCACTTTAATATACTTCATTCAAGTGGATTTTAGATTGAGAACTGCATACCCATCTTCTCAAGCTCAGCCAACTTCATGAGGACCAGGGACATCACTACAACACTTTCTTGTAGTGAACCAGCCGTCTTCACCCATTTAGTTGCAATGCTGTCCTTTATGGATTAGACTCTTCCCCAACCACAAAAGAGACCCACCTTTTCACTGCGGTATGTCCTACAATCAGTGCAGTACACATTCTTTTTCTTTGTCTCCTCTTCCTTTTTGGTTTCATTGTCAGATTTCTCTTGTGTGTTGTCTGTTTTGTGCCATCCAGAGGTGTCAAAAGTACACACATTCTTTACTCAAGTACAAGTATAGATACCTCTGTTTAAAAAGACTCTAGTAAAAGTTGAAGTATTGACTCAATTTTTTTACTCAAGTTAAAGTGAAAAGTACAGGCTCTAAAACATACTTAAAGTATAAAAGTATAAAAGTACCGGTAACCTTGTGAAGGACAAAACTACAATTTTAGGGAAAAGCTTACAGGACCTAATCTATCCAAGCAAAGAATAATTAACTGAAATCAATACAAAGAGCTACATTGGCCAGACTTTCCTTAGCATGTTCAAAAAATAAAATACTGCTGTACAAGAATGAGGGATTGTGAACTCAACGTGCATGTGGTTTACAAACCTTTATTGGTATGCAAATACATAGCATACACAAATATTATCAAAGCAGACTTCAAAGCCTAGACATTACATTAAATGCATACCCTTGACTAACATCTATTTAACAGCAAGAGATCATGTGTAGATCTTTGACTACATCTATGTGAGAACCATCACATCACTGTTTGTGTGTGTGTGTTGGGGGAGAGGTAAACAGTTTTGAATGACAACTTGCACAAATCCTCAAAAAACAGGAAAGCACTTCCTCAACAGCCACAACTTCATGTATAATAACTTAACATGACTCTGTAAAACAAGGTGTGCAAATGTGCAACAGAAAGACTAAAAACAACCATAGCTAAGCCCAGCATGAGGAGCAATGCGCAAGGTATACAATCCACCACTACCAGAACCTTTTTTAACCTTGGAGAATGTCTCTGCTTTGTACAATACTTTGGGTCACTTCAAAAATTAACTACCAAAAGAAATAACAGAAAAAGTTGTGTTGGTTAATGAGAGAGAGAGAGAGAGAGAGAGCGAGCGCACTAGTGATTATTATGCCTCAAACGTGTGTGTGTGTTTGTGTGTGTGTGTGTGTGTGTGTGTGTGAGAGAGAGAGAATGTACCAGTACTTAGGCGTGTATGGACCATATCACATCAGACAAACTAACAGAATCCTCTGTTAAGCTTCAAAAGAAGCTGATTTTCAAAGTTCTTGGAATCTACACGTGCCCTTTTTGGTGTGAATATCAGTCCGGCTGTGCTGAACAGTCTCTCACATGCAGCGGAGGCTGGTAGTGGAGTGTTGAGCCTTATTGACAGGTTGAGTATTGTTGGGAAAGATGCGAGTACCCTCACTGTATCACCTGGGTATCCCAAGTAGGTCTCCAGCTGTTTGGTGTTTTCTTGGGAAGTGGGGTTCTGTTTGATTGAAGAAAAAAAGTCATCCTCCTCTGAAGAATGGGAGGTTTCACCGTCAGTCTCCACAGCTTGTTCTTTCAAATGACCTTTGATGAAGTCAAGGCCTATAGAATAAAAGTAACATTAGGACCAAATTGGAATTATTAGCATGGAATTGGGTTACAATATGATTAACATATGATAACATTTATCATATAGGCCTATAGATGAAAGAAAAGATTTCAATTTTGGTTTTGACACTTCACTCATATACAACTTTCATACAATTGCAGGCAACTGGTTAAAATGTTAGACATAGAGCTTTAAGGCTACAAATATCAGATTTGCATTTATTACTGGGATGAAGACAACAGTTCAGTACTAACCAAGTTTTAGGACACATTCATCGCTTGTCCAGGAGGTCTTGAACTTGGGGACAAGAATGGCAGCTGCAATCAGCTCTGGATCTCTTAGCATCTCTCCGAATCGCTTTCCAAGGCCTGCGAGAAGCGCATCAACCAGAGGCCCACAAAACTTGATGGAAATGTGAAGACGCTGGAGCTTCTCCTTGAGTAGTGTAATCGTCGGCACCAACCATCCCATCTGCACATTGCTCTCTCCTTGAAGAAGATCAAGTGCCTTGGCAACAGGGCTCATGGTCTTCACATACTCAGCTAGAAAGGCCAGCTCCACAGGACTGAACCTGTTAAAATAGAAATGAAAGTGAAAAAAATTGTTTATTTCAATACATGACTGTACTTGTGGCTAATTTAAAGAATCTTTTAAATAAATTGTAAAATTGTCCCAATAGTATGCACTGCTAATCAACTTTTAATGATTGTGTTAAAAGCATTTCACATCTTGATCCATCTTTGTAAATATTAGACTATCATATATTTCAATCATTAAGCTTTAAAATACGGTAAGGTACAGTAGGTACATACATGGGTATCTTCAGTGCACTGCAGACAGCAGCAATGGCTCCTTCTCCTTGTTCTCTGGAGATCCTAATGATCCTCTCTACAGCCATAAAGAGCGAGTTCCACCTTGTATCATTCGGCCTCAGGAGCTGGAGTTTGCACTTATCTTCAATGACTTCAGCAGCTGTGGTGGACCTTGCGCTTTTATTCCAGAGACTTGTGCACTTCGCAAATGATGAACGAGACAGACGTTTGTAGATGGTGCTGGCGATATTTGACACATCGACTGTTGAAACCAAGTTGAGAAGATGGCAGGCACAGCGGTGGTGTTTGGGAAGCTGATATTCCAAGCTGTCATCTTCATCTAGAATGGCTTCAACGTCAACAAACTCAACATCAGCACCACCCATCTCATCATCAACTTCCTCTTCTTCTTCCTCCTCCTTCTCCTCATCTCCTACTTCACTGCTCTGTACTGCAGCGGTCAGATTGTGATTTTCATCGACGGGACCAAACACTCTAAACGCCTTTACAAAATTGGAGCCATTGTCAGTGGTGGTACGAGTGATCTTTTCACGGATGTTAAACTCAGTGTGGATGTCATTCAGGGCACTGGCAAGGGCTGTGAATGTATGGGACCCCTTGAGCTGCTTGCAGGCTAAGGCAGCACAACGTCTCGTCAACGTTTGAGGTTCAATCCAGTGGGCTGTAACTCCTATAAAACTGCGTCGGTGTGACGTCCAGCAATCGGTTGTTGTCGCAATAAACTCAATTTTGTCAAGAGCAGTTTTCAGAGTCTTCTTCATTACCTGTGCAGCCTTCTCTACTCTGTTTTTCACAGTGCCACGACACATTACGGACACATCAGGTTGAAGGTGTAGAACTAGATCTTGAAAACCCTTCTGTTCAACAACACTCAGTGGGTGCAGGCCTTGAATGACAAAATTTATGATGACTTTGTCAACACTGGCCTGTGAAACCCTCCTGGTCTCCCACAATTTCGGTTGTTTGGAGGGAGGGCTTTCCTCTGGTGCTGGGAGCCTTCGAGAAGTGAGTTGGGAGTACTTTTCCAGTTGATTTGTGTGTTTTCTCTGGAGGTGAAAAGAACGCGCGCACATTAGTCTTGAAATAACATTTTCCTTTGAATAATATCTGGCTATACAAGCACCAGAGCACGCTAAATAATTTTAAATTATGGTAGTAGTAATTTATAAACATATTTGCAAACTGATAGTTAGATAACCTAAATGAGTAGTAGCCTACTAGGTATTTCATGCTAACAAACCAGGACGAATGTCGCTAGGCTAATGTTACAGCATTGCAAACATGTGCTGAGTCATTACTACCGAAAAAAATAATTAAAGAGTTTACGTCTATGACAGGAAGCATTTCTTACCTCCACGTGTTTTTTCAAATTGGAAGGCGAATTCTTGAATGCCAGAAGTTCGTGTTGTTTCGGTAAACAGAGTTTGCATGTCATTTTCCATGATTGTCCCTTGGTTCCAACGATGTCAAACATCTCACGGAGGTATGGCCAAGGATGGGGGATGCGTTGCTGCTCACTCGACATTACCGCATCACCCGAAGAATCTCCAACACTCTCGCTGGACATTTCGCTGATACTATCACAATCCATTTCAATTCCACAGAGTTGCTGCTCGCTTGATTTTCATCGTCTTGTGCACGTTAAGACAAATGCACCAATAGGGTTGTCTTACCAGTGTGTGTTTACATACGTTTCTAAGCATAATCCAATCAATCACGTTGTCTACATGACGCGTTTTGCTGATACCGGAATAGGTAGAATTTTACTGTTTATTAATAGTAACCATCTAAACACAAAGGTAACAACCTTAATTTGAAAATGTAGGGAGTAGAAAGTACGGATACTTATGCTAAAATGTAAGAAGTAAAAGTCAAAAGTTGGCACAAAAATAAATAGTGAAGTAAAGTATAGATACCCGAAAATTCTACTTAAGTACAGTAACGAAGTATTTGTACTTCGTTACTTCCCACCTCTGGTGCCATCACATCATAGCCTATGCTTCTCCACAGGGGCTTCTTATTTAGGTTGTCGGTCACTGTCGCACAAGCACAAGGCAATAGGCCTATCACGAATGGACCAATAGAAGGAGCAAACACTGTGTGCAGGTAGTGCTCACGGGAGTTCTAGGGTTGTAGTGTCACATTGCAAGGAGCTTATTATTTCAGATGAAACAAACAAAACAGACATTCATGGATCTATCTTATTATTATTTATTGTGGACAGAAACGACCATGTTTCAGCCAGAAGCCATCATCAGCATGTTTGTTTTGTTTGTTTCATCCTTGCCACAACCGTGCACCTGATAGTCCGTTCAAGAGTTGGAGCTGTGCAGACCACTACTTTTCTACTGGATCTTATTATGATGATGCCTTTTGTGAAGACTATATATATATATATATATATATATGTATATATACTATATATATATATACACACACACACACACACACACACACACACACACACACATATATATATATATATATATATATATATATATATATATATACACACACACATATATACATATATATAATGTGTGTTTGTGTGTGTGTGGCTAGTAACTGCCTGTTACACCTCACTGCTGAATTCTAACCACATTTGGTAGGCAGGTGGGTGCAAATATCAAACCCTGTAAACAATGGGTACATCTCAAGTCTCTCAATTGCATCCACATTTCCCTCACTTGCATCTTTTCTTTGCATCTTAGCCTCTCCCACTAAGGATGCATAGAGAAATGTGTTTTTAGAGAAATTAATTTCTTGTGAATTGTCATGTGAAATGACATCTATTTTTGATGACAACAGCAGCTGATCTCAGCTGGCTCACCTGTCAGTTGGCTGTAACAGCTGTAGCGACTTTTGATGGAGTTTGTCTACACATGTGTACTGTGCTAATACTAATAAAGGTGCATAGTTATCACTACCAGAACAGCCGTGTTTTCTCTATGTAGCCCGTTACCTGTTTAACAAACACTTGCACATGAATAAAAACTTGCATTCTTTATACTGTGTACTGTGTCCTGCTCAGAGGTACATGGACCATTTCTACTGGCAGAATGGGTTTATATTATTTATTCATTATTTGCGTCTGTATTTATTGATATTCTGATTATGAATTCATTATTTAACAACTCAGGATATGGTTAGAATGTCTTTTGAACACTGGAAATTATTTATTAGGCTAAATGTTTCAGGGAAAATTTAAATGATGTAACTCATATCAAACTCAACACTCAGAAATTTTCAGCCTCACGTGTGACTGAATGGGAATGACGTTAAATTATGTAAAATATAGATGTGTTTAAAAAGTGTTTCTTGCTGACAGACAAACTCTCCCTTACTTTAATTTTATCCATGATAAAAGTTCATGGAGGAAATAAAATATAAAATAAAATAAAATAAATAAAATAAAATATTTCTAATAAGTGAAGAATGTTGTTCAGACTGACAATTAACACAGATTTTTAAGTAGATGGTGAATCAGAAAACATATAAACTATATAAAACTTGAGTGATACACTTGAGCTGAATCTGTTATTGGACTCCACTCCTATATGAAACTGCAGTGATGTTGTGATGTATCAGATCAGTCCAATCAGCTGTAGCGTATAATCAATAATTGCTTTCCAATAATGGGGTGTATTGGCCGGTAAAAGACTTCCGTGATGGCTGCTCTCATGTATCCTCGCTTAAGGCTCCTCAGAGATCCCTTCTTGATCCTTGCTCATCAGAGCAGAAATAAGAGCTTTGAGACAACCTTCAAAATGGCGTACCAGAACAATTTAGTGTTCATAAGAGGAGTGAGGAGCAAGGAAAGAGCAAATAAGAGACTTGAGTTGTACCCAATCTAAATGTGGACAAACTGCATGGTTCAAAGGAAAGCAGCTTGCCCACCTATAGACAGCTGTGACCTGCATGATATTCACACACTGTTTCACTTAACTTTGTCCTGAAACTACAAGATAAATTGGTCTTTCTGAACATTTTGTAACTTACAAAACTATAAGATTGTAACCCTGAGTAAGAAAAACAGTGTTAACACACTGTAATATTGCTGACTTGTAAGCTCGCTTCCTAGACATGCTGACATGTAAGGGCCCAAGGTGGCACAAAAATTGATCCAACTTTCATTCAGTTTGTGGCCTTATGAGACCCAGTCTACTAGAAATAGTGCCGTGTTACCCACTTGTTGGTCCTATTGACAAGCTCTGTTGTTGCAGGACACAGTTTATTTAGGCAGACAATAAATTAAAGGAATAAGGTGGACAGGGTTGATGAGCATGGATTGCTGAGTATGTACAGGGCACTGTGAAAAGTATACAGTGGCACCTGGACTGGACTGGATATTGGCAGGTACACAACAAGACTGCGAGATAAGCAGACCTGCATGGAAACAGTCAAATCAGCTGTTATTTGGAAACAGGTTTGAATTGCTGAAAATTAACCTTCATTAACACCAGGTACTGCTGCGCAAAAAGAGAAAAGGTTGTGTTGTGAAACAACACAATCTCAACTCTGGTTGGGCACATAAAAATGATGATCTAGTGTAAAGTAAATTGTGACATCTTTTTGTTCAGAAAAAAAATTTGCTTTCAAAGAGGGGTTTCTTTGCATGGAGGCAATCCAAGGTAATTTCTTTGAGACTGTTCACTCTTCCATGTCGGACACAGTGCAGCAGGAAAACAGAGGAGACATGAAGAAAACAGTGCAGCTGTGAAAACAACTCACAAAGGGAAATGGTTAATAAAAACAAAACAGTTCAGGAAGAATGAAGATCAAAACACCCTCAGTCAGATGTGAACACTAGTGGGCAACATCATTTGCACTGTTTTAGATGTGAGTACCAAATCCTAATTCATTCTTTCTTCTCTTGTTTATTTCAGTGCTGAATGTTGAAATGCTCTTGCCTGCTGTGCCAACCCAAACGGGAGTATTATGGATGTTCAGCTTGGTAATGTGAGTCACCTATGCTCACAAATATTTCTGTGGAAGCCCAATTGAAAATATTCAAATTCTACCCACAATGTTTCATGTGCTGAATTTAACAATTCACCTAGTTGATTAAAATGAAAACTCTTTTGTTTGCTCAGTTGAAGAGGAACTGGGGGAAAGATGAAGCAGACCTCTGCTAACCTGAGTTTTCCAGGTGAAGACTGGAAGTGAAAAAACAAAACAACACAAAAAAAATGCTCTAATCAATTTGCATTCTAATCTCCATGGGCTGACTTTGTGGATATTGTTTATTCTGACTTCTGATAGAAGTTATGAACCACAAATATGCATGGTTAAAGAGTTATGCTATTCTGTATAGTACAATAATTCAATTATAATATTACTGCATGTATTATGAACTATTATTAAAATACAGTAGCAGTAGAGGGTTGAAATTTCTGTTGAGATGGGTACCAGATATGTATGAATTTTAAAATCTTGATATTAATTCTGTAGCTAACAGATCACCAGGGAAGCCAGAAGTGTATTAATGTGGTCTCTGTTAAAACCCTGATGGCTGAATTTGATATGAGTGCAAGTACAAGGACTGTATTCCTTATTGAGCAATGCACAGTACTAGCTGACACTGATAGCAATTTGACTCCCACTTGGGCCATCTGTGCTAGAAATAGACACTGTCATTGTACCACAAGGCACTATCGATATAAATAAGAATTGAAAATTTAAGATCCTATGTGTTCGGATATTTTATAAAGTATAAATGTTCTCGCCATCTTCTGAAGTGTGCTTGATACTGCTTTTATTTAGAGCAACTCCTTCACTGTCTGCAGTCAGTGAACTTATCTTCCTCTTAAAGGCTGGATGAGCAGGATTTTCCTAAAATATTATGTATATAATGATCCTTCTCAATCATCATTTATGACCCACTAGAAGTATGTAGTAGTATATGTATCTACAGAGACCCTGCCCTCTGCCTGTATTTCCTTATGTTCCTATTATTTTGTGTTCATTTCTAGGTGTCAGCCTTTTGGCCATGAGTATGTAGCCAATCACCCAATATCAGTGCACAGGGTGTGAGTGTGGTACTCTATAAAAAATGTAAATAAAACATAACACTGCACTGCAGTGTAGTGCTTCTGTCATTGAGCTGGGAAGGAGGGGCCAACTTTGAATATCTTTACAAACTGCAACTGACAATTTCTGCTCATTCTGCCTTTCATTAAGTCAATTAAACCAAGGAGACATTTCCAACTAATTTTACTATCTCTATTATAGAATGTTTCCTTTGGGCAACAAGAGAACAATATTGCATTATAGTCAAAGTTCTACTTGATTATCACAGTAGTGAAAGTGCTTATTTAAGCTGTTCTATCAAATAAGAAGCATCAGGCTCCTTATTTCTCTACCCCCCCCCTCTCTCATCTCTCTTTAAGTCTTGGTACCTCTTTCCACCACTGTTCCTTGGCTCACTTCTTATCAGACGTGTTCAGCTGTCAGTGGAACGTCCACGGAGGCTGTCTGTATACTGGGCTAGTTGGCAGTAGTCAAAGCTTTTAATTTTCCCTACTTCCTAATATTTTAAGTATCTTTTTTTACACTCCAGTAATTTCCGTTCCATGTTCCGTCCCACCTTTGCACAGGTAACCTGTTGTGCCGAAAATAGGCCTGTTGCTGGGGCTGGGGGCATTGGGGAACACTGAGCAGAAACTATTTATTCATTGAATTAACAGAAAATGTGCTATATCGTGTTATGTACCACTATCAGGATATAAAATAACCTAAATTGGGATATGAGATTTTGGTCACATCGCTAGCTCACACTGCTCAGGACAGATTATAAACACATTTAAACGCTAATTACGTTGTGGCAAGTTAATATTTGTGCTATGCTGTGATGCACTCTGAAGTAGATATCAAGTGCATCCTTTTTCTGTTAAGACTGTGTAATTAACAAGTTTGTAATGTGTTTTTGTATTTAAGCATAGTATTCTTAATACTATGCATTTCCTGCGGAAAATGCGTGTGAATGCTGAAAACTGAATGAATTGCAAAGCACTGCTGAAAATACTACACACTTGTTCAGGATTCCCATCTGTACAAATAGAATGTGATTACCAAATCTCTTAAATGTAACATGCCATGGTAGATAATAAGTAGTATGGTGCTGTTTTATTTCTGACCACAAGGTGGCGCTATTGCTGCCATGAATCAGTATGTTGTGTAGATTCTCATGGAAAACCTGCCTATCAAGTTTCATTCCATTAAAGACAACAGAATTGCTGAAATATCATGTTATAATGTGACTTGAGCGCCCCCTTTGGGCAGAATTTTGTGAAATTTTACACACTTCTGTAAGGTCACGTTGTGTTCAACATCCCCAAATTTGGTCACGATCCGATTCATTATTGAGTTATCAGTCATTAAGTGCATTAGGCCACGCCTCCAAAAGTTTGTTAGCCAATAACAGACAAACGGTAAACAATATCTCAAAACAAATGAATAAGTCTTGTTCAGGGTCCTCTAAATATGGTATGTACCAAGTTTGGTGAAGATTGGATGAAATATGAGCCGACAGGAGCAAAACATATGTTTATGAAAAAAAACAAAATGGCGGAAAAATTTTATAGATGCAAATGGGCGTGGCCTATATCATTCTAATCAGGGTCATCCAAGGAACATCCTGACCAAAAAGCTTTTTGATAGGACTTACCGTTCATGAGTTATTAGCCAAAACGCAAAACATCAAATAACTGACCACATGGTGGCGCTATTGATACCATGTTTTAATATGTTAAGCATGCCCAGGTGGGACACCTGTATATCAAATATGAACATTCTAGCACCTTAAATTTTTGAGATATTAGCTTTCAAAGAAATCCTCCCATAGACTGCCATTATAAATTTTAATATTTTTAAAAATTCATATAAAATCAATGGTTTATGATAAGAAACTGAAAAGTAATAGCACACTTCTCCTTAAAGAGCTGAACATTTTGATATATGAATGGTGTCTGTAGCTCAAAGTATAGAGCAGTTGAAACCCGCCAAAAAACGTACGGAAGAATAATAAATAAAGATTTGGATAACAATAATGAGGGATTCTCTTGTCATACAGTGATCTTGGCATTCCTGTAAAAGTATATGTTTCCAAACATATTTAAAGTCTGGTCCCCCTGTGAAAACTGACTGCCCCCCTGTTCAGTTCACTCTGGCTATGTGGCTGGCCTAAAATAATTGATGGGTGCACTCGTTAACTGTTAGTAGGTTTATGGATTCATTAGGTCCAGAGATTGTTGCCTCTGTCAGAGGTTGTACTTGCCATTAGACTTAAGTATACAGTAAATGACATAATTGATCTGGAAGTGTGTGTGTAGCATGGATCAGAGGGTTTTGGATGTAGGATGGGCAGATGGGTTAATGTCTTTTTGGTAAATAAACAGTCAGTAATTACAGGTAATCAGAAAGTCTGTTATGACATAACATGCTTTTAGATGGATTGTAATCTGATCACGTCAGTATGTTTTTCATGAGTTTTTAAAGTAAACAGTTTGTCAAGAGAAGGTCAGAGTAACATTGCATTCTTTACAAAGACTAAAGAACAGAAGAAAAAAATAATGGTAATAATGTACCAGTATGGTAACTAATTTTTCTCAAAGGACAATTTTGGTTGAATTTATGCTGGTCCTTGCTATGCTTGATTTTGATGTTGAATTTGATTGTAATCAACAAACAACAGAAACCAAAGAGTGATTAAAAAACAAAATTTCAGGTCAGTAAAACACTCTGAACTGGCTTCACTCTGGTCTTGATCATTAATCATGTGAAACATACAGTATTTATTGTCTAGTGTACTGTGGATGTTATATTTATATATTATAATTATATTATTATAATATATTTATTTATTTATATATATAATATTTTATATCTGTCCGAGATCATGCTTATGTCATATTAGATGTTCTCATACAAGCTGCAACCAACTGGGAAATCTATTTCACATCAACTTCATAGCGATAATTATGAGTTGTATTGTGCAGGTTCTGCAAGCTCTGTTGTCTCTGAAAAGCATCACAAATTGCACAAATTGTGTAAGTTTGTCACAACACATTTTATCCCCCAAAAGTAGCATTCAAAGGCATTAAAGATGATAATTAATGCTTACATTGGTACAAGAACCATAAAGAAATTCATTAACACTTTTCTATTTCTTGACCTCAGAGTTGCATGAAATTGACAGTTAACAAGCAGTGAAATGTGTGAGCAATGACAAGACAATTGTAACCGAAAATCATGCTAACTGTCTGATCACAACCATTTAAAAGTATGTGGCTGCAGTGGGAGTTGTGTTGTTGAAAAGCTTTGTATTAATCACCTTTTTTTTTTTTTTTTTTAGGTGCAGCTGCTGTATTGGAGCTTGCTTTACTTTAGCTGATGGAATTTTGAACACAATCACCTTTCTATTTAAGAAAGCTTTTTCATCGTCATCTATGCTGCATGTTGTATGTTTTTAATGCTGTAGCACTTTGAGATTCACAGCAAATGAAAAGTGCAGTATCAACTAGAAAATTTCTGCGGCAGAAATTTTGAAAGTGACACAGGCCAGTGCCGGTGGGTCATGTGTGAGGGAGCCCCAGCAGCTGATGGGGTTAGCTGCTGCTAGCTGCTCATCCGGGAAGAGCCGATGGTATTTGTGTCACTGATAGCTCTGTTATGATTTCAGGCAGCGGTATGGCCGTTAATTATTAGTGCTGATCATTACACTTTGTGTGTTTTTCTGTATCATGTATACACAAAACATAAAAATATATAAACATACATATAATTCTAATAATACTATATATTACATTGACTTTTAAGTCATGATGTAGAGTCACAACATGTACATAATACATGGTTTTTCTACATCACCAGGAGCACACCTGTACATTAAGAATACATTTCTTCATACATTTCAAATATTGAAAGAACACCTTAGACGAACAGTTGTTTAGACGAACAATCTCTGCCCTTTTCACCCTCAAATGTGAGATACTCCCCCCCAAAAAAATGAAAGAAACTTTGGGAGGAGCAACAGAAGTGAGATGTCTCTTACAGGACAGACAGAGACAGACAGAGGGAAATTTGGCTGCAGGGCAGTGATCGTCTTGCATGTTCTCTGAAAATACACAAAAACAAAGAAATCAGTAAGATAGACAACATTATGATAGCATGAATTAACTCAAATTAAACTCATCCACATGGATACATTCGTAAATGTTCCTTACTTGTCTTCTGCTGGGTTGCTGTCTTCAGCTGTGGTCCTCTGGAGGTCCTGGATCTGTTGTCATCCTTCCTACAATAACAAAGACATCATTCAGTAACAGTTTTCAAAGTGTTGTTTGAGCACTAGGTCACACATACACACACACACACACACACACACACATATGTGTGTGTGTGTGTGTGAGTGAGTGTATGTATATATTACTATTATATATATATATATATATATATAGCATATATATATAGCATATATATCCAAGCACCGAACGGTGCAAAGGCCCAATTGGATCTGAAGGAATTATTATTATACTTCTGCCAAAACAAATGCATTTTTGAGGGCCTAAATGTGCACGGAAAGTTGTTAAACTTTGCACATATATCAGAAGTGAAAATGGCTCAACAGTGCCCCCTGGAAAATTAGTAAAATTGAACCCCATGATACAGATTGTCGTAGAGGAGCGAAACTTGGTATGCATATGTATCATGACCAGACCACACCATAAAGTCTCTTGGAGACATACCCTAAGTCCAACAGGAAGTCGGCCAAGTTGTGATTTTGACACCAATTTTGCCATTTTCAGCCCGCATACTCTAGCAAACTCCTCCTAGAGATTTGACGTCAGCCACTTCAAACTTAGTCAGTATCATCTACAGACATGAAGATGAAAAGTTATCAAAACGGTGAGTTTTCAACATTGCCAAGTGGGTGTGGCTGGGGGGTAAGTTTCAATCCTTCGCCGTGAAAATTGAAGCAAGAGACCCAAATCTTTTGTGCTTGAAAAGAGTCTGGCCCTGAGCACATCCATGTGTCAATACTGGAGCTGAGTCATAGTGCCACCTACTTGCAACAGGAAGTAACATGTTTTACATGAAATATGTAAAACATGTTGAAATATGTAACATGTTTTACACAGTGATTGGATCCAATTCTACTCAGAATGGAATAGTAAGACCTTTGAGTTTCTATAGTGTGAAGTTTGTAACTTTTTGTTGAAAGGTGTTGCCATGACAATGCGGCGAATGTCTCCCCCTGAAATTTCAAAGCCTTATAACTTGACTCCACCTGGTCTGATCTTATCCAAATTTCATATGCTTGTCAAGAGTCCTGGTCTGAAGACATATATAGGCCCATATTTAGTGACAGTAGCGCCACCTAATGGCAAGAGGAAGTATCATGCATCATACTTTGTCTAATTACTCCTCGTAAATTTCACCAATGCACCTCAAATTGACTCAGCTAAGACGTAAGACCTTGGTGATGCTACATTAAGCAAGTCATGACCCATAATCAAACACTGTTGCCATGGCGACACATTCTTCGCAATGAAATACAATTCTGGTTTTTAGGGACAAGGGATGGCTCTACAGTCATGAAACTTGACACACACATCTGGAGTGACACCAGTTAAATTCCTGGATAGGTCATTTGGATGGGTGTGGCAATATGGCTCAACACGCCCCTTTTAAAATTTCAAAATTGAAGCCCTGCCTTCCAGATTAATGTAGAAAAATGAAATTCACAAGGCATATGTATCATGTCCAAATGCACTAAAAAGCCTCTTGGAGCCATACTGTAAGTCCAACAGGAAGTTGGCCATATTGGAAAAACTGGTCAATTTTCGTGTTTTTTTGGGCCATTTTTAGGCCTTTTATTTTAAAGAACTCCTCCTTTAGCAAACAGAATTCAACATAAGGACTTCAAAATCAGCTTGTGTCATCTATGCTAGTTCATGATAAAAAAGTTATTATTATTTTGATGTTTCGCCATGACAGAGGAAATTGCTATAACTTTAGTGTACATTGTTGAATCTGCCTGAAACTTCACATGTTTGATAACAGTCCAAGCCTTAACATGTCTACATGCCAATATTCAGTCAGTGATACAAACTGAGTCCATAGTGCCCCCTATGACATTTGAACACAGCAGCCCCAGCAGCAGATAAAATAGTGGACAAAGGAAGTGATGTTTATCTGCTTCTTGCATCTGAAAACAGCCCGAATCTGAAAACATCTACATGCCCGGAACAGAAGCCCTTCAACTACATGCGCAAGGTTGCAGCTTTAATTGTTATTATTATAGTTGCCATGATGGAAGGAAAACTGGGAACATAAGGCTCAAGTTTGAAAAAACTGCAGTTATTTTTTAACATGGTTTTTTCTAACCAGTGCTGAAGAAATTAGTTTTGTGATATTTGCAAACATTGTCATTAGTCTCTAATACCCTTTGAACAATGAAGCTAGACAGTTTTAATCCAAAGGGTTACCTAGAGTGTGGCTTTATTTGATGTTTTAGTAGATATGTTTGGTTATAAAGCTCTTGTGTTGGTGCCTCTGGCTGTTCTCGACTCTCTCTCTTTTCCAAAAAAAACTAAAGCAAAATAGATTTGATGAAATTTTAATGATCCCTGAAGAAATAAAGAATGTGCCCAGTCGTCACAGTGGATGAGCTGACAGCCAGGAAAGCTGCTCATCAATAATCTGCCTCTAATTTTCCTGCACTGTTGTTCCAGGAGGACAGGAGGGTCTGTGGCTATCTCTCTGCCTCAGTGCACAGCGGACCCAGAGGGACGGACCCATTAACAGAGATCTGTTTATACTGTCTCACCTCAATCTCAGCACATACCTCCTGACTAATGTCAGTCATGTTTAACAACCACCTGCCTTATCACATGTACACACAGACAGAAGGCACCAGCAGTGAAATCAGTCAACCACAGAACTTGTGTCAATTGCAGCAGAAGATTGGAAATAAGACACGTTCAAATGTGGCACAACCAAGTGAATCTAGAAGGTTTGGGTTATTCAACAATGGATGATTGTTTCATTAAAACCACCTGTTTGCAAAGGAGTGGCCTACTACATTTGAAGGACGACTTTGTTTACTGACATCATTATCTACTTTATGTACTTATCATATGTTGACATGCCTACATACAGTTTTGCATGAAAATACTCTCCATATGTCACAGAGAGGTATATTTATCCAAACAAATTCTACGTGTTGAGGGTGATGTGTAAGCATATGTGACCCACACTGGTGAGGGTCACCTCTGATTGGCCAGCTGAGGTGTAGCCCCAGATTGAATTATAATTATCTGAAGGCTATACCATGAAGCTAGTAAATGTAATCTTAAAACCACATGAGGAGCATCGACAAGAGATCCAAATATGTTTTTGTCGCAGGTTGGTACATACAGGAAGATGACATACTCATTCTTGATGCCACCTGCTAAACTCTGATCAGTCGATTGTCAATAGCACCAGCCACACATTTAATGCAATTCATAGGTCTGGAACCAGGCTGACTTACCTGAGTCTGTGCTCACGTTCATTCTAAATGCCCTAGACACTAGGCTTAGCTGTAGTGATGAAACTTGCACTTTTGCTGGTTCCAAAATTGATCTTGCCCATTTTCAAAGTCTTCCCGTTACACCTGGAGGAGAAAATGAACAGAACTCTTCATGCTGAAAGGAGACTTTCCTGCTGCTGCTTGTTGTAGCATAAAGCCTCCCTATGAAATACAGACAGACTTGACTAGTGTACAGGCTCATATTATATTATGATAAATGTATTTGGAAAATGAAACGAATAAAGGAACATATACAGGGAAAGATATAGCCTGAAACATTTATTTATGTGAGCGGACTGTTGTTATTGATTTAATACTAAAAAGAAAAATGCAAGAAGAGAATTTATGAGTGCTCACTTACTTATTTGTGAATATTGTTCGATTCTGTGTTTTTAAATGGTGCTCTAGTACTTTAGATGTTAAAGCATTGATTGTTTGCTTACTGAATATTTTATAGAGCTCTTTTGAACATGTGATGCATGATGAAAACACAGACAGGTGGTAGTCACAGGGTAGCAGGAAACAAGGGAACATTTTCACCAACAGAGTAGGATGTTAACCATGTGACCCCTGTCCCCGGCACTCTTTTACATTCATTATCTCACTGCGTGTCAAACACAGCCAGAAGCAGCAGCACAGAAGCCATTAAGCCTTATCTATTATTGAATAGTCAAAGGCCTTCTGATGGCTGGAAATCACTGACACTAAGATTCTGTCATAGTTTTATGATTTAAAACCCGCCAATGCTTCAAAAGAAAATATAAAAATCTCAACCCCACCACCTAAGCAGAATTTTTTCATCACGTTTATTTCCTGTTGTTAATCTATACACATGAGCAGTCAGTGGTCTGGCTAAATCTCTTCTCCCTGTTGTTCTGTGCTGTGAGTAGCATAGTTAGAGTTGCTTAGCCATCTGACAACTCCATCTGCGCCCTCTGGATATTTCTATTCTATTCGCTTCTCTAGTGACATTATTATTTCATGTGATAAAGACATTGAGAAGACAGAGATGGCTGCCCTTTCGCCGATAATACAGAGGATGCGATGCAGTTCCACTGTCTGCTCTAATATGCGTCTGTGGGTTCACTGCGTTAATGGGACCATTCAGAGGAAACGTTCTTAGGCCTCAATTGGCAGCCTTATATTTCCTGACCATTTAGGCTGACAAGCAGGGGCACTTTCAGAGTCGGGAGAAGTCGCACACTCATCATGGATGAGGCTCACAGTACAGATGATTGTGTGGTGAGTCACAAAAGCCCTTTGCGTCATAACCCACAAGTTAGAAAGGTCAGCAGTAGCATTTTTAATTTGTAGTTTGTTTTATTGTAGTTTAAACTATTAATTCTGACAATTGCTTGCATTTGAGGTCAGACATGGAAACTTTTCTAGCAGAACTTTTTTATTGGACAGTAAAAACAAAGCAGCAAAAATAAGCAAACAAGCAACCATAGAATCAAAAAGCAAACATAAAGTAGGCAGCATAAATCAAGCAAAGACATAAAATAAATAAAATAATGTAACTCAGAACTCCTCTTTCAATCATGCAGCATACTTTTATCTACTCTGTATTTACATTTTCTCTTTTTAGCCTAGATGTCAAATCCTTCACAAGAAGACGTTCTAATTGAGAAAACACTCACCAAAAGGTCTGTTTAGTAGCTGATCACATGATCTTCATCAGCAGATGGTGTTTGCCCAGTTGTCATGGAAGTATAGATGTTTTCATAGATAATTGACTTTTCAGATGAAATAGGTGAGAAATCCTTAAGGTCAGACACTCATCACCTTGCAGTTAGATTGTTTTCTCAAGTACTCCTTCCAAAGTGAAGAATGAACTTGGAACCTCAAGACGATTCTTATTTCATTCAGTAAAAAATCATTTGCAACAGAAATAAAGATGTATAATGCACCTATTTACATTTGGTTAAAATATGAATATTTACCAAAGAAAAATGTAAATGTACATTTTTATTGGGTTACAGGTCAAAGTACACATATTCTTTTACTCCCACTGTTATTAACACTGTGCCTCTCAAATGCCAATTTTGCAGGCTCAACTAAAGGTTTAATATGAGTAGGCAGAGAGTAATTCTACCTACCCTTATGACATTTTAATTTTAGACTGAGGCTCTGGTGTTTTTTGTGTTTACCTGATTGAGTGTTCAACCTGTGTAGTGAATTGATCTGTCATCTTACATTTGCAAGTTCTTAGTTTTTGTTTGAGAGCAGTCGTGGTGTTTGTCCCTGAGTCAAATAACCAGCTTACATGGAGAGATAGCACCTTGGGTCTCCTGTGTAACTAATAAGAAGGCTATACTAAAAGCACTGTGAAATACCTATGAACATAGCCGATTGGTGTAAGGTGAGAGCTAATCAGTGCCTTTCCATGCTCTGACAACCCTCCAATAGCTACAATGCAGGGGATTAGTGAGTTGCATAGAAGCACATAATATGTCAAACAGCAATCATTAAATGATGGTTCTTCTTGGTTGCCTCTGCCAAAATGGCGTGGTGCATTTGTATGCAAATGCAGGTTAGTTGCAGTCCTGCTTCTGGCATAATTTTCATCTGTGGTTGAAATGTAATTTTTTGATATCATGGTCCAAGAATTTGCAGCATTTGTTTCCCTGGGAGAAGAGAACACACCCACACAACACATTAATAATCCTCAAAAAAAAAATTGTACTTACATAGTAAAGACTGCACCCACATAATAAAGCTGTTTGCTAATGCACACATGATGAAATGATAAAAAAAAAAAGTTTGTGATAGTAACTTTCACAATAAATATTAGGTAGCACTTGCAGCTGGTTAGCTATGACATATGTTTATGATTAAATGACAAAGTCCTCTAGTGGCCGCAGAAATTATTACAGAAGCAAAGGAGGAAATCAGGTGATATTATAGAGCGACAAAGTCTGTGTGGGGAGGACTTCTATATGGGGTTGCTGTTTGTTTCCTGTTTCTAACAACAAGTCAACGTTGTTTTAATTTTTTTTTTACCATGACCATGTTTGTCCCCTAACCCTAACCATTAGGTTTTTATTGTAACCATGATGACAAAGGTCTCCTAATTGTAAGGAAGTAATAATTTGAACCCTAACGAATGTCGAGCTATTCCTTCAAAGTGCCAGTTTATCTGAAACTGATTATTTTTTATGCTTTGAGCACCACAAGAGAAATTTAATTAGCTTCTCCTGTATGGTGGTGGTGGCTAAAAGGGTGAACAGACCCTTGAACACACAGTTAAATTTACTGTGTTGAATCTCCAGGCCAAACAATTTACAGCACTTACTTAATGCCTTTTATGCCTATTGGCATGTAGGGCAGCAACAAAGGATCCACGCCTGTCTGTTCAGGGCGAAAAACAATATACAGTATTAACATAATTCTCTTTCTGACAACAGTCGGCTTCTTTGACTCACTAAGACAAAACCAACATTGAGTTTAGTGCCAGTCATTAATGAGATGACTCCCAGATCAATTCTTATTGACTGAAGGCCTCCATTATTGGCTTGTAAGACATTACTGTTGTACCATTATCCCTTAATTATACTGAAGGCAGAGCACTGCTGGTGTGGCTCCCTCTTTAGCCCAGTACAAAATCAGATGAGGTACTAATCATCCTTTCTAACACATATGGCCCGGGGTGTTACTGCCTTTACTGTTGCATTCTAATGGACTCATTAGCAAACAACAATGATTTATTTGTTTAAGGCAATGCATGATTGCTTTATGGCAAGAGACTAGAAAGATAAACCTTTAAATATTTGCACTGAATGGGGAGTTGGGATAAAAATTATGGTACATGGAAAAGCAGCAGGAAATGCAGTAGACAGTAAGCAGCTGTTTCCCTTCAGAACTTCAACAACATGTCAACTATAGTAATTAGTGACACGGGGTATCGCACAAGTCACTACGCTCCATAGCTATGCAATAGCAATGGAGCGTAGTGACTCGGGCAAAGCATGGGTATAATTACCCATGCGAATTATACACCAAAACGTGTGGCTCGTTCGGGAATGGTGTGCTATGACTTTTGGTGAAGATATTGAAATTTTTCGCAACGTAAGTCGCGAAAAACTGCGAAAAATTTCCCATAGGAAATGAATGGGGAGGGCTCAAAAAATGTCCACATTTTATGGGCAATTTCAAGCTTCAACTACTTCGCCATACTTTGAGCTACAGACTTCATTCAAACTTTAAAATGTTCACAAAGTTGTCAGCTATTAAACTTGTATTCAACTTTTTGAGTATATTTTATATTTTTTGATCTGTGACTTTTAAAGTTTAATGTGCAATTTTAGATAAATTTTGAGTTTAACATTAGTGTGTATTGTTGGAATGTTCAGTGCTAGAGTGCGTGATGTCATCGCTTAGAGTGGAAGAAGCTATTTAAATTTTTCTGAAAAATTTCTGGATAAATCGTCCTTTCAGCCACATATTTTGGTCTACACAAATAATTTAATAGTAGGCACACTGGTGCTCTGTCATTTAAATCACCAATCGTAGCTCAGACACAAACAGAATTTGAACTGTCAGCCCTTTTGTGAAGGGTTTACCGGCCAACTGTCCCATAGACTCCCATATTAATTAAGGAGGAGATTTCAGGAGAAGAGCTGAACTGACACCCTTTTTTCTCTCGCTCTCCTGTCAACATTTTTGAGTCTAGGGGCTTGAAGATCACCAGTATTGTGCAGAAAGATCTTGCGGTGGTCCTGGTCTGCTCAGATTTCTGATAGGATTTACGGTTCCTTCACAAAAATGCCTTTTTGACAGGCTCACGGAGCTAACATTTTTAGCTACTTTTAGCTACAAATTTACACACCAACACACACGCACGCGTAGAGGACGGGTTGCCATGGGGAGCAGAGTAAATCTGTGTGTGTTTGTGTGTGTGAGTTTGCCTCTTTCACGTTCAGAGTGATGTTAAAAGTGTTTGAGGACATCATTAATATGATTTGTATCGAGAAAGACCGTCTCTGTTTAAAAGTAAGGTCCGTTTTGTTTACGTTAACTGAAAATAGCCGCGCTATATAGCAGCGCCAGACTCCTTTTAAAAAAAACACACATTTAAGATGGTAAGGTAACGGGAGGTGCTGCTGTAGCGCAGCTAGCTGCTTAGTCTGTGTGTGTGTGACTGGGTGAGTTTCAGCGGTTGAAGAAGTTATCAGATCCCTTCGTGAAGTAAAGTACTTCACATTAACGCCAAAAAAGAGACTGTGTGGTAGATCTGTGCTCTGCTAAGTATATTTAGTCTTTCTGTCAAAGGAGTCTGGTGTATTTGAACGGCAGTGAGGCTCATTGGCCAAACAGGTAGATGATATCACAGATTAAAACTGACCTTCGTGCTGTAAATACTGTTAGAGTAGTAACATAATGCTGTTGGTTGAAGAAGTTTTTAGACTATTTTCTTACAAGTAAAAGTCCGCTATGAGAAATCCTTTTCGGTGAGTTAAAAAGAAAACAACAACCTTCTTTTACTGTTCATATAAACACCTGACTTTACACACCCGGAGAACTACGTATATATTGCTTCATATCTATTTTATACTATCTATTGGATTATATACATACAGTCAAGCCTGAAATGATTTATACCCTTTGCAGCAAATTTTGTCTTAAAGTTACTTTTATTCAAGCATATTATTTTGACTGGAAAATAAAAGCTGAGAAATATTTATTTCCTCAATGAATATATATAGACAAGTAAGGAGCATTTACAAATGTATCCATGTGGATGAGTTTAATTTGAGTTAATTCATGCTACCATAATGTTGTCTGTCTTACTGATTTCTTTGTTTTTGTGTATTTTCAGAGAACATGCAAGACGATCATCCTGCAGCCAAATTTCCCTCCTCTGTCTGTCCCATAAGAGACATCCCACTTCTGCTGCTCCTCCTAAAGTTTCTTTCATTTTGTCCATGTAAAAGGTTTTTATGGAGCAGTTTCTCTAATCACATTTGAGGGTGAAAGGGCAGATTGTCATATAAATAAACACATGAAAAACAACTGTTGGTCTAAGGTGTGTTCCGTTTCAATATTTGAAATGTATTAAGAAATGTATTCATAATGTACAGATGTGCTTCTGATGATGTAGAAAACCCATAAATTATATTTATTATGTACATGTTGTAACTCTACATCATGACTTAAAAGTCAATGTAATACGGTATATAGTATTGTTAGAATTATATATATGTTTATATATATTTTCATGTTTCAAACACACTAAGTGTAATTATTGATCAGCACTAATAATTAACGGCCATACCACTGAAATCACAACAGAGCATCAATGACACAAATACCATCAGCTCCTCCCTGAAATGTGTTCCCCATCAGCTGCTGGGGCTCCCTCACGCATGACCCACCGGCACCGGCCTGTGTCACTCTCAAAATTTCTGCTGCAGGAATTTTCTAGTATGAAATTATGGTAGTATGCTTGCATCTGGGCTCTTGAGTATTTTCTAATGAGTGTTACTGTTTTATGGATGTGGTTTGGAGAAAGTGATACAACAGCGATCCCGGCCCCAGCACTCCCAAACTTTCTGTTGTATCATTGGGCTTCACAAATTAAAATTATGGCTTATTGGCTAGACGAAGTAGTGACCCCTTCGGACTGGCTTAAAATCGAGCAGGAGTCCTGCCACCCTTATTCTATTGGTGCCATTCTCCTTGCTCCTTACAGCATTGAAAAATCTAAATACAATTGTAACATGATTGTTCATTGTACAGTGCGTATATGGAAACAAATTAAGTCACATTTGAAGCTGAAACCCATATCTTAGACACTTCCTATCACTGGGAACCCTACCTTTCCACCTTCCAATTTAGATAATACCTTTAATGTCTGGAAAAATGCGGGCATCTGTACAATTGGAGACTTATATCTAAAAGGGACATTTGTCTCTTTTACACAACTTCAGATTAAATACCATTTGTCAGGAAGAAATTTCTTCAGATATCTACAAATAAGAGACTCAGAACCAACCTACAGAACTTTGAGACATTCACAGGCACTCCTCTTGACAGATGTCTCCGCCCTATGTCTTTCCTGGAGAAATCAATTTCTTATATATATGACACTTTACAGTCCATTAGCCTAGTGAGCTCTACTGTCATAAAATCTAAATGGGAAGAAGAAATGGGAACCGAGATCTCAGACGCACTATGGAAGGAAAGTTTGGAACTAATTCATAAGTGCTCTAACAACGCCAGACACTGTTTGATCCAATTTAAAATTTTACATCGTCTCCACTACTCTAAAGTGAGGTTACATAGAATTTATCCAGAGACCTCACCAATATGTGACAAATGCCTCTCAGCAGATGATACGCTGCTTCATAGTTTTGCCCTATGTCCCAATATTAAAACCTATTGGTTCAGCATCTTCGATATAATATCTAAAATATTACATAAACATTTAGAACCTGATCCGGTTCTTATTATTACACACACGCAGTGTGTGTGTGTGTGTGTGTGGGGGGGGGAGGTTGTTTTTCTTTTTTCCATTATATCTGCACTTTCAATGTTATTTGTTCTTTGCTTATGTTCAAAAAATATTTTTTTGGAGTGCTCTATGTCATGACTACATATGTGTAGTTCTGTGTAGTTTGTCACGGACTTGTGTATGCTATATTGATGTATTTCTACCTCTCTGTGCTCTAATAAAAATATTTGAAAGAGCAAGAGTTCTTCAGTCCACAGTGATTAATTTAAACAAGGCATTTTACCTGTGAAACAAGAAAAAAAATCTTTTTGTTGCATTGTTGATAAGAGATACTTTCTCTTCATTAATCTGTCGTAATAAATACTTCCTGTTGCAGATATGCAATAGTCACTGAAAGCCATCACAGCAGTCTGCTATGACCTGCTTTTGCTTTTGTGGTAGCTGCGGTAACATGCACACTTTTTTATTTGTGCTTGAAATCATTTCAAGATTTCAGGTTAACTCTTCACATATGATGTCAGCATTACATTTACATGTATACATGTGTTTACATGTGACAACACATTTAATTGGAACAGCTGTGTGATATGTGCAAAAGTGATGAATACATCAGGGCAATACATCAAAGCAGTCATGCATTTCTCCGCTCTCTGTTTAGGAGCTCATTGTCACTACAATGAGAATAGCTGGTCCACCTTATGTCAGTCCACTTTAAGTGAACTGGTCAGGTTAGACTACCCATTGTCGCTAACTTCGAGGCTAACGCCCTTCATTTCAGTCAGCAGGTGGCAAGCAGGACACAGGAGCTTGACTTAGGTCTTGAGGAGTTGTAGCATTTATTCACTGACAAATAGTCTGAACTGTACACACAGTGCACTGCTACTGCTAACTTCATACTTACTGTCACACACACTCTCTCTCTCTCTCTCTCTGCCGTCATGTCACCTAATGTTACCCTCATGTGCGGCAAACACTTGCAGAAAGAACATATTTATTCCAACCAGAGAGAAACAAAGAGATTAAGGGTTTACATGGTTATTTGGCACTAATGTATTCCTATTGAACGGACTATCAAGCAAGCAAGTGACCACACAGTGACTGTACAATATACTACAATTAATGGCAGGTGGCAGGTTTGACTACTGCTGTAGTCTCAGCAAAAGCCGAGCACTCCTGGAGCTAGGAGGTGTAAACACTGATCTATTTGCAGATCTGACCTCCAATTTCAACTTGATTATGGAAAAATCTTTCCTGACATGAGCTGATTTCACTACCTTGTAGTCTCAACAACAGGTGGTATAGTCATCCAAATGTTCGTGTTTCCTTGGCTCTCTAAGAAGAAGATCAAATAGTGTCTGCACTTTCAAGACACCCGATAGTACTCAAAATGGTGATGACTACCACACTCTCCAATACTATTCAATCTCTCTTTCACATCTGTTACTCTTTCTCTTTTTTAAGTGTGCTTTAACACAATACATGTCTGTGCTGGAGAGAGAGAAAGATGAGAGAAAGAAAGATGTATTTAAAAGTCTCCATGTTCTCTGCTCTTAGTACTTTGAAGTTTAGTTTCTCTCCTGTGTCCCTGTTTGTACTTTCAGATATCTGATTTATTTTACTGTTTCCTGTTTGCTTTCAGCCATATAGGAGTCGTGTTAAGTTACTCACACACAGACAGCCTGTTGGAAGCACCAGGACATTTCCCGATGGTCTGGTCACTTTGGCTTGCCCTGAAAATTCAACTGGATAATATAACAAGCAGGAATGAGTTGGAGGACCTTTCATCCACCCGTCAGTTTCAACTCTCTCATCGCAGTGTTCCCAGCACAGTGCTGCGCTGACCAAAAATGACGTCATCACGTCTCTCAGTGGCACACATAGCAACTGCCTACCTGCTTCCCTACTGATAACATTTATGCTTAGAAGAAAAGCAAAGGTGGAGCAGAGAGGGAGAGAATAGAAAAGAGAGACACCCTTGCTACAGATGCAGCTAAATGCTGCAAGATAAGTGACATGTTCACCACTAAGGGACCAGGTCAGTCGAAAACACTAGCTAAAACATACACACACACAACCACACAAAACACACACATGACCATTATGGCTCACTAAGTTAACAACAGTGTGACACAACGGCCTGTATGGATGAAAGAAAATTTGCTGTGATTTAAAGCTTTTGTACAGAGGCATGTTTCTTAGACTTTCGTATTTTACTCTTATGTAGCCAATGTTCAATTTCATTGACTCAGTGTATAGATGTGATTATGATTGATATGATTATTGTGCTGTTTGCTTTATGGACACCAGTGAGTGAACATTGTAATCTAAAACTTTTTTGGAGGGGAGTGCTTTTTGGACTTTTGTATTACACTTACTTACATTGTTGTAGCTTAAGTTCAATTTCATGTTCAATCTTTATATTTTGTAATCTCTATAACTTTCTCTACGGATGAACATAGTGGCCAAATTTATAACTAGTATGGTACCTGTTACATCAACAAGTAGGGTTAGCCTACAAAGTTAGTGGTCCAGTGGTTTGTGTGAACAGGGTGACCTGGAATGGAGTTAAAATCCTGACTTGAATTATTGTTTCAGTCTGCTCCGGAAGTTACTGCTGCCTGAAATTAAAAGTGTATCATTGTGAGTGTGTTAACATGTTGACGCGAGCCTTTAACTCTAAGCTTAAACAAGAGTAGCCTTGTTTTATCATTCAGATAGTCAGAATCACTTTTGACTTTAATTGTTGGTTAGTTTCAGCTTGAAGCAGTGTGTGTTTGGCATAATTTTCACGACTATTCATCTTAACTAAACTATGTGCAGTACAGGCAACTAGTTTTTAACTCATGCAGCAAAATTCCCATAGACAATTTGACATTTTTAGTTCTTTTGGTTCTTATTTGGATGCCGATTTTATATTATTCTCATTTTAAATATGAATGACAATCAGCAGTTACAATGCCTTTTTCAAATTGGTTGTTATTTGTACTATGTAAATGTAGCCATTGTTTATATGTCCCCTAATACATTTCTACAATGAGACTTTATTGATTGTCACATAATTAAAAGTGAACAATGTATTTCATACTGCTCATATAAACAGGTAAGACCACCGTGCCCACTTTTCCAATGGGATTATGCACATATGCCTTTGAGTTGATGGTAGATCTGTCTGGAGGTCAGAGCTGGAAGATGGAAGGTGTAAGATTGAGAGAGAGGGTGCCAGTCCTTCCAGTCAGAGATAAGACAGCCAAGAATGATGGGGCCAAATGGCAGGAGAAGAGAAAAGGGCAAATTATCTGATATACCAGAGGCTTTGAATTCGTTGTGAATACCAGCAGGGAATAAACAAGATACTGGCCCATTCTGGCATTCTGGATGGAGGGCTAACACTTTAACCTTTAGCTTTTTTGTCACAGTTGAAGGTGGCTGTTCCCTTTTGTGCTGTGGTATTTTCAGCACGTGGAACACAACTGAGTCCTGCCATAAATGGAGGGGAAAAAAACCTTAACAACCCATTATACATGTTGGCTTGGTGCCCTTTATTAAAAAAACAGCACATGTAAAGACAAAAGAAATCATCACATTCCTGATATTTGAATGACATGTAATTTATAAGGAATGCATGCATACAGGTCAATGTGGCTTTGTAGGCTTAAGTTTTTCAAAATGTCTGTAGATAATTTTGACATTTTGAAATGAACAAAATATAATCAGTCTCAAAATATCAACATCTTTTGATGGACAGATAGCCAGTCATGATTCTTCCTCCCATTTTGTTCAAAGACATTGTCATTTAGTTTCCCAGATCCCTCAGCAGATTACCTTCCCTTCTCTCTTCTCCTGTCATAGTGATAGTCCCTCTTGGTGTCTGACAGGCAATACAACCTGACATTTGACCTCTGAGAATGTTCCTCTTATATGTGAGTGTGAGCTGACAGCAGCTTAATACCAGTGTTAAAGGCTGCTGTAGAGGAAAGAGAAAGAAGGAGAGAGGACTGCTGCTTCACTGCAAACCAGTTCCCTACCAAAGCAGCTATCTATAGCGTAAGGCTCATCAGCTGTCACAGAACACACTGCACACTATTTCTGTCCAAATTAATTTAATAAAACCTATCTAATTTCTTCTATTAATCTGTAGGTCTGTCTTTATGTCGCTGTTCATTTAAGCTATCTCTCAGTGGCCAATCATCCATTTTCTTTCTCTTACTAACCATTAATCATCCACTCAAGACAAAACTCACCTTTGTTTTGCTTGCTCTGTTGTTTCTGCGGCTCACTGTTAATAGGTTTTCAATGGTATTATAAGCAACCAAACTCAAACAACATAAATATCTCAACAAAAGGCAAAGTCATCATTATCATTTCAAACATGAAAGAAACAGGAAATATGTTTCTGAGGCTTTCTGGTCAGCCACCTCTGTTCATCATGTGAATAAATAATAAATTAATAAAAAAGGAAAGAAATATCAGAGGTTTGAGCAGTGTGCTTTTAAGCAATAATAGCGAATTTGGTAATGCGTCTCAGATTTTTTGGTCCTTTCCCTTTTTAGTGTGAAGCACAATAGTCCTGGAAATGTACAAAATATAAAACTAAATTTACTTTCCACAGCTCAGTGTTTATTGTAACCAGACACAACAAGAGTCTGCCATGCTAGGGGCTCTGTGAGTCTGGACTTCAGGGCACAGAGATGATTTAAACTATGTACTAATGCTAGCTGGGCAACATGCTCACAACGACAATGTTAACATGCTAATGTTTAGTAGGTATAACGCTTACGATGTTTACTATCTTCGTTTAGCATTCTAGCATGCTAACATTTGCTAATTACCACAAAACAAAATGTGCAGTGCAGTTTGATGGGAATGTCATTAGTTTAGTTAGCAGGCATTTTGTTGTCATAACACAGTGTTATGACCTGGCACATGGCCACAACAAAAGGGAGACGCAGCAGTTTTAACATAAGGGATTTATTTTAGCAAAGTAAATAACTTAAGACTTAACTGAGAATTAACAAGATGTGTGGTGTGAATGTTAGTATAATTAGTGGTGTAAGATGTGTGTGAGTGGTGAATGTATGTGTGTGTTATAAGGTGCAAAACTTAAAAGAAGGGAAGAAAGAGTAGCAGCAGCGCAGCAGCTGAGTGTCAGCCTGCTGCAGCCACTCTTAAATAACAATACAGTGAGCCTTCGGTGTGTTTGACCTGATAATGGTGCTAGATGGAAAGTCAGGGCATCATCAAAGTTAGTGGGCTTTGTCTTCTGGGGACCATTGATATCTGTACTGATAGTTGTTGAAATATTTTAGTCTGGACCAAAGTGTTGCACTGATCGACAGACCAACATTTAATCTCTAGAACCATGCCACTTGCATAGCTAAAGTAAAAAAGTAAAGTTCATTTTGTCATTATGTTTGACATAATGTATTATTAAACCATCTCCTTTTATGCTTTTTAGGGAACATAATCCTACATTCACAGCACTAACTATAAGCTTTAACTATATACAGTTTATCAAAATACAGACAAGGGATATCTATGAAAACTTTGCTAAAAAATAATAATAATAGAAATTATAGCAAGATAACAATTGGTTAAAATCAAGAAATAGGGTAGGATAAGTGATAAATTCTGATGCATTTAATACAGTCCTCTTTCGTAGACTTAAGTATGGCTCACAGCATTCAGCTAAATACCACCATCACATGTAATTTACTTCAGTTTGAATGCCAGGCTGAAACGAGCAAAGCTTTCATTTGCTCCAGTGGAAGAGAGAAAAAAAAATCAAATGCAAGGTGATCATTGCTCAAGCTGAATAGATGTGAGTAATTTAAATCCCCTATTATTTTTCATTACAAAGATGTCACTGAAACAGACTGTCTCCCACCGCCGCACCCCCACCCAGATAGTCCAGCTACACTCCCACTGAGTTCCCGGAAGAACATCTGAGGTCTATTAAAAAAATGAATAAAATAAAATAAACCTGCAGTTGGGGAAGTGATTACTGACAGCCAATATAACTATAAAACAAAAAACTGATGATACCCTGTGCACAGCAGTGTCTCTCTCCTCGGTGCCAGCTGATGTAGGACAAATACAGTAAATCAAAAAAGCATTCAAGCACACACCAGGATATGAGGATTGACACTGTTTTATTAACAGATTACATTAAAAAACAAAATGAGCGAAATACATGTTTTGCACATTGCTTCATCAGATTCGCTCTGTGCCTGATTGCCATCAGCTGTGTCTTTAAATAGTCAGGCACTGATCAACAAAGGATCCAACAGGTTCACACACAGTATCTCACTTTCCAAGTCAAATGTACTGTCAAATGTGTAAAGTAAACATCAACTATAATTCTACAATACAAACTTAGATAAAATTATACAATTTCCATAAGACTCATTTCCACAAAATCACCAGATTCAGTTAATGTCAGAGTACAAAATGCACAATAAGGCTGTCCCATCTACTACAGAGGATGAGTAAATCTGGAATTCATACCTTTACATAAAATACTAAATATCATAGAGTACAAAATACACAAATTTTCTCATAATGAGATACATATAAAATAATAGAGAAAAGTGTTTTTTTGATAACTACACAACATTTTTGATGAACCGTATCAGAATTGTATCAGGAGGCAAACAGTGTAGGCTGATGAGTGTGACAATCTGCTGCTGCTATCATTGGATTTCCCTTTTCAGTAACATCAGTAACATGTTCTTTTTATCCTCACTTATTACTTATTATTTGTAATTAATCAACAGGTTGGCAATTCTGAGGAACACATACAGACTGTAAAGGAACATTTCCCAGATACTTACATGTCCAGATTGGACCAGAGGGAATTGTTGTTGGGTATAATTGTTCTCCTGCTCAAAACCTTTTTCCACAGTGCCTATCTGTGTTCTGTGAGTTCTTAGCATAGCTGCTTATTCAACTGCAACACTAGTCACCATATGTATGATTACATGTCTACCAGAATAATAGTGATTATACATTCATATAAATAGTATTGCCAATTACCTTTTCAAGGAAGCAGAATTGTTGCCAGGATTACTGTTTGTTCACTGGCAACAGTTTTTCTTTTCGTGCAGGATGTACTGCATTTTACCTCATGCAACTTATATGCAGGAGCATTGCTTGGAATGCACTGTGAATGTACAAAGTGCTGAACTTTAAAATGGGAGACTGGTGTTCGCATCCTGAGATTTAGGCAACAACCCACTTGGTTAAGGTGCTAAAGGTCAGTGGAATATTGTGGTTTCATCTAACAGGGGCACTCCACCTATTTCATCATGAGGAGTGCTCTTCTGCCTGTGAACACAGTCAACATGGTCTCCTAGAAATTATGTTTATATACAACTAAATTGAAACAGCAAATACGTTTTGGTTAGAAACAAAATCAGGGCTGAATTGTGTTTTCTCCCAACATAATGAGAAAATGTTGTTAACATATTTGGCAAATTGCAAAAATGTTGAGACTGAGAAAATGTACATAGATGCTTTTTTTCCCAACAATATATCCTATCTGCTGGTAGAAACCACAGCTATATCAAACTTTATATGGTTATGTTTAGGCACTGGCAGCATTTGGTTAAGGTTACAGAGGGTTACAGCTTTAATACAGAAAAAAGTCTGCTGTGACTTAAAGTACAACATGTTTATTAAATTTAAACCATACCATGATCTTTCACTAACCTTAAATATAGTGCTTTTGCCACCTAAACCTAACCACATGTGGGACTTGGGCTGCGAATCCTGGTCTCTGTTGTCAGAGTCCTGCATCTTGTACACCCTCCATAAACCCTGATCTCCTCCCTCCAACCAATATACAAATGTTGTTCATTTGAAAAAATATTACCTGTGAACATAATCAAGGCAATGTTTGCCAAAGCAACGTAATTTGAAATACAATTTTGTTGTATATGAATGTAATTTCTTGGAGACAGGGTTAAAACTGATGTATTGTGTCTTTTCTGAGTCTGAGCTTTCTAAAGTCTAAAAAAAATCATTAAAACTGCTAAAAAGCCTACATTACAAAATGGAAGTGTGGAGTTTGAAAGATATGTGTGTTTCCCAGGCAGGGAGGATCTAATGAATCCAGTCGCATTATGGGAAAAGTAGAATGAAATCAAGAAATAGGATAGGATAAGTGATAAATTCTGATGCATTTAATTTAGTTCTCTTTTGTAGACGTAAGTATGGCTCAACCATACTAGAGACAAAATATCTCTAGTATAGCCTCTGCTGCTTCGATTTTAAGTATTCTTTATGCTTTGTGGAAGTCCAATCACAAATTGCTTGCATACATCTTTAAATGTTAATTAAGTAAATACGCATGTAACCTGCTAGGTGCTACAAGGTAAAGAATAAAGAATATATGGACCAGAGGCTAGGTTCGTGATGGGAGGGTTAAATAGGGAATGACAGACAAAACAGATAAATGGAGCCACGAGGAACGTTTGAGGTAAGTTTACTGTACCAAAATATAAAACATGAACATAAAATATAGTGCAGTTATCATCAATATCTCAAGATTTCACAGTCTTTCAGCAGAACTTGAATTGAAAGTGTCCATGAGTGTAATGTCCCTTTAATGTCTTTGTGATATCAGTCAGCGCGCTTAAGTCAATGTTTCATGTCAAGTCAGGGGGAAATATTCAAGTAGTTGGATGTGTGGTGGTCCTACCACACTGATACTTGAGTGAAAGCAAAAGAAGATATGATGTCCTCTTCTCAGGTCTCGGTTCCTCACTCCTTAGGTTAAGAAGAGATCTCACTGGGGGCTCGCCATCTCCCATCCACAGGGAGAATCTAGATCCAGTTCTCTAGTTCTCAAAAAACCCAGCCAAGATGATAATGCCAAAATTGCTACTACTCCTGGCTCACGGACCCTCGCACACCTCTGATGTCTTAAGAAGAGTATTTTATCTCATGGATATGTTAATAATCGCTGTTCTGACTCTATTTCTCATCCGCTCCGACCGCTGCTGTTTGACCCGTGCTGCAACTCACTGACTTCTGTGTGAAAAGAGAGTGGGACTTAACTCTCTCTGACCAATCATAAGTTTGCTCTAGTTGATATGACAAATAAGGACTGTGTGTGTAAAATATGTGATTGACAGATTGATTAACAAATGAAAATGAGATAAATAGGGAAACTATAGAAAAATAAAGATATAATTGGACCCAATTCTCTACTGGGTTACACGCATCTCGTGATTCAAGTCACTCTTAACTTTTTCAATATTAAATCAAGGCCATGATCTTTCCCTGAACCTTACAGAAGTACTGTGAGTGTCTGAAAATAACATAATGAATGTGTGATCATGCTTTAGGTAATACAAGGGGATATAAGAGTGGATTTTGTTGGGAGTAAAAATGAAATACTAAAAATATGTAATTTGGGTGGCATTGTGTTTCTTTCAAAATGTATTTTAAATTGCAATTTTTTTTTAGCATAGAAACATAATTTCAAGAAGACAGGGTTATTACAGTACACTGAATAACTTCACAACATAGACTCATGTTGCCCTGGTATCGTGCATCCTGGCTGACTAGTGAAAATTGATTAAAGCCTTAATTTATGCTATTAACCTATTCCTACTATAACAACTCAAATTTCTTCCTTGATGAAGGTTGAAACAGACTGTGTAATAGGCATTACAGACACAATGAATATTTGAACATATTTGAACAGGTTGAAAATGAGCAATGTAACGGACATTTTCATTCTTGTTATAGTTTGGGATAAATCTACACAGACCATATCAAGTTGCCAATGCATCCATCTGTGTGAAAACATGGGACGGGTGGATGTAAAAAGCATAGATGAAAAAACGAAGATGAAATTGTGGCTGGCCAGGTTGTTTACCCCAATGAACATGGGATTGAGACACTAAATTGAAAGACAGGATTATTGAGAAAATCTGGATAGAGATAAAAGGATGTCTCCTTAAAAAATAATTTTGTCAACAAACCCAGCCACCTTTCTTATCTCAATAAAATCACACTCATTTTCTTTCCTTCTATCTTTCTCCTGTTGCTCAGTATCTAACATTCAACATGCAGTAAGTGTATCCCACAGTTTTACACTGCTGAATCAAATTCAGCACACCTGCCTCACAAGAGCTGGATTTTCACATGCTGAATCTCTTCCAGGGGCTCTTTGGAACGTAGCAAAAATCTGTCTCTGCTAGGGAGTTTAAGTAGCCTTGTTATCTGATAGTGGAAGCTATGATCTGGAGATACAACCACGAACAGTCTGAAGCGTAGTCCTCTTGTGTTCTACCCAGATACACAAAGGTTATCTCTCAACATCATAAAGAGCCACTGTGCTGCTCCTCAGAGGGATGGTGTACACAGTCATGGAGAAATTGTACTGTTCCCCTAGGAAGATTGTTTCAAATTCTGCCAGGGCTGGAAACAAACCTGTGGGTGTCAGCTGTAGATATGGATAGCAGCCTTGCAGCCACCAGAGATTTGATGAGTCTTTGACTAACATGATTTCACCAACAACAACTCATAATACATGATATATGATGTGCTGGTATGGTAGATTGATTGTTGGATGGATTTTTCTCTACTAAAAAAGAACATGACACTGTAATGGTGATGGAATAATATAGGACAACATTGATTGTGACCTCTTGCTTTGTGGTCTGTCAACATGTACAAAATGTGCAGCAAAGTCAGTTCAACTAATAATTTTGATATAAAACCTTTATACAACCTTTATAAGCTTGTTGGTTCTGCCTTGCAAATTTATTGCCATAAAGCAAAATTATTTAATGGCCATGACATTGATTCAAATAAGCCAATTATTTATACAGTACAGTGTATCATGTATTATTGGTGACATAGGCTTTAGAAAGGTTTATGAAGTCCACACTCCAATCTAAAAAAAGAGATGGTGAGTTGTGTGAGTTATGTATTGTTCAAGGCTTAAAAAAACAGATCAGTCATCATGAGGAACATTTTCATATTCTGCTATAGAAAGGCTCTCCCTTTCTATTAGTGCCTCTAAATTATTTAACACTATCACACATTCACATGATAGCCACATAATTTCATTTCTAGTTGGAATTCTGCATTATTTCTGCTATTAGTTATCAAACAACATAATAGGGGCAATGCTGTGAATTTGTTCATTTAATGTTGAGGAAGATATAAAAACAGCCAGATGATAGCTCAAGATTTACCACATTATAAAGAAAATGAAAGGCCTTGTGTAGCTTTCACAGACATGGATTCATCTTTACTTTGATTGATTAAGCTTACAGCACAGATGATAAAAGCAACAGAGCAAGAAATAATCACGGTAACACTAACAGAGAGCGGGAAGTGATGCCTATGTGTGGGATTCTGTTGTATTTTGAGGGGATGTTGAAGATTCATTCCTGTCTCATTCAGAGGTGGCAAAATCCTTTCAGAAATCATTTTATATTGATGAACTAAGAAAGGAAAATAATTTATTTCTCCATGAAAGTCCCTGTTAAGATTAAACTTCATAATCCCTTTCACTGTATAATTTCACCATCACAGATAAGAGATTATAGGCCTATTCAGTAGAACAGGTTACCCAAAATATCATAGAGCGTGGTTTCTCCGAAGTTAGAATAATCCTCTATACCCAACTCAATTTCAAATAGCATTGTCTAATACTGAGCCAATATTTGAATATATTTCAGGGAGAAAACATTCAGACTCTTTGAGGCATTAAAAGTATATATATTAAACTGGAAATGGCAAAGCAACTGTATCGGACCATAGGTCTTTCACCTCCCTTTGTATAAGCTCATAAGGGGAAAATATTAGTTTAGTCCTGCATACCTAAATGATTCAAAGCTTAAAGGTATAATATGTAATTATTCTGCATTAAAATGTCTAAAAACAACTAGACCTATCTTATATATGTTGTTGAGTTGTCTACTTACATTATCCCTATTGCTTCCATCAATTTTCAAACCCAGAGAAATATGTAATTTAATAAATGTAACGGACCATTTCATTTAGTCGCGTGTCAATAGCGTCATACGTCAACACAGAGTAAACTAATGTTAGCACAAGTTGCGAGTCTGCGCTGTGTTTGTCTGCTGCAATGGCGTCTACCAAAGAGTAACTTACACACTACAAGATAATACATCCGCATTGTGTGTGTTCCACACAAACTGTTGTAAATGGACTTTTATTCACTTTTAAGCCACATTTTCATGATAAACTTAGGTCGTTTTTAACTATATCTTTTAGCCGGAAGAAGGATTTTAGTCTCTGGGCGTTATCAAGAAACAACTGGGCAAACGTTAGTAGCAGCTCGGCTAACAGCCCTTCCAAGAAGTCTGTGATTACCAAACATAGCCAGAGAAATATTGATTTTTTAGGTGAAACAGCTTTAAATATCTTTTTTAACAATTTTTGGAGAAGTGGAGATATCCGCGGATAATTTGGGTCCCGGGAGAAACCTTATGAACTTCTGGATGTAAAGTTATTAAGATTAATAAACAAGTGTTAGCAGCAGCTCAGCTAACAGCCGTCCGGTGGTCACTAAACATCGTCGGAGAAACACTGATTTTTAAGGTAAAACAGCTTTAATTCATATTTTAACGATTTTAAACTGCGTGTACTTTTTGTTTTTGGAGAAGTGGAGAACTCTGCGGATAATTCGGCTCCTGTAAGCTCAGCTCACAACCTGTATCTGACGCCCGTCCATCACCAAACTTTGTAGGAGAACCACTGAATTTTTAGGTAAAACAGTTTTAATCAATATTTTAATGATTTTAATCTGTGTGTACGTTTGACTTTGGAGAAGAGGAGACTTCTGCGGATAATTCGGCTCCCGTGAGAAACCGGACGAACGTCTGGATGTAAAGTTATAAGATTGATAAACAAGTGTTAGCAGCAGCTCAGCTAACAGCCTGTATCTGACGTCCACGGTTCGCCATACATCGTTGGAGAAACACCGATCTTTTAGATGAAACAGCTTTATTCAGTGTTTTTACCTGTAATCAACGGGTCCGTTTGTTCTGGAGAGGAGGAGACCTCTGCGAGTAATTCGGCTGCTGGTATAAACATCCTGAACCATGAACACTGGAGTTATCCTGTCTGCATGAAGCTGATTATTTAACACCGAAGACAACAACTCCCATGATATCTTGCTACTTCACACCGTCATCACACTCCGTCTGTTGTTATTGTTTTGATAGAGAGACCCCTAGCAGCTGAAATTACATATTGTGCGTTTAACAGGAGCCACTAACCATGCCAGAGACTTTAGAGACTTATTGTGTGAGTGCCATTATTTAGTTGTATTAAGGCATCAGCAATTCTTTGAAGAACACTGAAAAAATTAAGTATTTTTTACAAATGTATTACTTTTTATATGAATCAACTTTTGTTGTTTTGCTATCAAGCTCAAATTATCTAATTATGATATAATAACCAAAGTTATACACTTAATTGTGTAAATGGTTTACGGTGGATTATCATCTGTTGTCATGATGACACTTGATGCTGTTGTTTAAGTGACTTTACTACCTTATGCAATTCTGATTAATGATGTTTTTTATTCCTGTTATCACAAGGTCACGACTTACTTCTATCACAATTTTTGGTTATAAGTGTTCAATCCAGTTTTATTTAGAATCAGACACACACCTCTAATAAAATCATATGAAAGATGTATTAGTCTATTAAACTCTTTTAGCTAGATTCCTGATTTTTGTTGGGTGAAATCTCCTGATTGTTTTTGGATTACAGAAATGTTCTACTTCATAAGTCTGGACAAAATATTGATGTAAACTACACTGAAAGGGTCATCTGCCACTTTTTTGACAGTCAGTGTTTTTCCTTTGGCTTATTTTTCCTGCCATCCCTGACAAACTCCCATACCCTCCAGACTAATTATATTGTATGTTGTGGGCTGTAATATAAAGTGTTACCTTTATTATTCCAAGCAGAGAATTTTTATGTTCTAAAAGATCTTTCAAATCTGAATTGAAACTTGACATGCCACCTATCTATTATTTTTAGAAAATTAATAAATCAAATAAGTCAGATTTTGGTTAAATACCACATTAAGCTGATATGACAATGTAATAACTTTCACAGTTGTTATTGAGGAACAAGTTAAGCTATGTGGGTAATGTGGGGTCAGAGCTCATATTGGGAGAAACAAGGGAGAAACCATGGACAGGTCTGATCGCAGGACTGATACATGTAGGAAGACGACCTATCACATTCACATTCACACATGTAGTTTTTCTAACCCAGCTCTTCTGCATGTTTTTGGACTGTTCTAGACCATGAAAACATGGTGAAAACACAAAAAAGCCAGTTGGGTTCAGTTAAAACTCCAGACTGTCTTGCAGTGAGACAACCTTTCTACCCAGTTTAGTCTCCAAGTGTGGAAATAGTCTAAAGGACATATTATGACCCATCAGATTTGATTATAGACAGGTTACATGTGTGACACAGGCAGAACATGCAACCTCAATCAGTTGCTTAATTAAGCAGCAATTTTGAGAAAAACATAATTAATCCATTAAACCATCATCATGAGAATAAAACGTTTGACATTGAGATAATGAGATACTTCTATCATGATCACAGGATAATGAGTAAAATATAAATTTGCAAACACAGTTGCCCTCCGCTTCTGTACAGTGCAGAGATCCTGATTCAGCAGTCACATTCAGGCAGTGTGGACAATTTCTGTTTGATATAATGATTGATGCTAAATGTACTTTAAATTTTTATCTAGCAAGAGGAAATGTAGCAGCACTTTAAATAAAATCAATATTAATACTGAGCACACTTTGTGTTTCTGTAAATATTCATGCTCCCTCAAGAATTTGTCATTGTCTGGAGTCGTTACTCAAAAAATGTATGTATGTATTACACATTACACTTTTAAAAAAAGCATTGCATTACTTTACTTAATTACTCCCTGTGAAAGGTAATTAATTACACTATTTGTTACATTACTTGCATTACTCCGCAACAATGCTTGAGATGCATTGTCATGTAATTGCCAGTTACCAATATATCAAACCATACATATGCCTACATATCAGATAAATCCCTATCTTAGTAAGGAGGACATACAGAAGAAAACGTTTTCCTGTCTGATGATGGTGGCCGTCTGTTATCAATATTTTGCTGAGTATGTTTCTGAAAGATTCCACTGTAGAAACAGGCAGTATTACCTCTACTATGTATGATGCTACAAGCCTGTTCATCTCTTGCTTCTGATTGTGAACGTTACCTGTTGAAAATCAAGCTCTGGCTGCTTGGTTGGGGTTGGCATACACTCAGCTTGAACATCACTCTGGATCCGGGGGTCATTGGCTACTAGCTTTGTGTTAGCATGTTGCCTTTTCAGGTGCTGCTGTGTGATGTTCACAGCAGTGGATAGTTGTTTCTGGTCTGGGAACAGTTTGCACTTTACTGTCATATTCTTGTCCTTTCATGTAACAAATTTGAAGTAGTGTGCATACCTCCACCACTCAAAAGTTGTAAACCGCTCTGCCATTTGTGTGTCAGAGCTCTAGCCAAAGTCATGTCATGAGAGGTCAGGCAATTGAGTGCATGAAAGCCACCTTTGATTATTTTTATGCAGATAATTGAAGAACTTGTGCAATGCAAGTAACAACAGAATTTTTTTATTAGTAAATCTAACGTGATTACTGAATGTAGGAACAGTAACGTGTTACATTACTGCATTACAGATGAATGTAATGTGATTTCAGTAATGGTAACAGTAACGGTTACTTTGTAATGCTTTACACCCAACACTGGTCATAACCCTGAACTGAAAGAATCTGTATTTTACCAAATTTTCAAAACCAAACCTCAAAGGCCCAAGGATGTGTTTCACTGTAAAAGGCTTGAGCTTCCATCACGAAAGAAGCATAATCTAATTCTTCATAAATCACAAAATTTGATTTTGAATAAATGTATAAGATCAATAAACTTCAGATCCTTAAAAACTGACACAATATATAAAGTGCAATTCAGAATTCATCTGCCTGTAAAGCACAGTTAATACTATAATTTGTAGTAATTAGGTAACTGGTTAATACTGAAGATGATAGCTGAAGATATTCTGATGATAATGATTATTATTATGTGTGTTTTTGCTCCGTCTTAATTTGCCTATGGAAAGAGGAGAGTAGATCATTCATATCTAATGACCAATACAGATGATTCTGTGAATACCTGCAGGCTGAAGTTACTCACTTTTCAGTAGAAACGCTGTGCTAAGCTTCAATTTGAACTTAGAAAAAAGAGAGTACACAGGATGTGTTTCTCTAAAGTTGTTTTCATTTATATAAAATGACCTTACTTCTCTTTTGTCCCTCAAAAGAAGTTTAAGCAATTGCTTTTTTTTCCCGAAGCAGGAGAGCTGATGGATTATCCAAAGTTGACATTACATTCTTTACCAAGGAGAAGGCTGCTGTGTTATATCAAGGCACCGGGGGCTACATAAAGTTGAAAGTGCCTTTGATAGTATCTTTATTTTTTTTTAGCTTTTGACATTTAAACAGGATGTGTTAATTAAAATATCCATCCAGTGTACATGGTTATTAGCTGATTGCTGAAATGAAACTGAATGTAAATCTTCTCATCAAAGGTCATACCAGGACTCAGAACATTTCACACACGAAAAACAATTAAACTTTTTTCTTAAAATCTCTGAGGCCTTATGAGAGCCACAAACTGTACAGACACAGAATGAAGAGCGCAACTATAAGAAAGTAGCATTTTTATGTGAGCTCCTGTTGGTTGCAGCATTTTTCAGGTGGCTCATTGTGTATTGATGAATTTGAAATATTGCCAAGATAAATAAATAATCATCTTCTACTAAATAATTTAACATGTTTTTTGTTCTGGTTTATTGACAACATTCTAATATACAGTATATTATAAAATGCAATATGTCAGACTTTAGGGATAGAACCATAAAATCCTGGGATTTTTCCCATCATTGTCCCTATAGTGTCTTCACAGTCCTTTTGTAAAGGAATTCCATGTCTGACTAACAAACTTTTATCATAAAAACAAATTAAAAACAAATAATCAATCACAATCAGCAATGCAAGCAGCTCCATAAGGCTGCATTTAGACACAGTTAAGCTAAATGTTAATGTTAGCATGCTAACATACTCACTATGACAATGCTAACATGCTGATGTTGAGCATGTGTGCTTACCATTGTCAGCATCTTATTTTAATGTGTTAATTAAAACCAAAGTATTAGACAGAGTCAACAGGGTTCTGTAGTAGTTCTGGGTATCATGGATATCTATGCCAGATGTTATGGAAAATGTTTGCAAAACTTGTCAATATATTTAATTAAAAACCCAAAAATGTCAGCCTTGTGAGAGGACAGATCACAGCATCACCTAATCAGACAAGGTAGGCGGTATCATCAACACACACCCACAAAAAAATCACATCATGAAAGACAACTGCAGTCTACGCCTAAGGCCCAAAATGTAAATAAAATTGCATTTCCTTAACTCTTGGGTTACTTGATGTGTGGAAAAAAACAGATTAATTAAAAGGTTTATGTTCAACTCCCCAAAACCTCATTAGTGTGGACGTTTTCCTCCCATAATGACATCCACATCAGACAGTACACAGCACAAACATACCAAAATAGAAGTGCTGGCATACAGGCGATAAGGGGGGCAGAGAAAGATGAGCATGTGTGTGATGTTGAGACGGAGCAGGCAGAGGAAGTTACGGGGGAGTCATTCTGAGCACGTCCTACAATTTCCGAGCCTATTCCCTTGACATTATATTCCCAAGATTCCTCCATGCTTCATGTGAAAGATGTTACCTCTTTGAAAGATCAACAAAATAGACCCTTGATGACATTAATAAGGACTCTGCAGCTGTAGAAGGGAGACAACAGTAGAAGGAGGATGAAAGGAAACCTATTTTCTTGCTGATGTGTGTGCTCCTACAGCGCCCCGGGTGGTTGATCTGTGAGCAGCTTCAGTGCTGTTGGGAAACAAATGGTAAACAGAAACTAATTGATGAGTCTACAACCTCCTTGAACACAGTCAAAAATCATGACTTGTGGAGACAGTCCTAAAAAAAGAAACAAGACTAGGTCAAAACCTAGACAACGCTAGAGGGCTTTTTATTTGTATGTCGCCTGGTTACCATCAGACATTGACACTGCAGCATTTTTATGATGTTTGTTTTTATGTAAGTTTAAGTTTATTTATGTGTATAGCACCTGTCATGCAGTAGTTGTAACTCAAGATGCTATACACATAAGGAAAACATTGATATACATTGCACCATATTTGGGTATACACTATATAGTGCTGTTGTAAGAAGGGTTTTATTAAGATTTGTGTTTTTATATGTTTTATATATTATTTCACTTACCAACAACCAAGAAAATAGTTTTAATGCAGTTAATCACTAATGCTGAACATAAATGACCCCAACACAGTGTATTTCATGTGTGTGAAGTTTGCATTTGTAAATGGATTTGTTATATCACTTTTATTTTATTAACCACGTGGAAGTGCTTTATTTTGAAAAGACACACGATGCATGCTCGAAAAAATATTAAAACTTAATAAAGTGACAAAATAACAATTATACAGTGAAAATTAGAACAGCTTAATCTCTGCCATTGTTGGTGCCAAATAAATTCTGGGATACTTTGGCCAACCATTGATGCCAGCCAATCAGTGATGGACAGACAATTACTGTTTGTTTTGTGTGTTAGTTACTGGTACCAACTTGGTTTGTTGTGAAGATTATGCATTATGAAACTGTGCCTACTCAAAATAATTGACTGCATGAAGCCTGGACCACTGGCATATTTTGTCATTTAATTTCTTGTTGGAACATGTTCCTTTTCCAAGCACAATAAAAAAGACAAATCTGTTTGCCTGTTTTCTTTATGAGGATTTTAGGGGTCGGAATGTTTTATTAACAAAATATCATCTAATGGCATGACACATGCTCTATTGCTGGCCATAATTCTGAAATGGCTGATGTATGTCATTAAAATACACTACAAAGAATACCAATGATTGTGAGCTTTGATATATGAGCCATTTCTAAGTTAAATTTCCATCCCCTCAGGCTGTGAACATCCAGCCACAGCTCCTCATTTTCAGAGGAAGAAAAATAACAATGCTTGTATACTCTCATACAAACAAAGTGCATCTGTTTTGGCTCCTCATTTCATGCAGCTGTCTGGGTCTCAGAGTCAATGATAGATCTCCTCACTTCCAAATGAGTTTCATGAAAGTAAACTTCATTTTGCAATAAAACCTAATCTACAGATGTACTTGATAATAGCTCATATAATAGTATGAGCTACCATATAAACATGGTTGATGTATTACATACTCCTGATTTTTGTCTGTCTGTCTATCATGAAATATGACCAACTTTGTACTGTACTAAATTAAATTTAAAAAACAATTGAATCTGATTCTACCCTGCTTTTTTGGCAGATAGGTGTGGAACAGCTACTTTACAGTACTGAGTACATTTTTAAGCCATTTCTGATCTGTCAGTAAGGCCTTTAACAAATCCATCCTTGTGCTTGAATGTTAAGAAGAAGTAACGATCCACTGTGACATAGGAAAGACATGTGGCGCTATTATAAACATACAAACACGCCAACACCTGCAGGATGTGTTGTCTGCTACAAATGGGTTCAATGCCTGTTCAAACTGAACCAGGCTGGCTACACCCCTGATATAATGGGCCTTATCAGACAGAAGGATTAGTGTTCAGCAGAGCAAAAACACCATTTAGCCATGGTCAGCTGGGAGGGCGCTAGAAACCCCTGTGTGATGCATTGGCTTTGTGATCTCCTACCAAATGAAAGGAAACAGAGGAGCTCTGACTTTGCCTCATTACAGCAGCATGTATTTATTGGAATTAAGGATGAATAGGGTGAACACAAGTTACAATGAGGCTGAGAAAATGTGAAAGGATGAGTGCACTAGATGAGGTTAACTATCCTTATGTTACTTGAATGGAGATTAGACTCAGTAGGCCACTTGAAATCATGTAAATCTAGTGGCTTCCTCCGTTGTTTATAGCTGTTAGACTTTCATCTGACAACAGATAAAATTTTAAAAGGAAGTATCATTAAAGTAAACCTTAAAGCCAGTTACAATATCTAAAAAAAATAAAACATTTCAGCCATGCTGTTCTGTTTTTGTTGGATGGGGCTTTGACGTGAATCAGTGGCTTATCTTTTGTTCCACTTCAAAGGATCATCTGCCATTAACCATCATCTCAGGGTAATTTGGTGGAATATTTGAAAATGCCACAGTAAGACTTTAAGTGTTTAAATATCTTTTCTTGTTTGATCAGGCTCGCACCGTCTGTGTGTTGAGAGGAAGAGGAAAAAAGCTTGGAATTTACCTCATCCTGCTGAGTGGAATAATTGCTCCCCAGACATTAATTCTTACTCTAATTAGAAATAAAAGGAATGAAAAAAGTACAGCATAATTCACGCAGAAATCATATCCTTTTATACATACATTCCTTGGCACACTGATGTTTTGCAAACTTTTTGCCCTAACAAAAGTAAGGGTAGAGAATATATAAAAGATAATTAAAAACACACTCAAGGAGCATCACTGTCCTCTTTATCACTGTTTCTATGGCAACAATTAACTTCAGACGTATCAGGCATCTGAATTGAAGAAGATAAAGGCAAAGCAGGGTCCCCTGCATTCAAAAGAGTATCTGTCACAAACAGTGGATTGTATCCCCACAGCTCTACTGGTTTGGAACTGACAACTTTGTGTAGCAGCTGGCGTTTCTTTGACCTCGGTGCTGGCCTGCTCTGTCTGTAGACTGAGCAGCAGTGATTCATCTTCACATGTTGCTCTTTGCCTGTACTGCAGGAGAGGGTCTGCACAGTCTACCAAGCTGTGAAGATAAAAAAATCACTGTTTTCAAAAGGGAAACAATTTACAGCACAGCAATAACTGGCAAACACTGTGCTGTGTTGCTTTGGGGAACATTGTATATTATGGGAGAAATAGAATTCTTCTGTTTATTCTGTCAGTGTTGTGTCTGTAATACATATGGATTATAGACATAAACAACATATTTAAATTCACTTTAAAGTTTATGTTTCTGCTGAGATTTACCACAAACTGGAAAACTGTTACCACATGTGTGACAGTGTTTGTATTGATTTTGTTTTCTATCCAAACAGAAAGCTGGCTTATACTTGCAGTGGACTGTGTCCGTAAAATCAATGGATGATTAAGTTTGCCTCATCATTCCCCTTTAGCTAGGATAACTGTTTTCTCTTTGTGTAAGGCCTGTCTCTGTTCAGCAGTATACAATGGTGATGACCAGAATGGAGAGCTGTAAAAGTAATGATCAGATTTTATCTTGATATTTTGTATTCTTTTGCTCTTAATGAATCAAACATATGATAATAAGCTTGTTATTACAGATGTATTTCCTTACTTTTTTCTCTCTCTCTTTTTTTTTTTAACAATGGAGTCACTCTGAGGAAACTCTGATGTTCTTGTCCAGATAATACATAAATGAAGAAAGGCAAAACCACATGTGCATATCATCATTCCTGTGGAGTGTGTCGCTCAAAGGAGGGAAGTTAATCAGTTTGTGCAGAGTGATATATTGTGCAGGGCTTTCTCTTAGCACCTGCAATTGATTAGTCATGACAATACAAATGGAATGTGGTTAAGCCCTGGCAAATCAGCAGAAAATGTATTGTTGTATGTGTGCGCATTTGATTTTACTTGGTGTGAAAACATTGGCATGGATATGGGTTTTGGATTTGGTCATTTTTTTTATTCAGTCTTCTTGTATATTCCCCTTTTTCTAATATTCCATCTTCCTCACATTTATGTTGTTTACATCTGTTTCAGGTGAGGTTTACTGTTTTTATTGCTTTGATGCAATGAGTAGCAGCTCTAGCAGGTTACTATTGATTTTCCAGACTTGATGAATCAATCATCTGCCTCCTGCAGGTATGTACTGTACATACTGAGCAAAAATAAGGATCCCTTTTTTGCTTCATCTCCTGCTGAGTTCCTACTTCACTGATCTCATCTGAGCCTCTCCGGGGTTATCCATTATCTTCTACTATCTATAGAAGCGTGTCAAACACAATGCGTGTTGTGTTCGTAATGCAGCTGCTGCCGTCTTACACAAATCAAAAGCTAAAATTACCATATCATACATTTAACACAGTTAAGATGTGGGATTCAGTACATATTGTAACAAAAAGAAAAAGATGCACTGCCTACAGTGTCTCATTGGCTATACAATAGCATCCATTTTCTCCCTGGAGGTTGATCATTCAGTCATATCAGTTGTTGGTATAGCTCTCTATGATGTTAAAATGGTATGTGTCTCTCCTAAGAAATTATTTTCCTTTGTTCTGCACATGCTCAGTATCTGCTCCAAAGATGCCATCAAAGATAAATTAAAATTAATGCTGACATTCTTTTCATGAAATCAAAAAGTGAGGAGAACAAAAACAACTTTCTAAAATTCAGTTTTTCCCAGCAGCAGCAGATATTATGATAATGCTCGCCCCAGAGGCTTGGCTGGACTGCAAACACTTAAAGCCTCCACCTGAGCAGTATTTACTGTTTGAAGTGGCTGGTACAAACATTTACAGGAACTGAGACCCTTTTTGTTGTCCCCTTGTCTGACAAAATTTCCCAAAGGTGTTTTACTGTCGCAGTATGGAGTCCTTCACTCTCCTGTTCATGGCTGTCCCCCTGGGCCCAAACGTCCATGTGAAACAGCAGCCCTGTTGTTGAAACTGTGGAAATGGTCGAATGAAATCAGCAGGGATGTGGAGATCTTGCCTGAATTAATTACATGAGAAACCGCTCACAGGTATTCAAAAGGGAAACACAAGTCTTAGAAGTGTAGTCTCTACAGAAATTTGCTATTGATATTTCACATGGAGGATAGAAAAATATATAGTGGGATAGAAAATATATACTTTGATGTACAGCATCCTTCCAAGACTAAAAAAATTAATCTTTAATTTACAGATCCACAATTTAAACACAACAGCACAAAACACAAACACAAGCACTTCCACCTGTGTATCAGTATTTTATTTCTCTCTCTGACCCTTGTTGAGCTTTTTGTACCAGCTACCACAACGACAAATCCCTATCTCAGAGGACTTGACACATACAGCAGATGCTGCAGGTTCAGTGCTCTAAGAAGCATGAGAGGAAGAAATCACACCCAGATTGAAACCCGTATGGATGAGGAACACTGTTCGATGAGAGCTCGTCAGTTTGATCAATCGCATCGGCCGATGACAAATGTCACCTCCATTAAAAAGAGACCCCTTCCCTTATGCTTGCAAGGCAGGAAATTTTTACTGCATCTAAGATAGATGAATCACAGCAGCATAATGAATTGCAGATGCACCTGAGCTGTAGGAGACCATGTAGTTTACTGCCATTAAAAATGTTCTGTAGATGTATTTTACACATGGAACCACAAATCCATCTGATAAAATAAAGGAACAAGAAAGACTCAAGCAAAACTTATGAAAGTCTAGCAGCTGCAGCAATATCTTTATCAGAATTGCCCCCTTCTGACAGAATATGTTAAAGCTAGAGCCTGAATTCCTGTTTATTCGTATTGTTTATTTTGAGTGGGAGGTGTTCAAATGCAGTAAACTGTCACATGGATTTGGAGTTGCCAGGAATCTGAGAGGCAGTGTTGTCTTCATAGCTGTTTAGATGAAAGCATGAATCCTACTTGCCTTTGCTGTTTTTGCAGGGATTTCCTAGACCAGATCCAGGAGACTCACTTGTTTACCAGCAGCAAGAAAAGATGGCCAACAGTGTCATGCCTCATTAAGGTATAATAGTCATTATGGAAAATATTTAAAGGAGAATTTAAAAAAAATCTAATTTCTTTTTTTTTTTATTTAACTACTAAATCATAACCTTTTGAAATTAAAGATGCACTTTGGAGTTTTAATGTAAACAAACAAACAAAAAAATCAATTTACATTCAGTGTTTCTCACATATTGTGTGTAACCCTAAGGTCAAACAAATATGTGGAATGCATTTCCTTCCTCATGAAACATTTAGAAAGCTGAATTTTTTTGAATATTTTAAATAGTTTACATTCATATTTGCTTCTTTATGTGTTATTACGATTAATTATTGATAAACAGAAAAACATCCATTCCATGCACAATACATACTAAATGCCAAAATGTAAAAGCAGTGTTCTATAGCACTTCCAGTGGTCAAAAACTCCAACATGGTGTACCTTTAATGCAACAGGTTGAGCATCCTTATGGGGAAAAAATAAGAGATGAAATGAAGAAAATCGATGAATATATTCAGATGGTTGGCAACAAAACATGACATGCAACATCTGATGATTTCCAACTTTCCAATTGTTCCAACTGTTGTATTGTGTATAAGCGTGCAATCGTCAAGATTAAATATATATAAGATAAAGACAAAGGAATACCTTGTAGATAATAAAGACATACATGTGGAGAAAATACCTCACATATGTACAGTGTCAGCACTACAAAACATCAAAATCCAATGAACAAAGCCAAACATTCCATGAGTTGATCTATCTGCTCACAAAAAGGAGTAGATGTAACAGATGCTAATATGAAGCGCTAAGAACAGGAACAAGCTGTGAAAAGGGTCTAGCACCTTGTCAGAGTGCTATTCATGCTCACAGGCAAACAATATGTTGGATCTAATGTCACTGGCTGCTTGTGTTTTAAGACATCAATGAAAATACCTCAGGCTGACGTTGATCTTTTCCCATCAAAGGAAACTTAACTGACAGGAAACAACATTGAACTGATCTGATCACGCCACTGTCTCTGTCAGATATGTTTTCTTATATGCAATGTTGTAGTTAGACCTTTGCAAAACTTATTATTATTATATGGGATGTCTAGCAAACAAACAGTTCATTGGATCCAAGTTGATGTATTGGTAATTCTGTTCTCATTTACAAGGCAATTAGAAGTCTCCACAAGTAATCATCACTCCATTTGCAGAGCAGGGCATGCTTGAACAAATTATTGATAAACCTTATTGCAGGAAAATTAAATTCTAGGCTGGCAAGGCTTTTAAGAGGGAGTCTTCCCTTGAGGATGGTGTACATGTAATATACTTGGCATTCATATGTATAGCTACTCACAAAGAAACTGCATAGTGTGTTTGGTTTTGTCCTCTGCTAATCTCTGAGCTCTGATTGTTGTTCTTCCTTGTTGAGCTTTATTTAAATTCCATCAAGAAGCATATAATACAATAAATATTTGCCCTCTAGTCAAGTCAGGAAATGGAGCCATAAATCAAAACAAAGACGCCATCCCAAAGCACAGCAGTGTTATCTACTGTAAGTACTGTACCGCACACAAAAGCAGCTGCTGCACAAAACCAGAAGCAAAGTCTGTTTTCTCAAGCACTGCACTTCATTAATTTCATTAGTTTGGTCCACTCCACTGAGGGAGGAAAAGATTGCTCAGCATTGATTAGCATTAATTAATATTGATTGGGATTAATCTAGCAGAACAGGGCTAACATGTGAGAGCTTAGGTGATGCCCCATGAAGAGATTTCTGAAATACCGACACTGACTCATTTAATGGTCAGTGTCCATAAGTGCAGCAAACAACCATGTTTTAGTTAGAAAGAAATATAGTAGATAGCTGATACATCAGCCATTTTGAGTCAGTCCCGTAAACTGTGATGTGATTAGTCACACTACATGCACACCTGCCACAGTTGACGGGATTGTTGTGACTCCAGGTGGCTAGCTGTCTCTGGCTATCTAGTGAATTTAACAGTCGCCTCTCTGAGAAGAACATACTCAAAATGACTACACACCAGTCTGTGCTCTCGGGTTTTGTTTTTTGACGAGGTATCATTTCTGGTTATGAGGGTTGAAGTGCTGGAGAGTTTCCAGATTCTATATTGTTCGGTTTGTCCCTACCTAATGCTAGCTCACCATGGTCTGCAGATATCAGGATGATGTCCTGTAAAGAAACACAGACAACAGCAGATCAACTAATGAGTGGACCTTTCTCCTCTACCTGTGCTGAAACCGACACTACTGTAATAAGCTCTTGCTGACAGTCAATAGCTGTGTGGGACAACCTGTATTTTATGCATATTGATAGCTGCCTTGCAGGTGGTGCAGGTCTTTTATTATTCTTGCACAACTGTCAAAAAAATGTTTCAATCCTGCATTTTTCAAGCAAGCAAAAAATAATTAAGACTGACTCAATCACAAGCCTGAAAAGATGAGGATTTTATTTTTTGGCCATATTTCCCAGCACTATGATTGATGTTATTTGTATTTTATATCCAGTGCCAATTTTGCTGCTTTCTGCAATATCTGTGCATGGTATGGTTATAGTTAGGGAAGGATGTCAAATAAAATATGGTTAAATTATGGTTTAACCATCTACTAACTGTCTACTGCATCAGAGTTGGACGTGCTACATCCACTACCTCATCCTACACACTACTTTCCACCTTGCTCTCACATAGGGCACATTACTTCCTGTGTTGGCACTGAACATGCAGAATTGCGACAGGTTAGGTCCACCTCACAGGTCTATATTTGCTGAGTGTGTTTTCAGTCTTTGCCTGTTGTCTGTTTTATTTTTCTGTAGCCTCTAGTCCATTCGTTCTTTTTCTCTTACTTATTAATATTTTATTGTTTGTAAAAAATATTGTAACTTTGTTTGGAAAAGTGCTGCAACAATGAAATTTCTTGTTCTTATTGAATGCTTTGGTCCTCGGGGTATTGTAGAAGTATGATGAGAAACAACAACAAATAAAAAGCAATACTGATGCTGTAGGTGCATAATTTTTCCTGGATATTACAAGGCCAGAGAATTAAGTGGACCTATTCAAGAATCTCATTCTTACCCTAAATTTTATTCACCTGCAAAATCCCCCCCTAAAGCATAATACTGCACCAAATACAATGTGTGCATTCATTCCTCCGAGCAAGCAATAAACGCACCCTTCTGGAGGACTGTCTGCAGTTATCAGTTCAAATATATCCTATTTTTTATCCACAGAGTCAGCATGGCAGAATTAAAAGTTGAGTCAGGAGAAGCAGTGGTGTACGGCCAGCCATTACTTAGGCTCCGGTAATTTGATTATGCTGACTCTGGGCAGCATGTTGTGCCATGCTCCTGGGGCTGGGAAATATCAAATTAATAATTGCAATTGACAGGCAGTCCATATGTCAGTGTGTCGAGTTAGGTGGTTGGGCTGATGGTCTCTTTGCCTCACTCCTGCTCCCCTTGCTCAGACATCTGTGCAGCCAGCTATACCAGCAGGCCTGGCACCAGCAAACCGCTGGCAGCCATGTGTTTATTTCTATTTCTATATCCATGGGGAATGCAGTATGTAAACTGGACATACAGCTCCTCTCTCTGCCTTTGCCACTTTTATTCAGATTAGCTCCTCCCAAGAGAAAATACAGAAACAGCTGGTATCCAACTGCAAGAAACATTTCAGAAATTTAATAGCAAATAGTAATTTACAGTAGACATAAAATCCAACTGATACTGTTAATCAAAGTAAGTATCACTGAGGCAACTGACAGATTGATAACCCCCACCCCTGAACAGCAATTGCCATATCTTAACAACTGAAACTAGGCATGACAAGCAGCGTTGCCAATTGGGCAATCTAATTAGGCAGGTAAGAACTACTACTTTTTGTACTGGAGTTAATGGATTTAACAGTATTATCTGCTCTAAACTATGCTGCAATCATTAACCTATCTAGCTGACTAGCTAACCACGAACTGTAGCAATCTGTTATGGAAATTTCCATATGTAAAGGGTGACAAAGTTGGAGAGGTCACGCTGTACTCTCTGTCTTCTCAAACAGAAGATAGATGCATGCGTTGGTTTGATAAGCAGGAGCCTTACTGGCAAACCAAGGCCAGAATGCAGGCCATTGCCAGATGAAACAAGCCAGAGACCTGAGAAACAACATAACTAGAGGTCAAGATTTATGATTTGAAACTGATGAACCAATTAGATTAATATCTCTACTTGGGTTAAGGACTACTTTTGGACTTTCAGGGCTCAGAACGGAAAGAGACGCTGACCATCACTCAAAATATCCATAACATAATCAAGTTCATATTTAAGATTCCTTTAACTGAGTTCTCATTTTAAAACGATTCAGCTGAAAACATGTGAAAAGTCAGCTGGAGACAGTGTTAGAAACATTAGCTGAATTAACTAGTTAGCCACAGCTGATCAAATCTGCCAGTGATAGTTGTCATTTCAGATTGAAAAAAGATTGTTAGCTAGAAATGATTTTGTCTACCTCTGTCTGAAATCAAGGATCCATTTTTCAAAAATGACAAAGAGTGTTGAATAGTAAAGAATGGAGCTTGACAGGCATAGCAATAACTAATAGGGCCTGGGCATAGTGATTAGTCAATTAACCCATATAACATATTCTGGAAATCAATGCAAAGTGCTGCAATAACAGTACTGAAGACAAAGACCATGTACCGTTGGTAAGCTGAAGGGAATCGTGGCGCTGTTAACAGGAAAAAATCTAAAAAAGTCATCTGATCTGACATTGCCAGTCTACAACCCACTCAGAGGCCATGCAAAAGATAAAAGAACACAGAGGAAGGAAGTAGTTGGAAAAAGATAATGCCAGAGAAATGCCCTTAAACACACCACTTACGCAAACTGACACACAGTGTAGGTCTGTTTACTTGATTTGGTGTAGGCAACACTGATTAGTCATGATGCACCAACCAATGCCAGTTTAGAAAAGCCTCCCGTTTTTAAGCCCACAAACTTATCCAATCCATTTGTTCTTTGCTAAGAGATGCTTAACAAAGGTCTATGTTAAACTATTATTGGTTATTAAAGTAAAAAAAATCTGTATGTTGAGTAACAATTATCAGGTAGAAATGTCAGAAATACTTAGTAATAAGTAAAGTGCTATGTTCTAAAAATACACATTATTTACACAGTATTTACAGTGAGAACAATCTGTTTTACTGAATATTGACTCTAATAGGAGTGATGCAAACAGGAAGATGATGGTTTTCAAAGCTGTCTGACTTTCATTTTACGATGAAGCTGAAGACTATCAGTACTGCTGATGCAATTGTCTTAGTGCTGAGCACCAATGGAGGGACATATTTTGAAGAACTGAAAAGACAGAATCGTTGTCTGGTTCATTGTTGTTTGATATTGATAATATTTGAAAGAATTTTTTTTTCTGACAGCAAAAGTAATGAAAATGTAAGTCCTTTGAATAGAGGAAAAATAAAAAAGGAAAAAAGATGAAGAGCACACAGCATTCAACTTTGCTTTGGTTTCTTTGTGGAACTCCACAGCTGTGGTCGGATTCATAGCCAATGAAAGGAAATTGTGAATTTTACTAATTCATTAAAATGTCGATTGAGGCATGCTTTGTGTATCAGTCATATGACTTCCAGTCTGACATTTCCACCAGTATTACAGGATAATATAAGACCGTGCTGAATGTTTTTTCATATGTTATGTTACAGTGAATGTCCTGTCTCACACTGTGATTTTCTGATACAGCAGAAACTGGTCAGAGGATATCTAAATGAGTGTGATTGCAACACTGCATAATTTAAGATTTTTCTCAATATTGTTTTGACATGTTGCTGCAATCACTGCCATTCTGACAGCCACAACACTGGCATGTTAATTATTCACAGTTCCAAACACTGCTCAGATCAATAATTAACAAGAGAAACTCAGAAGAATCACTAAAAGTGTGGCTGATTGAAGCACTATATATAATGTATTAACACACCCTTTTATGTCAAATAAGTCAGAGATACACATGTTGTAGCATTTAAGTCAAAGTGGTCGTGTATGTCTGTGTACATGTGTGAAGAAAGAGCACTACATCAGCTGGTGCAGCTTTACTATACTGGTGATGCACAATTAGTGAGAAATGTGGCTCAAAGTGAATGCGCTCACCAGCTGCTGACTGTTTTGTCTTCTAAATGCACACTGTTCCCCTAAATGTGTGTGTGATAGATATTTAATATGTATATAAAGCCAGTGAAACAACTCAAGCTTAAGCAGATATGTTGAATTCTTACTTGTGCACAACAATCATTTTGTAATACCACCAAACTGAATCCACTATGAGGAACAACACAACTAATATTCCAATATTCAACTTGTTGATTTGCATAGGCTTTGCAGCTGTGCAACTGTGTGTGTCTGACTTGTTTGTTTAAATAAGAGGTTGATGACTGTAGAAATTATTCACCCATCACATTGCATAAACAGAATCTAGACATCAAGGGACTGCAAAGTTTGCTTTCATGGTGTTTGTTTGTTCACTGGGAGGAGAGGAACATAGGTAACTGCTTTTTTTGACATGGTGCACCAACTACATTAAATCAGCTAATAACTCAAAAGGCTTGTCATCACACTTTCATGTATTTTCCTGAGGCACAAACTACGTAGTCTTTCATCATGTGGTGTGACTGTATGTCTTTGAGGTTGCACTGGCTTTTATGGTTAGCATCATTGGAATGACTAAACCACCTTAGTTTAAGATCGGTTTAGGATTGATGAAATTGGAATTATTAGTGCATTGCATGTGTCTATCTTGTAGCAATTTGTAACTGTATCTTGTAATTTTTGCCCCAAGCCAAAAATGTGTGATGAATTATGTCAGAACCTACGGTGGCCCCTGAGGACAAAACATATATAAAAGCAAAAGCACACACATTCAAAAAAATGCTTATGGTCTCAATTGCTAAATTCAAGCTCTCTAATAAGTGTGCTTAGGGCTGGGCGATATGACCAAAATTTCATATCACGATATAAGTCAGTTCATATCATAACGATATATATCACGATATAGCACATTTTCTGTAAATTCAATGAATATATATTCTATATAAGATGACCACATAGGAAAGGCCTATTTCTTATTGCATTTTGAAATATATCAGGCCTGGAATGAAGACATTTTTAGGGCAAGGCCACTTTGGCCTTTGATAAATACAAATTTATTTGGGCATCAAGGCCAAAATCAATGGTGCAATAACGATAAGTGATAATTACATTGTATGAGGACAAAACAGTACAATCAACAATTAGTCAGTGTATTGAAAAACAGTTCTGAGTTTATTAAACTACACTGAATGTTTGAATTTTCCACAAAATGCTGTCTGAGAATAATGTGAACTATCATATTAATTGTTATGGTTATATTTACTGAGTAAGAATATAAATGGGTAAGGGTGATCAATATTAATCGAAACATGTGTGCAACTATTAGCATTTGAGTCTGAGATCACAGGAGTCACAAAAATGACTTTAAACACTTTTTACATGTTAAACATTAAACACGCTGATGAGAAACTTCTCAATAGATCAGATCTTTGTCAGTGGATATAACGTTAGTACCGGTGTGAAACCGACTTCAACACGGAGTTTAGCATTAGGGGTTGTTTTTAGCATTAATGTTGCTAAGCTAGCGAGTGTCTTGAAGTCTGTTTATCATGTGTGTGTTAGAGTCAGTTGGCACTAAAACTGTTTCGTTAGTCCGTTTTAACCTGCAGCAGTTGCTGAAGGATCGTGTAACGTGTTTTTCTGCTACGGAGGAAATCAATTCATGAAGAGTGAAAACCTATGGTGAAAACGAGTCAAAAGCGTCTTCAGACTGCAGAAACGGATAATATCAAACTGCCAGCTGAGTTAAAGCTGACATAAGCAGTCTTATAAATACTAACTGCTAGAGAGAATAATGTTTGACCACTTCTCAGAGCCTGTGACTGAACTTAAAACACAACGTGTATTAATTCTTAGACTGTACAGTGTCTAGCTGCCTGTGCCTATCACATAATGTTAGCTGGTAGCTAATGTAAGCTAGCGGGCTAGCCGTTACACACGTATATGCGAGAAATCTTCCACTACTGTTGACATCCAGCGTGATGACAGAGACACTGGGTAATAATCAGTCTGTTTATTTGCTTCGCCACATGTAGTTTTAAATTAGGAAATCCGCAAATGGCACAACAGCCAGTTCAAAACAAGGCATGTAAAACTGGCAGTGTGAGTAGTTACATTTTTAAAGGGCATTACGGCCACACAGCGGAACATCCACGGCACTGACCGTTTGGCCCTGGTAATGTATAACTCCTGCCCTGTTATGTACTCGACAAATAACAGCTACTTGCTCGTATTTGATTATTTTCTCCGTTTAGTTTACAAAACGTCATCAAATGACAACAGCTATTGCCGTAAAGAGTGTGATTTGCGACACCACGATATAAACGATATAGCAAAAAATGAAACGATATACATTTTTATATCGTCAAACGATATATATCGTCATATCGCCCAGCCCTAAGTGTGCTGGTAGTCATTTTGGAAATTATTGCTCTGTTAATAAGTTTTGAAGACTGGTAGTAGGCTTTAATGTCTGCTGTATGGTCATTGATTGACAACTGTGATTGACAGTTTGCTCACCTGCTGCTCTCCCGGCTCCAGGACTCACGCTGAATCAGACTACTGTCACAATATTTCAGTAAATTTATTGTTAGTTGATTATGATACCTGCTCTGTCAGCATAATTCAGCTAAAGTAGATTTTTTGTTTTTCCAGAGCGTGAAAGGCAACACCTCAAACTCCTTATTTGGAAGGTCCTGGCTCTAAAGGGGAAAAAAGGCACCAACCATATACTGCAATTCTAGGCTTTCAACCAACTCCACTGCAAACCAATGAGTGATATCACACCTCGCTACCTCCATCTTTATATTCAGTATTTGTCAAAATCTAAAAATGCTACAAACTTTAAAAAAACACATGGCAAAACACGTGCAAAAAGGACAAATGCTCCAAAAAGACTAAAGATAATGAAAAATGATGTCACTGACTGTAGGTTGACCTAAAGTTTTTACATAAATTTTGTCAGCACACTTTCTATTCCATCCCTCTCTACTCTCAAAACACTTTTCTGCCAAAATGACAAAGGAAAAAGTAAACATGTCATCCTCTCTGACTGATGCGGAGCATAATACCAACAACTATGCCATCTTGTTTACACATGTAAGTACCTTCCTTGGGCTCATCATAGTAATGTTGAAAATGCCAGAACACATTGGGAAGATACATCATGTTCCATGGTATCTTAAAATTGCATCTGAGATGTCTGGGATAACAACAAACAGGCAGTCAAACAAACAGATGCAAACCAAGAGAGTCAGTTACATTAAGATCTTTTAGATGCATAGATGGAGCTATTAGACTGTACTATTAGTCAAAGTACTCATTACAGCCACACAAAAGGACACTTTTTTCTTTTCCTCTTATCAGAAAAGTAACATAGTGTTTTGAACATAATCCTATGGTTATTTCACTTTAAAGTATGAGACATAACCTTGAGTGACAACACAAGCTAACAGCAGGAACAAAATGTTTCATTATAAAAGATGTTCTGGTTTGGTCCAATAGACAGATGGCTTATTGACTGCAGCCACACTGCACTTTACCCTCTGACACTATACTACGGGCAATTTTGAGCAATATTCTAGCCGTCTGGCAGAGGCTAACATGTTCTGTCCAAGAGCGCCCATTGTACCAATCATCTCCTGCTGTGCAGTTGAAAATTACATCCAGCCATGGCAGCCACAAAATCAACCTTTACAGTGAGGAATACTGCCCTCAGTACAATGACAAAGATGTGAGTGAACAGTGTTCCCTCAGCTTTGATTTCAGGGGCATCAGAGGGGTTTGTAGATGAAACTCCCTTCAGTCCTTACATAATTCAAACTCTGCTTTCCAAGCATTACCATGCTATTTATAAGGGCATGGCAACAATACAACTCTTGCTTCTGGCCTTTCTGATTCTTGTTGTAAATTCAGGGAGAAAATAGACAAAGCAGTGGGAGACGAGAGAGGATGAGACATTAAACCTCCCTTCACCCCTGATTTATTGCTCATGGATTAAGCTTGGTTTTGTTTTGTCAAATTTGCTCGCAAGTTTGTGGTTTGAGGTTATTTCCTTGTTACATATACCAAATTAATGAGCAACAAACCATCTTTAACATAAAACATCTCCTTGGTATTTATGTGTTACATCGTCACTATCACAGTGAGCTTCTGTAACACTGCCCAATTTCAGTCCCAAATACAAAATGTGAAAGTAATGAATAACTGTGTGGTGCTTTGCGAAACAAGTCAAAAACACAAATACACAACAAAGCTGCTGTTGTAGGCACTTTTGTGCTTTTACTGACCTTTGATCTGAAATATAGAGAGGCTTGAATCTTCTCTCCCTCTCACGTGAGGTCCCAAAACTAACACTTAGCAAAACCACCAACTCAGCTAGTATAAGTGCTGCCAAAACTCCTGTTAGACAGTTATATATTGAATATATTTAGTTGGAATATAATTTTTTCAACCAAACCAACATTTTTGACTGATGTTATACTGTTGCTTTTGATGAAATTCTGATATAGATGTGGAAACTGTCTCAAACCTATGAATAGACTGACACCACAATAAATTCTCACATAGGCATTAGATAGGACCTAAGTGTGGTGCTTACTAAGCTTGTTTCTCTTTAGCTTGTATCTCTGGGGTAGTAGCTCTATGCCCCTCTCTGTTATCTTATCACGAGGTTGCACTGAGCATAGCAGCACACTGTAGAAGTCACCTTGGTGGTATAAGAGATGCAAACGCTCCTCCAGAGAGGCCTGTCATGACATAGAAATGTGTGCCACTGCAGTCAGAATGATCAAAACAAGCCTGGGATGCTGGACTAGATGACATTTTCAGCTAAGGTGGGATTAAAAAAAGCTTAAATCACTGTAATGTAGCTTGTAGTCCTCCAGCATAAAATACCTTATCTTACAAATCAACTCATACGACCATTTTCTGATCTGTCATCTCTATGGTTAATGTTCAGTTAAGGCAAATAAAACTACTTAAAGGGCCACGCCAATGATTTTAAACACAACGTTTAGCTAGGACAAATACTACCATATATTATCATACTACTTGTACAATATATGCTCAAGCTCTGCGCTGCTTAGATTTTGGACATTCTTTCTTTAATCTGTCTCTTATATGTGTCCTAACATTGTGGAAGTGACACACTAAATCTCTGGAGAACCCAGAACACATCCTTCTATTTTAAGTCTTAATATTTGCTTAAAGCTCTAATGAATATTTTTATATTAACAATGGGTCAAATGACAAATGTGTAATATGAAAGCTTGACGGTCTTGTAGTGACAGTCTCATAAATAACTATTACCCGACTCTGCAGTTTCCCTGATCTCTACAGAACTTTTTAATGTGGTTTTATGGACCTCCACTTAGCTTTTTTTGGTTCAGCATCACCGCTGTCATCAGCATTGTTTTCAGACACAGCAGGCAGATGCTTTAAGCAAAAATGCTCTGAATCCTGTTCTACACCACCTGCCAAACACACAAAAAAAACGAACAAGGTTTATTGTTTCCTTGTTTAATTTTTTAAAATTTTCATTTTACTTAAAATAAAGCTGTTTCATCTAAAAGATCGGTGTTTCTCCAACGATGTATGGTGACCCATGGATGTCAGATAAGGGCTGTTAGCTGAGCTGCTGCTAACAGTTGTTTTACTGTTTTGTTAGTCAGTTTATTTCTCTTATAACTTTAGATCCAGATGTTCATCTGGTTTCTCCGCAGAGGTCTCCTCTTCTCCAAAAACAAATGCACACGCAGATTAAAATTGTGAAAATCCTTCTTCCGGCTAAAAGATACAGTTAAAAACGACCTAAATTTATTATGAAAATGTGGCTTAAAACTGAATAAAAGTCAATTTATAACAGTTTCTGTTGAACAACCACAACTCCAATGTATTATCTTGTAAGTGTGTAAGTAAGCAGACAAACACAGCGCATGCATCTCCTGTGTGTTTAGTCTTTGATAGAGGAGGTATGACGCCATTGACATGCGACCAAATAAAACAGTCTGTTACTTTTATTAAATTACAGATTTCTGGGTTTGAAAATTGTTGGAAACATTTGGGATAATGTAAGTAAACAACTCAACAACACATATATATAAGTGTAGTTGTTTTTAGACATTTTAATGTGGAATAATTACATATTATACCTTTAAGTAAAATATGTTTTTCTAATAAAGTCCATGTAATTGTGTCAGTCTTCAAACCATTTAAAGGTGCAGTGTGTAAGATTTAGTGGCATCTAGTGGTGAGGCTGGAGTTAGTGTTTGATTTGTCTGTTCAGGGCTACTGTAGAAACATGGCAGTGTAACATGGTGGACTCTGTGGAAGAGGATCCCCTTCATATGTAGATATGATGGTCTCATTCTAAGCTAATAAACACTCTTATCCTTATTTTCAGGTGATTATACATTGATTAAAACATACTTAGAAACATATTAGATTCAATTTCTGCCAATAAATCCACCTAAATCTTACACCCTGGTCCTTTTAGCTGGGTTGAGTGCATGAAAGTCATGGTAAGGAAGCAGGCTTAAAGGAAATTTATTAACTTAAGGACCCTGTAAGAAGTGCACCGATAAGTGATCTGTTAAAGGTATACTAGGATTTATAGGATTTTACTAAAAACAGTATATCACAGTAATGTATAGACTCATACAAATATAATACCTCTCAATCATCATTTATGACCCACCAGAAGTGTGTGGTGGTGTATTTAGCAGCAAGGACCCCATCCTCAGCCTGTAATTTATTATTTTCTTATTATTTTGCTATGTTTCGGACGCTCCTGGACTGCAGCCTTTGGGCAGTGGGTCTGTACCCCCCAACCAATAACACTGCACAGGGTGTGAGCAACTAGGGACCTGTACTACGAAGCAGGATTTGGAGTTAGTGAGGTAACTGCAGGTTTAATCCTGAGTATTCAGGTTATGGTGGTGGTTCATGTCTTGCTGGAGTACATCACCATGGTAACTTATGCCGGACAGCTAACCTGCTCTAGAGCAGGTTAACTTCAGAGGATTGGATCACAACCTGTCAACCGTGACCACTGACCACTAACTGGAAAAAAAGAGTTGTCATTCCTGCAGGATCCCAACATGGACAAAAGTCCTGAGTTTACAATTAAGTAACTTTCTATTTCCACTGTGGTTTTAAACAGAGCTTCTAAAAAACAGCGAGATCGCTTACAACACGAAACACATAATGATTTTAGCTACATTTTAATTGTGCAAAGTTTATTTTTATCCCTGGAGTGATAGCTGACAGTGTGGGTGATTTTACATTCTGATTCCATCAATGCAGCTTAGAATAACGCGAGACAGTTGTGAAGATAATTGGAAATAAAAAACAAAACTTGTCTTTTATTAGAAAAATAATCCACATACTGTTAATTGGCTCCCATGATTATATATACAACATTTGGGTCAGATAGACATCATCAGTCATTAACTATGTTTCCACTTTTTGCTTCGGTAGCAGGAGCATTACTTCTGAATAGCAAAAAGTACTCACTCTATACTTAATTTTAATTTAATTTAAATATGACTTTAATATGTGGAAATTATTTCTAGTGTTTCTACATCTTCTTATTCTGTTGTATGATTACAGGCTTCATTCATGGTTCTGATGATGTTGCTTGTAATTAACATCCCTGACTATAAATTAACCCTTTCAACAAATATTAAATAGTTGAAAAAATAATAAAAACGAAAAATTTATTTTGTATGATATTGTATGTGTAGATAATGGTCATTGCACTCATTTAATTGGCTTTGTATCCAGCAAGAAAAATCATTTTAGTGATTTCTATTTACAAGCCAAAACAACCACACAGCACAATGAAGTTACTAATGCTATTACCACTTGATTTTGATGATTATCATTCAATTAAATAAACAACTAAAATTACGTCTTTTGGCTGTTATTAAGGAGATAGACTATGGCCATGTTTTACATCTTTTATCGTCAGTATCCAGTGTTTATTTGTATTCTCTGCACAGAAAGCTTGTAGGTAATTATTAAGTCTTTGATGTAATGGATAGAGAATGTGAAGAGGAGAAAGAAGATGAGGACGGGGTGATTGCATCTTTTTTTTCTTCCAGCTAATTAACCAAATAAATCTTGTAGTCAGTTTGCACTGCTGGAAATGGAAGCTTTTGTGTTTGTATTGATTGCCATGCTCCACATGAGTAAAGATCATTGATCAGCAGAGGGGGAAAGAGATGTCATGCACTCCTTGTCCTCTTCAGCCATAAGATAAATACTATCTCTGAGTATCAGGTACATCTGGTTTGTCTGTATTAACTAGCACTTATTATTGACAGGCAGGGGGAAGGTCTTGAAGATGTCAACAAGCTTATTGATTAGACTATATTATACTTTATTCATAGAAAAACTTCCCTTAATTTCAAGAATTATAGATAACTATTAGTGCTCAGGTCCTTGTTAGCAGAAGAAGACATGGATGAGTATTATCCATTTGTTTGCTCTTCGTGTATGGAGCTGATAACACCCTCCACATGCTGTTAGAAGCCGCTCCTTGCGTCGCAGTCAATCTGCTGTGTCGATTCCATAGACAGTGATACATGCTTCAGCTGCTAATGGGAATAATTAAGAAAAAGCAAGGTGTCTTGCAGGAGTATTGCACGGTTGATTTATGTTTTACGGAAAGATTTTTGTGCTCCCATAACTCCCTGTCCTTCTGCAGCTGAGGGGTCTGAAGTTTTCCAGATTGACTCCCACTTAGTCGAATGAAATGATACAATCTAGAGTGACTAATAACCACATAGGGCAGTGAGAAATTGTCCCCAAGGTGCAGCCACAAGGTGAAAGTGATAATCCATGCTTTAATAATGTCGATACCTTATGCACATCAATGACGACTGCTTCAACAGAATCTGTTTCATAACAATATTGCTGAATGACCTTGTTTAACGGCTGAGTCTGAAAATGTGGGATGAAAAGTAAGTGGATAATATAGATAAAAATTATATTATCTTCACTCTAACAGTCAGTCTTTAATTGGAAATGTTTACAAAGGGTATATCAGCAGACAATTGAAGAGGTTTGCAACAGACAGAAAATATGAGTTGCATATTAATGGAAGCTGCATTTGCTGTCAAAGAGTATCTGGGATCTTAGTTTGAATTCAAAATTCTTTATACTTCACTTGAAGAGGTAGAGGAGATGACCTCTGTTTTTATGTAAGCTCTCACTTGGAATGAAATACCCAATTTAACCATATTTCTCAGTGAAAAGAAATCATGTATTAGTTAGAACGCTCCACTCAAGCACTCAAAAACAAATTTCTCTGGCCCCAGTCAACCATTTCTTTTTATGTCTTGCCGATGCATTTCATCAAACAAGCCTTCATCAGAGCAAAACAACAGCCTCCTTTTGCAGTGATTATGCAATCACCTCCAAGTGTTTTGGGGAGGTACTTCTTACAATGACCAATTATGTACAATAGAAACCATTAATCAAAATGCAGTTGTACAGACTTCTGTATAGTAAGTTCAAGTTATATAACCAAAGCCCAATTAAAGATCTTTGTAATACCATTAATGATGACTCTGTTCTATTCAGGTGTTACAGTGAGTTATGACAATGAGACAGAGAGCCAGCATGCACAATACCAGGACTCTGAAAGTAAAGCAGTATTAGTTCAGCCATGATTCATTTTATTATTTACACGTGTTTTTCCTACTGTGACATGTTAAAATGTCTTCTGTGTTGTTGGTCAATCTAAAACATTTCTTTGGTGGGTGGGGGTTATTGGTTCTTGGACAAAATGATAATATTACTGGTGCAGTACCCATTCAAAACATGCCTGTAGAAATATTAATACTGTGTGAGGTATGAATGAGTATACACCAGGGGTGTCCAAACTTTTTTCACGGAGGGCCACATACAGAAAAATATACGAAAGGCTGGGCCACTCACTCGAGGTGAGGTATATTGCTTCTAGTGCATTAAAGGTAGGTAAATTATGCTTGATAATTGAATACGCTTAAAGAAAAAAAAAACAGCCTACATTATAAATTTCCATTAATGTTTTTTTCATTTATTTTTTTTTACAAAGATTGTTGGCAGCTCATTCTCAAAACAGCAGCCTCAGATTGCTTCTTAGTCAGGATTGTGATCCCCCTTCACAGCCCTGTATAAAGAGGGAAAAATAAGGGGACAAGGGGATGGATATATTTAAGTTAGTTATGCAAATAAGTCATTGGGGTTGTTAACACATCAACTAATGTTTGTTAGAAAATGTTATCAACTTTAATTGACTGAATTTATTAAGTTATTGGGCTTGTGAACACATGAATAGTGTGTGATATATTTTAACTCACCTATGGGAACAGCGTTGCACTTAGTGGGAGCAGTGATGCTGCGCTTTGGACTGAAGGATGGCTGGCAGGTCAGGAGAAAGTTTGGTGGTGCGAAGAACATCACAGAGGTGGCTGTCGGTCATTTTGGTTCTCAGTCTGCTTTTGTTCAGAGTTAACAGAGAAAATGTTTGCTCACAAATGTATGTTGAGCCGAACAGACTCACCATCCTTTTTGCGTGGCGGCGCATCAGAGGAAACTTCGCCTTTTCCAAGCTCCGGTAGAAGTCGGGTAGGGAGAGAAGCTGATGTTGATTCTTCAGAGAATCGTCACACTGCATTTCAATAAGTTCTAATTGCAGACTCTCTTCCACTTCTTCTGCATCCATCAGGAAGGGAGTTGAGAACAGCTTTATTTCTTTCTCAATGACAGAAAAATCGTGGAAGCGCTGACTGAATTCTGTCAGAAGAGATGTGATCACAGACACATATTTCTCCTTTTTAGCAGAAAAGTTGGCCTTTGGAAAAGCAACTGTGATTTCGGACAGCGCGGGGAAGTGCGCAACATTGAAGTTGCGTAGTTGTGTCTCAAAGAGACGAAGCTTCACACAGAAGGCTTTCATGTGTGCATAAAGTTGTGGCACAAGCTGGTCTTTGCCTTGCAGGCTCTTGTTCAGTGTGTTTAGATGATCAGTAAGATCAACTAAAAATGCCAGGTCTGCCAACCATAGAGGGTCACTCATGAAGAGGTCGGTCCTTCTCTTTCAAAAACTGGTCAATTTCTGATCTCAGGGAATAAAACCGCTTCAGCACGGAGCCGCGACTAAGCCAGTGCACATCAGAATGATAGAGCATGTCACCATATTCAGCATTGACAGCAGTTAGGAAAGCTTGAAACTCTCTGTGGTAGAGCCCTCGTGCTCGAATTATGTTGGCAGTTTTCGTAACTGTGTTCATCATATCATCAAGCTGGACTGTCTTCTTGGCACAGAGGACTTCTTGGTGGATGATACAGTGCATTTTAACAGCCTCACCTCCACTCTCTCGCACCTTGGCGCACACCATCGAGGCCATTCCTTTGCGCTCGCCTGTCATAGCTGGAGCTCCATCCGTTGTAACTCCACACAGTTTGTCCCATTTAAGTCCCATCTTGTCAATTGCATCTGACACAGCTTCAAAAATGTCCTTACCCGTTGTTGTGCCCTTTAGACTCCTAAGATCAAGCAGCTCCTCTGTAGCGCAGAAGTTATCATCAACTCCCTGCAAAAAAATTAACAGCTGTGCGGTGTCTGTGGCATCTGTGCTCTCGTCACATGCAATCGAGTAAAAATCAAAAGCACAAGCTTTATGTGACACTTGCTGTTGTAAGTTAGCTGACAAGTCTTCGATTCGCCGCACAATTGTGTTTCTGGACATGCTCACATTGTTAAATTCCTGCATCTTTTCCGGGCACATTATTCCCATGACTTTAGTGAGGCACTGTTTTATGAAGTCACCATCTGAGAAAGGTTTCCCGTGTCGTGCTATGAGTTGAGCTACTTCGTAGCTGGCTATTGTAGCATTTTCTTGTGTCTCAGTGTTGTTGAGTTAGCAGGCTAGCTGCCATTTGCTTAACTTTCTCTTCTCTTTCAGCACCAGTGTAGGACGTGTAGGTCTGATGTTTGGTCTCATAGTGTCGTTGTACATTATACTCTTTCATCACTGCAACAGTTTCGTTGCAAATCAAACAGACACACTTCCCCTTGACTTCTTTGAAGAAATATTCATTTTCCCACCATGTCTGAAATTTTCTGCACTCACTTGCTATCTTTTGTTTCTTTGGTTCTGCCATCTTTGGTCATCCATTACAAATTCTTTCTTTGATTCATTTTGTTTTGTGGAGAAGCTGCTTTGTTGAAGACAGTGGCGCCACCCAGTGTTAAAACTAAGAACTACAATACAGTCAAGCGTAAGTCTCATATGTGGGCCATCTTCCATTATATTTTTAGAATTTGCTGCGGGCCAATTAAAAATGGACCACGGGCCGCAGTTGGCCCGCGGGCCATAGTTTAGACTCCCCTGGTATACACCAATATGAATGAAACTAATATTCTTTCTTAAACAGATGTTAAAGGTCCAGTGTGTAATATTTAGAAACATCTAAAAGAACAGACTTGGTAAAAATTGAATAGATCATTTAAAAGTACATTTAAATTAGTGTCTAATCATCTGAAAATAATAATTGTGATGCTTTTGTTACCTTAGAAATAAGTAATTTATATCTACATAGGAGCGGGTCATCCTCTGTGGGAGCTGACATGTTGGTCTCTACAGTAGCGCTGAACGGAAAAAACTAACACAAACGCGTTTTAGATTCAGTGGGACTACCGGAAATGCACCGGTTTTGGAACGAAACGGTAAAAAAGAAGAACGGACCAAACATTTTGTATCCTGAGAGGATTTGGAACCAAAACCTGATAAATGAAGGATGATACTTATTTAGAAAATTGCCATCGTCATTGAAATGAAAACAGAAGAAGCTAAACGGACTAGCAACTACATGAAGAGGATAAATCCGGATGGAAATCCGTAATGAGAGAAATGTTTGCAGACTGATGCTGAAGTTTCCTGTTTTCTGCTGGACAGGTAAGAGTGTAATGTATATTTATTTCACTCCGCTGGTAATGTTTTATAACTTAGATGATGTACAATATGTATTAGTGGTAGATACGTTTCCCTGGATAGAAACTGCTAATGTTACGTAGCGTGAAATATTAGCCATATTAGCAGATTGTAGCTTCAGTTTGAGCCTCTCTCGGAGCTGCTGGTCTGAAGAGACAACAGGGAGGTGACATGGTGCTAATAACCTAAAGATTTATTCATTTTCTGTGGCAGTAAAGACCACGGACCGATAATTAAGGTATTTAGTGCTGGTGATGAGCTAAGGACACTAAGTCAGAGTAATGAGTTAATATGAAAGATAAACTGAGGAGAAGTCGGCTCATCACGCAGTTAATACAGTCTGTTAATATTTTTCAGTGCTCACAATTTCATTGTTTGCTGCTAATCTGTCATTTAGTAGCACATCCACACACGGTGTAAAGTTATCTTATAGTCCAACACAAGTAAGTTTTTCTCGTTTCAAAGTTGGAGAACATGTAACGTTAATTGCTACCACAGCTTTAATTTTACATTTATCAGTCAGAAGTATTTTAGGACGTAGCATAATGTATTACAGGTTATGTGATTGTGTCACGTAACTCTTTTCACGGAACTATTTTCTTGACGTTACTGCTGTTTCTGCAGCTATGAGAGAGCTCCTGCAGTATAGATGCATAGTGTTGCTTTTATCTTCATAATAGGTCAGAAGTATTTAACCATGTGCCATTAATGGCTGCAAATACAGGTTTTCATTACAACCAAAGACAACAGAAGTTGATTTCACTGAATAGCTACTTGTCTCTGACTGAAAGTGTGTTAATGAAATAATCTGATCTAGTCTGTTGTTGGGATGAAAATCAGCAGTTTCTGATAAACACATTAGATAGATATTATTAGATTATAATAGTAAGTTCATTCATGTGCTTTTTTTTTTTTTTCATTTTTCTATGGTACTATGGTTCGGCATTATTCACCATGTCTGTGACATTCACACCCATCATATCAGAAGTATTGCAGACCAAGTCAGGAGAAGTCTTGGCAAGTGATAAACATCTGTTTTCCTATGTAGCATATTAACTTACCTGTAAGTCCTACTCTTGGTTAAATAGCATTATTTTCACGTTCAACTGTATAAAATGTATGAAATAGTAAATTAACTCCATGCGTCCCTGCAGCTGCTGCTCTACACACAGCTCCTGGAGCAGATGAGGAACAGCAGTGCCAGTGAATGATGGGTCTCATTCATGCTATGATAGCATCTTCATCCAGAGCAGTAAACTGAATACCTTTGGTGTGGTTTTGGTTTGATCCTTGTCTGCTATTATATGTGCAGCAAATTGACTGCTTTTAGCTGAACAGACTAATGATTTGACAGCTTATTCTGTCTTTATCAGTCAACTCTGAAGAAAACAGAATAAACTGTAAAAATGTTTGTTTGAACAGTGAAGATGTCCAAAAATGTTTCTGTTAAATAAAAGATATTTATATCATAAATGTTATTCTTAGTGTTGTTTTTCATATTTTCATTTTGTTGTTCAGACTAGTAAATTGCAGTTCACATAACCTGAAGTGATGAAAATGAATCCATAACATGTTCTACAATGCCCTGTTCTGAGGATCAGTGGTACTCAAACTTCACTACTGTTTCATGTTGCTTAATAATATATAAATAACGAAAATATAAATCAATAGTGGAAGTGGTAATTTCAATATACTGACATTGTAGGGAAGTATTGTCATATATCAAAGCAATTACTACAGCACATCTGATTAATATCTTTTATTTGGTAAACTTGCACATTTAAATTGAACAAATGAACCCCGGCTGCCTCTGAAGCAGTTCACTAGTGAGCTGCTGTTCTCCTCCAAGATCATCTCTTCAAGAATTCTGAAAAAATAAAAACAGGAAAAACACAGATAAGGCTTAGTAAGTTATAAGTTTCATATGTTGGAAATATGGTGATGGTAGTGCAGAATACGGACTGTAGACTGTCCAGTGTTCCCAAACAAGTCTACAACAACATGATTTAAAAAAAAAAAAAAAAGTCAAAATAGTGCTGCTCATTAGTGAACTTGATCTTATTTATATAACGTTACTCATTCAGTAACGTTAGTGTTGCTGATGTTTTCAGTAGCGTCTTTTATGCAGAGAACATGCATTATAGCTGTAAATCCGAGGGGAGGACATTTTTCTTTGTTTGATAACGTAAAAAGTGAAGTTAGACTTTATTCCTGACTCATAATAAAAAGACGAGAGAGCAGCTGAGTGAGCTAGAGGCTGAGCTGTTAGTGAAGAAGCCGGTGAATCAGATCAATAAATGTTATTTTCTAATTGTTTTACAGCTGTTAGCTTCTAAAGCACAAACACACCCACATGCCTCCTAACCCTGCACCACCTGATTCTTCAAAACAGAGCTTGGGAAGTAGCTTAAGAGCCTGTTCATTCTTGATTAAAAGCTCTGTTTTCACTGTATATAAAAAAAATCTTTCTTGAGCTAAGCAGCCATTTGTGGGAATGTGCAAACGTCAGTTTGATGGAGAAGTAACTTTGCGAACGGAGAGAGAAAGTGCTTGTGCACAAAAATAATCTGATTTATAAGACAGTGTGCATATATGTCCCACACTGGTTTCCTTTTAAGAATCACAATCAACTTGAAATTTGACGCCCATAGTTGCCTATAAATAATCAGTTCATTTTAGTCAGTCAGCCTATTAATAGTCCCCTAATTAATATTCATTCATACTTACCACATGAAGACAAACATTGCAAACGCTGATAGAAAGGTCGAAAAAAGAAATTCACACAGTATGAAATCAAGGTTCTTGTTAGGGAGGGTGAAGCCAAGAAAAAGATGTGTGTGGGCATTACAAATGCTAAAAAGGCGATAGAGTGGCAGCATATGGCAGCCACTGTAAATGCTGCTAGTGCAGAGGGTCGGACCCTCTCTGAAATAAGCTGTCTGTCATAAAAGTGGAGGCCAAAAATAAATGGTGTTGTTTCCATACCTGTTGTGTTTTGACAAGCCAAGCATCACATCCTCACGTTGGCACATGGCAGCAGTGTTTGGCTTAAATGCCTAGGGATAAGTGTCGAGGTCAGGGACAACACAACCATCAGCGTCAGAAAAGGAACATTCCATAGCTGTGCCACATTATGTAGCACAGCACATGCCCTCACAATTTGGCACACCTTTTCAGGCTTATATGACAGTTTTCTGCCTGTGGCATCAACGCAACTCCATCTGACCTTTAGATGCCCGATGGTGTGCTCCGCAACAGCACGTGCCTGGCTGTGGCATACATTGTAGTTCCTCTCCTCTGCGCTCTGTGGGTTGGGGAAAACAGCCACAGCTTGTGTTACCGGCGCCAGACCTAGGAGAAATCTGGGCTGGCAGCAAGGGTTACTCAGGCAAGGATGTCAGGTGACCTCCCTAAGGTATTCACAGCAGCGTCACAGCGCCGTCTACTGACATCTTTTGGTATTGACCTGATGTCAAAACTACATAACAGAGATAGATTGATTCAAATAATTAACAAAAAATTAGGGGGTGTCTGTTTACATAAATGTGGCATTTCCAACCCACTACACTCTTCCCTGCTTTAAGAGATGTCTCCGGACATCTAGAACCAAACTAACACAAGTTAGGTGTAGCTGTCAAGAGTCTAAAAAGTCTGATAGTCAGTCTACATTCTCACATGTCTAACATGTCCATACTGGTGTAGGGTAGTAGCAAGGTTCAGGAACAGCTGGGTAAAATCACATGGAATAAGGGACACAGGCAAACATCAGGTTCGCTCCTGCCCTCCAGGGCTGATATGAAGGCTGCCCGAGGTGGTCATATGTGAGCATTTCTCGAGGCTTCATTGTTCTGGTTGACCTCCTCACAGGTGGCACTTCCTCTCCTGAGGACTCAGTGACGTGTTTGCTGTAGTCTGCATGCTCCTCTGAACCTGCCTCCTCCCCAATTGCATCCATTGCTTGATCCTCCTGTAGTTCCTCAGTTGTAGCAGCCAGGGTTGGTGGGGAGCAGCCAGTGCTGATGGGGACACACAACATAGGACTGCAACAGGGTCAGGTTCCTGTGGCTGCTGGCTCTGAACTGTCTCTGTTATTTTCTCAACTGGCCTGAACTCAGGAGCTACAGCACTGAGTTGACTGTGTGGTTCAGACTGAGGCATTGTTTGTCTGACTCTCCTCCTCTCATACACAGGTATAGTCCTTAGACAGTATGTGTATTCCTCCTCTTCCTCAGAATGTTCTGACTTTTGTTCTGCTGTCTCTCTTTTGTTTGTGTGTCGGTCTCCTCGTTTTTGTCTTTTTCTGGGTGTACGCTAAGTCGGTTGCTCTGTGTCCAAGGGCAAATCGTTAACAGGTAACAGAAGGTTTCGATGCAGGACACGGAGAGTTGAGCTGAGCTTTTCCCACTGTTGTCAGAGGCAATTTTGTATGCTTCCTGCATGCGAGAAGCCCATTTCTGCACATACTCTTGTCTGGACTGAGGGGTTTGTTCAGCTTTCAGATCGAAAAGCAAATCAACAGGCAAACGTGGTGCTCTGCCATACAAGAGAAAGAATGGCGAGTAGCCTGTACTCTCATGTCTCGTACAGTTGTACGCGTGGACTATGTGGGGTAGATGGTCCTTCCACTCAGTTTTCTTTTCCTCTTGCAAAGTGCGCAGCATCTGTAGGAGGGTTCTGTTCAGACGCTCAACGGGATTACCCTGTGGGTGATAGGGGGTGGTTCGAGAGTGGGCAATTCCAGACAGTTGTTTGGGTCTCTGGAAAAGGCTGTTCTCGAACTCACGGCCCTGGTCATGATGCAACTTTTCAGGGTACCCGAAGCGTGGAATAAAGTCTGAGAAGATCTTTTCAGCTGCTGTTCTGCCTGACTTGTTTTTGGTCGAGTATGCTTGTGCAAAACGAGTAAAGTGGTCTACTAGGACTAAAATGTACTCACTCTTTACTCTGTTCAAGATGGAGGTAGTCAACAGAGACAAGCTCAAAAGGGGTGCTGGTTGTTATCGATCCCATTGGTGCTCTCTCTGGAATACAAGGACGCTTCTGCTTAAGACACTGGCACTGACGAATGACATAGTCTTCAATTTCGCGTTGCATGAAGGGCCAATAAAACCTTTCTCTCGCTAAGTGAATGACTTTGTCTGCGCCGACGTGCCCCATATCATCATGCAGGTGTTTCAGTACAGTTGACTTAAGCTTACTGGGGAGTACCAACTGTTTCCTTTGTCCTGTCTGCCTATACATTATTCCCTTGTCAAGTGTGAGTCTGTTCCATTCATGTATTAGTCTGCGTGTTTCTCGTCCCATTTGTCTCTTGTCTTTGTCATTAGGATTCCACCCTCTTTTTTTAGGTTTATCACCTCACAGATGGGAACATCTTCCTTTTGAGCTGCTCTGATACTTTCTGGAGTGATAATCGGAATGCCTTCAAGAGGGGTTTCATCTGCACCAGGGCGCATCTGCAATGCAGCCACCCAGGGTACATCACTGTCTCTCATTGCTTTGTCCCCCTGCCAGATGGCAGAAATAACATCTGGGGGCATTATTTCAGTGTACTCTTGCAGGTGGTCATCAAGTTGGACTGGATATCGTGAGAGAGTGTCAGCGTCTGCGTTTGATTTGCCTGGCCGATATCTGATGGTGAAATGGAAATCGGCTGACTCACCCACCCATCGATGCCTGACTGCATTCAACTTGGCTGTGCTCAAAATGTATGCGAGGGGATTATTATCTGTGTACACAGTGAAGGTGGGTGCGTAATAGAGGTAGTCTCTAAATTTGTCACAGATCGCCCACTTTAATGCAAGAAACTCCAGCTTGCCGGAATGGAGATGATAATTCTTCTCGGCAGGTGTGAGTGATCTGGAGCCAAAAGCTCTGACGCAGACCACTGGAGATGAGTAAGGAGAGGTGGACTTTCTGATCCAGCCAGTGACGAGCAGGTTCTGGACATATTCCTTAACCTCTTTGTACAAGGGCTTAGGAACTGAGTTATAGGATGTTTGGACTGGTGTTTCATCCTTTAGGTGGATTTTCAGTTGCAGATTTGGGATGCAACCAATGTCAGAATCATCCTCAGCAAAAACATCTGACTCTTCGTACAACATGTCTCTGACTATCTTTTGTTCACCTTCTTCCAGGTGTGACACATCAACAGGTGGGTGCCATCTCTGTTTTGTCATGTCTGGTTTCTTGTGTCTACCATGTGACTGTTCTTGTCTGTCTGTGTTTAGCTGAACTGAACATGTGTTTACAGCGGGAGGGGAAACTGGCTCAGAGTTATCTGGGGACAAATTAACTTCATCCAATGTACCTAACACTGTTCTCTTTGTGAGACAGATATCATGTTTTGTGGGGTTTTGAATGGGGATTTTAACAACTTTAGAAGACCCCTTTGGAACATCTACTAAAGCTGGAAACAACTCTAATCCCTCAGGACAGGTACCCACTAAATCAGGTTGAAAGAGCATTGTCCCACCCCTTGGCCATTCTCTGACTCTGCACTTCACCTCACAAATCTGTCCTGCAGGAATAGTTACACCTTTCTTCCCTGTTCTTACACTACTCTCAAACATGGTTTCATCAGGGGTCAAAATCTGGAGAGCTGAAACTAGGGCTTCCACTGCACTGTCACTGATACTTAAAGCCTCTTTTAATAAAGCAGAAATATCAGCTTCACCTCTCTGTTCTTGCTTTGTTTTAATGATCTCACCTATGACGTTGTTTCCTAAGAGGGGACAATTAAGACTGTCCTGACTGACTAATAGTGGCACTTGGATGGTGACACATCCATGGTTCTCGCTACAGACCTGGAGTTCCACATCTGCCCATCCATCAAAGGGAACGTCTGTGCCATTAGCTGCAGCAATGTCCAAAGGCTGATCTAGAAGGAGGGTTTCGAGTGGCTGGATCTGGACGTTGGGGAGTGCCCCTGAGTCGAGCAACATTTGAAGAGGAACTTTGTCGGTAGCACAGGAGACCATACACCGCTTTCCTATGAGCTGACATGGTGTGTTTGCTTTTATAGGGTTGGCTGTTTTAGAGCGGCTGGCTTGTGCTGGGGGCTCCTCAGCTGTCACGGTCACTGGTTGCCCCTCACCAGTGACCTCATTCCGTTTCCCGATAGCTTCCTTTGGAAACAGCCAATGGCACGGTGTCCAGCTTGGCTACAAACAAAGCAGTGAAGGCAGCTCACTTTACTTTGCTGTACACAGTCATTGCATCTGCCTCTGATGTCAGTTGTTGGTGCCTGGGGACGGGCTGTGGTGGAGCAGGTGTCCCCAGGTGTCACACTGTCAGCAGGCTTTACCATCTGGGCCAGATGTTTGGTCAGTGAAGACACTTGTGCGGTCAGTTCTCTAATAGCAGCACGGTTAGCCTGTAGCTCAGTGTCAACTTCATCTTGCTTAGCTGAGTCACTACAGTCAATCTGAACTGTGTTTACTGTCACTGGTTGGGTTTTGTTTACTGTGCCAAGTCGTTTAAGCCTTTCAGCTTCCTCGCTAATAGACTTAGTTATCTGATCTAACAGAAAATCGTCACTAACCTGCAAGTCAGTGAGGAGTGGCTTGAGGTCATGTCCAACATGGTTGTTTTTTCACTTAAGCCTTGATAAAAAGTGTGGAGAAAAGTACCCTGCACGAGCCTTTTGTCATATCTAAACTCAGTACCAGGCTGTTGTGACTCAAACAGAACATGCTGTTTTAACCCCATGATTCTATACAGAAACTGCTGTGGACTCTCTTTATCTTGTTGCTTGGCATTACTTAGCTCTTGGAAAAGTTCAGTACTGGTTTTGTCTCTGATGTGTGCGCGGAGAAACCGCTTTAGCTCATCAACAGTTAAGTCACATTTATTAACTAACACCTGTCTAAATGTACCAGGTTTTGTGATCTTAATCACTGTACGAATTATCTCTAACTCAGTAAAACCTTCATGCAAACCCTCATCAATTTGTTTACAAAGGCTACTGTAGGACATATCAGAACCAACATCAGAAAATTGGCCACCATGTAGCTTAAATTCTCTGCACGGGAGCAGAGCTGCAACATCATTAAACCTCAGTACCTGATCTCCCATACTGGAAGATAGACTCACCCTACCAGGAGGAGCACCACCAAAACCTGTTGTGGATGGCTTGGCTAATGCTGAAGTGGTAAGGTCTCTTGCTAGCATAACATTGTCTCTTCCAGCAGGTGATGGAAGTGTATGGAGATCTCTGTTCACTGTAGATGGGTTAGTGTGTGCGTCTCTGTCCCGTGGCGAGGGTGTCAGTGAATGAATGTCTCTGTCCATGTGCAATGAATGTCTGTGGTGGGGGTAGCTGGAGGTCTGATTGGTTGGCTGGGTTCACTATGAGGTGGACTAGGGCACCCCTGCTGAATGGCTGTTGAATCTCCGTTCTCAAGAGGCACTGTCTGGACAACTCCAGCAGCTTCACCTTCCATGGCCACCAGGTCACTCAACATATCATCAAGATGGAGGAGCTGGGCCATGCCTCCATCCTCCAGGGCTCCCAACTTCTCACTTTTGATGTAGTCAACAATCAGGTCATACAGTTCTGGTTCACTCGGCTCATCAACACGATTAGTCACACTGCCATCATCAATCGAACTTGCAACTTGCAGCAGCTGACTTGCACTCAAACCACAAAGTCTCTTCTGGATCTTGTAGACTAACGCCCGCCGTGGGTTGACAGTGGCCATGATGACGTTGTACAGGTGACCTCTGCTCTCTGGATGATGCACAGGACTGCAGCCTTCCCTGAAGCGTTGGTAAACAGGTTCACGGTGTCACAGCACTCACTTCACCAGGCAGCGATGCTACAGGATCCCGGACGAGCCCCCAATTGTTACCGGCGCCAGACCTAGGGGAAATCTGGGCTGGCAGCAAGGGTTACATAGGCAAGGATGCACTGTGTAGCCAATAAACACATTGTCTGTGAATTAATAAGGGAGAGAGCCAAAATTAGCGTCTTGCTCTAGCCAATGCTCATTTAATATTGAGCTGCGCATGAGCAGAGCATGTCAGGTGACCTCCCTAAGGTGTTCACAGCAGCATCACAGCGCCGTCTACTGACATCTTTTGGTATTGACCTGATGTCAAAACTACATAACAGAGATAGATTGATTCAAATAATTAACAAAAAATTAGGGGGTGTCTGTTTACATAAAAAACTTAACATGTGGCATTTCCAACCCACTACACTTGAGAGGATATCCACTGTGGCCTGCAAGGTTAGTGAATGGGTTAGGCACTGTAGTAGAAGAAAAATGCAATTTATTTAGGAGTTTTATACATTAATCATCAATCATCAGTACCTAGAAGCCAGCTATTTAACACAGCTCGGGCCTCAAGTTCACACCCAACACTGCTATATCTAAATATGAATGAGTCATGGATTGACCCTGGCCATCAAGCCACTACATTTGTCAGTAAAATGTCTGCATCACACGTTTTGAACATTAAAGGTCCAGTGTGTAATATATGGGGTATTTAGCGGCCTCTAACGGTGAGGTTCTAGATTGAAGCACTCTGCCGCTCCCCCTCCCCTCCCTAAGACTTTGGAGAAGATCCAGAAGCTACGGTGGCCTTCAAGGACAAGAAGCTATTTGCTGAAGACGTCATGGTCCTCGACAGCTCCGAGCATTTCTAACAAGTCAAGCAATGAGGTGAAGCTATATTTAATTATTAGTGACACGGGGGGAAATGAATGGGGAGGGGTCAAAAAACGTCCACATTTTAGGGGCAATTTCAAGCTTCAACTACTTCGCCATACTTTGAGCTACAGACTTCATTAAAGCTATTAAACTTGTATTCAACTTTTTTATATCTTTTGTACTTTTTGATCTGTGACTTTTAAAGTTTCATGTGCAATTTTGGATAAATTTTGAGTTTAACATTAGTGTGTATTGCTGGAATGTTCAGGGCTAGAGTGCGTGACGTTATCGCTTAGAGTGGAAGAGGCTGTTTAAATTTTTCTGAAAAATTTCTGGATAAATTGTCCTTTTAGCCACATATTTTGGTCTACACAAATAATTTTTTCCACAGACATCATTAATATGATTTGTATCGAGATAGATGTCTCTGTTGAAAAGTAAGGTCCGTTTTGTTCACGTTAACTGAAAATAGCCACGCTATATAGCAGCGCCAGACTCCTTTGAAAAAAAAAAACACATTTAAGATGGTAACTTAAAGGTATAATATGTAATTATTCCACATTAAAATGTTTAAAAAGAACTAGACCTATGTAATATATGTTGTTGAGTTGTGTTCTTACATTATCCCAAATGTTTCCAACAATTTTCAAACCCAGAGAAATTTATAATTTAATAAAAGTAACGGACTGTTTCAGATAAACAACTGCTCGGCTAACAGCTCCTCCAGGAAACAAACAACTGCAGAAATATTGATTTTTTTAGGTGAAACAGCTTTTAGTAGTATTTTTTAACTATTTTAATCTGCGTGTACGTTTGATTTTGGAGATGAGGAGACTTCTGTGGATAATTCGGCTCCCAGCAGAAACCAGACAAACATCTGGAACTGATGTTACATGAGAAAAAGCCATAGGAAAAAGCTGAACAAGTGTTAGCTGCAGCTCGGCTAACAGCCGTCTGGTGGTCACCAAACATTGTTGGATAAACACTGGTTTTAAGGTAAAACAGCTTTAATTAGCTTGAAAAGCAAATCAGGTGGTGTATAGTATAGCTGCTGGGTTTAGGAGGTGTGTGGGTGCGTTTGTGTTAGAAGCTATCACTGTAAAACCATCGGAAAATAATGTTTATTGATCTGATTCACCAGCTTCTTCACTAACAGCTCAGCCTCTAGCTCACTCAGCTGCTCTCTCTCGTCTTTTTATGAGTCAGGAATAAAGTCTAACTTCACTTTTAACGTTATCAAATGAAGAGAAATGTCCTCCCCTTGGATCCTCTTTATGGCTATAACGCAAGTTCTCTGTATAAAAGACGCTACTGAAAACATCAGCAACGCTAACGTTACTGAATGATTATATTATATAAATGATTATATAGATAAGACTTATAAAGTCTTATCTGTGTTTTATTTTTTCAGAGACTTCTTGAAGAGATGATCATGGCAGCTAACTGGTGAACTGCTTCAGAGGCAGCCAGGGTTAATTTCTGATGCCTTGATGATGTTTTTTTGTTTATATATATATTCAATTTAAATATGCAAGTTGACCAAATAAAAGATATCAATCAGGTGTGCTGTAATAATTGCTTTGATATACATATTAATATATACTTATACAATAACAGTACTTCCCTGCAGTGTCAGTATATTGTCATTACCACTTCCACTATTGATTTATGTTTTCATTATTTATATAAACAGTAGTGAAGTTTGAATACCACTGATCCTCAGAACAGGGCATTGTAGAACATGTTATGGATTCATTTTCATTACCACTTCATGTTATGTAAACCATAATTCACTAGTTTGAATAACAAAATAAAAATGAAAAACAACACTAAGCATAATAATATTTATGATATAAATATCTTTTATTTAACAGAAACATTTTTGGAAATCTTTTGCAATCTTTTACTGTTCAAATGCAAACATTTTGACAATTTTCTGTTTTCTTCAGAGTTGACTGATAAAGACAGAATAAACTGTCAAATCATTATTGTGTTTGAACACTAAAAGCAGTGTGATTAAACTTATCTGATCACCTTCCAGCAGTCAAATTTCTGCACATATAATAGCAGACAAGGGTCAAACCAAAACCACACCAAAGGTATTCAGTTTACAGCTCTGGATGAAGATGCTCTCACGGCAGGAAGGACACGCATGATTCACTGGCACTGCTGTTCCTCATCTGCTCCAGGAGCTGTGTAGAGCAGCAGCTGCAGGGACACAGAGTTAATTTACTATTTCATACATTTTATACAGTTGTACATGTGAAAATAATGCTATTTAACCAAGAGTAGGACTTACAGGTAAGTTAATATGCTACATAGGAAAACAGATGTTTATCACTTACCTGGACATCTGACTTGTTTTGCAATACTTCTGATATAACTGGTGTGAATGTCCCAGACATGGTGAATAATGAAAACCCATAGTGCCTGAGAAAAATAAAATGGCACAAATGAATGAACTTACTGTTATAAATCATCTATCTATCTATCTATCTATCTATCTAATGTGTTCACCAGAAACTGCAGATTTTCATCCCAACAACAGACTAGATCAGATTATTTCATTAACACACTTTCAGTCAGAGACAAGTAGCTATTCAGTGAAATCAACTTCTGTTGTCTTTGGTTGTAATGAAAACCTACATACTCCCAGCCATCAATGGCACATGGTGAAATACTCACCTATTATGAAGACAAAGGCAATAATATGCATCTATACTGCAGGAGCTCTCATAGCTGCAGAAACAGCAGCAACATCAAGAAAATAAGAGCTACGTGACACAGTCACATAACCTGTAATACATTAAGATTCTTGGAGCCTTGGCTGGCCTGGATAAACATGGAAGATAACAGAAAAATTAGACTTCTGACTGATAAATGTTAAAATTAAAGCTGTGGTAGCAATTAACGTTACATGTTCTCCAACATTGAAACGGGGGAAACGTTACTTGTGTTGTACTACAAACTAACTTTACACCGTGTGTACATGTGCTACAAAATGACAGATTAGAACCAAAAGTTAAATTTATAGAGCACTGAAAAATATTTACAGAATGTATTAGCTGTGTGATGAGCAGACTTCTCCTCAGTTTATCTTTCACACTAACTCATTACTTACTGTCTTTAGCTCATCACCACCATTAAATACCTTAGTTATCGGTCCGTTGTCTTTACTGCCACAGAAAATGAATAAATCTTTGGGTTATTAGCACCATGTCACCACCCTGTTGTCTCTTATCAGTCCAGCAGCTCCGTGAGAGGCTCAAACTGAAGCTACAGTCTAATATGGCTAATTTTTAACACTGCATAACGTTAGCAGCGTTTCTTTCCAGGAAAACATATCTACTGCTAATAAACACTGTTGATCATCTAGGTTATGGAAGATTACCAGCGGAGTGAAATAAATATACATTACACTCTTAACGTTACCTGTCCAGCAGAAAACAGGAAACTTCAGCATCAGTCTGCAAACATTTCTCTCATTACAGATTTCCATCTGGGTTTATTCTCCTTATGCAGTTGCTTGTCCGTTTAGCTTCTTCTGTTTTTGTTTCTATGACGATGATAATTAGCACTCCTGTGATTTTCTAAAGAAGTACCTCCATTTATCAGGTTTTGGTTCCAAATCTTCTCAGGATACAAAATGTTTGATCCGTTCTTTTTTCCCGTTTCGTTCCAAAGCCAGTGCATTTCTGGTGGTTGCCCACTGAATCTAAAATGCGTTTGTATTAGTTTTACCCATTCTGCACTACTGTAGAAACATGGCGATCCAACATGGCGGCTCCTGTGGAGGGCGACCCGCTCCCATGTAGATATAAATGGCTTATTTCGAAGGTAACACAAGTATCACAATTATTACTTTTAGCTGATTAGACACTAATTAAAATGTACTTATAAATAATGTATTCAATTTTTACCATGTCTGTTCTTTTAGATGTTTCTAAATATTGCACACTGGACCTTTAAGGGAATGAAAATGCTTTTCATTAATGAAAGCAAATTCATTCTTACTCAGTGCCCTTATAGCTACATGAGTGCAGTCAACATTGAGTCATTTGAGAAACTACACATTGCTGAAGGTTGTGTTTTTTATTTCCCTGTTCACCCACCATGTAAGGAAACTTTATGTACAGATACGACAAATCGATTATACCTCCTAACACATCTGGCATAGCACATCTAAAGGTTGGTCGAGGAATCCCTGACCTGTCAGCTAATTCCTGTGCTTGTTGCCAGAAATTCCAGTGTTGTTAGGGCTTGAAGTGGGACAGGCATGGCTTGGTTTCTGTGGGTGCTTCTCAGTATACAGCAGTATACAGGTGCTTCCCTAATACAGCACAGAGATCCAAGAGAACAGCTTGTGGAAGTCGGAACTGGCTCATAAGCCACTCATCATCATTGGCCAGTAAGTCTTGCTGGTCTCTGAAAATTTGGTCTCTCCAAGTCTTCCATTTACCACATCCTCCAACAGTCCCAAATCAGCCATTGTGCGTCATTACTTATTGTGATAGCATGCCTTTTTACAGCCACCCATTTGATTGTATCTGAAAAGCTACTCAATTACATAGCACCTTCTGCTGTGGGAACCCTGATTATAAATGACAATGAAGGGGCCATTCTCATCGACAATTTTGTACAAAGAATGTGATAATTATAATAATAAACTTTATTTGTGTGTTGTTACTTTTCAAATCATAGTAAAGTCAAAGTGTTTTACAAAAAAAACAGAGATAAAAGAACTAAAAGCCAAAAAATAAGTACATTATAAAACACAATATATGATATATGATAATATATAAACTTATGGACTTGCACTTGCACTGCTTGACTGAGGTACTTAAAATGGCATCAGTGTAAATGTAATTTGTCTTACTGTTCTCACCTTAGGGTTACAGTTTACAGAGCATATTTAAGGGGTTCTTTTGCAAAAATGGATATCTAAGTTTGTATTTATTATCCTAATTCATGTTTTGTTTTGTTTTTTTTGCGTCATTCAAACCGGTGATTCATTGAGAGAATGGCTTTATGGCTTTTAAGAGTTCATTTGTAAATTAATTCTTCATATATGATACATGAGGAGTAATTTTTCGGTTTATTTTACACATTCTCACACTATTTCTTGTGTTTTATCCTTTTGCGATCACAGTGGCAGTTGCTTATTTCTCCACTTTATGTGCATATGCATAGGTCAAACTTTCCAGTTAAGTTTGTTTTTATAAATCCCAAAGTTTGCTTAGAAAGTGGTGTACACCTTTGTTTGTGTGTACACAATAGTTATAAATGAGGCCCTGCAAAGTTTTGGGACTTTTGGAGTGGACTGTCTTAAAAATGAGTTGCTGAGGATAATAGACGGACATCTATTTATAAATACATTATTTGCATGAAAAGCCCACCAAACATTTCTTCTTTCAAGGTACAAAGTAATCTTTTACCTTTAAAAGCTAGATGGGAAATAATTTCATTAGGTAGATTTAGGATTACCAAGATAGCATCATGTTGGGTGGCAGCCTGTTGCAGCAGTTCCCATTGAGTGTTTTGATTCTTCATCACTTTGTGACTTTATTTTCTTGTTCATGTGTGTTTTTTCAGCTATTTCATTTCAGTGACTGAGCTGCAACATCTTGCTACTCTCTTTGTAATGGAGAGCCATGCAGAAAGGAGTGAGGGAGTTTATTTATATGACCAGCTGATCAAGTTGAGTAAGCCTGTGCTACTGTCCAGAGAGAGGCCTGAAATCCCGGAGATGCAGAGGTGACGCCGAGGTTGTAGAGCTGACACTAAGCAGAGAGTGAAGAAGAGGAAATATAAACCTTCCGCTCCAGCGATCATCATGGAGCACATGAGGTCCTTGGGCAATAGGATGGACAAGCTCAGCACACTGATCAAGACCCAGAGGGAATACCATGAGTGCAGCATTTTGTGTTTCACAGAGACATGGCTGCACACACACTTTTATGGACACAGTGAGGCTTTACCTGGCTTCAGGACTGTTCAGGTGGATAGGAACATTATACGGAGTGGTAGGGAGGAAGGGTTGCACTGTATGTGAGTGAAAGGTGGTGCAATCCTGGACATGCTAATGTGAAGGAACGCTTCTGTGGCCCAGAAAGTGAACAGCTAGCTGTGGGGATGCATCCATATTTCTTGCCAAGGGAGTTCTCATCCGCCATTGTTGTTGCTGTCTACATTCCTCCATCAACTGATGTGGAGGTATCATATCACACTGGACAAAACATTACTAACATTTTATCAGCCTGTTAACTGCCCCACTAGATACAATAAAAAACTGGACCTCCTGTATGCAAATGCTAAGGATGTATATATTGCCACTATCAGGTTGTGGCTGTGAACAGATCTGCCAAAGGGAAGCCCTTTGGCAGATCTGTTCACAACCTGGTCCTACTGACACCAAAGTATGTCCCTCTTGTCTTGGACTGTGAGAAGGTGGACTCAGGAGGTTGATGAAACGCTGCAGGACTGCTTTGAGTCTATAGACTGGGATGTGCTTTGTGAACCACACAGGGAGGACATCAACAGCATGACTGACTGCATCACAGAATATACCAAATTCTCTGAACCCGTTCAGGTCTGGGGACAGGGAAGAACTGAGGAGTGTATGGTATGGTCTGAGGGTGAAGCTGAGGGAGTGCAAAGACTCCGCCAGGAGGAAACTGGAGGCCAAACTCCAGCAGAACAATGCGGGGTGTGTGAATGTGTGGACTGAAATGAAGGAAGTCATTGGGTTCAAGGTGAGAGACACACAACCAGTGGGCAGCCTGGAGAGGGCAAAAGGGTTAAACTGTTTCTTCAACAGGTTTATTTCACAGCCCCCAGCTGTCTCCACCACGTGCACACACCCCTACTGCTCCCAATGCTTTCACTCTTCCCCCCTCAATATCCCCTGGTGAACTCCCTGGATCCAAACCTCTCACTTTTGAAGTGCCTTTCTGTCTCCATTTTGTGTGAGAGCATAAAGACGATGAAGGTCATGTCATGAAGATGGAGTGTGGTGTACTATATGTCCTCTACAAATGGGCTGTTTGTGTTTACTTGAATACCAGATTATTGTTTGGATCATTTTGTTGTTGTTTTGGCTGGTCCTGAGGGGACTGCGATCGTCCTGGCAGTTTTCTATTCATCTTTGCTCCACTGGGAGTTGCTTGATGTTTTCATTAACCTACGCCCTGCTTGTCTGGAGGCCACAGGGTGGCTTCTGGACCTTGGCGGTCCATGCCTCTTGCACCTCACATGTGCCCAGGAGAGTTCAATCACATTCCCTGCATGGGGGCTAGGATGACTAGTGGGATACACTACAGCCTTAGAGAAGATTAAGCTGTATTTCCCAGCTAAGTGTGTGCAGAGGAAACAGTTCAGTTAAAGGCATACGTCACGGTGCATGCTTGGACTGAGTTATTTGCATTGTTTAACAGTGACAAGTGGGAGCATACAAACATCATACATGCAATTCAGACTGCAATATTTTTTTTCTTATATGTGATTTTCCATTATCACATTTTCAGATATAACATTTTCTGCACATTTTTGGGATTTGTACATTAGGGAACAAAAATGAATTCTTTATTTTAGATTATAATACATCAACAGAGGGCTGTTTTGAAAATACTCTTATTCAACAAATGGAGGAATGATTGCCACTATAAATATCACATTTTTTAGAATCTTGTAATTAACTATTCTCTATGTCATAGTTATTCTATAGAAAATCATTTTTTCCACTGTAATTGTAAATGTGTTGATGGAAAGCCCACCTGCCTTGCACATGAAAGATTGTTGCCTTTCATTTATTTTTCTTCTTCATGGAAAATTTGATCAAATATAGCTTTATATAGCTTTACAGGTACAGTTTCTTATTAAATGCAAAAAAATATATACTTTAAATATTACAATCTTATATGTTTACATATATAGTAAATTACTGTTTTTGTCACTCTTGCTGTTCATCATGATTTAAAGCTATTGTGTGACCTTTTAGTATTTAATTGTGAAACCATCCTATAAACTAAGAAGGTAAACATGAAAACATTATACCTGCTAATCATTTTGTACTACTGCTACTCTTTGCTGCACTCATTGCCACCCTTAAGCGCATCTACTGCACAGTTGAGGTGTCTTTCTGACAGATATCAGGTGGATTGCTGGGTTTAAATGTATTCTGCTATGGTCCCTGCATTGGATGGAGAGCTTTGTTGGGAAATGTCCACATGGCAGCTGTTGTGTGGATCTCACATAGAATATTCTACTTAACCACTGTTTGGCTCTTTATTTATAGTGGGCTTAATTATTCTCATTCCCTAATCTTCTTACTGCTGAGCTTAGCATATTTTGGGGGGGTATTTTGGCGTATCAGCAGGCTGATGAAATCAGAGCCTTGACACCAAATAATAACTCTGTATTCATATAATGAATCTATGACTACAGTAAGTATGATATGGGTACTAGGAAGCCCAGAATGAGGATGAAGCTCTAGACAAACTAATGGAGGTTTATAATAGACAATTTGGGTGATAATTTTAATGTTCACACTTCACTTCACCAATTTAAAACCAGCTTCTTCTTCCGTTGGAAAGCTGCAGAGCTCTGGCATAAATGAGGCTGCTGAATACAATGTAATCATAACTGACGAATGACAGTCAAAAGTATGGTGATAAGGTTTAAAAAAGAATATTTCTTTGTAAATAAATACAATCACTTGGGTGGGCTGTCTCATCAGACAAGTAATCTGATTAAAAGCAGCCTTTTATTTTCTCATCTGGATGAAACATTCATGTTAGTTTTGAGCACATTCACAATTATTGCGGCACCAAACTGCATTGAGATAAAAAAGAAAAAAAGAAAAAAGCTACCGCTAAAGGATAGATCCTGTATTATTTCCTCCTCTATTATGTTTAAGTTGTCAGATGTTGGGATCTAGAAACTTTCCTCATTCACATTATTCACATTATTGTTCACATTATTATTTTATTCTCTCCTTTGTTTACATTGAATAAAATAGTTATTTTGAAAAATTTAAACGTGAAAATATAAAAAGGAGCAAGTTTTTTCCTTTCAAATTACATTCTCCCAGTCATGTACAAAACATCATATTGAATCCTGGATCAAAGTTATGTCTTATTAAAAGGTCACATTTGATGTTTAATTAGTGTAATAGTAGTGTACTTAATGGGAAATGTAAACAAATATTGATATATATGGTAGTTATTTACTATTCATTTCAATTCAATTTTATTTATTTAGCGCCAAATCACAACACAAAGTCATCTCAGGGCACTTTTACATGGAGCAGGTCTAGACCACGCTCTTTAATTTACAGAAAGAGAAACCCAACAATTCCTCCCATGAGCAAGCACTTGGCGACCGCGGGAAGGAAAAACTCCCTTTTAACGGGAAGAAACCTAAGGCAGACCCCGGCTCTGGCTGGGCGGCCATCTGCCTTGACCGGTTGGGTTGAGAGAGAGAAAGAGAAAGAGAGAGGGGGGGGGGGGGGTGTACACAGTGAAAAAGAACAGCAACAACAACAACAACAATAGACAACAAGCAGCAGGAACAGCTGGCGGAGGGCAGAAGAAGGACGCCAACATACCAGCATGGTCAGAAAGCACAAAGAACTCCGGGGAAGAAGTAAAGTTAGTAACATGCATTAGTGGTAATAAAATACATAGAGATGGAGAAGAGGAGAGAGAAGCTCAGTGCATCAATGAAAGTCCCCCGGCAGTCTAGCCCTATAGGCCTATAACTAAGGGCTGATCCAAGGCAAGTCAGATCAGACCTAACTATAAGCTTTATCAAAAAGGAAAATTTTAAGTCTTCTCTTAAAGATAGAGAGGGTGTCTGCCCCTCGGACCGAATCTGGGAGATGGTTCCACAAGAGAGAAGCCTGATAGCTGAAGGCTCTGCCTCCCGTTCTACTTTTAAATACTGTAGGAACCACCGGTAAACCTGCATTCTGGGAGCGCAGTGCTCTAGTGGGATTATACGGTACCAACAATGGAAATTTATGGAGTGTTTTCGAATAATATTTCCTAAAGGAAGCATATATAAAGTGAATAGTAAAGGTCCCAGAACAGAACCTTGAGGAACTCCGTGTCTAACTTTTGTTTTTATGGGGAGGGGGAGGATTCATCATTAACATGAACAAACTGAAATCGATCTGATAAATAGGATAATGCAGTTCCTTTAATGCCAGTGAAATGTTCCAGTCTCTGTAGCAGGATTTGATGATCAACAGTGTCAAATGCGGCACTAAGATCTAACAAGACAAGTACAGAGACAAGTCCTTTGTCAGATGCAGTCAGGAAGTCGTTTGTGACTTTAACCAGTGCTGTCTCTGTGGTATGATGCACTCTAAATCCAGACTAAAAAGTCTCAAATAAGTTATTGTTATCTAGAAAATCACATAACTGATTAGCTACTGGTTTCTCGAGGATCTTAGACAGAAAAGGAAGGTTAGATATAGGTCTATAGTTGGCTAAGATGTCTGAATCAAGAGTAGGCTTCTTAAGGAGGGGTTTAATTACAGCTACTTTAAAGGACTAGACCCAACTAACCAAAGTTTCTAAATCCCCAAGAATGTATTGAGAAAAACACAGGACACATCTTACTGAATTTGGTTTTTATAAGCATTTAACATATTAAGAGACTTCTTTCAATCAGTTTTTATGATATTGTCAATATTCATGTTTTTTGTTTGTTTTTAGTGTTTTTGGTGCATTTTATACTTTTATCAAAGTACAGTCATATTAGTCTTTGATAATGCCCCATATTCAGCCATGAAAAAGTATGTGATGTCACAGTTCTGATGTGGGTTATAAATAAAATTGGTCAGTGGGATCACTAACTGTAAATAGTTTGTGACTTTTCCATTTCAAAACATAGTGTTTCTATTGGGCAACTGTTCACATCCACATGGTCAAAGCTGAACAAAGGTGAACTCTGAACTGTGAGTTCTGCAGCTGAGAATCACAGTATCAGTCATTTTAGCAGGTGCTCCAAAATAAGTATGTTTACATTCAAGTGGCATCAAGACATCTAGCAGGCCTAGTAACAGGAACAAAAAAGGAATTAGATAACAACCCCTAGCCTTAAAGGTGAGGTTCACAATTTTTCAAGTCTGTCTTAATAGCAAACAAACATACACACATACAAACACACAGACACGCAGAGCAGAGGGGCCACAGCAGACAGGATGAAGTGTGCACTTTGGCTGCATTCACACAACAGCAGCACCTTCCCTCCGGGTTGTGTTGCCGTGTTTGGGCGAAACCTAACTAAACCTTAACCATAGTGCTGTCACACCATAAACCATATTTGTTTTTATTTACAGTGATTTGTGACCTTTTTGAAGGCACAGGCAATTCATGTCACACTGCTGATCAGAAAACATTTCTATATGACTATCTGTCATAAGCGTTTTGTCATTCAATTTGGATATGAGTGGTGAGAGACATAGGAATGAAGTACAACAAAGTCTCCAGTCGAACTCAAACCAGGAACGTCTTGATTATATCATCAGCACCTTAAACCCTCAGGCCACTAGGAGGCCTAAAACGTAATGTTTAATCATCTAAAAACTGTTATTTTTTATGGATTACTGTATATTCCTACACAACTATAAAGCTTTAAGAACATTTCTGAGAGGCAACATTTGCTGCCAAAACAAGGAGTATGATCTAGAAAGGGTCAACTGTCTGTTAATTATAGTACCCCACTGAAATGAGAAAAGTACAGGAGGAACCTTTTCATCAACCTAAAAACCTTTGAGTCTCCTCTGAGTGCTAAAACAACAAACACCAGCACACAGCGCGCTTATTCACAGCTATCCACAGGGGGTAATATTTCAAATAGATTAGAAAATGAAATTCATGCTTCATAAAACTTTTAGTACCAGCTCCCAAATCACTGTTAGTAGCCTGAGAATATCTCCCTCTTTCATCTGTGCTTAACTAAGCCTCAGCATATAGATATAATGTACGCAGGTCACAATCTGCCAGTGTTACCTTGACTGCAGGTTCTCTCTTAACTGCCTCCATGGTCTTCCACCTAAGTGTAGCTCTCTGTTAGTCTTGGATGAGATTTCAAGTTGTCAATGAGTCAGATTAATTTCTTCCTCATCTGAAGAACCACACTCATTGTCCAAGCTCATCCTTACAGTACTTAAACATCCATTGCACTTGATTTCTTTTGTATTGCTGCCTTTTGTTTGGCTAGTTTAGTCTGGTGGAGGTGATCGGAAACAATTTGAGGACTTGTTATGTGCCAAATATTAACTCAGATCTGTGAATACTGGGTAATGCCTAAAATAGCTTATTCTTTGTGAGACTAAGAATGAGTTATGATAGATATCTCCTCAGTTTATCGATTCATGTACTTATATTTAAAAATTAAAATAACTTTATGCTCAAAATTAGTATTCCAATTCCAATTGTTAAATACACAAATAATACACAAAAAATATTTTTTATCATTGTTCTGTTGTGTGTGTGTGTATAAATTCCAATGGTTACACTCACAAAAATCATACATAATTACAGAAATGTGTAATGAAAAATTGCTGCCTACAATATGTCTTTGTGCCAAAGGGCATACTTTTCTCCACCCAACGGTGGTATATGTGCAATATGTTCAGATTTTCCTGGTGTCTCCTGATTGGTTGACACCGCACACCTAACTGTTGCCAGATTAGGCGGCCAATTGCGGTTTCCTTATTAGATGACATTTACTCCTTGAAAGTAGGCAAAATGTACATGGATCATTGTGGTACTGTGGTGATAATTGTAAAGTGAAAGCAGTTGCTAAATTGCCACCAAAAATACTTTTTTATACTTTTAGAAACCGCTAGCCTAGCAGCTAGCCACCAGCTGCTGGCTCTTTGCTACGTTGTACAAAGCATGCTCACAGCCAGAATACGAGAGCTACTTAGAGCTGTAGCCCCATCTGGTGCAGAAGCCATGCCACTGCAATTCTCTGTGTCGGCACAGCCAGGAATGTTTAATGGCATGTCACAGTCTCCTCAGCAGTATTTGGTCATACTGCACATATGAGGGAGAGGGCAAACACAAATTAAATCAGTTCAATTGAAAATCTGCAGCTTTTTTCAACTAGACAACCAGGCTATTAATATGTATGTATTATGTCAAGACATCTAAAGAGTTTCAAGAAATGATTATGTTCATGTTACTTACTCAAGTGCCAGTTTACATGCAGTCAATACAGAGAAACAGTGAAGTGTTTTCTAATTGCTCTCCTCTACGTTTCAGAGGAATTTATATGACATGAATTGTACGTATGTTTTTGTATTGCAGTAACAATATGCAGTTGATGCAGTTCCTCCACAAAAAAGGAGGTTTGTGTGCTATGCTAGACTTGGAGTCTAATGAAGAGCAGTGGTGCTCGAAACATCACCTTGGTGCAATCAATAGTAAGTGGACAACATTTGCTCACTTTCAGCCCAGCTCTTGCCCTCTTTGGTTTGAATGTGCTTGCATACTCCTATTCTATTAAAGACTCTCTGAAGTGGACAAAACAGTGATATAGAAACTTTCTTTGTTTGGGGCTTGTATGTTATGATTACACTGTGTAACGTAACACTTCTCTTCTAATAAGATACCAGTGAAAAAACCGCAGTGTGAAGCAGCCTACAATGCCTTGCAGGTCTTAGAACCTAGAACATGTGAAAAAATACTCTTACTGTATGATTAAGAGAGTACTTGATGAGGATATATGATTTTCTCAGAGGATGCTTTAGAGACATTGTTCTGCTTGTAAAATAGTTTTTTGTGTTGTTTTCAGAACAAGCAGGTGTCATTGAGTGCTTAATAATCAACTGTTGTTCAAAGTCATTAACAGTAATTTCTAACTGATATTGCTGATGACTGACAGATTTATAGAGTAGGAAACCTACATTCCCCTGGACCCAAAGAAAAGAAGAGGGACTGTCACTCTCTGCAGTCGCTCCCCAAGCTGTCAGGATTATTTATGAATGTAAATACTGTTTCCTCTGCCTAGTAATTACCATAAGAGTGCACTTCAATTAGAGTAGCTAATTAGTGTTTATGTTTTTCCTACCCCTTATTTCCCTCTCTCTCTCTAAGTGTTACTGTCTCTCTGTCTGTGGCCTGCATTTGCTGTCATCTTTAACATCTGCCACAATTCTCTACTTTCTTTAATGATGTGGTATAATTTAATATTTAAATGAATCCACTTCGAAGTGTGGGAGTCATTAGGTTTATCTACTTCTGCTCTCCTTGACTCACAGGAAGCCACTGGAAGACATTTTGTGTCAGACACCAAACAGACGAGGACCACAAAAGCATCACGTTTAAACAGTTTATTGAAGGGTTTGGGGAAAGGGAGTGTGTGGGTGTGTTTCCAGAGCTGAGCGGCATCTCACTGAGATGGCGGGATTGGTTCCAGGGCCCACTCAGCAAAGGTCCGAAGTTCCTGGGGGAATACACACACACACAGTGGAGAGAGGGGAGGAGGCAGAGGGAATCGTGGCAGCAGTACAGTCGAGGGCTAGGCAGTATTCTTAGAGGTAAGGTGGAAGGCAGGTCTAGTTTACCGGGGCAGGAGATCAGAGACGTAGTCGAGCAGGTCCGGTTTCACAGGTTGGAGTCAGAGGCGTAAGTGGACAGGCAGGTAACTGGTGCTGGTTTGCAGACAGTCTGACAAGGAGGCACTGAAAGACAGGGCTTTATATACAGAGGGTGATCAACAGAGAATGCAGTGCAGCTGGCAGGTTGATGAGTGCAGGAGTAGACACAGATGTGGCTAATCAGACAGAGCTGAGACTGGAGCAGCAGATGACAGAGGCAGAGAGGGAGAGCTCATGACATTTTGCTGCTTCACACAAAAGTTTTCTTTAAAAAAAAAAAAAACAAACACAATTGTTTGACCATGAACACAGGGCATCACCTGTTGAGCTTGTTTTCCCTCTCGTTTCATGTTTCTCTTGATTCTCATGTTATAGGACAACATTGTGCCTTGCAAAGTAACTTTGCCCTATTATTTTCTGTGATGGCAAAGAAACTTGTTGTCTTTTAGAACATTACGTGGTATTGTAATGAGTTATAGAAGTTGAAAACAAATCACAGTATGTCGCTGTAACTTTATTATTATTCCTTTCAAGATCAGACATCACAGTGTACTTCACAGAGGAATAAACATAATAAAAAACAGGAAATAGAAAAAATACATAAAGGCAAATTTGAACAAGTGGGTCTTGAGCTGTTTCTTTAAAGTGTCCACAGATCTTAAATCAAATGGTTAAACAAATGTATGTTTCACAAAAAAAAAAAGACAATCGTTATAGAAAAGTCTGAAAATTTAATAAAATATGGCGTAGTAGAAGATGTTTTTGATCCTTTGTTAATTTAGTCATTATCAAAAACTATAATGGCTTTAATAATGGCTACTTAAATAACTAAATACCAGAGTGTGCTCAAAGGTCCAAAACTGGAAGTGAACGTCTGTAAAAATGCTCCCTGCAAGTTGTTGAAGAAAATCATTCAAACCCAGTTCAGAAGTTTGCTGTAGTCGTGTGAGTTTAAGCATGCCGGCACACAAATGAACCCACATACACAGAGAGGATCTGAGCAGGAGAGCTGACCAAGAGCAAATGACAGAGCAGCACCTTTTCTACATTAAAGTAAAAGTAGTGATCAGATCGTATGTAAATAATAGTGATTAATGGGTATTGTCAGGCAGTGATCAGATGGAATACAAATATAAAGGTGGGGGGTGTTTGCATTCAGACTGTGACACACACCTGGCAAATGACAAGATCAAACAGCCAAACTGGGAGGGAAGATTCCCCAGATGTCACTTGACTAGTAAGTCTGCATTACCCAAATGTGTCTTACTCAGTCATTATCACTTTCGATTGCAGTGGAGTAAATAATATTAGTGGTTCTATTGAAAAATGATTTGCAAATAGACTTGAGACGGGTGATCAAGCGACTAATAACAGTCAGGATTTCAAGACCAAGCAAGACAAATTCAAAAATTAAATAACCCAATGCCTGCCTTTTCCTTAAACCAGTCAAACAGTCCAGTGGTTACAGGATTATGTAATGTCTTTGCAATATTATTCAAATGGTTAGTTATAGAACAATGAATGATCATTGTAGCAAGGTGGTTATAATCAGTAGAATCAGATGATGAGTGTTGCCTTAGAGGCACATTTCTTTTGGACTTCCCAATTAGTTTTTCTGATGAAGTATATGCAGAGTCATATTTTGATGTTCCTTGTTGAATGTTTCCATTACCTTCAACACACCATTTAAATGTCTTTGGAACCATTGTGATTGTAAAAGGGTTAGGAGTGTTGCAGGAATAACAATCGGCTTCTTCTGGGATTGGCGCCTGCGTTGCTTTTCTAGGGGAAGAGATCCTTCCCAGGAATGCAGCCAACATCCAATGTATCTGTAGACAATGGGGAAGAAGACCCACAGGATGAAGAGGGATCCTGCCGATTTCTGGTGCATGGTGGAGGAGGCATCTTCTTACAGTGGGATGCATGGATCCAACTTTGGGACGACCCTCACACTTGACTGTTGTGTTGGTGATAAGCAAGATGTGTTGTAGTTTGGACCAGCAGGGTTTGAGGGCATTTCAGGGTGGAGCCCTCTGACGCAGACCTAGTCTCCCAGTAGGATGTCGCATGGTTTGTCCCCTGGAGGTAACTGGACAGTCTCCACCTAAGAATGTACTGGCTGAACAGCTGAGGTTAGGTCAAAGTAGAATGAGATTGTTTTCTCATTTGTTGCATAAAATCACTATTTTTAGATATCTGGCATGAGGGAGGCTGAGATGGTTATTTCTGCCTGTTCAGGCTTCTGGCCATTAACATTTATTTTTATATATATATATATATATATATATATATATATATATATATATATATATATATATATATATATATATATATATATATATATATATATACACACACACATATACATACATATATATATATATATATATATATATATATATATATATATATATATATATATATATATATATATATATATATATATATATATATATATATATATATATATATATATATATATATATATATATATACACACACACATATACATACATATACACACACATATATACATTTTTCCGCTTAAGCTATTAAGAGTCCATGTAGGGATGGATGTGTCACTAAAAATATCTTCATCTGTGACGTATTTGTGACTTTGAGTACTTCTAATATAGCTACTCTTGAGGGAGTAAGGACCCTTGTAGAATCAAACAATGTGTATCCCAAATACTGGACCACATTCTGACACAACTGAACCTTTCTTTAGTGAAGCTTTGTGTCCCTTTACATCCAAAGCCTTGAGATGGATCACTGTGTCACAGAGGCAGAGAGGAGAGGCTAAAAGTAAGTCATGTACATACTGTATCAGGGTAGAACCTCCTGGAAATTAAATATCTTTGAGATCATTGTGTAAGGCACGTGAAAGGTTTTTAGGTGACTCAATGTAACCTTGGGGTAATCTCATGAATGTATATTTTTGTCCGTTATATGTAGATGCAAACAAATACTGAGTGTCTTTATGTAGAGGAACTGAAAAGAATGCACTGCAGAGGTCAATTACATTGTAGTCATTCAAGTTGGTAAGTGTTGAAGCAGTAGGATTTGGAACTCAAGGGAAACGGAGGATCATCACTTCATTCTCTTAGATCTTGTACAAATCTGTGTTTTGGTTTGCCTGGCTTTTTAACAGGAAGTATAGGAGTGTTGCATGGACTGTTGTGCAGCACTATTATACCTTGGTTTAGCACCGATTGAATTACAGTTCGAATGCCTTCTCTCTTTTCCTAAGAAAGTGGATAATGTGAAATCACTGGCATGTACTGGCTCAACAGTTCTAATCAAACCCATGTTATTAGAGCAGGATGCCCATACTGATGGGGCAACTCTGGACACTATTTTATCCTGCACTTCCCCTTTTTCTCTACTTATGGGTCAATTTTGATCTACCATGGCTGCTAGTACAGCTCTTGTGTAATCCTTGTTAGATTCTAAAAAGATACTGTCTGTGTGCAATAGATGGCACAGTTTAGTTTACATTACAAATCTCACTGTGATAGATTCACAGGTGTGGTGTCTGACATGAGAAAGGAATATAAAGTTGTGAAACTTGACATGCTTTCAGTAAAAGGCCTGTAGATACTACAGTAGGCTTAGATACAGGTAGACACAGGTATATGAATGCCTCCAACCCATTTACAGCTATGATTAAATGAAGTTCTTCATTTATTTTTTACCAATTTACTTAGTGGAGCTTGGGTCACATTTCCCTTTGTTTCAAATTGGTCCTGACAACCCTATGAGTTGTGCTATGGGGTTTGTTGGCAATTCTACCAGAGGTGTCATAGACAGGGTTTTTTAGGTTGGGTTGTTGAAAATGAGCAATTGTCACCCAACGCTTTGGCTCACCACAATGGGCGGAATTCCCAATGCCTTTGTCCCAGGAGAGTGAGGTGTGGCTTACCTGAATAACCTTTAGTCCCACAGCTTTGTCTTAACTTCCTTCTTCCTCTGCCATTTTTCTCATCCTTGCTCCACCTGTGTAGTCGTGAGATGCTTAGAAAACCATTAACATTTTGATCCATAAACATTTTGTGCTTTTGCTGTAGTTTGCTCAATTCACAATCTCATTCCTCGTTTAAGGATTCTCTAAGGTTTGGAAAGGAAAAAACAAAACATTAAAAGACATGTACAACAGCAGTAAAGAGACAAAGACACACATGAAGTGACAAACATCAACAAAAACCCAGTAATATAAGATTAAATCGTTTGATGTAATCATTCATGTTTGTTTTGGTGCTTCCAGAAGACTTTGGAAGACAATAGAGTTTGCTCTTTGTTGTGTTATTGTAGTTGTTGCACTAGTTTAACTCTGTGTTGTGTTATTCTCTTTCACATTTATGCAGTTAACTACGCTTTAAGTTGTGGAAGATTCTACATTCTTAGCTCCTATATTTCCAGTTTTTTTAAATTAAATTAATTAATTTATTCCCTGTACATTTTTGTTTTGTTTATCACATTTTCCTTTTTTTTCTTGTGTTGTATGTGTTGCAACAAATTTTATGCTCTTAGTACCAACCATCAGACATGAATCTTACAGGAATGGTTACCTCATTCACTGACCCTCTATGAAAATAACTTCCCACAATCTCTCTGTAAAATCCCTTCTGAAAACTTCCATTTACACTTAGTATTGTCCACAATTCACTTTCTAACCCTCCCAATCAACATTCTACTCAAAAGATACAAGTCATTTCTGTTTGTGTAAGGAGAATAAATCAGATCCCACTGCGAGAACCACAATCCAGGGAGAGTGAATCATCCCTACTTCCTCCTACCAACATTGCCTTGGCCTATTTCTCACTAGTCCCTCATTGGACTGTTCTTCTCAGTGTTCCAAACACTGTGGACCTTCTCTATTGTTGGGGCCTACACATGGGATCACACAGAGAGGGCCTACATGTAACGTGAAAAGCCTGACCACATGTTCCTTTGTCTCCCTGAGACAAAGGAAGAGCGCCAGATGCTGTTTAAGACAATGAGAGTCCACTTCAGACTACATTTCCCAGCAAGCTTCGCGGTTTTCACACCTCAGCAGGGGACCGCTGCTCATTGGCAGAGACGCTCCTTCACAGTGGAGGGTCCTGTTGATGCAGCTATGACATCACCGCTCCTTAAATATCCCGGACAGCCCACAAGCATCATCTTCATGTTTGGTTCGAGCACCCGGACGTTCGCGTTCCTCCGGTGAGTCAGCCAGACTAAAGGAGGCACCCACGTGCATGTGATTTCCCCCTCACCGGACAAGCCGAGACTTTGCCGTGTTCACCCGAACACGCTCCGGATCCGTGAGAGTTGCCTGTGCTGCAGCACAACCTGCAGAATACGAAGACGCAGACTTCTCTGCCCCGTGGACTACCGAGTCGACTTTGCTGCTTTCTCCGACATGCCGCTGAGGATCAGCCTGCCGAGAGAATCGCTCACAGCGCGAGGATCGGCACCATCAGGAATCCGCGCCGAAGAACCGAGCCAGACCGACAGACAGATCACAGACTGCTCGCTCTCCACAGCGACCACGTAAGAGGCATAAGTCTGGGCAGAGGCAGTGTTAAATGTGTGTGTTCGACAGCAACAGTGCTGTCGTGTAGCATAAAGCTTTCCAGCTTTATAGCTATAATTCTAGTGACTTAATGGACCGTGTCCTTTTGTCCTGCCTACTCTTAGAAGTATGTTAAGTTTGCCGCCTGTTGTGTTCACCACACTAGACTGCTTTGTGTTTGTCCCGCTCGGGACTATTTCTGTGTTTGTGCCACCGTGAGTGAGTGAAAGTTGCTTTGTTGGTCAGAACCAGACAACGTGTGTAACAGACAGTCATCCGTACACACGCTCTCTGTGGACAAAGGAACCGCTTCTTGCTCCTCACGATCGCTTTCTCTTTTTCCCTCCTCTCTCGCGACTAACGCACACGCGCACACACACACACACACATACATGCACCAACACCTCGTTGGCACATCTAATGATCGGATAACGTCTAACAAGCACGACTTGTCCTTCCTTATCCGCCATCAGACACGTGTATTTTTACGGAATTGGGTGACTGCCGACCGCGAGGCGGCGCCATCTTGCTAGTGTTGACCAAAACACTGCAATTTTACCGCCATCTGGTTCTCGCATGGCGTGACGTGACTTCCTCCCATAGTCACGTCCCCGTCGCATACCACTGACGTCACCACGTCAGGCCAAGTCGCCATCTTGTCATACACACCTCCTCTCTCACACACACACGCATTCTCATACATGTGTTTACATCTGTATATAGCTTTGTGTTTGCTTTGGTAGATTAGATCTAGACTAGTCGTTTATTAACTGTAGCATTTATTGACTTTGTTGATTTTGCTAAGTTTAATAAATACTGTTTTATCTTTAAAGAGAAGTCCTTCTGTGATCATTGTGCAACATATTGTTAAAAGGTGGCTGATTGAAGGAGTCAGAGCTCGACTTCACCCTTATTTGTTTATCTGAACATTGATATCCATAAGATACTGATGTTCCAGATGAACTCTTAATGAGACTACCTTGTTTGGTTATTGGTCCCAGTTTCCAGGTGGTGCCCCGTATTTGTTAATTCGTATTAATAATTCTATCCATTTTTAACAATTAATTGATTATCCTTGATAATTACTAATTATTGCCCTTAATCAACTGTGCTTCTCACCCCCAGTGAAGTGCTTTAACAGTTGATGCCAGAATTATTGATCAACATTGACAATCTATTCTTTCATAAATGTCTATGACAGTTATGAATTTCTGCTAATAACCAAACGCACTCCTACCCGTGTCCCAACACTATCTCTTCTGATAACTGTATTTCCTACCCTGTTTTTGTCTTTAGGGGAGAACCGGGTAAATAGAGCCAGAGGGTAAAATGAGCCACCCCCTTTATCTAGGTAACCATAAGCAAAAGTAATCATGTGATCACAAATTAAGAAAGTATAGTTCACATTAGTCAACCCTTCTTGAACTCAAGTACATGGAGAGAGTGGTAAACAAAACAGAGCAACAAAAATATTTTTGTCATGCCTAGTGAAATTATCATGTTACTAAAGTTATCAGTCTTGTATCTTAATTAAGAAAAGATACGTTTTAGACATCATTAGATGTTAATTTGAGTCATTGTAAACTACAAAACAAGGTCATAAACTTAGCATAACTGGATCAGAGCCACTGTGTGAAACAGTTTTGTCAAAATGGAGGTTGTGGGGTAAAACGTGCCAGTGATGTTGGGGCAAGTTGAGTCAATGGCTCAATTTACCCCCAAAAATGATATTCTAGAGACTAGAGACACTGTTCATGTTTGATCCCTGTTACAAGTGTAACACCCGTCCCATGTAGCTAGTTGGATATCTCAAGTGTTGTAGTACTATGGGCGGGGTCCTGGGTATATATATCTAGGTTTCAAATTTGGCGCGAAGAAATTAAACAAATTTAACTGTTTTTTAAGATGAGTAACTTAAGAATGAGATGTCAAATAATTGGGCGGTGCCTCCACTTAGCAGGAAAATTTAGTACGTTTTTTAAAGATATTAAGATTTTAAATCCCACTAAGAATTTTATTTAACTTATAACCTTTTTACTCGAAACACATCTTTATCAAATATAATCATGACACACACACTACACTCAAAGTTCAAATTATGAATTTAGTTAGCAAAATGTAAATAAAAATATCCATTACCACAATTAATGATGATACAAAACATCGAATAGACCTCAATGAATTTCACTTGAAGACTTATGGCTTTTCTCAGAAATTACTATTCTTGTGGATTTACCAAATGTTACACACGTTAGCTTACCTAAAGGGCCCACACTCTCTCACACACACATACACACTGCAACAACATAAAATGTCCTTTTTTCAATAAGAAAACAAAACAACCGTTGCAGGCCTGAGTCGTTGCTTGGGAGCGTGGAGACCTAAAACAAATGGCCGCTTCACTTGTACAAACAAGCAATAAAAAAATAACAGTGCACTGGTTAGTATTTAGTAGTTCGTTACTCACAAGTCTTGGAGGGGGAAAGGGGCAAAAAGGGGTAAACCGGCTAGATGATGAGAGGAGGGGGCATCGATGACACCGGAGGTACTGGCAACACACAGTTCACTAAGGCAACCCTGGCGCGAAGCACATCTACTCATCCAAAAGGGTCCAAGTTTGGCTTCCTGGTTCACAGTCTGATAGATGTGTACAACACCATATTTTAGTCAATTACACTTAACACAAAATTATTAGCTGAGCATATCATGTCGAGCTTTACACACGTCACATGCTAACACATTAACTATACAATACAATAGCATTGGCTATCAAGTGAATAACGTGCTCATATCGTACTAGCGTGCTAATATGCTAACCGCGTTTAGCATTACCTCTAATAGCAGTATGGATCAAAACGAAACATTACAGAATATACACAGAGGTTAGTTTTACCTTCTGCGAGTGATATGATGTCTGATACGCTTGAAGAGACTCTGCATCCATCCATGTATAAACACCACACAACTCCGACCACGTTTCCACTGTCTTCTTTAGCTTAGCTGTTTTACCTCTGACTGAACTCTGTTTTACACAGTACGGGGTCTCCTCTATATCCCGCCTCTACCCATCTCCTACTGGCTAGCAAATAAACAAACAACCAGCATGATTGAACAAAACCCAATATATTCAATCCCATACCCTGTAAGGCTAGGTTGTAAACAAACATACTTTCTATGTGCACATCAACCAAACTTTCTCCATTAACATGAATTACACTCAACAAAATAACAAAGATTAATCAATCGGCTTATAATGATTTTAATTATATAAGGATATTTAACTCTTTTAATGAACTTGTTTTACCAGAGGAATGTTTTAAACATTAAAGCTTATTTATTTAACTATTTGCATATTTGTCTGTCTTAAATGAAATATTTTAAGACTGGGCTACACAAGTATTACAATGTTGATGTAATACACTGTCTAGCACACAAGCTCAAAATCTCCCATAGGTGTTTGAATAGGTTCAGATCTGGTCACTGTGAAGGCCATAGCATATGATTCACATAATTTTCATACTCATCAAACCATTCAGTGATCCTTTGTGTCCTTCATTGAAATGGAAACGTATACACTTATGTTATTGTCTTATGTTTATGTTACACTCCCTTTTAGTCAAAAGCTCATTGTAAGACTTTATGATCTCTGCTTCACATGTGAAAATGTTCCTAACAGGTACTATCAAAGGTGAGGTGTGGGACTCGATCACTGTAACTTTAGAGGGGATGTCCAGGGAGGAAAGGCAGATAAGGCCTTCAACTTTTAATTCTCAGCAGAGACTGAAAGAAACTCCCTAGAGATATGGTGAATTAACTAAAAATAACTGTTAGGGTAATGAATATGGGATGATTGCAATGCATGTGGCTGTATATGCAAGTACACTGAACTTCATTCAGTATCTCTTCAGCCTAGCAAACTGGGAGATCTGGACTTGCAAATATATATTCTGGATATTGCAATAAAACTCTGAAAGACAACTTGCTCTCTGTGAATTTATCTTAAATTTTCACTAGTCATCTTGGAATAAACAACTCTCATCAAGGTAGAAATGTTTCATCATAGGATAAAGGTGATCACTCAGAACAACTTTGTATTGATTCACAGTGACCCTTACATCTAAGGGGACAAGTGGACCCAAACCATGCCAGAAAAACGCCCCCCAAAGTGTAACAGAGCCACCAGATCTCTTCAGTGTAGAGGTCCAGCAGTCATACCTGTACCAGTTTTTCCTTTAATTTGTCACCTGTCTGTATACACCAAAACCATTTACACACATATTCTTTCTGTAACTAAAAAAACAAAGATCACAGTTAATCTTTACTGAAAATGTTTAGGTCACATGTTGATCAATACCCCATCCCCATGCTCATTTTACCCCTACCTTGGGGTAAGCTGTGCCATAACACTAACTTTTTTGATGGGTCATTGTTCTAAAACCATAATAATTAGATAACTTGTTTTAATTTCCATTGGTACACAACAACCAGAGGTATATATAGTAACTATTATATGAAACAAATACACTTCATTTTGCAGTAAAATAATCAAATATAAAAGGTGGCTCATGTTACCCCTTTCTCCCCTATATATTTTTTTGAAATACAACACTAGGCCCCATCCTAGGATAAGCAGATTCTAAGGCTGGGAAGAGGCAAGCAAACCTTGCAACCCAGTCAAATTCCTAGATTATGAAAATGCAAGCATTCCTAAACATCTCCTTAGAGTAAACCTCTGAAGTTACATTAATCCTTTTCACAACCACACAGCAAACTTACTTAAAATATGGATGGAATCAACTTCTTTGGGACCTCAGGAGTTTCACAGACCTCCAACAACACACAGCAACAATAATTGGGTTTTCAAAAGGACCCCTTACCTTTTAGTGTAATTTAGATTCTCAGATCACTGATATGTTCTTGGTCTGGAAATGGAGTCTCCAAGGAAGTATGTTGCCATCCAGGTCATGGCACCAAACTGTTGAAGAAAATCATTCAAGTCCAGTTCAAAAGTTTCCCCATCTATCATTATAGAAAGCAGTTTGTTCCATATTAGTAGGTCAGGCTGATCATATATAACGTATAATATACAGTTTGACTCAGAAGGGTTAGGAAGTAAGTTTAACCAACAGGAATAAAAAAATACAAGAACTCAGGAAGATGAGACAGTCAAGAAGTATCTTGTCTTTAAAAGAATGCCCAGTTTGTGTCTTTATATGTATTTTTTTTTAAATGCTCTTCTAACATTGGCTTTAGATCTATTATCAGGATTCATACAGGTACTTGATGTAGCCTCCTCAGAATGTACTGTATTACAGATGTCTGTAGGACGTTGTGTCTGTGCACAGTGTGTTCTCTGTAGGCCAGACGGTATCTGTCACTGGAGTGAATTTCTGTGAGAGATCTTTCCACAGTGGTTGGCTGTGTATCTAAATGTATACTTTTTTGATATGATAATTGAAAATAACTTAAATACCAATGTAAATTAGTTGCATTTAAAAGTATTTTTTGAAGACAGACATCCGAACTTCAATTTATAGTGATACTCACTTAGATAAAATTACATACAGACTCTATCATATAACCAACACATTTTCACTTCATCACAAAAAGCGCAATTTCTGTACAGCCAAAAGGTTTCCAAGGCTTTTGAAAATGGAAAATGACCGTTCATACAATAATTTCCAGAAATTCACTTTTTAATGTTCACATGAAGTTTTACTTTAGTTTGGCCTTGAGGAAAGACCTATGACAGTTCCCCCGATGACTGCCTGCTTTTTAATGAGCACTCCTGGTTAATTATGAAACAACAAAAATACCAGGGTAGATGTTGAGTTCCAGTTTCAGTTTTTAATGGATCAAGAGTATAATTTAGTATGTTGCTTCTGTGTTGATTAACAAGAGGAGTGTTAAAGGTAAAAAAATAATAATAATAATTAAAAGCCCTGCTACAATGAAAGTAATATTATTGATAAAAGGAAAACTGACAAACGCAATTTGAAGCATTTTCTTCATTCATGCATGTGAAAAGCCTCTTGTTTGTTGATTTGTACCAGAAGAGCATTATGCAGCTATTTGCTAAACCAAAACAGCCTATCGGACCACTAAATGAACAATGCATGTCATGCATGTGCATTTTCTGTTTTACTGCCATCTACAGTTAGAATCTGACCTATTCACCCCAGCTGAACAGGTAAGAAGAACATGTTCTCAGAGCCAAAAGAGTCATTGCGTTTGTTTGTCACTGAAAGTCTATATATTCAAATATGTCAGACACTGAAGCACAAAGGTGATGTAGCACACAGGGGTGTTAAAGAGAAAATCAAAGTGGTGAAATACTAATACACAGTATTGAATAAGGAGCCGCTCTCTCTAATCCTAATTATTCAATAACGTATAATCCTCATTCTATTACATTTGCAATTGGTAATATAAACATGTGAGCTGGTTCCATCCGGACACCTCAGCTCTGCCTTCTGTATAATAATTGTTTGTTCTGGTTGACTGGGCCTGTGTATCTACCACCGATAATGATAAACACAATTTCCCTAGGAGCAGACTATGCTGAGAAAAACCTGTGCGGTCAATTTCCCAGTAAAGGGCAAATTAACGGGGGTAAAAAAAGGACCCTCTGGATTGAACATGATGTGTGTGGATTTATATATTTGGATCCTTAAAGGGCAATTCAAGGATACATTTCCAATTAAGCTCTATTTTACACCTGTCTGTTAACATGGTATCAATGGCAAAAAATGGCTTCTGTGCTTCTCCTTCACCATACCTTTGTGTCAAACTTGCTGTCGTATCATATCACATACAGTATATTTAGTCAATAATATTCATGAAAACACTGAATTAGGGTGGTTCTTAATACCTTATTTCTGCCTCAATGTCCTTGAGTTGTGCACTGATTTGGTTATTTCATGTACAAATTAGTTACACTATAGGTGGAGAAATGTGCGATAACATATAGGAATATTTGTGGTGTTTATCATAGATCAGCAGCAGGTAGCCCTTGGTGGGGTACCGAAAGGACAGACAGCCCCTATGTAATTGAAATGTCCCTGTTGTGTATAGGTGTCTGAGAAGAGGAATGACAAATCAATAATGTTTGCCACTAAGTTGCCCTTTTTTTCCTCTCCATTTTCAGAGGTGAGGAGACGGGTAGGTGGAAAAAAAATTGCTCCCTGCCAGGTGTGTTTGCATCTTGCGGGGTTCAATTTATCTAAGGTCCAAAAATAAAGAAATTGCTGCCTCCCTGTTGCCTTGAGCTTGGAGAAATAAACAGTCAATATTTGCTCCTGGGGACCTGCGAGAGGACGCTCACATAAATCACCCAGCATGCACCTGTCCAAAGAATCAGCCACAGAGTCCTGTGTCATCGCGTTTAGGATCACACTGCTACTGAGGCTCCCCTTCATCTTTGAATCAATGTGTCAGGGGGCATTCAGAGCTGTGGTGGCACTCATGGTGGAGGGACAGAAGATGAAAATTACTTTTCCATAGTTTCCCATTGTGAATCCATGGCAGCCTGTTTACAAGCACTTCAATGCTGTTGTGATGAATATCGCAAACTATTGGACTCATGCTGATTTCCCCCAGCATAGGTCCTCCTTTCATTTCCCTCTGTTAATATATGGCAGTTATGCAGTGAGATAATGTCATTTTTAAGAAAAGTGTTCTGTGTCAGGATCATAAAGAAGTTCATAATTACACTCTCATAAAATGAGCTCATAGAAGTATAGAGAGAATATTTCTGTTTTGACTTTACCAGTTGATGTCTTTAAATGCACAAACATGTACCAGTTTTTAATTAGTTAAATAGCTTTCATGATTTGGTACTGTATATAAACACCCTTGTTGGTGTGCACAATACAGTAGATAGCTTTGGAGAAAAGCAGCTGTATGTTTAGTGCTAATGGTGGTCTGATGTTCACCATATATCCAACTGACAAGTGAAAGGACATCCAGCGGGGAAAATTAGTCTGGATATATCACTGGCCAAGCCATTTCTGATGCCCTTTTCTGAGACAAATAAGGCCTGTCCACAAATGGAACAGGAGTATCACATCACATCCTGTGTCACTGGGGGCCAGTCTGTCTGGAAGAGCCCCTAGCTGCTGTCATTAGGAGGAAATGGGCCTAAATGCCCAGCTCTGGAGGAGTGATAGGTTTCCATTGACAGAGGTTTATATTCAGTCAGAGTGAGTTTGCTCTCAAGCAGCTACAAGCTCTAGTCTCGACATTAGTGTCGCGCCACAATGCTGTTTGATACTCTGCTGCTGTTTCTGCTTATTTTATTGCTTTAATGAGACCATCATTACAATTTTATTTGTTTTTAAGGGGATTTTACTTACCATGTGTTGGATGACCCTAGATTCTCCCTTCATATGATCTGCATTTTATTTGCTCCAGATTCTCTTTTATTCACCAGAGATGCTGCTAACTGTCTTATGTTAGCTGATGATGATAATTGCGTGTACAGGCAAACCTCTGCAGGTAGTCCAGAAAGTGGAAGCATGTCTGGTCTTCAATTAGCCCAAAACAGTACATGTCACCTGTTGGATCGTTTTGTTTAACAGTGTCAATTGAGCAAAAACTTGCAGAAGTTAAAAAAAAATCAGCAGGACAAGTTCTGAGCAGCAAAGTTTTACTTTTAATGTTGACAATTAAAAGGAGAACAGTTACAGTGCCAAAAAAGCAACACTGACTATTTTTCAGCCGGGGCGTGGCTTATATACCTTTTTTCTTGCTTCTTTACGCTTCGTGTGGTCACCCCATACCTTTTTTGACCAATTATACTTTTATAAAATTATTCAGTCAACTGTTGCTAGGCTGTGAACCTGAAAATAGGTTTCGTCTTATCTATTGACCCTCCTTTTCTTGTATTTTTCCACTACCAGTTGTCTCACAGTGCCTGCATGACCTTTTCATTTTTTCAGCTCTTGCTATTTTTTACCATTATTTCCAATCCTGCTCTTATTTTTTTATTTCTGAAAAATATTAAGGTTTTAATGTGAGATTACAAAAATGAAAAGGTTTAAAGTGAGGTTACATAAACAAGTTCAAAACCTTTTTGTTACATAGTAAGTGCCTGTGTTCGGCCTACTGCCTCTTACAGCTACTACAGATCAGTGTGAGGCATACATAACATGATTATGCATAGTGTAGTTGATGTAAGGCACCATGGTAAACTTACGTCTACTGGAACCCATCAAAACAGTTGCATCAAGCAAATTACTCTGCAGCAATGTTATTTTACACTATACACCCCGCTGTTGATATCCCTCCACTGGCTCCCAGTTGCTGCTCGCATCAAATTCAAAACCCTGACACTTGCTTACAAAACAGCAACTAAAATGGCTCCTGCCTATCTGAACTACCGCATTCAGGTCTACACTCCCTCCCACCCACTATGCTCTACAACAGGGCCCTAAGTCACTAATTACACTCTTCTCCGCTATAGTTCCCCGGTGATGGAATGAGTTACCAAACTCTGTTTGATCTGCAGAGTCCGTCTCAGTCTTTAAGAAAAGACTAAAGACCCAGCTGTTTCCCGAACACCTCTGCACTTGATGGACTGTAGGTAGAGAAAAAATAAAAAACAACCCGGCCCCCCAAAAACAACAAAAAACAAACAAACAAAGAAGCTTCTATGCAACCTATGCACTCTATGCATTACCTTTTTGGACTGCCTGTTGGCACCTACGTCCCACACTTAAGCTTTATGGCACTTACTCATGTTGTTGTCTCCTGACAACCTGTCTTCCTAGATCCCTGCTTGTGTTGTATCGGTGTCATATGTATGTTGCTTGGACAAAAGTGTCTACCAAATGAAAAATGTAAAATTTAAATGTAGCTGAGTGTTTTAGGGACCCACTTGGTTGTGATGTGACCACTTGAGAAACTGGGTGGACAATGATGGAGTCCACTGCAGAGATGCATTAAGTCTGAACTTTCATCCATTGAAAGCCTCATCAATGACCTTCTCTGGTCAAAGTCTAAACTCCAAGAGCGCTCCTTTCATTTTACCTATTTTTCCCCTTAAGCATTTTGTCCATTATTCAATTTTGTCCGATTCTTGCATAATTCCCAGCCCTTACTTGTTTTATACCTTTTTCGCGTAACTTCCAGCACACACGAATTTTACCCATTTTTTGAACTAAATCCAATCTTTCTAATCTCACTCATTCCTCAATTATCAACCAGCCCATAGACATTTTATCAGGTTTTCGACAAAATCTGACACGCTTTACATTTTGTCCAATTTTTGCATAACCCACAGACCTTACACATTTAAACCGTTTTTCACGTGAACTCCAGCCCATACATTGTCACTCATTCCATGATTAACACCCAGCCCGTAGTTATTTTATTAGGTTTTCGACAAAATTTTTCACATAACCCGCAGAACTTACACATTTCACCTGTTTTTCGCATAACCCCTGGCTCTGACAAATTTTACTTATTTTTTTACCTAAACTCAATCTTTCTAACCTCAACAATTCCTTGATTAACACCCACCACGTAGTCATTTTTTATCAAGTTTTTAGCTAAATCGGATGCCCTTTAAATTTTGGCCGTTTATCATGTAACCCGCGGACATCACATTTCACTCGTTTTTCGTGTAACCTCTGGCCCTAACAGATTTTTTTCTCATTTTTTGACCTAAAACCGATCTTTCTAATCTTACTCATTCCTCAATGAACACCCACTCTGTAGTCATTTTATCAGGTTTTCGACAAAATTTGACGCCTCACAAATTTTGCCCATTTCTCACGTTTTTCGCATAACCCCCGGCTCTGACAGATTTTACTCATTTTTGACTTAAATCCAATCTTTCTAATCTCAACAATTCCTTCATTAAAACCCATCCCGTAATGATTTTATCAGGTTTTCGACAAAATTCGACTCCCTTTAAATTTTAACCATTTTGCACATAGTCCGCAGAACTTTTTGCGTAACCTCTGGCCCTGACAAATTTTACTCATTCTTTGACCTAATCCCAATCTTGCTATTCTTACTCATTCCTCAATGAACACTCACTCTGTAGTAATTTTATCAGGTTTTCAACTAAATTTGACACCCTTTAACTTTTACACGTTTTTGACATAACCTTCGGACCTTACATGTTTTTTCTGTTTTTTACCTAACCTCCGACTATAACAAATTTTACTCAGTTTCTGAACTAAACATGAACTTCCTGATTTCACCCATTCCTCAATTACTACCCACCCCATTGTCATTATATCAGGTTTTTGGGAAAATCTGACGCCCTTTGAATTTTACCCATTTTTCGCATAACCCACGAACCTGAAGTTTTTTATGAATTTTAGGCATGACCTCTGGATTTTACAAATTTTGTTCAATGAAACTCAGACTTTCTAATTTCACCCATTTCTCAATTAATACCCACCCCATTGTCATTTTATCAGGTTTTTGGGAAAATCTGACGCCCTTTGAATTTTACCCATTTTTCGTTTAACCCGCAGACCTGACATTTTTGATGAATTTTAGGCATGACCTCTGAATCCTATGAATTTTTTTCAGTGAAACCCAAACATTCTAGTTTCACACATTTCTCAATTAATACCCCCCCATTGTCATTTTATCAGGTTTTTGGGAAAATCTGACGCCCTTTGAATTTTACCCATTTTTCGCATAACCCACGAACCTGAAGTTTTTTATGAATTTTAGGCATGACCTCTGAAATTTACCAATTTTTTTCAATGAAACCCAAACTTTGGCATTTCAGCTATTTCTCAATTAATACCCACCCCATTGTCATTTTATCAGGTTTTTGGGAAGACCTGACGCCCTTTGAATTTTACCCATTTTTCGCGTAACCTGCGGACCTGACATTTTCTATGAATTTTAGGCATGACCTCTGAATCCTATGAATTTTTATCAATGAAACTCAGACTTTCTAATTTCACCCATTTCTCAATTAATACCCACCCCATTGTCATTTTATCAGGTTTTTGGAAAAATCTGGTGCCCTTTGAATTGTACACATGTTTTGCGTAACCCGCGGATCTGACATTTTTTTATGACTTCAAGAATGGCCTCTCAAATCCATGATTTTTTTTATAATGGAACCTGATGAGGGCTTTGATGAGTTTATGTGTTTTGTGCTTAAAACTGCAGCAGCTTGGTACAAAAATGTTCAAAACAAGTTATGGTATATAAAAAAAAATGTGCATGTGTGAAAAGGAGAAGTTAATCTGTTATATAACAGAGGAGGGTATTGTAGCTTGTCACGCGAAGAGCACACGTGGCATGACAAGGGCAACGAGGAAACCGCCAAAAGCTTACAAGAAATAGGAGATAGAGATCATGGTAGGGGACGGCTATAACCAGAAGAGAAGCTCAAAACATTTAATTTGTAACCATATAAGGTATTAAAAATTGTATAGAAAGAGGTGGACTAGAGATAGGAAGAGAAAATCTGACGCCCTTTGAATTTTACCCATTTTTCGCATAACCCGTGGACCTGATATTTTCTATGAATCTTAGGCATGACTTCTGAAATTTACAATTTTTTTTCAATGAAACCCAGACTTTCTAATTTCACCCATTTCTCAATTAATACCCACCCCATTGTCATTTTATCAGGTCTTGGGGAAAATCTGATGCCCTTTGAATTTTACCCATTTTTCGCGTAACCCACGGACCTTACACATTTCACCCGTTTTTCGACCCAACAAATTTTACTCATTTTTTAATCTTAACCCAATATTTTTAATCTGACTCATTCCTCGATTAACTTCCAGCCCGTTGTCATTCTATCAGGTTTTCGACAATATCTGACGACCTTTAAATTTTGCCCACTTTCCTACCAACATCCAATCTTACTAATTTTAACCATTTCTCCCATCCCATTGTAATTTTGTCAGGTTTTGCCCATTTTTCTTATAACCCCGGCCCTTACTCATCTTACCCATCTCTTGATTAATTCTCACCTCATATTCATTTTATTACATTTTCGGGAAAATCCCAGGCTCTTTTAATATTTTCCATTTTCCCCTTACAAATTATACTCTTTTTTTTTTCAAACTAAAATCCTTACTTATTTTACCCATTTATTGATTTAACGCCCACTCCATATTTATTTCATCAGTTTTCGGGAAAATCCAACCCCCAGCCCTCACTCCTTTTACCCATTTTTCAATTAACATCCAATCTTACTAACTTTCCCCATTTCTTGATTAACACCCACCCCATATCTTTTGCTTTTGAATTTTTAAGTGAAACAGCATGTATTACATCCCACTCTTGATTTAGTTTTTACTATGGGTTTATCTGTTAACTCCCTGACCTTGACAGAATTTGTCACTGATCACAAAACTGTTTGGTTTGCTATTGCCTTTCAAGTAGTTGCTCCCTCCCCAAAAAATGTATAGTTTACTCCTACATTGTCATTGAGAGATCTGTTGATAATTTTTCCTAAGTTTTCTCTGCCCAGTGTAGCAACTTAACTAAGTTTCATGATGTAAATGACCTAGTTTATTAGATTAATATTTCATGTTCATCAGTTTTAGATTACATTGCTCCCATTAGAGTAAGATCAAGACACCAGTCAAATCCATCACCTTGAGTAATTGATGATACTTGCCAACTAAAAAGAGAATGTAGAAGAGCAGAATGAAAGAGGAAGAAAACTAACTTACAAGTCCACCTCTTTCATGAGTTATTTTCTGCTTATAATTTATTAATCAAAAGAGAGATTTAAGTATTTTACAAACCAAGATCGCTACAAAAAAGCAGTTCTGTTTAGCACCATTGATAAAATTGTAAATCTTGCTCCTTCAGCTGTTTCAGCCTCCTCTGTTGAAGACCATGATCGGATAAAATTGTTATTTTAGCTTATTTTATTTAGCAGGTTAAGGGTATCAAAGCATTTACAACGCCCTGTCTCATGTATAATTTCTCCAGACACCTGCTCCATGTTATTGAGCGAGTTTATCCTCCTGTGACCGTGACACTCTACTCCCCAGATTTTTCAAAGAGGTATTAGAAGTCATTGTCCCTTGTCTTCTATCTATTGTAAACAAGTCTCTTTCCTCCGGTTTGTTCTGAGACTATTTCAAACAAGCCTGTATTCAGCCCCTTTTAAAGAAATCTGGCCTTGATCCAACACTCTCTCATAATTATGGACAAATCTCTAAATGAACCTTTCTCAAAAATCATTGAAAAGGCTATTACTAAACAATGACTGGAAATAGTCAAAGCCAATATGTTTCGAAAGCCATTTCAGTCCGTTTTTCACCAGCTGAAAATGCTCTGCTGAAAGCCGATTCTTAATGCAGGTTCTGGCCATCACTCCATTTTAGTATTGTTAGATTTGTCTGCCACCTTTCACATCATTGTTCATACCTTATATCTTACAGAGAGATCTTTCAGGGTGTCTATTGATGAGTTTGCTTCATTGTCGGCTCATATGTTGTGTGGCATCCCACAAGGTTCAATCCTTGGTCCCATCTTGTTCAGCTTGTATATATTGCCCCATAGTCATATTATTCATCAGTTTAAGATTGTTGCCTACCATTGTTATGGAGATGATACCCAGCTTTATGTATCATTGAAATCCTTGCTTAAAAATCTGGATACTGTACACTGTTGCCTTACTGCTATCAAAGATCAGATGTCATTGAATGTGTTTTATAGCTAAATATGGACAAAACAGAAATCTCAGTCAGTGGTCCAGACCAAGTTTCATAGAGTATAGGTCCATATTTCATATATTAATATATAAAAAAAACATCTTCTACAAATCAGGTACTGATCAAAATGTTGTTTGATCAGTACCTGAATTTTGATCATCACATTAAGAAATTGGTTCAGTCTTGTTATTTACAACTCAGAAATATTGCCAAAATCAGTTCAGTACTGCCTAAGAACATTGTATAGCAGATCATCCATTTTAATCTCCTCCTGGCTGGATTACTCTAACTCCATATTTTCTTGCTTAAGGAAGTCTGCAATTGCTTGATTTCAACTGGTTCAGAACATGGCAACCAGGCTTTTGACAAACACTAAACAAAAAGAATATATTACCCCCTTTCTGGCTGACTTACATTGGCTTCCTGTATGCTTCAGAATTCAGTTCAAGATCCTCCTGATCACATTCAAAGCCCTCCATAGCATGGCATCCTGTTATATTTCTGAATTTATAACCCAATGCTCTGCACCAAGATTACTCAGATCTTCTGAAAAACTGCTCTAAAGTGCCCCACGGTTTATGTTCAACATAAAGGAGCTGTTTTTGGGTGTTTTTACCATCTTAGCTCCAACATTAGGAATCACCTCCCCCTCACTGTCAGGTCAACTGAGTCTGTACCACATTTTTAAAAACTTTTATAGGCTGTACAGGCTGGTGTCTTTTTTAAATGTGTTGCTTTGCAATTCCTATTGGTTTTATGTCTTTTAATTTTGTTTTGTTTGTTTTTATACATTGTACGTATATTTTATACGTTGTATTTTGCTGTTTTCAACTGTGTATTATGCATTTTTATTATCAACTGTGAAGCACTTTGTAACTGCTTCCGAAAAATGCCATATAAATAAAGTTTATTCAATTCATTTTTTCAGACACCTTTGCAGATGTTTTGTCTAATCTAACACTCGATTGTGGTGTGTAAAACTACTATCAGTTCAGCTTTGTGTAATATTATATAAATGGTTCATGTGAACTGCATAAGTACATAATTAAAGACTTTGTCTATATGAAATATGCAGTGAAACAGTAGAAAATATGTTATTGCCAAGCATGAGTAATGCCTTTGAAACCAGTGTTTTGTCTAATTGTTTTATCAGTGGGATATTCATTGGAGTGGACTACAGACAGAAGGCTGGCATCAGGAAAATGGAGATTCATATTGGATAATGGCTTCCTCTCAGCCCCCCTTTTCCCGTCTGTCTGTCTGTTTCTCTTTCTCTCTCTCACACGCACACACACGCCCCTGTGGTGTCCTGGCAGTCTGTTCAATCACTCCCTTTTTGCAAGTCTTTGTATGGCTCTCTGAGGTCTAATTATCAGTGAGACACAACTTTACTCGATTGAACAGGGCATAAAGCACCTTCCCTCCTTCACCTTAGTAAGCAGGAGGTTTTAATGTAAGCCTTCTAATAGTTTGAGTTAAGTGTTAATAGGCGAAAATCTTCTCCAGCCTCAAAGTGATGAAAAGGCAGGAGGATGAGGATGGGCTTAGGGAGTCATAATGTTCTGTGACACACTTTTAAATGAAAATGACATTTAATAGAGAATCACCTACTGCAGATGGATATCTTCCATTATGTTGGTGTCGTATAGATGAGTATTGAGTGACCCAGTGAGGATGCAGACCGATGGCAACAGTAGAAAGCAGGACATTTCAGCACTTTCACCTTTGGATGCCTTTCAGGGTTATGAGGAATAATATTTCTATTTGAAATACAATCTGAGATTAGCATTGTTGGACATTACACATGACATCTCATTTAAAGCAACTTTCTATGTCTTTGATTGGATGAGGTACTTTCTTTTTATGGATGTACTGTATTATTCGTCCACACTGATATTATTTGATGATTCATTCCCATCTTCGTTGTTATCCATGCTTGTCATGTCATTTCTGTATTTTAGATGATGTTGGGGGGTCCCTCTGGGTAAAGCAAGAGACACAGAACAATATGAGTCATGTCGATAAAACAGTAGCTTTCTATCATCAAGAGGTCTGTTAGAAAGTCTACCTGTCACAACAACCATTTAAAAGACAAAGAGATGAGAATAATGGAACTCTCTGTGAAACCCAAATCTTTTAGAAATACACAAGAGATAGGAGGATCCTAGATGAGATACCAAGTGATCGAAGTCTATTTCACAAAACCTCTGCTCTTCAGTTTCCCTTCTGTGATACTATGTGATACTGAATCCAATTTATCCACTTGGTGTATAGCTTTTGCAGCATTGCAGAATTAAGAAGACTGGCAGCTGTGAATTGCTTTTATCAGCTGAAGGAGTTAACGACATACCTGGTGGGATGATATGAAAGCCTTGCTTCAACAGTGAAAGAGGGAACACAAAGTTAATCTAAAAGCAGTGGGTTGTATACAGTTCAGTACATGATAGAAAGAGAGGGAGCTTATATTCCATGCAAACCACCACTTTTCAGCAGAGATCTTAATGAAAACCTGGGATGAACATTGTCATCCTTGATGTCCCCTGTTGTGCACTGCTGCCTTTCCCTAGATAACTCATGGAAAACCTCTTGTCAATGTTTTACTGAACTTAAAGATAATAGCTGCAGCTAATGCTGTCATTCTGCCAGAATCTGCGGCTCACAATGTCTCTGTACTTATCAGCTAATTTGTGGATTTCAGGTAAGAAGAGGGAGAAGCTCCACTAAAAAAACAAAAGGAAATTATGGATGCATGACCTACGTTATGTCCTCTGTCCAGGATATGTTCACCATCTTTTTGTTTGCACTGTATAACTCCAAGCTGTTGCCTTTATAACCCAAGGGTTATGCTGCTCATTCATCTAAAATGATCCAAGCAATAAGACATTTCCTCAAATTTCTGGTGGTAATAATTGCTGTTATCAACAGTTTGGTTGTTACAGTAACAATATACGGGAACAAACGTGCTTTTTGGTTTTGCAGTTCAGTAACGTGTTAATGAAGGAAAGCTGAGAAATGAAAATGGTGTTGGCAGTCCTGTTATATCTCATTTGCCAATTCAAGCACCTGGAATAGAAAAATGAAAGTACCCAAATACATGCCAATATTAGCACAATATCTATAGCAAATTAACACAATAAATAGAACATGCTCTATTTACCAATCAGCCGTCCTTCTCTCTTTGCACTCACTACTGATGTTGCACATGAATATGAAAATAAAAGTGCAGTGCTTTATTGTATAGGTACTACATTTCCAAATAATTTCCTAAAGTTGTAATCCTTAAGATTTCAGTCCAGGTTGATGTGGTGACACCCATGGCTACCATGGTAATAGCAAGTGAAGAGTAATACTACAGTATACACTCCTTGAGCAGCTCCTTTGTCAAAAATACAACAAAACAACTTTACGTTCTTAAAAATGGGGACTCTGCCAACTTAGTACTGCACTCCTATAACACTGTCGGGCAGGATCAAAGTCAGTGCAGCAGAACCACGGATATTGTATTTTTTTTATTACACACATTCTTTTGCAGGGAACAAGGACTGTGGATTTGGACCCCCCCTTACTTATATTGGAAGCACATTAAAGAGATCCTCTAATGGTCAGTATGGACACAAGCAATGATTACAGCAAGCAAAAACTGTTTCTGTCCTTTAAGGATTATAATAACTTTAAAGAACTATGTAATTTGTTGTAAGGAAAATAGAGACAGCACACTTCCACTTGATTTGAACTGACTGCACAGCAGGTCAGTTAAACATGAATAAATCTGACAAATGTCAAACATACAATGATAAATGAATAAAGGATTACTATTTAAAGCAGTTCTTTCAAGGGGAAACTATTTTCCTTATAATTAGTACCAAATTCCATTTACATTTAATTACATTGAATTTTAAGTATATGAAATTACTTACCTGTAAATTGAACTGTCACAAACATCATGCACACAACTATGCACATACTGTACAAATGTTGAATTGCATTCATAAACTAGAAAATTCCTGCAGCAGAAATTTTGAGAGTGACACGGGCCGGTGCCGGTGGGTCATGTGTGAGGGAGCCCCAGCAGCTGATGGGGAACACTTATCAGGGAGGAGCTGATGGTATTTGTGTCATTGATGCTCTGTTATGATTTCAGTGGTTTTAATCTGTGATATCATCTACCTGTTTGGCCCGTGAGCCTCACTGCCGTTCAAATACACCAGACTCCTTTGACAGATAGACTAAATTTACTTAGCACTGCACAGATCTACCACACAGTCTCTTTTTTGGCATTAATGTGAGGTACTTTGCTTCACGAAGGGATCTGATAACTTCTTCAACCGCTGAAACTCACCCAGTCACACACACAGACTAAGCAGCTAGCTGCGCTCCAGCAGCACCTCCCGTTGTCTTACCATCTTAAATGTGTGTTTTTTTCAAAGGAGTCTGGCGCTGCTATATAGCGCGGCTATTTTCGGTTAACGTAAACAAAACGGACCTTACTTTTCAACAGAGACTTCTATCTCAATACAAATCATATTAATGATGTCCTCAAACACTTTTCATATCACTCTGAAAGTGACAGAAGCAAACTCAGCACTTTAATGGACATTGACAGCACACTGAGTCACAGTTTAGCTATATGTATAGTGTTCTTGCTCAGCACCGACTGTATATTTTTTGTACATATTAATAATTTATTCCCAAAAATATGAGAGAATAATGTCTAGATTCAAGAATAACGTAATGCTACTAAGATAACAAAGTTGAAGAGAAAAACATTCACTTACCTCAATAAGATGACTGTTGACTTTGTGGTTGGTGCAGCGCCCTCTGATTCAGGCAGATTAGCTAGCACACAGCTCCGTGCACATAGCTTCGCACACACCGGGACACTCACACGCACGCCCGCAGGCACGGCCACACGCAACCCCACACACATACATGGAGATTTACTCTGCTCCCCATGGCAACCCGTGCATGTGTGCGTCCTCGTACGCGTGCGTGTGTGTGTTGGTGTGTAAATTTGTCAAAGTAGCTAAAAATGTTAGCTCCGTGAGCCTGTCAAAAAAGGCATTTTTGTGAAGGAACCATAAATCCTATCAGAAATCTGAGCAGACCAGGACCACCACAAGATCTTTCTGCACAATATTGGTGACCTTCAAGTCCCTAGACCCAAAAATGTTGACAGGAGAGCGAGAGAAAAAAGGGTGTCGGTTCAACTCTCCTCCTGAAATCTCCTCCATAATTAATATGGGAGTCTATGGGACAGTTGGCCGGTAAACCCTTCACAAAAGGGCTGACAGTTCAAATTCTGTTTGTGTCTGAGTTACGGTTGGTGATTTAAATGACAGAGCACAAGTGTGCCTACTACTGTGGAAAAATTTATTTGTGTAGACCAAAATATGTGGCTGAAAGGACGATTTATCCAGAAATTTTTCAAAAAAATTTAAACAGCTTCTTCCACTCTAAGCGATGACATCACGCACTCTAGCTCTGAACATTCCAGCAATACACACTAATGTTAAACTCAAAATTTATCTAAAATTGCACATGAAACTTTAAAAGTCACAGATCAAAAAGTATAAAGAATACTCAAAAAGTTGAATACAAGTTTAATAGCTGACAACTTTGTGAACATTTTAAAGTTTGAATGAAGTCTGTAGCTCAAAGTATGGCGAAGTAGTTGAAGCATGAAATTGCCCCTAAAATGTGGATGTTTTTTGACCCCTCCCCATTCATTTCCTATGGGAAATTTCTCGCAAATTTCAATATCTTCACCAAAAGTCATAGCACACCATTCCCGAACGAGCCGCACGTTTTGATGTATAATTTGCATGGGTTTTCTCAAAGCTGCGGGACAAGTTACGCGCCGAAATTTTGTACGGAAGAGGAATAATAAGAAGTGGAAGAAACATGACGAAAAAAATCGCTCCATTGCTATTGCATAGCAATGGAGCGTAGTGACTCGTGCAATACCCCGTGTCACTAATTAAATAAGCCAGACATTTTCAGAAGCAATGTAACCCTTCATGCAAGTCTTACTCTTTTTCTTCTTTTCTTTGTCTTTACAGAGAACATTCTGTCTGTCACTGTGTGATTTAAAAGTAGACACTGTTTAAGTGGCACGAAGATGAGGTTTCATTATGTGGTTAGTCATCTCTTCCTCTTACTCACGGTCTGACCGCTCATGGGCTGCACAGCTGTGGGCAAAATTAAAAGCCCAATCACACCAGAACCAGTAGAGGAACATGCTTACTGGTCAGTCTGTCATGCCTCCCGGTGTCAAACAAAGACTGTCGCTGCTACACAGGGTGTGACAGAGAGAGGGACAGTTCTTTCTGTCTGTCTTTCTCTTTCTCTCTCTCAAATGCAAACTGTGAAATTCTGTGTTTCATTTGCAAACATATATAAATTCTGCATGCAGCAGTAGACAGTGTGTTGCTTACTCATCCTTCACTTATTCCTCTAATCAAGAGAATGCGGTGAGTTGACAGGTGGTGTTTTGTATGTATGTATCCACCATAAACTGTGTTAAAAGTCTGAATCTCTGACATTTCCGGTGAGTTTAGACTTGAAATCCTGTAGTTGAAAATAAAAAGCTGCCAGATGGGACTGAGAAAATTATCCTTCCCTCCTATGTTTTCCATCCTGTCACAAGAAGCACTGTGGGCAACAGGTATTTAGGTGAGTTTACAGAGCCGCAGTACAGAGAGTCAATGCTTGTCTGTCTGAGACTTGAGCACATATTGCAGTAAAAGGCAGATGACCTCTCTGCTACATGTAATAAAACTGAATTCCTTTTGAAAGTGCACTCATTCAATTATTTACTCATTACATTAAATGTGATCATGGACATACAGGATTCAGATACAATACAAAACACTTGTACATGTAATTTTCTGCAATAGCCAACCACAGTAAACAGATACCTACTTTAGGCAATGGTTTATCTAACAGGTCACTACGTTTTATATTAATTTCCTGGAAATTTTCAGAGCAATTTGCAAGTATTTATTTTTAGGACATTTTACAGAGAGGGCAGTGCAATGGGTTACAAATAATGAGAAAAAAGTGTTGTGGGTTTAGTTGGTAAGTGTTCATATGTAATTATTTTGCAAAAGAAATACTCTAGACAATTCTTTAACAGAAAAGACTTAGTTTTCAGTGTGTAATTTTGTGTGTCCAATTATATTTTAGCATATTAGATTTTTTTTTCAGACATTTTGAAATAGTAGCTGCTGTGTAACAGTCTGAAGGGTTATGTCATTTGGTAGTATACAGAAAATGTGCTCATTATAGAGTTTTTGAGAAACAACCTAATGTGCTAATATGTAGTTTGATTAAAAAAAAAAAAACAAAAAAAAAACACACACTCCGGAAACTTACTAACTAAACCAATTTAACCTTTTTTTCTCTTTTGTACCAAATTGCACTGCCCTCTCTGTAAAATAGCCTAAATTTGAACAGCAGATTACTCAGGAAATTCATATGAAATTAAACAACTTGTAAAATGTGTTACCCTACTTTACACAAAAACACATTTAAAGGATGAATCATCTGTAGCTTTTTATAGAAGCCCATTCTCATTTCTCACAATTCCCACATTTGATTTAATCTCCCCTGTCAGGAGATGTCAGCCTCTCTGACTTTAAAACCTCAGTTCTTCCTCTGTTGTATTCCTGCATGAGCCATAGAGATATTAGTAATGCTGAACTGCCAAATAATTCATTAGTTTTTACTTTATTCAGTGCATTAGGAGTCGTGGTTTGCCTCCACCTGTGAGCTGTTTTTCATGCTTGTTAAGCAGACACACATATTCATACACACACCACAGGCCCTCCTGATTCTGTGAATAATGCTCAAGCAGTGAGGAGTTGTCTGATCCCACCACTAGAGGCCAGTGCAATGGGAACCACAAACAGGCTCTTTGGCTGAACAACAGTCACCGAATTGTTTTTCCAGTGAATGAAAGTGAAATTTTGAGGTTCTTGCCTTGATCACATACCTGAAGCCAACAAATAAAAGTGATTTGGAACAATACTTACTCTGTTCACCGCAGTATAAAGAGGTGAATCCCAAATAAGAGTTAAACTCTGCATCACAAAACAAAACCTACTTTGTGAGAGTGAACATTTTTCAGTAAAGCTATTTCATTTTTAATAATTCAGTCCTATCACATAGAGAACGGGAGTTACTTTGTGCACTTCAGGGAAAATTAAATATAGGCCAGCAGTAGAAATAGAGGAGCAAACTGAAAACAGATTTGGCAGAGTTGTGCTTGTAGAGCTAAAAGACAGGTGAGATTTTGAATGAATAGCAATAGTTTTGGTTCATCTATGCGTCAAACCTTCCCTATCAATTTGAACCTAGCTTGAAGTTAACATATCGAACTTATCAAACTACCTCAGTTTGTGTATTCAGGTGCATAGTTCACTGTGTCAATTTGTTTATTATAGGTTGGAACTTGCATTTATTTTATGTTCACGTGTTTCTTAGTTTCAGAATAAGATTTTAAATAATATTTTGTATTGTAGCTAGAATTAAATCAGTATTTAACACATACCCAGGTATCATCTGGCCTATTTTTTTTTCTTCTATTTTTTATAGCTTTCATCCTTGTTGCCATCTCCATTTTTAGTCCTTTAGCCTAATTTGTTAATCATTCCATCTGTCAAATAGTTTTGCCCAGAAATTTAATTTAATTCTACTTTCTTTTAAATTTAAGTGTTTATCATCACTGTACTGAGTCATTGTCCTTCTGTTGCACTGATCAAAGTCATCTGCACAGTCTTTTATTTCTCTTCATTATGAGACTCTTCATAACTTTTTTCCTGTAATAATGACTGAAAATGTTGTATTAACTGTATTGATTGGTTATCTCACACTTTGTGTCTTGCACCAGCTGACATAATGCCTCAAATCACAACTCCAGACTAATGCAAAATGAGAATATACAGATTTTATATAAGTATGATTGAAGTTGGGAAGTACACCAGAATTATGTATTTTGTGTTTTATTTTGTGTGTCAGTATGATTTATTTTTTGTGTCATTGTATGATTTATGATCCCTGTGTCACCGCCCACTGTCACTTACTATAGTTTTACTAAATATTTTAATTCACTGTATTTATTTTGCAGCTCCATGCTTCACATAAAAACAGATAGTGATCAGTAATCAATAATTGTACCCACTTTCATCAACCATAAATGTGAAGCTTATAGCTCATGTAGGAAAAGTCAGGGAACACCAAACTCATTTGGATGCATCCCCTGTGTGCCAGGAATGTTTGTAGAAAATATCATGGAAATTGTTAGTAGAGAATTTCATCAATCGTTAGTGAGATATTCCAGTCTGGACCAACTACATTGCTATGCCACTAGCATGGCTAAAAACTAACTCTTACACTTCCTTATCTCTCCCATCATACAATGGGCTCCAGAGAAGTGAAAAACAGCCTTGCAAAATAAAACATAGTAAAAAATATATACATTGCTGTACATCATTGCAGACACATTTGCTTTGTTGATGGAAATCTGAACTGAAAGGGTCTCTGAAACTCTGGGTTTAAAAAAACAACTTTTGAGTATCATTTCAATTCCCTCTTGCTATTGTTCTCACAGCTGTTGTAGTCATCACCATGCTGTTTCAACTCTACTTGTGGTTGTGTGCAGTCCTACCGGGTATATTCTAGAAATAACCCAACTTGATAAAGGAATCAGAATAGAATATTTTCATCTGTTTCTTTGCCCTGGTAGGGTCTGAATTCATTGAAGTCCTTGTTTGTAGTGTCTGACTATCAAGTGGTATAGATATGTATAAGTGTTTTGATTTCAGTTTTTTTCTGAGATACAAAGCCCAATCCTTAAGGAATACATGACCACATTTTATGTGCTAGGTGTCAGCTGGTTCCACAGATAACACGGGAACAGTTGAGTATTTTCACATCACTGTCACGAATCCATCGGGGATTTCACTTTCATCATGAGTAGCTGTGCTGTCTCAACCACTGGCCAAGTAAAGGGTACTGACAGCATGAAAAAAAAAACTAACTTGTGTTGAAAAGCCCACAACCTTTTTCTCTGAGTATAAATGCTGAGTATAAATTCATACATGATGTAAAACAAGAACACCTACCCTGCTGTAATGTCTCAATGCCCTTAATCAGGTCAAAAGCATTAATTTCCATTTCTACATGTATTGTAGTACATTTCAACCCACACTTTGGTCAAATTGAGATGAAATATGCTGTTCAGAGAGCATTAAATAATGACCTTGCCACCCACTGAACATTACCGCCGATCCACCAACACCCTGTAGAGAACTGACAGTGGGCTTACATCTGTAAGAAAGAAAGTGCAGGAGCACCAAGTATTCAGAATGCACCGTCTGTGGAAACTGTCAAGCGTCAATTTTCCTATCCCTTCTGTCCTTTTACTCACTTGGTTGAGCTTGATTGATACTGCAGCACACCATTCCCTCTTAATCCTATGCATTTTTAAAGAACTAGTGGGACACTTGCTGGGAACTCATTTCCAATGACTCTAACCATATTGTAATAAGGCACAGATAGTGCTGGCGTGGCACTTTGTATTGATTCAAGGCAGAGGCCTGTGAATTGTGATTCATTACAAAACCCAGCAAAGCAAAATAAAGAGCTATAACACACTCTTGTGTTGGAAAGTTTGTGGGGATATATGTATGTCCTCTAAATATGTGTGCTGCCACTGTTCTACACCTCTAAATGTTCTGTAAAATAGTACATCAATGCACACTGGTAGTTATTGGACAATATTAGCATTTCATGCAAAGAGATTACATCCAAGCACTTAGGGTTAGCATAATGCAGGCACTCCTTTGCCAATATCAGCTGCATATTTCAGTTCACAATAACCCAGGGAGAGGCAAAGACTGTTTGCAAGGCTATGCTGAATATTTTAACACCTCTGCATATTGTTCTTGCACTGAAAATGTTGTTGATCTTAAAATGCCCGTAGCAGCTTCATCTTTCAAATTGTTCCTCCTGTTGAGAAGAGCGGGTTCCATGGAATAATTTACATATGGCAATCACTGAATTATTAAAAACCATGTCAGAGGAGATAAATACACACATTTTCCTTTGAATGCACAAACAGAAGAAGACAGTACTCTTGGACAGAGTAACTCCGCACTTGCAGAGTCATCGGCTTAAAAACTTGGATCATTATCCGGAAAAGCCGAGCAGCTGACGCCTCTGAGGAATGTTTGTTTTTGAGTTTGTGGTGCTCAGCAGTGCATCTCGATCTGATTGGAGGCTACAATATAAGGCCATCAAAACATGAGAAAAGAGGAGAATTGTACCAACAAAGCTGCAGGCTCCACATTTTTAATGTGGCTTGTCATTTTGTCACAGTTTTTATCAGGCCATTAATGTAACAGCACGGAGTAGAAAGACAGATCATATTGCAAGTTAATTAACATATACAGTAGCCATTTTCCTATTACATTGAAAATGGTTGGATTATTTCACATGTTACATCAGGAGGCAGGAGGATATAACTGCTAAAAAGGTCAAATCACCAATTATTTGCATCAACATGGCTTCTCAGTGCGCCTAATTATCTAAAAGTAGTGCACCAATTCACTCACACTTGCATACACGGATATGTGAGGACTGGAATGAGGCCTATGATGAAGAAATTCACAACACTGCGCATATAAGCAAGAAAACAACCCAAATACTGAAGCAAAACAACAAAAGCTTTCCAAGGGTCCCTCTGTCTTCATTTGGCTGACAGGCGAGTCTGGGTGTGTGACAGGCACAGATGAAAAGTGTATCTGGGCGAGCTTTCTAATGAGAGCAGGGAGTGGTCGTTAGAGCTTTAGTCTTAGGCACATCGCAAAGGGAACATAAAGAATTTGGAGCCCTGATGTTAAATAATGACAGATTGTGATGAAGTGACACAAATGATATTAATGTTCCTGTTTGTACAGTGTGGTCAGGAGGCGTGCAGACTATAGACATCTTAGACGAGGATGCTGTTGAGAAATTGGTTTTTGTGCTAAAGGGCAGATTAACACACACAGTTCGGGCCATTCACACAAGAGCCATCATGCAGAATTGCAGAGTTTTTTTTTGTTGTTTTCCAAAAAGGAGTTGTTATCATATTCATTGTTGCAGAATTGTTAAAGCAAAAGCACTATGCTGTCAGTGTATATACTATGCTCTATATTGGGTAGTTAACCAACCCCATGTGTTTCCACAGGACATGCTTGATAACAATTGGTGGAATAATGTAAAAAAAAAAACATTACCCACAGGCTGTGTCCTTCCATATCTCTCTCCTCTGCATTTCCTTTCCTTTCCTCCTCCTGCCCCTCACTACTGTTTCTCCCTCTCTCTCTCTCTGTCTTACTGCATATTCTGGTCATAGAAAGTTTCATATCACTTGTGTACCCACAGCTGTGTGGGTGTCTGCATGTGTTTGTTTATGTATGTGCAGTTCATTGTGCTATTTTCTTATGTCAACATCATTGTAGACCACATCAAAGCAACTTAGACTCCACAAATCTTGTGACAGCTGAGCTTTGTTTTAACAGTTTCATTACCATGAAATCACAGTGACCCACGCTTTTGACAGTGTTACATGCTACTGTTGGTAGTAAAGCTCATTACTACACTGTTACCCTGGTTGAAGACTTCATTAACTTTCTGAACTCTCATGTGGTGAATATTTGTTCTGCAACTATCACAGAGTTGTGTTTGAGCTACATTATTTCACTTTAAAGGACAAGGCTGTAATATGTAGCACAACAAGCTAGCAAAGCTCTTTAAACCGTACCACGTTCAAGTGCACAGGTGTGACTCATTAACATATTTTAATAGGTTTTGGACAATAACAGAGGTCTACAGCACAGACGAATAAGCTATATCAGACTTTGGATAGACACACAACACAGTGTGTGGATCAATTCATAATTGGTTTGACTCTGCACATGAGAATTGTTAACAATAAGCAACATAGAAAGCCAGCCATGTCCTTTAATGCTGCCACCTATGTTCATTGTGCTTGTTCACAGCCTTTAAAGGTGTCATTTTTGGTAATATTGTCAATACACAAGTTGAACTTTTTAAGCTGTATTTAAATCAGGAAGTCTCTTTGAGATCAAGAGCTCTTTTACAAGAGAAACAAAGAGAACTAAATGCACTATATAAATTATAACCTCACAAAGAGATAGTTCAGACACAAAAAAGCAGTCATCACTTGGAGTTTAGAACAAGCTTTACATGAAAGAAAAGTGGTCTAGAGGTATATATATAGAGAAGATAGCAGGGGCCTAATTCTGATCCTTGTGGGACACTTTTATAAATCAGCTGATTTGAAACAATCTGCAACCACATGCTGGACTTGCACCTGGAATGAGTAGGATCATCCCAACCAATGTAAAGCAGCCTATTTAACTCAAAATTATGATCAACAGTACTAAAAACCTTTAACAGAGCTACAAAGAGTGCAGAACAATATTATTTTTCATCATAATTTCCACTCAAGAGGGACTTTCTGCTAGCCTCTTTGAAGCTTCTGATGACAAGTGCATTTGAATGTAATTACTTTCACCACCTGCTTTTGAGACAGTTCGTCACAATGACACTAGATTATTATGTCATAGTTCTTCTTCCTTTGTGTTGAAAGGGATTTGTTTTCTGGCCTTGTTTTAAGCGAGGACCGCAACATTAATATTCACGGGACAAGTTGCTGAACATTGGTTCCTCAGCATCTCCCAGTGGGAGGCCACAAGTCAATAGTAGGGGTGTGTGCAGCAATAACTCCTCTGTCCTTTACATCAGACATAAACTAAACACCACTGTGTGATAGAGGGGTTTGTTATGCCTGCTGTCATTTTCAAGGGCATTCAGAAAGATCGCCACTTTGAGCAAAATGTTAAAGCTCAGAAAAGAAGTACAGCCTTAGATCTTTTCAGATACAAGAATATACAATCTCATGTGTCCATAAGAGACTTTTATTTGACCGAAATATACGATTGGTGCTCAAACCACTATCATGTGTGAAACCTAGAAACAGTTTAAAAGATGGATAATCATTTCATGCAGACACACAACGTGAATAGCACAATGTTCCAATCCCTGATAAAAAAAACCTCTACACTAAGCAATACTGAGACCAAGGCTATCTGTGTAAATGAGACTAACAATAGTATCTGGAAAGATGTAGATGCCTTCATCAAGTGCACTCCTCCATTTCTGTAATCATGGGTTAGAAAAGTATTCTGCCTTTTGTTCTGTTGATGCTTGAATAACGGCCCATCACTGCTGGAGAACTTCCCAGAATAAATATTGCCATCTTTTCAAAGATTAAGTTATGCATTAAGTTCATTTTGACTGAGAAGCCTTTAAATTGATTCCAAGGCTCATTTCTCTTTTTGTTGCCCTCAGTTAAGAAGTTTGATTTGAGCCTGAGTTAGAGTTAAAGTTCGGTGCATATTAGCATTTTATGAGCCTGTTATCCTCCAGACGTTAAAGTGTCCCTCCTTTCTTCTCTTTTCTTCTAAGGAAAGTAAAAGAGAACAGATCCTTTTGCCTTCATTAATCTGCTGACTGGCTTCTACTTCCTGCCCCAGCTCAAAGCAGACTGAGCACAGGCCGATTTAATGTGAAGTTAAGTGATGCTGAGGCTGCAGTGGCAATCAGTGTAGAGTACTGATGTCTGCAGAGGCAGCCCAGGCTCGGCTTTAAAGAGCAGGCATTAGCCCCATTTTTAATGAAGCACGTCTCATACTGATATCTATTCTTTTCTCTTTACCTTCATAAGAAGAAAGGAACAAACTTCCCGACTCATAAAGCTGCCATTCCCGGGTGTCAATAGCTGTTTAGGGATAGTTCAGCTACGGAAACCAAAGCCACTCAGGAGCATGGGGGTGCTTAAGATCCAGATGGCCAAAACCCACATGTGCATTCTTAAAATGTGATTTTAAAGATCACAACCAATACAAACTGATGATAATACTCTATAATCTGCCACACACTAACAAAAAGTAGAAAAAAGAAGTATCACACTTCTTTTAACCAAACCAGCATGCATCTTGCCATGGATTTATTAGTTTTTTTTATATATATTGTGCTTCATCACAAATATTAACATATCACTTCCATGTTATTGGAAAATAGGTGGGCCATTAAACACCAGAATTTAGAGGTGCAGTCTGTAAGTTCAGAATAAATGACACTGTTTAGTTGCATTACTGGACAAGGTTTTTTTGGGTTTGACACATACGAAGAACTACAATTCCTCCAACTTTATGGAAGTGCAATATGCTGGAGGAGTTATGCTGTTATGATGTCGGATGTCCATGTTAAAAATGGTCAAAGTTCCAAAACTTCAGTGTTATGGATATTTCCATAACTAAAGGGTGGCAAAGCTGGAAATGTCAAACTGTACACTCTCTCTCCTTAAACAGAAGATAGAGGCATGTCTGGTTGATAACCGGGAGCCTCACAGGCAAACCATGACCAGAATGCAGGCCATTGCCAGACGAAAAAAGACAAAGACCTGAGGTACAACATAACTAGAGGTCACAGACTTATGATTTGAACTGATAAACCAATATGTCTGATGTGCTTAAAGGCTGGTCTTGGATTTTCAGAGGAGAGAGGAATCGGAGACGATGTCCAGTTCAGACATGTTCTCTCTTGATCAAGGTCATTAAAGCATTCCCAGAAAATCAGCAGACTCCTCTTTTGTTTTTCTTCTTCAACCAAAACTGCCAACATCAGCTCAGAAAATCCACAACATTCAGGTGAACATATGAAAAAACACTCAAAGTCAAAAGCCCAGGTTTCAATCTGCTCTGAATGCTTCATTAGCAAAGTTATCTCTATATCCTCCTCATGATGAAGTCAGACTGTTCATGCATGCCCACAAACAGCCGTTCATGCCATAGCCTTATCATACAACTGCTGTTTGTTGATGTAGCCTCCAGAGCTGCCTAAGTCCGCCACGGCGCAGCTTTTGTAAGCTAACCAATCAGACTGGGCTCATCAGGTAGGAGGCCTTAAAGAGAGAAGAGCTAAAACAGCCTGTTTCAGACAGAGGCTGAACTGGGGAGCTGTGTAAAGGACTAATATAAGGTAAATAAGAAGGTTTTTGAACTGTAAATCATGCTGAGATATTCCAGTAGAGCCCCAGAATATAAATACAGACCTGTAAATGTGCATGAAACATCCCCTTTAGGATCTCTCTAATGTCAGAGGTCACTTTATATTACATGTATAAAGTGTCATCTTATTGGTGGTCCATACAGTTCATTTTTACAACTCACTTTACATTTGAATGCTTTCTGATATTTCAGTTTCATAACTGTTCCATGGCAACTTTTTAGCCTTCTGTGCAGCCTCCATTAATGATAATGGTTTATAAAATTTACAGTGCATTAGCTGTTTTTTTTTTCAACTATTTTACATTGATCCAATGTTTCTTTAAAAGGATACCTTCACAGGGACCAATTAACATAAGAAGAGGTACTCTGTAAACCAAAACCTTTCACTGAACTCACTACATTAGAACAACTTTCAGTACCAGCATTCATAGCTTCCCTCAAGACTCTTTTAGAATATTTTTAAAAGGCTCAGATTGCCCTAAACATTAAAAAGACATTAGGCTAGACATAATTTATAGTCAGTCAAGTACCCAAGGAAAGGTCTTTGAGAAAGAGAAAAGAATGATAAACTCAGACAATTGAATGTGTGAGGAACTATAGAGAGTACATCCAGAGACAAACTGTGCATGAGAGATCTAAAGAAAACAGTGAGACTCTGAGAGAGGAAGACACAAAGAGGAGGGGACTCAAACCAAATGCTTCTTGTCAAGAGGTGCATCAGTACTGAAGCACTTTTATTTAATGAGAACTACTGCACTAACCTTTAGAAAGACAAGCACAACAATAGACTATGCAAAGCCACTCCTTTTTGAGTCAGGTGTTTATCTTGGCTGGTGAATTGAAGGATGTTTTTCATACTTCCAGACAGGGGTTTATTTTCAAAATCACTCATAAATTGACTGTTCAGCTATGTTGTTCATCTACTGAATTCTCAGTTTCGTGACAGCAAAGGCTGAACAGTGGCCCATTATTTGGGTTACTCCTTATACAATATAAAGCAAACAGCATTTAAAAGTATGATACAAAATTTAGTGAGTGTACAGAGTGGCGGGCATGCTGGCAAGTTGCTGTACACACTTGATCTGTCAAAGCAAAAGAGAATGTGGCTGAATTTTTTTCTTCTTTTATGGTATTTTGTGTGCACTGTGCACACTTAGCAATAGAAAAAGGGAGCTGTGTTTGTGTTGCTGAAGAGCTCACACACCACATCTGAGGAGAAAACCCTGAGCTGCTGCTCCAGGTTCAGAAGAAACCAACCTAACAACTCTGTGTCTGGCCCACTAGTTCCCCCTGCTGCCTGACAGAAGAGATGAAGAGATTAATCAAAACAGTGGTTTTACATTTACTTTGCAGCCCCACACCTCTTCACATCAATCTATTTCTACCAAAAAAAAAAATTCCCCCTTGTGTGCAAGCTTTCTCAGCAGGTGATATTACTCTGCCATGATTTGGACAACAGCAAGATACACAATTTTTCCTCATGTGCTGCTACGGTAGAATCATTAATGGGAGAAACTATGTATCCACTGACATGGAATATTCATCAAAATGTTCAGAAGAGAATCTCCGAGCTCACGAGTCATTAAAATCTGAATAAAATATAAATGACCCTGGTTCATTTGTCGGGTTTTAGTGTCTTATTCCCTAGTATCAAAATGTTTGATAACTATCTACATTGGCAGTCAAGGATACTACAGGAATACTGATTATCTACGTGGCACATTGTGTCCTGTGAACCTCTTCAAATTTAAGAAATGTTATTAAAATCACAGTGATGAAAAATGGAGGATGGGTGTCTGAAATATGCTCTATTTTAAATGCATGTGACCTTGAGAGATCAGAAGCTTGATAGATGTATTGATTAGCAATTCTCTGCAGACTAAGGCATATCAAATGGGAACCACTACTGTCACTGATAGGATCTGTCTCAGACTCTCTCAGCTGCTGTCTTATAAGCTGAGTTGCACAATAGAGAAAAAACTACAGTCAATAGAAGATGATGACTAAATTTTTTCACATGCAAGAAGTCTTCCACTGTGATTTCACACCTAGTATGAGTCCTATAACTGGCTACTGAGTTCTCCTCACCCTGCGTTTTTCTGCTGGCTCCGACACCCGCTAAAATGCAAAGAGCCACAGGGAGAGAGAGAAAGAGAGAGAGAGAAGCTTTAATTTGAATGTCTCTCTTCAAACTAGAATTATCAGCTCCTTCTTAATCTTTGAGGTATAAAACATTTCAATTCCATAAGAGCCGCCTACTAAACTAGATTGTACTTTATCCGCCTACTGGAATGCCAGCCCTGTGCATAGCATATTTGGCCATACAGCAGTGTGCAGCACACACAGTCTAAGACATTGTTTAGTGTGTGGGAGCTCATTTTGGCACTGTTTGACAGTTAAGCTTTTGTTTCTGTGAGCTTTATGTTTGTTAGTGTTAGGTAAGGCAAAGCTCCTCAGAAACAAGCAGAGCGAGCAAGAGGAGGATGTTGAGCATGACGGGGAATGTCATGATAGTGGGTTTGTAATGGTTCACACTGGTGAGGGTAATTGCCTCTAAATGTAAGTGCAGTTAGTTATAAATCTAGTTTATTTGCTGTTATTCCATGTTTAAGGAAAGAAATATGAGTAACTATGTTGTTGGCTCTTAAAAAGCAGCAGCACAGACAGCAGAACTAAAACTAAAGTGCTAATATTCAGCATTGAAGGGAAATCAGCAAGTATAATTTCATAGGCATGAAAATATATGTCCCCTGCTCACAAAAACTGGATAAACATGATTGTGCAATAAAGAAGTGTATGATCTTGGAGCATCCAAAGCCTGTTTTTGTTGCAACCCCGCCTTCTAATAAACTATGACAGCTGCTTTAGGCCCTCGGTTGTTCCAGGGCAAAACAGCTTTAATCTGGTTTGGGGGCCATAATGAAATGTGCTGTTCATAAGGTCTGTAACCGTATTAGGAGGAGGGAAACGTGATATTGAGGTGGCCTCCATGGCAACAGCGCCTGGGTCTCTGAGGCCAATGTTTGGGAGGATTTTGAAACAGATTCGTTGGGCTTGAGGGGAGATGACAATGTGGAGGGCGGAATGCTGAAGTAGTTGCATTTGCACAGTGAAAAATCCCTTTGGAAATAAAATTTGAATTCCTCCTCTGATCTTCTGGCTTTACCACACATGAATCCTTGCAGTGGAGAGTCAGTGGTGTCATATTACAAACAAGATATGTTGAATGTATACACAATAAGACTATTGGCAGTAACACATATTTAGGATTCAACAGAGGTGATGAGTTGTTGTCCTGTGCTGCAGTAGTTGTCCACAATAACAGTCTAAACGCGGCAATATTTTTTGCAGTCTCTTTTCTCCTGCTCTTTACCCTTGATTGAGCACACTGTCATAGTCATAGGTCAGTAATATCATGCCCTATCCTTGCTTGTGACACTGAGGAAATGAATGTTCGTCTCAATGTCCTGGACAAGTGTTGAAGGTCTAAAATGAATCTTCCCTGTGGTGTCAGCAGCTTAAATGAGACATTACTGAAAGAATCAGAATTAGAATCAGACATCCAGACAGACAGCATCACTGACACACAAAGGTAGAACAACTCTAAATTGAAATATAATCTGCCCCCAAACCACCCGTTTATTTAACAAAGAAGAAGAGAGTCATCAAAGGGACACAAAATCCTTATCCTGATTGTGGACAACTGGAGAGAAAGGTGTTGCACACAGAAGACTATAATCATCATCTTGATGAACACAACAGACACAAAAAATACTAAAGAGATCCTTCCTGTACCAACAGAAGAAAAAAAAACAGAAAATAATCAATAATCTGTATCATGAGCTTTACCCCAGAGGAAATTAAGTTTTCTTTCAAAAAATCTGCAAGGCTCTGCTCCAACCAGCCATCATTCAATCAACCACATCTTTGCCAAATAGCTGCCCATTGTGCTAAAACCTCCAGCTGGCAACACAGAAAATTCTGTGGATTCTGCCCACAATATCTAGGGAATTAAACTTGGGAGTAGACAAGACAACAGTGTCACAAAATGACATGTTGGTCCTCACTTACATTCCAATAAAACAAACAGGGGGAGACAGTGATGGTTACAATAGGATCAAACTCTGAATAACAGAATTCAACTTGACATATGCAGACTATATATGTTCAAAGCTAGACTCACCTTCTTCCTTTAAAGAAGTTCTAGATACTATAAATTAGCTGTGCTAAGGGCTAACCAGTGTAAGCATACCATCTGATGTATACATAAAGGAAGTGCAGAGAAAAGCACTAGATACCTACTGGTGTACAAGCCTCCAAGCCACTGGTTCAGTTATCAGGTGTTGACTTGGGTAAGAAATCAACACCTGTGAGCTTGTTTCACAAAACACATCAGCTCAGTGGATGATAACATCAGTTTCACAGAGAGGGATTTGCATAATAACAAATTGACATTCATGGACTGTGCCGTCTCCCTGAAAGAAGGGGGGCTTGAAGGTGATGTATTCAGAAAAACTACAGACCAGCACCTCTTGTTTGATTCTCACCATCCACTTGAGCATAAATTGGCCAGAATCCAAACCTTGGACCATTGAGGAGACAAAATAACACCAGGATACAGAGGCACATACAACAGGCAGAACCTGCAGATACCCTGAGCAGACCTTTGTTTAAATCCAAACATCCCTTATGTCTTTGAAAAATACCAGAGGATTTTTGCAAACAACAACATTCTGCTATGTATTTTTCAAACCTGGCAACACACTAAGGCAACGCTTAGTTCACCCAAAGGACAGTAATGTAAACATCTGCAGAGCAACAGATGTAGTGAAGTGCAGCGAGGAGTGTGCAGACCCAACCACAAACAATATGACATGACATAAAAGAGCCAACATATAAGGTCAGGACTCAGTAGTGTTCATTCATTTGTAGTATGAGAAACAGCTTTGAGGACTAAAATATCCGAGAAAGAGAACAAGTTGTTTGAAAAAATAAGGGAGAGAGGTCGACAGGGCACCAGTAGTTTCAATTTTCAAATTATCTCAACAATATCTCAATAACTACTTGATGGATTGCCATGAAATTTTATAAAGACATTCATGGTCCTCAGAAGATGAGGTCTAGTGACTTTTGTGATCCCCCTGATTTTTACTTTAGCAATTTCCCCTTCCTTTAGAATGACACTAGCTTAAAAAAAGGGTCCCTGGAGCTAGTAGGATTTCAGCGCTTGTGTCAATGATGCTTCAGCAGGATGGACATCTGCTGTCATGGAGGCTTGAACCAAGCCTTCAGTGTCAAACACACTCTCCCAGTTAAAACATGATGTCTCTTACCACTGTGCCACTCTGGTTCCCTCTCCATAAAGTCGGCTTTTTCTGTCAGGAGAGCATCTCAACATATCTTTGAATCTATCTCACTTCTGTCGCCCCTTAATTTTTCCCCCCAATTTGTCAACACATGACTTTCTTCTCATTCCTTCATTTCAAGTCCCTCTATCCTTTTCTCACCAGCCGAGCTAATATCACTCTTATCACTGTCTGTTAAAAGTAGTATTTCAGTGATTTGTGTCCGACCCACCACCTGAATCCAGTTTGGGTTTACATCAGTCAGTCAGTGAGTCAGACAGACAGACAGACAGACAGACAAACTCACTCAACATGAGCAAGCTTACTGAAGGAGCAAAACAGTAGAGTTTGAGACAGAACTATAAAGCTGACAGTTCTCAGAGTTCTCTGTTAGAGAGAGGCGAGGTGTTGTAGAGAGTTATTGCTTTGAGCAGGGAAGATTTCCTGTATCTGTCCTGAGCAAACCTGAACTAGTCTGTTAGAAAAAGCAGGGGTGGAGCCAAATCCGAATATGGTATTTAGAAAAGCACAAATAGTGGATTTTTACAAATATTTATTTCATACAAATATTTTAAAAACTATTTGTTTTTGGGAAGAAAAAGAACCTGTCAAATAACAGCATGCAGGTCAGGACACTTAGGTCCCAATCATATGCCCAGCACAGAGCGGCGCTAACCACAGCGCAAGTCTCTTTGCTATTTTAAGACTAACGCAGTTGTCATTTTCAAAATTCAAAATAGCAATGGCACTTATGCCAATTAGTGCGCCCATGGGCGTGTTGGTCTAAAAATAAGGTGTGGTGAGGCACATTGTTGGCGCATTGCTATCTTGAGGCAGCAGAGAGCATTTGCGCTATTGACCAACAAAAACTTGGTCTACAGTCAATGGCGTAATATTTCACTGTTATTTTAAGGGTGCGTTATATAGTATGCACCTACACAGTTGGGTGCACAACATACACTCTGCCTGTTGCACACACAGGATGTGCAGCAGCATACACACATGCAAAAGGTCACAATGAAAAGGATTACAATGTGAAAGATTATTATTGTGAATATTAATATAGTTTAAAAAATTGTGTCATAATGCTTATTCATAATATTTATCAGAATTAACTAATCACAGAAATGATGGATTAAGTTGTTTAATTATTTGACCAAATTATGACAATACACTTGGGCATTTAAACAGGCAGACAACAACGGATCAGAGACAGATCGACTTTCCTGCTTCATCGGTACATGACATGAAGAACACATGAGGAAATAAATGAGGTGAAAACAATTAATAAACTAACAAAGGGAATAAATCTGCACAGCTTCCATATTCTTATATATATTCTTTAACATTTTTGAGATCACAGTGATCAAGTTTCCATACTTGCAATTAAAACTCTGCTGATTTGACCTGTTACTCCATGACTGAACAAAACGATTTTAAAGAAACTAAAACTGTAATTTAAAAAAAATTAAACCTTTTCAAAAAGCAAATGAAGATAAAATTGCAGCAAATTAATTAACAGGATCTTAAACTGGTGGTCTGTGGCTGACCACAGGAGGGTCTAGCGGCAGCAGGGGCTAGTGTGTGCATTATGGATCGTGCACTTTTTGCACACGCTCTGCAGAGAAGCGCTCCCTCTTACTATTTGGCAAATGCACCATCATAATAGCAATTCGCCAAGGTGCAAGCACACCTGGCTCTTAAAGGGAATGGAAGATGACACTGTGATTGGTTTATTGCATGTTACACCGAAAACACACCTATGATTAATTAGGAGACTAAGTCCAACCCCTTTGAACCATGCGCCTGGCACATTGACCATTTTTCTGCCGTTAAAATAGCAAAAGTGGATTTGGACACACCCTAAATGCAACTGCGCTATGCGCTTCAGACCCTGTGCTTTAGATTGTTAAAAGAGGGCCAATAGTGTAGCAAGGTTACATAACTGTCTCTGTCTCTCCTCTGCTCCTCTCAGACCCAGAGTTGTACTGAAAGTCTGAGGTGTACAAGGTGGAACGGAAGGAAGACAGCACAATCCTCTGTAGAGCTCCTGTACTACTCTCCACCATTTCAGATAGAGCACTGCCCAGTTGGACAAACTGCGGTCTGCCTGTCAGGTAGTCAGTAATCCAGGAGATGGTGGATGTGTCAGCTCTCATCACCTGAAGCTTCTCCCTCAGAAGCAGTGGCTGGATGGTGTTGAATGTACTGGAGAAATCAAGAAATGTGATTCTCACAGTCCAACCAGTTCCATCCAGATGCAAGTGAGCTCACTGCAACAGGCAGATGATGGCATTGTCCACTCCCAGATGAGGTTGGTAGGCAAACTGCAGGGTCCAGCAATGATTTCACCTGTGGTCTAAAGCCTTGTTTATAGTCATGTGAGACACTTTGGCATGGGAATCTGCAGAAGGCAAACAACCTACAAGTATGCATAAAGGCCTTCCTCCCTTCTTCTTACTGCTCCATATAATGCCCCTGTCTGCCTGAACAATCCTGAGGCCAAGTACAGCCGCACTATAGTCCAGGAGGTGCAAGTGCAGCCATGTCAAAATACTGTACTCATGGTATTCCCTCTGGGTCTTAATCAGTGCACCAAACATGTCCATCTTATTGTCCAAGAACCTCACATTCCCCATGATGAGTACAGGAAGAGAAGGTTTATGTTTCCTCTTGTTCACTCAGCTTCAGCTCTGCAACCCCGGTGTCACCTCTGCATCTCCTCCGAAATTTCAGGTCTCTCTCTGGACAGTAGCACGGGTTTACTGAACATGATGCGTGAGTAAACAATGACCTCAAGCCTCTTCTTCTTCTTTAGATTAGGCAGACTACATGCTGCAATGGTATATTGCTTCCCTCTATTGTTTGTTATTGCTGCTCCTTTTGACAATTCTTTATATTTTGTTGTATAATCCAATACTATACAGATGGTAATTTCTATTCTGCACTCATATGCAGCATTCTTTGCCAAGTAATCTGCTTCCTTATGCTGGTACCTAAATAAAACCCACCTCATACCCTGCCTTGAGAATTCTGTATAACATTTGATAAACTGTCAATATATCAGGTCTGGACATGGATTTGATTTCTCATATTGTAGTTAAAGCTGCTGCTAGATCATGGCATATGACTCAGATGTGTGGTTTATTGTCCTCTACCCACCAAAGTGCCCAAAATATTGCCAGCATCAAAGCTGCGAATACTGACATCTGATCTGAATCTCTATTTTTTTAAATTCACTTTTAAATCCTTAATTCAGCAGTGATTACTACAAATGCCACTTTCCCACTCTCTGGATCCTTTGATCCCTTTCCTCCTTAGATTTTAGCTTATTTCAAAAGTTGATTTTCTCACTCTTCCCTGGAATCCCCAATGTTGATCTAGCAGGCATTTGTTGGAAATGTTTCACCATGTCCTTTTATTTTCATCAAGTATTTCAATCCAAGTTTAGGTCATCTATTTTTCAAGGGCATCTCTCCCATTTCTATGAACAGGGCAGGTATTGGCATAGTATGAAATGCTCTACTACATATTCTCTGGGCTTTAGCTTGTACTATACATTTTAAATCACGGTAGGAGGTGCTGATCCATAAGCATCCATAATTAATAACTGATCTAGTCATTGCTCTATATATCACCATTGACTCTCTGTCAGATAAGTCACTTCCAACCCTCACCTGTTGCATAAAAAATTCTTAATCCAGTTAGACATTGTTCCTTTAATCCAAGAATCATATAGTGCAGTTAATAACCCTTCCTTCCATGTACACCTTTTGTCAATGCCAAGAAAGACTGCCACTAACGTTTCTTTATTTGCTATACTTCATTTAATATCAATGTCTAGATTCGGGACAGAGTCCATTGTTGAGTGCCCCTACCCAAATCCACTCTGATATGACTGTAGCGCCCTTAGCCTAAATTACAAGAAGAAACTAATGACACCTACACTCCCTAGATTCGGAGAGTTGGACCCCTAAATCAATCAATTGAGAGAGAAAGTTGACAAAGTTGACAATTTATTGTTACACAGTAATAATCTTTTGCAGTGCATAAAAAAAATAAACAAAAATAGAGCTCTTTCGTAAGAAATAAATAAATAAATGTCCCCTCTTCTTTCTGTGAAGATAAATGTTCAGTTCAGTCCAGTTTCTAGTGCTACTACTGCCCGGGTAGATTTATGTTTGTGATTCTTATCTGAGAAGAGAAAAGTGAGATGATGTCCAGACCGGAGTGGATCCCACAGCTAGCCATACTGTGCACCTTCCCATCCCGATCGACAATCCTTCCTGGCTCGCCACTGAACCACCAAAGTTCGGAATCTCAATTCCTAGTCCACATCGAAAAAATGATCTACACGTAGAGTGCAGAAAACATATCTATTACCCTTTAAAGCAATCACAAAGCATCAATTTATTTTCTCTTATTCTGAAAATGTCCTAAATATACCCAGATACAGGATATATAGTGTGCAATTAATGTAAATAAAACTGTAATGTTATTCATTTACAGTACATTAAGAATTTTTAACACAATTATTCATCACGAACTTAAATTATTCAATTTAAGCAACTTATGACTCAATCGCTATTTATACTTTTGAACAGATCTATCAATCAATATTTTTTTTAACCATAACTCAATATCTTTTTAACTGTTTTAAGTGTAAATAACAGTATTTCATTACCTTTTTTCAACATCAATACATGAGAACCGTAATGCAATGAAACACATTACAATTACCATAAAATAACAATTAGAAAAATCAAACATCTTATTAACATAAACGAGCATCATTGCTGTCTGTTTCTCTCATTAGCTCACTGTACTGGCACATTAGCTTAGCCATACTGTTAGCATTCCCATCAGAAGTACTATCTTAACTAGAAAATTCCTGCAGCAGAAATTTTGAGAGTGACACGGGCCGGTGCTGGTGGGTCATGTGTGAGGAGACCCAGCAGCTGATGGGGAACAGTTATCAGGGAGGAGCTGATGGTGTTTGTGTCATTGATGCTCTGTTATGATTTCAGCGGTATGGCCGTTAATTATTAGTGCTGATCAATAATTACACTTAGTGTGTTTGAAACATGAAAATATATATAAACATATATATAATTCTAATAATACTATACATTACATTGACTTTTAAGTCATGATGTGGAGTCACAACATGTACATAATAAATATAATTTATGGGTTTTCTACATCATTAGGAGCACATCTGTACATTATGAATACATTTCTTAATACATTTCAAATATTGAAACGGAACACACCTTAGACCAACAGTTGTTTTTCATGTGTTTATTTATATGACAATCTACCCTTTCACCGTCAAATGTGATTAGAGAAACTGCCCCATAAAAACCTTTTACATGGACAAAATGACAGAAACTTTAGGAGGAGCAGCAGAAGTGGGATGTCTCTTATGGCACAGACAGAGGAGGGAAATTTGGCTGCAGGGTGATCGTCTTGCATGTTCTCTGAAAATACACAAAAACAAAGAAATCAGTAAGACAGACAACATTATGGTAGCATGAATTAACTCAATTTAAACTCATCTACATGGATAAATTTATAAATGCTCCTTACTTGTATACACACACACACACACACACACACACACATATATATATACATATACATATATACATATATATATATATATATATATATATATATATATGTATATATACAACCAGCAAGTTTTTTCTTGATGTGAAATGACACAGGCATATATCAGAAGATAATAAGAGGATGTAAAAAAGGCATGGTGTGGAAATAAATATTTCTCAGCTTTTATTTTCCAGTCAAAATAATATGCTTGAATAAAAGTAACTTTAAGACAAAATTTGCTGCAAGGGGTATGAATCATTTCAGGCTTGACTGTATGTATATAGTCCAATAGATAGTATAATATAGATATGAAACAATATGTACGTAGTTCTCCGGGTGTGTAACTTACAGTCAGGTGTTTATATGAACAGTAAAAGAAGGTTGTTTTTTTATCTCACCGAAAAGGATTTCTCATAGCGGACTTTTATTTGTAATAAAATAATCTGAATACTTCTTCAACCAACAGCATTACGTTACTACACTAACAGTATTTACAGCACGAAGGTCAGTTTTAATCTGTGATATCATCTACCTGTTTGGCCAGTGAGCCTCACTGCCGTTCAAATACACCAGACTCCTTTGACAGAAAGACTAAATTTACTTAGCAGAGCACAGATCTACCACACAGTCTCTTTTTTGGCGTTAATGTGAGGTACTTTGCTTCACGAAGGGATCTGATAACTTCTTCAACCGCTGAAACTCACCCAGTCACACACACACAGACTAAGCAGCTAGCTGCGCTCCAGCAGCACCTCCCGTTGTCTTACCATCTTAAATGTGTGTTTTTTTCAAAGGAGTCTGGCGCTGCTATATAGCGCTGCTATTTTCGGTTAACGTAAACAAAACGGACCTTACTTTTCAACAGAGAAGGTCTATCTCGATACAAATCATATTAATGATGTCCTCAAACACTTTTCACATCACTCTGAACGTGACAGAAGCAAACTCAGCACTTTAATGGACGTTGACAGCACACTGAGTCACAGTTCAGCTATATGTATACTGTTCTTGCTCAGCACCGACTGTATATTTTTTGTACATATTAATAATTTATTCCCAAAAATATGAGAGAATAATGTCTAGATTTAAGAATAATGTAGGCTAATGCTACTAAGATAACAAAGTTGAAGAGAAAAACATTCACTTACCTCAATAAGATGACTTTTGACTTTGTGGTTGGTGCAGCGCCCTCTGATTCAGGCAGATTAGCTAGCACACAGCTCCGTGCACATAGCTTCGCACACACCGGGACACTCACACGCACGCCCGCAGGCACGCCCACACGCAACCCCACACACATACATGGAGATTTACTCTGCTCCCCATAGCAACCCGTGCATGTGTGCGTCCTCGTACGCGTGCGTGTGTGTGTTGGTGTGTAAATTTGTCAAAGTAGCTAAAAACGTTAGCTCCGTGAGCCTGTCAAAAAAGGCATTTTTGTGAAGGAACCGTAAGTCCTATCAGAAATCTGAGCAGACCAGGGCCACCACAAGAGCTTTCTGCACAATATTTGTGATCTTCAAGTCCCTAGACTCAAAAATGTTGACAGGAGAGCAAGAGAAAAAAGGGTGTCAGTTCAGCTCTTCTCCTGAAATGTCCTCCTTAATGGGACAGTTGGCCGGTAAACCCTTCACAAAAGGGCTGACAGTTCAAATTCTGTTTGTGTCTGAGCTACAGTTGGTGATTTAAATGACAGAGCACAAGCGTGCCTACTACTGTGGAAAAAATTATTTGTGTAGACCAAAATATGTGGCTGAAAGGACGATTTATCCAGAAATTTTTCAGAAAAATTTAAACAGCTTCTTCCACTCTAAGCGATGACATCACGCACTCTAGCACTGAACATTCCAGCAATACACACTAATGTTAAACTCAATTTATCTAAAATTGCACATGAAACTTTAAAAGTCACAGATCAAAAAGTATAAAATATACTCAAAAAGTTGAATACAAGTTTAATAGCTGACAACCTTCTGAACATTTTAAAGTTTGAATGAAGTCTGTAGCTCAAAGTATGGCGAAGTAGTTGAAGCTTGAAATCAGCCCTAAAATGTGGATGTTTTTTGACCCCTCCCCATTCATTTCCTATGGGAAATTTCTCGCAGTTTTTCTATATCTTCACCAAAAGTCATAGCACACCATTCCCGAACAAACCGCACGTTTTGATGTATAATTCGCATGGGTTTTCTCACAGTTGCGGGACAAGTTACGTGCCGAAATTTTGTACGGGAGAGGAATAATAAGAAGTGGAAGAAACATGACGAATAACAGCCCGAGTCACTACGCTCCATTGCTATTGCATAGCTATGGAGCGTAGTGACTCGTGCAATACCCCGTGTCACTAATTAGCTAGCATTAGCGCTACTCGCGGTTAGCTAAATTAAGCTAGCAATCTTTTAAATGTATTTTCCACCATTCAAAATGATAGATACAGCGCCAAAGTGGTTTCAAACATTAGGAAACACTTCTCTAACTCCGACTGCTTTTATATTAATGACTAAATCCAAGTTATTTCCATACCACAATATACATTACAAACTAACCACAAGGCTTAGCCTCTAGCATTTACCCACCATGCTTACCGGAGTTTCTTTTCGAAGGGCTCACTAGTTGAAATGGCTCCTCTCTTACAGTACAAACTCATCCTAACAAGCAAAAGACCTGTTAGATAATATTTTAATATTATGAATAGTTAATTTAAAACTTAAATGTATTTTCTTACCAATATTCACCAGCTCGGTTATAACGTGACTCCCTAATCAGTGTCTCGGGTCAGAGTGAGAGTGAACTTGATCATGAGTAAAATGCTGATGTGCCCCCTAGTGGTGTGGCACGGTAACACTACTAAACTACAAATGGTTTAGTAACCATGTGGGTTACATGACACAAAATAATCCCTTTTTTCTAGCATCTCCACAAGTCTGTCTGTTATCATTTGTTCCATAATTTTGCATAATACAGAGGTCAGGGAAATGGGCCTATAATTAGTGTTATTCAGCTCCTTCTTGGGTATAACAATTGGGATTAGTACAGCATTTTTCCACTCCTTAGGAAGACAAGCAATCTACTATACATTATTGATTAGGGCTAGTATTTAGCACCAGCCCTCCACTTCATTTAAATAGTTGATATCCCAGTCCATCTCTACCTGGAGTGGTGTCTTTGCCGATTCATAGCTCTTTTCAATTCTTCTAATGTGAAAAACGCATTGACAGCACAAAAATTATCCCAATTAATTTGTAATTGATGCAGTTGTTTGAATAATATCTCCCCATCTGCTTCTCCTGTTTCCTCATTTACACTGTCTGAACTTTTTTTTTTTTTAATTCTTTTGCCAACATATTTGCTTTTTCTCTATTTATAGCTTCAACAACATTGAGGTGGAGGACAGGAATTGTAGACTGCTGAAATAGTCCTGTCATTCTATAAACTAAATTCCAGATCGTTTTTATGGGTGTCTCAGGTCATACTTAATATAGAAGTCCCTCCAACTGTTTTTCTTTGATTCTTTTGTTACGTGTTTATCTTGGCTCTAAGTCAGTTGTTTTCAATAGCATAGCTCTCTAGAGGATGTTTTCATTTAAACTTTTTTTATCCTCTTGGCAGAATTTTTTTCTTGGGTATAGTCATAGATGCAGCTGACCATATTACCTTAGTTAGTGAGGTATTCCAGTTGTCTAACCCTCTCTCTCATTTTCTACCATTGATATTTCTGTATTCACATTTCTCTCAAATTCTATCCAATCTTCCCTTTTAAAATTAAGTCCCAAGGACAGATTGATTGAGTGCTCAATTAAGCATCTACCAAATCTGCTTATTATTGGCACATGATGGCTTACCATTGCATTCTGATCCATTACTTTCCACCCACTGATTAATTGCAAATTCCGCTGATGTAACTGTGTTATCTATAGAGGATGAAATTGCCCATCTTGTTCTAAACCATGTTGGTCGATGATCATTTAATATGCCTAGATTGTTCTTATCTATAAAATCTTCCAAAACTTGTTGGTTTTCATCTTTCCTCTTACCTCCCCATAATTCATTATGGCATTAAATTCCTTACCCAAACTACTGGTACTCCAATCTTTAAATTTTTATTACTGAAAACAACTTTCTTCTAGATTAATGCAGGGGTTATAGAAATTAATAATAGTGATTTTCCCTGTATCAGTCCACACCTCCATTGTTTCATACTCCAATTCTTTTTTTATTTTAATTTCCTATACTGAACTCCATTTCTAATAAATATTGCACAAGCGCCTCCTAATTTGGTCTTTTATTTCACATTCATACCCTAGCATTACAAAATCTAATCTTGGTTTTAACAATGTCTCCTCCATGCATATTATTTCTGGCTTTTCTTTAAGTTCATCTAAATTTTTTGATATTCTTGTACATTTGCAACTAAACTTATGGCATTCCATTGCATAATGTAAAACATTATGCGGGTGGCACTAATCATCATCATAATCTCCATCTCTGCTTATCATTTCTGCTTTCTCAGCCATACCCAGGTACTGACTCCCATTTGCCCTTTATCTTTCACTGTCCTGGGAGTAAGTAAATTCCCATATCTCCTGTGGTTTTATTCCCTTAAAGCCTAGAGGCCACATTTGATATTTTGTTTTACACAGCTGACTTACAAATAATATAGATTATTCCATTTGTAAAATAGTAGTACATACCACTTAACCAATCTCCATTTTTAAGTTTTTTTTTATAGTTTCAGGGAACTGACAGAAGAAAATCCAGGATCTGCCTTAGCTTTAATTCGATTTTATAGTTCTCTTCACTGTTTTGCTCTGACCTCATTGCTTTACCTGTATCTTGGGACTTCTCTCCCCCTTTGTCTCAATCTTGTCTTTTAGGTCTGCTTACAATGTTCCTTTCTTCCTGGGTCCCAGCCCCATCCCATCCACCTCCCATGGGTATGGGCTGGCTCTGATTTATCACCAACAATGTTGAATTTCTACCAGTTCTGCAAGATTCAAAATCCCCACTGATTTTCTTCCTTTTGCAGAAGACTAAGCACTCGACTTCTTCCTTCTGTACACCAAACAAGCACTTCAGTGCTGCAGGTCTGCTCCAGATGCAGCATTTACTTGACTGGTAACAATTTCTATCAATAACCTGGTACAGCAGTCAACAACAAGTAGCGTGAGAGTACCGCTACCAGACCTATACAGTCCATCAGCAGATGCTCTCACATTCCACTCCCCACCCAAACCACCAGTTACCAAGTCCAACAGTCTGTAATCCAAAGTCAAAGTCACTTAATCCATAAACAAATCAATTCTCTTCTGCCCCCTCATGTCTCTCTGTATGGCTCCCTGTTACAAAGAGTGTAGGAAGTAACAGTCCAACCACAAGAAAAATTGCAAAACAAAAAGTAGCTCAGTCACTGAAAAGAAATAGTTGAAAAAACACACACAAACAAGAAAATTAAAAGAAAAAAAAATCAAACACTCAACAAGAGCTGCTGCAACAGGCTGCCACCCAGCACGGCGCCATCTTGCAAAATATATTAAAAAGAAACAAAATCTTTGCTGTCTGTAATCTGGAGCATTTGTCAACATTTAATAGCATTTTGAAATGACATGCCAGATGCCTTTTCAAAAATAAAACCCATAACTCAGGGATGTATGATAAAGCTGTGAAGATTTGAAGAGTATTTCAGTATTGTTGAAATAACCACATCAGTTCATGATATTGCACTCCAATTTAGTCATAGAAGCATTAACACGTTACATAAAGAAACTGGAGCGGCCTTGAGACTAGGCTGATGGACAGAAATGGCTTCATTCTTATAGTTCTTGTCAATCACATACTGTAGATCTCTTTGTTGCTTAGTTTGCATGGGATTCTTTTTTCCCTTTTTTTTTCTTTTTCTTGGTGAAGACAGACTCAGTAAGTCGGTCACAACGTGTCCCATTTGCTTCGAAGCCAGCAAGTTTCCATTGTCCTCCTTTGTTCCTCCTGGAGAGATTTGCATATAATGGGCTACCCCATTTGAACCAAAATTGGTTCACATTTTTTGGACATGTAATTATCTTGTGCTACAAAATAGCGAGATTGGCTAAAGAAACAGCTGTTTGTGAAGCACAGATGCCATTTAGTTTGATATACAGTTTTGGCTCATTTAGTATTGCTGGTACTAGACAGCACTATTTACAAGATAATGCTTGTGTTACTTTTTTTTTAAATCAACAAACCCCACGCCAGTGTAGTTTATTATAAAACTCTGCAATTCTATTTTTACAGTATATTTACTCAAGCACTGTATATAAGGCAATTTTCTACATTTTTCTTATTGTCAACAAATCTCATGTGCAGAGTGAAACCAACAATTCTACTTAGTATTGTGTATTGTATTCCTCTGTGCCATTGACCTCTGCTGTTTTCCAAAAACTAATAAAAACACATCAGTGAGCCACACCATTGCACTGGGCGACATCCCTTCACCACAAAGACAATTATTACAGTAGTTTGTTTAGATATGGCTCCAAAGAGTAAAAATGGCAATCATTTTTTCAGTCTCCAGAGAGTAGTTCCGTGTATGCCAAACGCCATCGTGCATGCACAACACTTGCTGTATTTCATATCACAACCTCTTGACTTTGTGTACTTTGTCTTTGTAAACTTTAGTAGAAAGTCAAGAGGTTATGATGACAACAAGCTAGTGAAGCACTAAACACTGCTATTGGTCTGAAGCCATTTCTAAACAAACTAATGGACATACTCTTCACGGTGAAGGAACATCCAGTGCAACAGTGTGGCTTATTGATATGTTTTTAACAATGGAGGTCTACAGCACAGAGGAATAAGATATATCAGACTTTAGATACACAGTAATTATAAGTAGGATCATTTCATTGTTGGTTTGGCTCTGCACATTGTTGACAATAAGAAAAATATAAAAAATTACAGCCTTGTCCTTTAGGTAAGAATATGAAAGGACTTTTACTTGAAACAGTAATGTGTAATGTAGAATTCTTGCTTTTACTTCAGTAAATGATCTGCTTACTTCTTCTAATCGCTGCTAAAGGCATGTCGTGTGTTGAGCAGACATATGTGGTTCTGTGTAGTTGATGAGCTGAAAAAATTGTACTTACTGTACTTTGTTCTTTGGAATTAATTAACATGTCACCCGAGGAAAAGGTATGTCTCATTTGGGTCTTTTCTTCAAAATGAAGTGATAGTTGACAGAACACTAAAGTATACTCTAGCTCATGAGAGACAGACCACTTATGAGAAAAGTATGACATCTGCATTGCTATGGCAGTGCAGCGCAATGCTAACAGGGGAACTTAAATGTTCTGCAAGGAAATTATGCTAATGTATGCAAGTTGTTGTCAAGAGTAATTACAGAAAAAACAAAATAGGGGCCTTGAAAGGGAAAGAATAAAAACACAAGCAAAGTTAATCAGCAGTGGCAATGCCTCATTTAGCTGCAAAGAATGGACAACAATGCTATCATGAACTATTTCACTCCAACATGATACAAATATATGAACAGAAAAAAAGAACCCACTTCTATACTTCTGTTATATCTGATGTTCCAGTGTACAGTGTGAAACAAACAGAGCAGAAATTTTGACATGTCAAAGCAGGGAAAGAAAACGTGCGATTAATAACATTAATGACCACATTCTTGACCCTGGTACAGTTCTTGATGGTTCACCTGTAAGGCTTCCTTCGACACTTGAATGAACTGAGCCATCGTTTATTTAATGTATTCATTTCCACCTGTGTGTTTCCTTCTATAACAAGTCAAAATGGCTGCTGTGAAAAAGGTTCATATAATACAAAACTGTCAACCGTCATACTACCATAGTTCTGTACTGTAGTTCGGTCACGTTATAACACCTGAGCCAGTTCAGTGAAGAAGGCCATGGAATAAGGTCAAAAATATCTGGAAAAAGATAGTGAATGAGTTTAGAATATTTCATATAACATATTTCACAGATATGTTCCCAAGGTTAAAACTTAGTCAGATTTATCCCTGCTTGAGTCAAGATATAAAAGATGATAAGTTTTAGATAAAAGTTATCTCTTGACCTTGGAAACTGCAGTCGACAAAGTAGCTCTAGCACTTGTCTCACACACTGACACAGTCATATGGTATCTTTGGATTGAACAGCAGGTTATTGTCTCATCCAATACTAATGTGCCACCTTCTTAAATTTCAAGAGCTGTAGAAGGTGTTCAAATGCAAATATTTGCATCTACATCAAAGCCAGTGCTTCGTCAAAGATCTCACCTCAGTGCCTTCTCAAAGATCTCACCTCTACACTGCATAATATTTCAGCTCCCACTAAAGCAGATTTTTATACAGTTGGACTTGATTTGAAGTGGACTCCAGCTGCTGTGGAGCAGAGGTTATTGGGGCTTTTTGATGTTACAGCAAGCTGTTTTTTTGGGGGGTGGGGGTTGCTTCGTAATGCCTCTGCGAAGGCACAAACATCTAAACACTCGCTTTAATGCAGATTCATTAAGTAATTTTAGGTAATTACAGGAAAGGAGGGCAAACGGTGCTGTTGAAAGGGAGGAGAAAAAAAAAGAAATATTGCACCTTTATTCAGATAAATGATCTCCAGCATGACCTTTGCTAGACAGAACATGAAAACGTTCTTTGTGGCGTGATAGGAATGAGAAAATTAAGCCAAATTAAAAAACCATGTACAACATCTTAATACTGAGTTATATGGTCTTCCTGCTCCTACTGTTAGCCATTCACTATTAAACCCATGCTCTTTAATTCTGTGCAGTTTACAGTGAATTAATAATTATTCTTTTCTTTCTCCATCTTAAAACTAGAGTAGAACCTCGTATTGTGGTTGAGAAAAAGACACATTTAAATTGCTGCCCTCCTTGTTAGTCCCCTGTGATTCACCACAGAGATAATAAAATCAGTGAGGCATCACTCAGTAAATCATATTGATGGCTTACAATAAGTCAGCGGAGGTGTGGAAAAAACAATTTACAGAGAGAGGAAGATGATGCAGATAGGTGCTCCTATCAGAAAGATAAAGCTTGGGGAGACTGGCGAGAGAAAGAGAGAGAGAGAGAGAAAGAAAGAGAGAGAGAGAGAGAGAGAGAGAGAGAGAGAGAGAGAGAGAATCCCAGAGTCTAAAAACACAGACTCCCTCAGGAGGAGCGAGTGGATAAAAAGAAGGTGGAGCAGTGCGGCATGGCTTGAGAATCAGGTGGTGAGGCTTCAGCTTACGGGTTGCTTGTACTTGAACACAACAGATGGTGCTAAGTGTTGAATGTTGAAAAACAGATGAACCAGTAAACTCATTAAGCCTGGCTCGTGGGTCAGACGCAGCATGCCAAGAATGAGAGAGAACACTCGCTCCCCCCAAAACCAAGAAATCTGTGGGGAGAAAATAATTTTTAATCAGTGTGTGTTACTGAACTTCACGTTAACACAAACTGTTCAAACTTTGCAGCTACCAAAGTATCATTTCACAATTATTCAAGAATTGTTCTATCTATACAGTCATTTCTGTCAAAATGGCATGATCTCCCTCTATCTTTCTGACATTTTCACTTGGGCTTGAACACTAATCACTATACCCCCAATCCCCCCACTCATCATGAAGCTTTCACCAACTCATTTGTACTTGCAGGCTTCTCCCTAGCAATGCCATTTATGCTAACCAGAACACAAAACAGTTAATTAAGAGCAGTGAAAGACTTCATGTTGCTGGGTCCACCCCTAATATTTCCAGCAAGCCATCTGTAAGCCTATGTGATATCAAGCAGCCATGTTCTTAGCACAACTAAAGCGATTCTTAATTGCATGCAAATAAGAATGACCCAAGTTCGAGATGTGAAGCAACAAATTCTGCTCATCACAAGGCTCAGCATAAGAACTAAATGCAGCCTAACAATGTACTTCACTAAGGGCGTCTTAATGAAATGTCTTGTGTTTGTGGAAACTCATTGAACGCACTAGAAAAACTTCTGCATGTCAGAACACTCCAAAGTGTCATTAAAGTTGTATGATTCATGTTTGGAGTCAATCCTGCAATCCCTCCTCTTATCGTCCATTTTTCATCTTGAGCTCCAAAAAACTCTGTCTCCAATCCTTCAATCCCGAGTCAGGTCTGATCTGTTGCTCTCCACTATTCCCTTACCTCTTTTAGCCATCTGTCACAGTAGGGTCCTCGCTGCCAAGCTTCCCCTTTGAAAAGATTTTAAAGCTCATTCTGTCACATACTCAACATTTTCCTGGTTAAATTAACTATTTCTTAGTTAGTTCTACCATTTTTATAGATCCAGATAATATAGAAGTCCACATTCATTCTTTAATTTGTCACCCAGAGTAATTTTAATATGCACATGCTGCTGTACCATTTTACTTTTTGTGACTACAATTACCTCCATAGACAATTAAATCTTGAATGGAGAATTTTACCACCCTTATTCAGAGATATTTGTATTGTAAAGCATATGAAATATGTTATAATAATTGTGTGTCGTGTGGAGTAGCAGGGATGGACCAAAAGAGAGACCGAAAAGCAGGGTCTTTATTCTTGGGACTGGGCAGGCAAAGCAAAAGATGGCTAAAAGGCGAGGCACAAACTCAACAGAACAGAGGATCCAACAAAGACTCAACTGAAAACCAGATCTTAAATACAAACTAAACTAATCAGGGAATAGGGAACAGGTGACTAGACACAAGGGCAGGCTGGAAGTGATTGGCCAAGTGAAACGCAGGGAGCAGGACAGGGCTGATGAGGTAATGCATCAACACAGGAGGAGAAAATACAGGGAAACTAACTATAAACATCCAAACCCAGGCAAGACAGAAAACCCAAAAGAACAAAAACATAAAGAGTCCAAAAAACAGAGAGAAAGTCCAGGCAGGATGTGACATTGTCCTACAAAGGATAAACAAAGCAACTACATATTTAGTCGAAGTTGAGACATGAATATTACATTTGCAATAATACAAAACAGAGATTAAAAATCAAACCAAACCTGCAATAAAGAGGTGGAAATTACCAATTACTTTGCCGATTCTAAAAATTCAGTTAAATTCAAAGAATCATAGTCACTTTATAGTTTGTTTGTTCACACAGTTTATAAGTCACATCATCATTCAAATGCACCTCAGTATGTGTATTCATTCATCGCTCATCACTGATCACTGTTGTGAGGTCTAACTGTAGGCTGGCTCAGTAATACATGGGCTGTAGAAGCTGCTGTCATACTGTCACAAAGACTATTGACAGCTAAAGAAAGCAAAATCAAATTCACTAATTGATTTTTCTCTGTAATGTTTAAATGAAAAATATCTATTTTGATGAAGTGAGACCTTTGTTATTCAATTTTTTCCACATAATTAATTGAAGTAGTAGCTAAATCCAATCATGATGGCAAAAAGTATCAGTAGCTGCTGTCAAAACTTTTCACTACTGGGATTCATGCTAGTTGGTGTGCTTAAGCGATGTGCTTAAGCTATGTTTTACTTATTTTAACAGACAGCCAAGCAGAAACACATTTACTATATGAAGTGTGAACTGTAAATAATGGAAAATGAATTATATTTTCTTCAATAAACTGGTTAAAATGGACAAGAAAAGCTGAAAGATCAAGTGCAGAGTACAGTATCTGAATTATTTACATCTAAAAAGGCATAACCTTTTTATCTTTTACACAGCTTACCAGACAGCCTGAAAACCTCTAACCATTTTTTCTCAACTTCACTGCTTCTGTTGTTGCTGTTCTCTGTCTTTGTAGGACAGAATATAGATGTTTATTTTTTTTCCCTGTATCATATATCCAAATAGAAAAACAAATTTAGGAAACAGATACAAAGATTGTCCAACACAAAGTGATTTATTTTAGTCAATATCATATTCCCAGTTTTGAGAGACATGTCATTTTTATATGTTTTTGAATGCAGAGGCCTAAAAATGTGACTTACCAAGAGTCAGTCATTTGGTTCCCCTCCACATTTGCAATGAGATTCAAATTTTGCACTTAGCTATTAACTGCAGGCTTATTCAACCGTGAATACGAGTGCTTGGGGGCTTGTTATCTGAATGATGTATTGATTCCTGTTGCACCGTCAGCTCTGTGTTTTCTGTCACACCTTAGTGAAGACAGAAAAATGATTATCGTATGTAAAATGAGAATGGTACTGACATGGCTATGAACAACGATTCCCATGTTGAGCATTTCATGGAGGATGGATTAATAATACATAAAAAAAGCAGTGTTTAAATGACTGCAAATCACTTCAGTATGGAATGGATGGCAATCAGAGGCTTTAGTCATGAGTATTTTTTTATGAATCCATTTGCACACCCTGGATTTCACTGTGAGGGTTTAAGTCGAAAATAGAAAATGGTTTTGAAGCATAAGCAGCTACTGTGTTGAGGAGCAAAACATAATTTACAGCCCTGTCTGTGATACATCCATATCAGAATATGCAGCCGCAAGTTTAGTTTTTATTTTGCATTTTGTGTGCATCCCGATATCTTTTTATATTTAGTTGGCAGCCCACTGTGCACGGCATTCTGGGACAACAAATATGCCATGTTTTTGTCTATGATTATTACAACCCCATGAAAACAGCCCCTAAATAGCACACTGCTCCAGGATGAATAAAAGTTTGTAAAAATCCTCCTTGACCTTTGCCAAAATGCTTTAAGGTAGGCCTTTAAAAGCATTGAATTGTTATTGTCCCAGAGATACAACACTGTGCTTGATTAAACATTCTGTTTAAATTCCCCTGCGTTATCATGAATGGACCCCTCCTCCTTATCGTCTCATGCCAGTCCCCTCTATAAATATTTACCCCAGAAAGTTGCGCCTGCAGAAGAATACCAATTCTATGTCAGTAGACCTTCATGCCAAGGGGAAGAAGTGTGTGGCATGCTGCTGAGTATTGGATTAACAGCAAGTAAATTAATACAGCATCTGTTTTTCCTCTCATTCACTCAGCTGTAATATGTTTATATTCACTTTGTACATGTGTTCCAACTGCATTCCCATCTGTGCTGATATACTATGTATTCGTTTGAGTATTTTGGGCCATGGCTATCAGTGGGATGAACGCAGCCTGAACTACACCACAATTAAATATTTTAGGTGGAGATTTTTTTTAATCAAAAAGAAATAAAAGCTTCTGGCTAAAGCTTCATGTTTACTGTAAAAACATGAAAGCGGTATCAGTCCTCTCATCTAACTCTCAGAAAGAAAGCAATGTCCCCAAATGTTGAACTATTCCTTTAAATCTCTCTGAATGAAAGTGCTTGAAGGAACTCCGCTGTAGGTGATAATTTACAAAATGATACATGGTGATCAAAAAGTCACTGTGAATATAAACATTCATGTATTTTAGATTTCAACAGAACTGAAATGCTGTAATTACTGAACTGTGCTGACATCTTAGTAGCTGGTTTTCAAGTTTGGTGTACTGTTTCACAGGAAAATACACGTTGTACACAAATCGTACTTAATTTCTTGCAAATGAATGTAATTTGAATATTTTTCCACAAGAAAATTCTGTAGCTGACCTAAATTCATGTGCTTTGTCTTTTACATTTAACATTTATCACATAATATTTACATTATATGTTAAGGAATACATCTAAATAAAACTATATTCTATTTCATATATGTGTATTGACATATTTATATTTACTGGCATAAACTGAAACATTAACCTTTGTGAAAATAAAATACAAGTATGTTGATGCCAAGTCTGGTTTTACAACAGTGAGTTTACTTATTTGCTACTAGTTATTGAACCAGCTGTGAACTGTGCGCTTCATTAAACCATTAAGAGTTGCTCTTCACATGGCTTGAAATACATTGTGGTCCCTTTCAAGGGCATATTCTGCTAGAGGACTCTTGAGTTTCCACCAAAAAACAATGTACTGTTATCTTCATAGCCAGTGTTTTTTTTGAAGTGACATATCATCAATCTCTCATAAAATCAACAGCCTGATTTATTTGGACTTGAAAGAGGAAATGCTGGAATAAATTCTAAATACCACCACAACTAATCTTCATATTGACCAAACTGAACACAGATAGACCTTGTTATGCTTATGTAACAGCAATTATACAACTTTTTATGTTTCACAGCCCAAAAAAGTATATAAATAAATATTTTTAGCATATTTTTTTACATATCTAACTGGTAATTATCCCCTCAGCAGAAGGGGCTCTTGAGATTAGGTGGTCGGGTCTTCACATAGGTCATATATTTGACAAATTAAATGCACATAGACTACTCCCACAGAAGTAGTGCTCAGGTTAATTGGGATGAGAAAAAAGTTGTTTACCTCCCTCCAGCATCTCTAAAAATTCTCTCAATACAAGTTTAAAAGTACTGCTCTCACACAATGGAAAGGCTAGAAGAAAACCTTAATCAGAAACAGTGTGACAGTCCCAGAGTTTTTATCAGCCCTGCCCCTCCTCTCTGTGATTTAGTTACTGTGCCAGTGCTGTCAGCCGGCCCGAACGCCATCTATCAGCCTGTGTCGATCCACAGAGCCAGCAGCTCCAAACCACAGCAATTGCCTCCACCCATCCCTTGTTTTTGCTCAGACACTTCTATTTAGATTTTGTCAAGATACACTCATCACATTACATGTATTGTTTCAGATTGATAGGCATGGGGGTCCTCTCTCTTCTTTTTTTAATATATATCTTCACATTTCTTGTTTTAACACTCTCAACTCTCCTTCTCAAAGATAAGAAAAATGATGTGTTACATGTGCACAGGGCTTTAGAGGTTTATATTATTTAGAGGTTTAGATTATTGCAGGTCGGTCAATGAAGGCAGGTTTTGTTTTATTAGCTACTACAAGTCTTGAATGAGGAAACCGATATAGATCTGTGCACCACCTGTGGCTCCAAGATTTACCCACTATTGACTATTAATGTTTGTTTTGGGAAGATAAAGGCATTTTAATCTACTCTCTAATACTGATTAAGCTCTTGATATAAGGACTTCATCACAGTGAGGCACATGCTCACTCGGAAATAAAAACTGAAGTAAAGCTTTTTAATTGCTTCAAAGTGACCCAGTTGTAATGCTATGGAGGATATGAAAGTAATCACTACAATATAGTGTTGTAATTTAACTTTTTAGCACCTCCTGTGCTCCCTGGGGGATGTATATGTAACACTTTCACTGATTGCTAGTACTGAAAAGTTAGATTTTGACCTTTTCATTTGTGGTCATTTTCAAATATAATGTCCTGTCATAATAATAATACAGATACAATGAACAGCAAAGCATGCAACTGAAACCCTAAGGGCTATATCTTACGCCCTGCGCAGTGTGTCGCAAAGCGCAGCTATTTGTTTTTGGGAAGAAAAAGAACCTGCATGCAGGTCAGGACACTTAGGTCCCTATCTTATGCCCAGCACAGAGCGGCGCTAACCACAGCACAAGTCTCTTTGCTATTTTAAGACCGACGCAGTTGTCATTTTCCCGTCCAGCGCCCACGTTGTTAAAATAGCAATAACACTTGCGCCCATTAGTGCGCCCATGGGCGTGTTGATTTAAAAGTAAGGTGTGGCCAGGCGCATTGTTGGCGCATTGCTATCTTGAGGAAGCAGAGAACAATTGCGTTATTGACCAACAAAAACCTGGTCTAAAGTCAATGGCGCAACGTCTCATTGTTATTTTAAGGGCGCATTATGTAATATGCAACTACACAGGCAGGTGCACAACACACACTCTGCCTGTTACACACACTGGACGCACAGCAGCGCACACACGCAAAGGTAACAAATAAAAGTGTTACAATGTGAAAGATTATTATTGTGTATAGTAATATAATTAAAGAAATTACACGTCAGTCATAATATTTATCAGAAGTAACTAATCGCAGTAATTATGGCTTAAATTGTTTAATTATTTGACCAAATTGCGACAATACAAATATTTAAACGGACGGACAACAACTGACCAGACACAGATCGACTTTCCTGCTTCATCAATACATGATGACATGAGGAACACATGAGGAAATAAATGAGGTGAAAACAATTATTATACATGGTTTTATTAACAATTATTATAAACTAACGAAGGGAATAAATCTGCACTGATTTTGATCTGACTTATATTCTTATATATACTCTTTAACATTTTTGAGATTACAGTGATCAGGTTTCCACACGTTCAGCAATTAAAACTCCGCTGATTTGACCTGTTACTCCATGACTGAACAAAACGATTTTTCAAAAACCAAACGAGGATAAAATTGCAGCAAATGAATGAACAGGATCTTAAACTGGTGGTCTGGGTCTCGGGGCAGCAGGGGCCGGTGTGTGCGTTATGGATCATGCGCTTTCCCTTTGGGCACGAGCAGAGAAGCGCTCCCTTCATTGTCGGATTTTTATGGCCACAAGGGGGCAGCAGAACAATGACACCTCCTAATGCTGCTAGGGTGAACAAGTTAGAAAACAGCTGCCTATTGAAACATTCAGCAAGCACATAATAATATTAGCTTTCATTTTGAGTTATGTTTCTGGCTTCCTCGTAAATGTAAGTCCAATATATACTCTTGTTTAAACTTTTCCTAAGGGAAATATCTGACTCTTTAGTTGATAGCTAGTTGCTAGCTTTGTCTGTCTTGGAGCAAGTAACATATATCAGAGTTTATCACAGCTGTAATGTGTGTGTTTCCCCAAATCACACACACACAAAAATCACTTTATATCATTTTTGGTGAATTTTATTCCACTAATGGAATTATAGAAGTGCTGTCATGTTCTTAGAGGACACATCAAAGCTTTTGTAATGAAGACAGCTGTCTGCCTCAGCTTGAGGCTGTCATGGTCCATCAGGACTTTTGGGTTTTTGTTAGTTTGTCTTTTTGTTTTACCTCCCCTGTCTGATATGTGCTTTGTTTTGGGTTTTGTTTCCCTTGTGTTCCTCTGTTTTCCTGTTTTAGTTTGAATTCCCCGCTACCTTGTGTCTGGTCACTTTACTTCCTGTGTTTCGTTAGTTCATGTGTCTCACCTGTGTCTTGTTCTCCTCACCTGTCTTTCATTTGTAATCACTGCCTGTGTATTTATAGTCCTGTTTTCAGTTCAGTCCTTGTCGAGTCGTCTGTTGTCTTTCCTGTTGTTATCCCTCGTGTTATCCCTCGTGTTGCGCTAAGCCCTTGTGTTTTGAAGATTTACTTGTTAGAATAAACGGTCTGCATCAGATTTTGCCTGTTTCGGCTCCCTGCATTTGGGTCCACCGGTTCCTCCGCACCTCTGGCCGGTGACAGAGGCAGCTTTATCATTATAGCAGCCACTACACACAACTACAGGTACTTTTTTATATATATATATGGCTTTGATAGACTTTCTTCCACAATGGGTGCTAAACTTCTCATGCAAAATCAGTCTCCCACAGGATGTTCAACTGTTGCTTAATAAGCCGGTTTAGACTGTAGAAAAGGGATCAGAGAGGGTTACCAGTTTCAAGCAGTTCTCAGGTCTTCTGCTCTTTGAAGAAGAGCAAGTCTATTCAGCAATGCTAAGCCAATGTACCATATACCACCACTTTCCTTAACTATTTCTGTACCTCAACAAAATTCAATTTAACAAATTCTGTACTAATCCTCAGTGTGCATGTAATCCCTGAAAAAGTCTCAACAATAACTGAGCCCTATCCAATTGCATAATGCGAGAATTACATTCAGAGTTACAACTGAAATGGATAACTCCAAATATCAACTATAAGAGAATTGTTCTGTCTTGCTCAACACTTTCATCATTCACTGAAAAGGAAAAGGAAATTATTTTAACTGCTCCATCATGAAACAACTCTTCAACATTGATTTCCAATATAGAATACCATAAAGATATTAAAGCCAGAGGTTATAGGGAAACTCAAAATGACTTCTCATTTTCTATAGCAACATGCATGAAAAGCTTGTTCAAACACTTACGTCTGAAAATTGAAACCAGCGCTGCAGGTGCATGGGTAATTGAATAGTGTGTATCAACGAACAGAGATGAGCAGAGGAAGCATACAGATAGGCCTCAACAAAAGAATCCCGGGCCATCTGGAGTCTTTTGAGAAAACTCATACTGTGGCGGAGGAGGAGGGGACTCTTCACCAGGTGATGGATTTTCAGAATTGGAATATAAAGACTCTTCTGTGAGGCACAGTGAGAATAAGGAGGAAAAAATACATTGAGTAAGAGGATCGGGGCTCTTGACATTTTGTCAATACGATAATTTATGCAACATTTAAATGAGCCACACATGATGCAAAGTATTCTGCAACATAGCCGCTGAAACCATATTATTGGTTAAGGTATAGGTATATGTAAAATGTCTAAAAAAAACCTAGGATATATATATATATATATATATATATATATATATATATATATATATATATATATATATATATATATATATATATATATATATATATATATATATATATATATATATATATATATATATATATATATATATATATATATATATATATATATATATATATATATATATATATATATATATATAGTTGAGTTATGTACGGAGAAACAATTATTCTTTTGTTGAAACAACTTTAATTAGTATTTTTAATGATTTTAATCTAAGTGTATGTTTGTTTCGGGAGAGGAGGAGACAGTAGAAACCCGCCGAATGTCTGGATTTTAAATTATAAGAGAAATAAACCGAACAAATTTTGGTAGCAGCTTAGCTAACGGCCCGTACCAGACGTCCGGTGTTCGCCAAACATCGTCAGAGAAACATCAGTCTTTTAGGTGAAATAGCTTTATTCAGTATTTTTACCTGTAATCACCGGGTCTGTTTGTTCTGGAAAGGGGGAGGCTGCGGGTAATTCGACTCCCAGTAAAAACATTCTGAACCATTAACACTGGAGTATTCCTCTCCCGGAAAAGCTGGCTGAATAGCGGTAAATACTTTTTTTCAGGCGCTGTATATATATATATAGAGAGAGAGTGTGCAGCACCAGTAAAAAGTTTGGAACCACTTTTTCATCCAAGTAAATGGGAAGATGTGTCCAAACTTTTGACTGATATTGTATATATATGAATACTGAGTTATATTGATTATATATACTGAGCAGCAGACATACACATACACACACATAAAATACATATTTTGCATAATGAGTACTTCTACTTTCAATACCTTGAGTACATTTTGCAACTAATGCTTTTATATGTTTGTATGCTCTTTTATTTGTAATCGAGCATTTTTATGCTGTGGTGTTGCTACTTTTACTTAAGAAAAATATCTTATATACTTCCACCACTGAAGAAATCCAAAGGTTTAGGTTATAATACAGAAAATGTGCTACAGAAGCATGGATTATTGGCTGTCATGTCTCAACTTGAAGTGAGCAAAAGGTTATTCAGACAATAACCCCAAAACAAGTCTATCTACCCCCTAAGCACGAGCCTGCTGTGAGAAAAACACTAAGTCCAGCCTTCTTAAAGTTTCCCACTTTCTGGTTATCTGGGTATAATGTGTTGGGAGTCTGTAACCCTGCTGTATACGGAGAGGTTAAGGGGCAGGAAGAGGGAATTCATTATCCTTGAGTGGCTACAGGCTTTGGCAAGAGAGAGAGACCTTCAGATAGGGCATACGTGCTTCCTCCTCACCTCCGCCAGCCTCCAGTATCTTCTCAACCAGCTCATGATGAATAGGCCCGATCAGTGAACGAGCTGATTGGTGAAGCAAGTAGAACTGAAGCAACCACAAAGATGAAGAGGAGGTAAGAAGTGTCTCTTTTGGAACGAACTGAATCTATTAAGATTGTATTAAATTCTGACAGCGGTATGGAAAGAGTGCTACAGTATATATCAATGCCAGCAAGGCATTGTGCAATGTTTATGAGATTATGAAGGCAGAGGCTGATTCTATCATACTATTTTAAGCAGCATAAATATTAGGCTATAAAATCAGCTGGTGCCTCATTGTCTTTTACAAAGCCAGATACACACTCACTGTGTATCTTTAGAAGGATCATAGTCAGTCTAAAACAACCACTGATTGGCTGGAGCTTCACAATTGACATGCCTTGATATTCTGCCTCATCTACACTGTTATCTATATTGTATTTTATGCTTTTAGCCTTTATCTGTCTACTGCAGTGTCTTCTATTGCTCAACAATGCACAGTATGATGACTGATGACAAACACTGTTAGGATTTGTGGCAACGCCAGAATAAACCAAACACTGTCAAGTACAATACCCATTTCAGTTGCTAAATATGTCTCTGGAAAACAATGGCTTTCAATGTAGTGCAGAAAGTACTATAAAAGAGGAGAGTTTGAGAGAGAAGAATAGATTATTGCATGCACAGTGCTGTCTGTATGTTAACTGAACAAAAGGCACAATATAAGTTTGTAACTTGAACACAAACTATAGACAATCAGGTTTTTGTTTCAGCCTTATCAGAATGTTGTGTCTTTTCTTAATCTGTCAAAATTATTTGCCTTGAAGTCACTTTACAGAGCAAAATTAAATGAATAGTTTGACATTTATTTGTCTTTTTACAGAAAGAACAAATGTGAAGCTGGAGACAGGGATGGTTAATTAGCTTAGCACAAAACTGGGGACAGGGCAAATGTCTCCTAGATATTATGAAAAACCACAACTTGTCATTTTACACTTTGTTTTTGCACTAATTAACAGGCAAGTTTGTTACATTTGGAAAGGGTCAGGCTAGCCACTATTTCCAGTCTTTATGCTAAGCTGAGCTAACCATACCTTAGCTCCAGGTTCTTATTTATAAAACAGATATAAGAGAGACATCAATCTTCTCATCCAACCCTTGGCAAGATAGTGAACAAGCAAATTTCCCAAAATGTCAAACTATTTCTTTGAATCTAACCCAGAACAATAACAGATTTTTCAAAATCCAGCACGGTATATGAGTAGTCCTCAGCATATACTCGTATATGCTGAGGACTAAATGTTACCTGACTTTTGTTCAATCTACCAAACATTTTAAATGCAAAGAAGAACTAAATGAACATTTCAAAGTATTTTCAATATACTTTTCATACTTCTAATAGACTGCTGTTTATACAGTAATAAGAATTAAATCTACTGTATCAAGAAGATGAGGTTTTGGTGGGAGAAATGCATGACAGCTCTGCTGAGTAGCTTGCATACACTGACTCTGTACCATTATTAGTTATGAGGACATTATGAGGACTAGAGGATTACATTTTCCATTTTGATTCATTTCTAATTTACAGTTTACAGCTTTGTTCAGTTCCTCATATGATTACAGCCCTCATAACACAGTGGTTTTCCCAAAGCTTTTCAAAACGTAATAACAAAAGCGAGAGACCATATGAAAATGCCACAATAACAAAGGATGTGGGAACAAAATACCTGGCAGCACAGAAGAGGTTCATCAAAAAAAGGAGATGGGAAAAGAAGTTGGCTGTCTGTCGCCTGGCAAAAAGAGAAGGCGATTTAATAACTGAACAAAGCCGTTCCCTCTAGCAAGTCAAACCTTTAATTACAATACACGATAGAAGACCAAGGCCAACCAATATTACCTCGGCAACCTTGATTCAAATCATACAAAGTAAATGAAGCGCTGAAAAAAAAAAACGAATGGAGAGAAGTAAAAGCTTTGCAGTGTAACTTGCAGATAGAGGAACCAAGTCAGAGAGGAGAGGAGATGAGGGAAGCTGCAAGGAGAGAGACGGTGAGCTGCTCGAGAAGGAGGCATATGAAAATTGATGGAGTCTGGGGAAGCAATTGATAGTTAGAGGACAGGAAGCAGGCTGTAAGGCAATTATCACTATCTCTGCCATTTGATTTAGGACCGTCTGAGTGTGTAATACTGTGAATTAATCACATCCAACGTGGATACATCAGGAGCCCATTTCTGCCTTAAATTTCAGTGATTCTTCTCCATCATTGGAAAATATACTTTAGAGATGTTCTAATTAGCGCAGCATGTGAATTTCCACTCAGTCAGGGTATAATAATTAGGGGCTCAAGCCTGAAGGGCTGAAACCCTATTGTTTTGTGCTGCTTTATTATTACTGTATAATTTTTCTTAGTGTGCAAGTGCTGCCCAAGAAATATGACCGCAATTGATGATGGTTCTATAACAACAAACTTTACATTTTGGCCTATAACGTTTGAACCATAAGTCTCCAAAACATCTTTTCTGGATTCTCTTCGTCCAGACAAATCTATCCATATAAGCCACATCCATTTTTGCCTAGATAGATTATACACCATTTTGAATTTTTTGAAAAAAAAAATATTGACATCTCCTCCTAAACCGTAAGTCTGATACAACCAAATTTTCTGTGGATCTTTACTGGACCAAGCTTATCAAAAGTCACATAAAGCTTGATGATATATTATTTGATTTTCAAGATGTTGGCCAATGAACTTCAAATGGACATGGTTCAACACATAAATAGACCAAAGTCAACAACCATTTGCCCAATCACTACAAAATTCGCACAATATGTCCACATAACCTGAAAGTTTCATTTAAAGTGACTATTTGGGGGCTCTACAAATGCAAGAAAATGGTGTGGCATAACACTTATCAGACTATGTGACCACCAGTTACAAACACGTGCATGGGCCTGGCACAAATTTGAGCACAATGACAGTTTATCCAAACATCACCAAATTTGGTGGATATTTTTAATTAAGCTGTTAAACCTTTCATCTTCTAATGGTCTGTGAACCTTGAACCCTGGAATCACTATTTGCAACTATATTGTTATGTTTGTGTTTGTGAATGTAGGAAAGAGACAGGGCTGAGGCTGAGCTTGATGAGGTAGTTACCTCACATGAATTCACCATGTACAAGCCATCTTAATCATCCTTAGCAAAGCTCTTGACAAATGTAAACTAAAGGAATTATACTATGTAAACACACACACAAACTTCCACATATTTAGACTAATGTAGGAACACAAACAAAATTATAGATGTATTTAAACAAAAAAAAATGTTGACACCTGAGCCATTCATCCACATATACAGAACATGCATATACATTATGCATAAATCATACATGTGTCAGCTACCATGCTTCAGAGGTAGCCCCGGCTATTGTTCCAAGAGGAGCATCTGCAAGAGAAACATTAGATTAATAATGTGATGTTATACTTAACCTGTTGAGCAAATGTTTATAGCAGTAATTCACTTTTGTTCATTTTCAGCAATTCAACAAAGGAAATTGTCAACAGTATGTTGTTTAATAATCCAGACTGCAGATGGTTTATAATGAATATTCTGATATGTTACAACAGCAGGGCAGCATCATTAATATATTTTTTAAAAACTATCTTGATTGACCTGCCAAGTCATTTTAAAATGCTCTGATGTTTATGTTAGCAGAGTAATGGAGAACGTTTGTGCCCCCTAATGGAAACATTAATTCTTGTAAACATTAATAAATAAATCTGGCAGTGTTACTGAGCTTCTCTGTCCAGAAAATAATTCCAATAGATTAAACTTTTTCATAGTTAGGTACAATTTAGAGCTCTTTTCCTGAGAAGATAATAGTTGTTGTATACTGTACAGAGGAGAAAAAACATCTGTTTTGCATTTTTGCCAATGTAACCCAAGAAAGTAGCCCCAAAACAACAGTGCATTTATCAACTTGCAGCAATAAATAGAATTATCCAAATTTTGATAAACATTTAGAATCCCTATCTTACTTGAATACACCTCTTCAAAGTCAGTTTTACCAAAGATGAGACAATCCGTCCAGTACACTGTAGTCTGCCCTTCACCATCAAACTGTATCTGTCCTACCAAACAACAAGGCTGCCCTCTGGTGGTGTTGGAAAAATGACTAATGATGAAACTGAGGAACCGCAGTCTCTCTTTACCGTCCATTATTTACTTTTACCACCTTGCACTTACCACCTATCATCCAGGTCCATTACTCTGCCTGTAGTAGGCTCTGAGAATAAAATGAACTACCTTCCCTATAACATTACTGAAGAGGTTATTCAAGAGAGTAGAGTCAACCTGCATCAAGATGAGCCAGTATATCTGCAGTTTCCAGTTAGAAGTAATCAACCGTGTATCTTGAATGTCAGGAAATAAAACTTAACATGTAAGATTTACAGGGACAAGCCTTTAAAATTAGTCCTTATAAACCTTCAATTTCACCAAGAATTTAAATTCATTTTAAATTGTAAAATATTTCCTAACGCTACATTAACTTCAGTGGGGAAATAGGAGATTCAATCACCATGAAGCTCAAATGATTTGAAATATATAGACATCAATGTGTTATGATCAATGGAAGCAAAGAAAGGCCATTATTATTTAAATATTTTAATTAAGTGAGTCATGATGGTGGTATTGCTATTTTAACTTCAGTCTGTTTAACGATCACACAGCACTGCTTGAAGAGTCGGCCAAAATCAGGTGAAGTGTTGGGGACTGATGGAAGTTTGGGGTGGTGGCAGCAGGAGCAGGGTGCTCTAATCTAAAATCTTGCCTTGGGCATCAACATAGTCAGGGCTGGTCTTGAACTTGAACTTTAGTGTCCTTAATATCAGCAATCCAATTTTAACCAACCTGATTTTTTTTAAAACTTGACTTGAACTTCTTGATCCAAAAATGATCAGTTGAATTTGAGAAACATAAGTACAGTTGTTGTTTTTTTTAATAATAGACCTTTTTGATCCCTAAGAAAAACACAAAAAAAGTTTTTGAAATTCCACAATTTTAAATGACTTTCCAGAAATTTCAAAAGGGTGAATTCAAAATACATTGTTATAAATTCAGTGATATTTAAATCAATTAGCTTTTGCAATCAAAGTGTAAACTATTAAGGCCTTTCTTTGCTTCCATATGATCCCTAACCTGTACAAAAACAAACAGGAGAATTTGAACTGTAACACTTTATTTCCTTAAATACAATAGAATATTAGTACAGTCAGTCACACATATTTTAAGAGGCAAAAGATACTCTGGTCCCTGTCACCCTGCTTTCATGAAGAGATGAAGGGAAACCTTTGGTGGCATCAGAGGCTACGTTTACACACACACACTCACTTACACAGAGTACAGGCAAAGTTCCAGTAAGATCTTAATCAGATTTGCTTTGAATGCTACTTAGATAATCTGTCACAGAGTATCCATGTTGTAGCAAAAAATACAGGTCACTTGCCCGCTCCCTGTTATCCCTAACACCTAGGAAGAAATTATATTCCCACTGCTTTGGTCCACTTGATGGTCAGTACCATAACCTCATGTGACAGGTAGGACTGCTGAGAGACCTACAGGCTTTATTTGCCATTTGGATATCATTAACCTATAAATAATACGTAGCTCACATGTACAAAATTTGTCTTACACATATTTGAGAGCTTCAGTCTTGTTGCCAAACAATTTTATAACCCTGCACAATAAGGGAGGTATCTTGCATGAGTTTCTCCCAACTGGAGTTCACGCAAGTTATTCTGAATTATTACATGTTCAAAATCTCAACACAAAACCAGAATAACCACATTAACAGTAGAAATCTCCATGCATGTAAACATAGCCAGTGTTGTCAGCTACAGTATTTACAGTGTTGATTCAGGCAGTGCATGATGAGACCAGGTCAGTAATGCCAAAGTCAAGAGAAGATTCATATTGAAGGGCGTAAGGTTTAAATCTCATCAATAACATGTCTGCAGTCAGGTCAAGGCATAATTTAAATCATCTTGTCATTTCCGACATTCAGCCTCTGAATTCATCTTTCAGTAGTACCATCACTGATGCAATCACAGATTCATTGGCACATTAAACACCATCATGAACAGAGAGTGCCGTAATGAATATAGATCATTTCTGACATTAGCATTTGAGATAAAAATCTAGGTAACATTATCAATGAGCCTTATCTGCAGGATATTTTTATAACAAAGTCAACAAAGAGGAAAAAAAACAAATTCAGAGCAACAGTATGAAATTATATATTCATGGCTGTTAAAGTCTGATAGGCTGGATGACACCAAACACAAAATATGTTTTTTGAAAGGATGTGGCAAAATAGGAAGGTGCTGTATTCCTGAAAAATATGCATTGAGTGCTATTAGTTGCAGAGAAAGATGGAATGAAAATGACTTTCTAGAGAAATACAGCTTATTTACAGGGTAGGAAAGAAGTGCATGGCAAAGCTTTTATAGACATTCACACACTTTACATCCACAGTATATACCAAAAGACATGCTTTGAGGCACATACATATTCATCATACAAAAAAAAAAAGAAAAAAAAAAGCAGAACACAGTCAAACACAGCTTCTGTGACTCAACTAACAACACACGCCAAAGCATTGACATCATGGGTTGTGAAAAGGCAAAAGCTGACATTCCAGCCCTTTGAATACAAAATATTAACATTGTCACAACAACAAAGAGACATCAGTAATCTTCCATCTGTCTTTTAACCACTTCTGAGTACCAGCCTCATTTTCAACATGATTCAGTTTTTTTTTTTGTTTCATTTTTTTTTTTTTTAACTAAGAGGTGCATTTTTTTTGGTTTTCAAATTGGGTTCTCAACATTCTTGGAATATGTTCTAACATTTGTGTGACACAGTGTTAGCGCCTTGATAATAATAATAATAAAAAAAACCCTGCTTTGATCCTATAGGGGAAGGAAGGCAGAACCAAAGGACAAAGTGTCAGAAAGGTACATCAAGAACACCAATTTGGACTGAATTGAAATTGGTACCCAGCTGCGTACAGAAAGTGTTATGGGACTGTAAATTCTAAAAATAAATGCTTGCATGATTTAAAATGCTACAATTTGATAAAGACAGTCAGATTAGTCGAAATATATTTGGGTAAAAGGCATCTTAAGAAACTAGCCTCCTCATTTTTCTGGTCACCTCTACAGCAAGTGTATTTTTGTATGGTGAAGTGAAACATTCCTTTACACTATGACTAAAAACAACCCTTTCAGAACCAATAAAAGAGCAGAATAAAGATGCAAGGACTCATAGTGTTTAAATACAACCTGTATTGCTACAGACACATTACGAGATTCCCTTTTCCTCACTGTAAATCACAAAAACATCACTTTTTTTTTTTAGCTCACTGTAGTTTGGCAGATCACATAGAGAAGAAAAAAAAGTCAATGTCACAAACTGATAACTTTCATTGACAAAACATTTAAATTATTTTAATTAACGGTCACTAAAGAGTAAAATAAATTAGACTTTTTCACTCATTTCATTTCTTTTCTTTTTTTTTTACTCTTCCTTCTCGTGGAGAGAAGCACGTACACGCTTGCGCACATAGAAAGCGGTAAGGGCACTGCAGCAGGCAGTGAAGATGAAGAGTGCAACAGCATCGTGTGCGAGATCACCATGAAGACGTTCATAGAAGGGTCGGCGCTCTGTGAAGTCTTTTCGCAGCGCTTCGATCTGCGTCAGGGTGCAAACCACCACGAACACATGAAAGATCTGGTGGCCCTGCCCGATGAAGTCACACTTCCCAGGGAATAAACTCTCTGGGTGAGGGCAGGAGAAGAAGTAGGCGCCAATTAGGAAAAAGAGCACATGGTAGAAATGGTATGCCACAACTGGGTCGGAGCAGCCATCCCGGTAGCAGCTGTAGATACGGTGGACCACAGGGCTTATGTCTAAACAGTAAGCCAAGGCTGAGGGCACCACTTGGAAAAGCTTGTGGGCAAGCTTGGGCATCTCAGGACTGGCATATTTGCCATAGCAGCAGCCGAAACAAGTGAGCCAGGCCAAGAACGCTGCAGCAGGTAAAAAGAGCCCTTGCACTCTAGTGTGCCAATCTTCCTCTATGGCATAATAGTAGTGCGCCAGGGCACTGCCATACTGGTAGACAGCAACACCCACGTAGTCAAGGAAGTAGAAGGTGTAGTGGGAGAGCTCGGACTTGGCAGAGAGAAGATGAGCGAGAGCGCTGAAGGAGAGGTAGGTGAAGGCTGCCAGGAGGACAATGAAGAGGGGCTGAGCGTGAGGGTCTCGCAAAAAATCTGCTGTCTCTGAGATCTCCTGCCACTTCACCAAGATGATGAAGGCAGCCAGCAGATGGGTCCACACATTAAGGGTCTCATTGTGCCTTTGGAAGAGGGTGAGGAAGTAGTAGCGCCAGCTTTGGTCCGGCTGTCTGTAACCGGTGAGGATGTGACGCTCTTGGAACACCCAGGGAACATCAGACACCTTCACAGTGCAAGGCAGAGTGGGGAAGGCCGACTCCAGCAGCTGAGGGATCTGACGCAGCTGCTGTGCGTTGATAAACAGGCGACCGATCTGCTCCATCACCACCGTCGCCATGGCAAACTGGGGGCAGGAGAGGAAGGTGGAAAGAATGAACCAACAGTCAGTTAGTCAATAACTTTGAGATATTGTCATCTCTAGGTCTGTGTGTGTATAAATGCGTGCCGCAAACACTGCTATTATTACAAAGCAAGGACGTACCACACTGCATTAATCATATGAACAGAAAAAGAATAAACAGCAATTTTGAAAATCAATAAGTCATTTATCAAGCAAAAATTGTCACATATTCTCTCGCTCCAGACATGGGTATTTTTCTGTTTTATATGATTGCAAATGGAATATAATTTATTTTGTATGGTGGATTGAACAAAACAAGCAATTTGAAGATGTCACCTGGGGTGGGAAACTGTGACAGACAATACAGACTGTTTTGTTACATTTTTTAGACTAAATAATAAATGGTGGTTGACAGATCAATTGATGATGAATATAATCATTGCTGCAACCCAAAATTACAGTAAATGAAAACACTCAAACACTAAACCCAGCTCCTGAGGGAAAAAAATACCCATCTCTTTTAATCTGTGAAGATTCTCAGTCATCAAGGTCATCGTGTTTGTAGAAGTGCTGAGTCAAAGGCAACTGTGCTTTAGATTATCAAAGATGTTTCACCTCTCATCCAAAATGCCTCATCAGAAGCCAAGAGAAGCCATCAAGAAGCCTTTCGCATGAAAGTTTTCTTCAGTTCTGAAGAGGCCTTTCGGATGAAAGGCAAAACATCTTCAAGAATGTAAAGCAAGTGAGTTGCCTTTGATGAAGCAGACCTGACCTGGGCAGGTAGTGTACAGTGGATTTATCTTAGCTTTTATCTTTGCTAAAAGCAGCTGCCTACTGCTGCTGGAAATGAGGTTGATGAGAGTAGAGTTGTGAGCCAAAAAACCAAAACAATGATCCAAAATAGATTAAAAAGCTCCATATTAATGAACTGCAGTTTTGGGTAATAGTTCTCTGTGTGTTTGATGTTGAGAGAAACAGCTTTTACATTACACATGAAGCTGGATTTAAGCTCAACAAAAGAGTAGGTATGGGGTTCAATAGCATTTCATCAAATTCAAATCCTTTCGAATCCCTCCCTTATAGGATCTTTTTAGGTTTACATTTCAACATCTTCCAACAAATAACTAAATGCTAAAATAACTGCAACTCAATTATATCTAATCACTAATTTACTGGCTGAGAAAGCACCAGTTAATGTTGACAACCTGTACTTACAACCTGACAATGAGAAGAGCAATATATGAAATGTTGATTAAATGTACCTTACACATTCAATTGCCTGCTGTACTTCAGCAGCTACTTACTCCAAATACTGAGGATCCTGATTCTATTAAGTTGAGCCAATTAAAATGTTAAACTGGGAGTTTCGTAAGTTCACCAGTTAAGAGTTGCCACTCTGTTGGTCCCTGTTGAACAGCAGTGCACACATAGTTCACTGGTGGTTGTGTAGTGGTGTTAAAGAGTGATGTAACTCTCATCTTTTCATCTTTATTTAAATATAGACACAAAGAGCACAGAGAACAGCCAAACCTTTCCTTTTAGTGGTAATTGAATAAAAGTTAATTAGCTACAGCTGATCTAATGTGCTGCCAGTGATGTTTATCTTTTAACCAGCAACAGTTAACTAAGAATAAGAAGCCCTCTACCTATATGCTTTCCATTATTCTTCGTTAATAAAAGGATGAGGAGAGCAAAAAGATTTGACTTAGCCGCCCTCATAGTCTGGTAATAAGGCTTTATTTCCCAATTATCTGTATTGGTGAATACAAACAAGATATTACACCAAGAAAAGCGGAGGAGTGTTTTTTTTGGATAATCAAGAAACCCCCAAACTCCCAGAGATGTTAAAGGACCAGGTATCACATCATAAATGGTAGGTGAGAGCTGACAAATTCGCATGTATAACACACATACACACGCACAGCTAAGCCACTTTTCTCACTATATATACTGTATAATGGAGCCTGAGTTCTGCTTTAGACACAAGATGGGGGAAAATATGCCTGACAGTAACTACAGTGATTTACAAATAAAGATGTTTCTGTTTGTTGCAACACTAACAGCTGGACATTATTCTACAGATTTTGTCTTTGGAGCTGTAGCCATTTGAGCGCCATCTACATATAGTGAAATCGGGGTTGAAATCAGTATAAAATCCTATTGATTTGATGCGCTCACTCCAGATCTTTCTAGGTTCATGCACTCTGCTTGCCAGATATGTGGGCAGGGCAGAGAGCAGAGGCAGCAGCCTCACAGAGATCAGGCTTTGTGGGATGAACACAGGCCGGGGTTCAGGAGGAAAGGCGTGGAGTGATGAATGGGAGGAGATTACGTAACATAACCCATCTGACGTCCACACCCTGTTTCCAACAAGGGTCGCAATCCTTTAAATATTTATGAGTGTGTGGAATGCTCGGTTATAACCAGGACCGATCTTTCATAGTGTAGCTTGTGTGTTAAGCACGGGCCTGTATGGGCCTGTTGTAGTCAATTCCCACAAGCAATTGCTTTAAATCTGCACCTGATCGATATGCCTGTTAAAAACTGAGATCCGAGCCTCGGGGCTTGCTTTAATTCCCCATGTGCATCACAAACCTCGCTGTGCTGAATTAGAGAGATACCGCTACACATTAAGAAAAACTGCCCGGGTTTAGCGTTGAAGGCGCATCTGAGCGTATTTCAACCTACAGTATACCATTTATTCCGAAATAATATATAGATATATATGTATATATAACACTATAACACAAAAAACACTAATAAAATACACGTACCTGTAGATGATAGACTCAATCCAATGTATTAATTTTAGTAGTCGATGAATGATTCAGAGCCGTGCAGAATATTAATAACATTGTTTGACGGTGGAAACGGAGAAAGGATGGCGGTGAAGAGAGCAGCGCCTGCCTGGCGGCTCGCAGCGCAGATGCTGGGAGGATACGAAGGAATTCTGACAAACGGATCTTCTAGCCAATCAGCAAACACGGCGCTGCTCTTTTCTCCTGCTGCACGTATCGTTTCGACCAATGACAGCTGTCGTCTGGTCGAACAGCCTGCCCACCCTCCACAGGAAATCTTCCACTGTCATATGAATGTATGGCATTCCCATGAGGCATTTCTGACTGATAACCTGTTGGTTATTAATACAATATGACAGATAATATAAATAGATAAGATTATATAATTATATAATTACATTATAATTACATTTAGCAAATTGGTGTAAGACAACGTTTAGCTTAGAAGTCATTTAATGTTAATAGTGATACAGGAGTTTATATAAAGTTGTTGGTTTTTTAATATTTTTTTTTAAACTAATGCCATTACTAGTTGTCTTTCTCTCTCTCTCTTTTTTTTTTTTTTTTTTTTTAGAAATATCATATTCCTCCTAGTGTTGCACATATTCAACTGCGTCTACCACAGTGTGTCTGCTACATTAAAGCAAGTACAAAAAAAGCCTCAGAACATTTAACAAAGGCTAAAGACATGGCAATTGGCACATGCTATTCCTATAAACACGTTTATTTTTTCCCCCAAAAGCTTTGAGAACTAACTTGGATATAAAGCCTGTCAAGCCAGTTAAGACAATGCCCTAACACGATACCTACATTCAAAATACATTCAAATAAGGTTTAGATTCTATCATAGTAATATAAGCACATATTTCAGCTGTAGTCCCTGGACAGATGTTACATAGCAGCCCTTAATTTAAATTAAAACAGATGTTGAAAGTGTAATAATGCAGAGCAATATTAAAAAGAATATATTAATGTTAGAAAATACTGTATATCATTCAGGACATCATTATGCTACATTGCCAGGTACTACCTAAAAGCAAAAGGACACAACACACAGCATGCAAAACAACAAAATGAGGAATATTAATAAAAATATGTGTTAAGATATACAACACAGAAACATGCATTTCTTTGCCAGTGTTTTGGCTTCTATGTTGCTTTCCATAGATCTAGTGGTAATATCACTGGATTTCATCTGGTTATCGAAATAAGCAATTTTTCTGCTTGACTAGTGTGGTTAAATCCATTTTATGGCCTCTGGCTTTCCTTGGTTTAGGCGTTCAGTAACAATGTTTCCTTTGTTGGACTCAGTGTGTCAGAGATTTACATTGTTTCCTTATTTAAGCCATCCTACTCAGTGCATTTTCCCAACAGAGATGAATTCAGGGCGTTTCTACAATAAAGTTTAATATGTTTGACCTTTTATCAACTCTAGAATGATCTGTCTTAACCTGAATAAGGTCAACTTCTGAGAACATGATCAAACAGTGTCAACAGAAACTTAGAACATAATTTATAACATGGAATAAGGCAAACAAAATTGATGCTGATAATACCTTGTTGGTAAAGCCAGGAAAAGTCCTGATCATGAGCAAGAATCCAAAACTCCAGCAGAGGCTGAGAGATGGGTCTTAGAGTCCAGCCAGCTTCAGTCCCCTGTGCTGTCAGACACTCAAGGAACACGGCACTACGGGAGGACAAACAGGCTGGGCTGATGAGTACGGCAGTTTCCTCCCAACACATGACAAAGGCAGGATTGTGCAGCATTGTGTGCTTGCAGAGCAATACAGACTCACCCGTAACAGAAACAGCTATGTGTACATTTTCAATATATCACATATGGACAAACATTACTATACTGTGAGTACAAAGTATAAAACCATTAGGTTACTTTAAAAACAAGAAATATTTCTAGTGTTGTTGTTTGTTGGACTGGAGTGCAGTATGTATTTTATTTATTTATTTTACTAATGCAAGCTGTAAAATATTTATCCATGAGTGCAGCTGTGTATGACTTACTATGCATTTCAACCATGTGGACACAATTTCAAGCATTTTACAGTGCAACTTCTGGAAAATTTGTAAACTAAATAGGACCATAATTATATTATAAATAATTTTACTGAAAGATATTTAAAGTTTCTAAGCCATATTGGTGCCTGTTTAAATAGCCAAAAAAATCCTGATATTAAATTGTAAGAAACAAAGGATAACTTAAGTGACAGTAATCAAACACACAAAACTTAAAACTCCAAACGCTGTGAAAAAAATGCACAATATTTGTAAAATGACATTAATTAAAAAAAACCTGAAGAGAGTCTGTGCTGCTAAATTGTCTGTAGATACTAGTCATGCATTTAAAACTCTAAACCCCATGTCCATGTTCCCTACATGAATATGTGACAATGCAATTACTCTGACAACTTGTAACAGTCAGTACTGTTAGCTGCTTATGCATGATGACATCAACTCTTACAGTACAAGGGTGACATTCAGAGCTTTGTCCGCTAATGTTTTCTTGTACTAATTAAAGCATATTGGTGTCCCTACAATTCACAGGTCAGGTGAAACTATAATTGCTAATACCATAAGTGTAAATGTGTGAATGTTTATTTGGTATCACAGTGATAGATGGGTGTTTCACTACCTTGAAGAATACGCCGATAAAGATGGTAAACACTGAAGAAATGTGTTAATCCATTACTAACCTACATGCTATGTCCATTATATATCTAAATCACGTATTTGGCTTGTGACCACTTAAAGTGAAGCTATGTCTGCATGTGACCCATTATCACTTATTTCATATCTGTGGATTATTAGTCAACCAAAGACTGACATTTCCAATTTTCATTTAAATATTCTTTTCTTTACATGGTTTAGAAGTACAAAAGATTCTTCTTCTTAATTGATTCATTTGATCACTTAGACTAGTTGTTCCCAACCTGTGTGGCCTATCATCTCAGGTTATGGCCTCATTGTGGATATGATTTGTGAACACTTTGACCAGTAGTACTAGTAGTAAAAGTAAGAAACAATAAAAGAATATTCTCTTCTGTTTAATCTTGTGACCCTTCGGGTTTATTTTGGGAATCACTGCTTATAAATCACAAAACTATTATTAAGATTACAAAAATGCCACTAGATGTCAGCAGTGTAAAAGTATGACTAAGCTACTACAGGATGTGCCATAACGACTCTGTAAACACCTTTAAATTCCAATTTTGTCAGTCTTCATCACATGATAAATTCAACATACATCAGGACAGAAAAAACATTAAATTGTGGACATCGACTTTAATGGGAGAACTGTGGTATTGTACAGCTTAATCAAACTCACAAACATTATAAACAGTTTAGAACAGTATTATGGGATGTATTCAGTATATTAAACAGTATTCAGTACATGAACCAATTTATTACTGCAGAATGCCTCCAAAAGTAAAAATATACTAGTTCACACCGCAAAAAAACAGTGTAATCAGCTGCCAAAGGTAAATCTAAAGAAAAAAAGTAAGGAAAAGTTACCCCATATCCACACCAACAATCAAAACTAACCCAACAAACAATACCGTTTAAGTGTCACTTAAAAAAATATAACTTATCTTTGGAGATGTAAAAACCGTTTTCCAGATTATGACCAAATTAATTCTCCCTTTCTTTCATTGTCTCCTTGTTTTTCTTCACTTCTTCAAGCTTCTTGTCCTGCTCGTGTTTAAAGACAGAAGAATCACAAGATTACTCTTTTCATTGTTTTCCAATATTAAAAATTAAGATAAGGTTGATGTGCCTCTAGGAGCTTACCTTCTCCTTGAATTTCTCATTGAGCGCTGCCATTCGTGCATTGCGGTTCTCTTTGTTTGCCTCCATTTTCTGATTGAGCTTCTCTTGTGCCATTTTGCTAAAGTTGCAGTTTTCCTCCATGGCCTTCTGGATGACTTCTTTCTCATGCTCGCGCTTCTCAGCAAGGTGTTTCAGCACTTCAGCTTCATGGCTCTGACAAAATGACAAAACGGTTTACTGAACCTGAATCCTAAAAGCATGTGCTTGTGGTCATTTGTTTACATCTGTTAGCAATTACCTTGCGTCTCTCTTCTGCAGCTTCCAGTTTTCTCTTAATCTCATCCAGAGATGTTTCCTTTTTTACAAGAGGGGACAAAGGAAATTCACCCTTGGCATCAGGGGTTGAGGGTCTCAGGATGACCTCAAATGCATGACCCGAAGCACGCTTGTTCAGCTCCTTAACTTGGATGTCTGTAAAACAGGACATTTGTTGGTGCTGACTAGTACACGGGATGGTTAAGCTATAGCAGATCTGCGATTGTTTGAGGACAAAGACAAAAAACACAAAATTTGATTCCAATATCAGAAACAGTTGATTTTTATTTTTATTTGATGGATGACAAACAATTACCTGATCAACAAAACTTGCTGTGGACCAAGCAGTTGGTTAATAAACAAATATCAGTACTCCACTGCCACGCTAATATAGTGCTCCCACTGACATTCATTGTCCGACTGAGGATAATTAAAAGAGGTTAAGCCAGCTTCCTACAACCTTTTAGGGGTCACTGCTCTGTCAAAGAGGTCAAAATAAAACAATAATCCGGACAGCTTTGTGGCCACATCTTCCGTTTCCAATGAAGAAGTAATGAACATGAGATGTGACAAGACAAAGACTGTTTTTAAGCATCGTATGAGCGCTGCGTTAAAGATCACTGTAGCAACACGTTGCACTAACCACATCAAAGAACTCTAGTTACTGGTAAATGGTTCAAACATGTTTTGGCGGTTTGCATATAGTTTCATAAGTCATAAACACACAGTAACTTCACTTTGCACTGCTTTTCTGGTTTAGCAGTTATATGTTGATGTGTTTTGTTTCGTTTCTACTGTACAGACCTATGTTGGAATGAAAGTGTATTTACATTTCAGTTCAGAAGGCACTGATACGAATTTTAAGGTATTGCTGCCTTCAATAAAATTATAATCCTCATATACAAAGTATTTGCATAGTTTACACCCACCTCCACCACTTTCCATTTCAGCAGAATTGTTGCTTGTAATACCGCTGGAGGAAAACATAAAGATATAAATTAGTATCAAGCAATAATAAACAATAATTGTAAACATTGGTAAAGTGCTCATTCATATGATTTTGTCAGATGAGGAGTGCAGCGCTATTTTTGCAGCATGTCCATGAACCTAACAGCAGGAGAAGCACTAAAGCGACAATAACAGCTCATGTTTTGACAGATCATTGATCAAGCATGCAAGCATGCTTTTAAAAAAAAATCAGTTAGTCCTCCCTCCCGTTTTGGCCAACAGAATGAAAACACACATTGTTTGGGGCTTGCAAAGTCAAACTGATAACCTAATTTTTTCAGAAATATGTATACTTAAGTAATTTATTTGAGGACTGGTCACCCATGTGGTGGCAAAGATTCATTTTCTTAGCATAAATAAGAATTATACAGTAACAGGCGCTTTATAGTCGTAAATAACACCGATATAACGTTACATAATCTGTTAACGTTACCAGTCACAACACAACTTGACAAAACAAGTTCTCCACCTCACTGCTGCTTCAGCTCTTATATAATGTTAGAAAGTGATAATGACACTGAAAGAGTTTCTAAAAAAAAAGACATGAGTGCACACATACATTTCTGCAAGTAAGTTGTTATTACAAAAATGGCGGGGGCGCGGCAAAAGAAATGGAAAGAGACCACTCTCTCTCTCTCTCTCTCTCTCACACATACACACACACACACACTTGAAATACTAAGGCACAAAACCTAAGTACTTGAAAATGATAGTAATGATTCGGTTTCCCAAATAATCGTGAGAAAGATAAAACACCTGTTAGCTAGCTTAACATACTATAGTGTCATTTCATGGTCAACATTACATAATATCGACTAAAAACAATACATCAGCCAAACTTATTGTAAATTCACTCATTAGCTTAAGTTATAGTATATGGGCAGATGTTACAGTAAAATAAAATATCACTGTGATACATTGATGAATACAAATTGTTTTAATGTATTTTCAAAAGCTCTTTAAATTTTGACGAATTGCACATCCAGTAACGTTACAGCGGCCATGTCAACAAAGACCGTTAACATCTAAACTTGACTTCAGTGACACTAAACTGAATTTTGAACGCTGTAAAAAAAAAAAAAAAAAAAAAAAAAAAAAGAAAAGAAAGAAAGAGTGTGTGAATTGACCTTTAACTCTACCAGCAGTAATAACTGAATGGTCTGAAAGCCTGGTTGTACATTTGCATAAGAGTATTGTTCTCACCGTCAAGTGCTTGCGCCTGAAGAGCAGACCTCCGCTAACCAGGTTGTTCTCTCTATTCAAGCCGCCGACTTCTGCACCTTCGCGCGAAAAACTACTGACCCTAAACGTCACCAGAGCAGTTTGAGTTCATTGGCCCAAATCCACCAATCACAGAGACTGTTGAAACTGTAAGCGCCAGGATAAATAACAGACACAAAGCTGGCACAGAGCCCACCATGTGAAAATAACACCTGCTAAACAAGACCATGCTTTAACGTTTTCACAAGCCTAACATCACAGATATTATGAATGTTTTATGTGACTGTGTGGTGATAAAGCTTTAATCCAGTATGTTGCATTGAAAGAGACTTACCTGGTAAGTATTACTGAAATGTTACAGCAAAGTGAGCTTGTTATGTGTCACCGTAGAATACATAGTTAACCCCTTGTGTTTTGTTAACATTGGGTTTATTTAAAATATACCCACAGACCTCACCTCAAACAGGTATGTGTAAATGCAAATCAAATATTTAATCAGTGCGTTATTTATTTTACTTTTTTTTCTTTTACTTATTAAAATATAGTGTTTAGTAACTCTTCCCTTTCCCACAAACCAAGCTTCCACATTTGATGGAAGTATTGTTATTGCACTGGATGATGAAACATTTGATGTTTTTATGGGCTCTTCATTAAGAAATATGTATTTCTTTTGTTTTCTAAAAAGTCATTCACAGACAAAGAAATCTACTGTGCATTATGTAGACTGCAGTATCTAATAGTGACACCACTTGTTTGGGGTCAGTTAGACCACAGAGGGGTCTATGTCCCTGTTGGAGTACTTATAAACAAACTGTTGAATGAAAAAAGGATCTCTGTGCATCTTCTTTGCAGCTCAATGTGCAATATTCAGCTGAATTTATTATTTCTCAGAGCAAGGTCAAAGCCTTAACAGGCTGCAAATTCATCAGTGTGCTTCAAGTTCTTTTTTGAAACTGATAAAGAAATATAAAATATCTGCAACCAGTGGTTTCCAATCTCCAAGCATACCATCAAAGTCTTATCTCCATTTTTGTCCTTGTATTGTGCCTTCAGTGAGGCATGTTTAAGGCACAAGACACTGTAGTACACACTAATCAGTTGATAAACTGACTGTAAATAAATTATTCCAAACTCTGAACTTTTTTTTACCTGACAAAAAAGTCTTTAAAAGTTAAAACAAGAATCTTTTTTCTTCAAACATTCCTCTTTTGTTGCAGTACTTACTTAAAGGGAAAGTACAAGAGTGTCCTTGGAGTGAGTGATGAATGAGTACTGATGGATGAGAATGAAGATTTAATCCTGGCAGCTGTGTCCTGTGAACAATAAAAAAGAAAGGCAGACATCAGCTGCCAACTGCTGCCAGCTGAGTGAGCCCGCCAGTTCAAGAACAAAGAGGTGATTATAGGAGCCGCACAGGGGCAAGTGGCTAAAAATGCCCAATGGGTGGCAGACCTTTAAGCTATAAAACTACTCCATCACATGCGCTTTCACATACTAAAATACAAGATATTCTTCATATTGGCTTAATGTCAGTCCTGCAAACATGGCCCCTGTCATCACTCATCACTCAGATTGGTACAGATGGGTTGACATAGCAAAGGGTGTTACTTTAACTGCCTTATATTCACCCACCAGACGCTTATGTCAAAACAGTATACCCTCTAGTAGTGAGAATAAGTCATAAACAGCTCTCTAACGTTCTGACTGATTGGAGATGACTGCTGCTGTTGCTGGTGTAGTGCAAGGCAACATTACATCACAGAGACACCACATGTCCCAAAATATTACAGCATTCCCTTCATCTTAGGCTGTGGGATATTGCTTGTAGTTTAAAACTAAATTTAATTCTGGTGTTGAAACTTGTGTATAGTATTTCTCCTGTGCAGGAACATGTAGAGGCTCTGAATGTTTGTGTGAGGCCGATGTGTCAGGGCCACCCTGGGGACTCATGTTGCTACATCTTTTACAATGTGAAATACACTTGCCAACCACTTTATTAGGAACACCTGTGCAATCTAATGCAATCCAATACAACAGCTCTGCCATAAATTCTACATTTACAAAGCTCATACATTTTCAGTTTTTGTTGACATTGTCAGAAAGGTGATAATTCTACTTTATGTTTATTATTGAGGTCAGGGTGATGGTGTACTGGAGTGCACTATATTGAAAAGTGTTTCAAATTTTTTGCCCCCCTTGTGTATGTTAATGTAGTGGACAAAATATTAGAAACACCATTCAATATAATGCACCCCAGTACACCACCACCACGCACTATGACCTCAATAATAAACTAGATTGCACAGGTGTACCTAATAAAGTAAGTGTGAAATTTATAGGATCCCATCAAATTGAATGGCAGCAGTATAAATGGTTAAATGCTGCTATCTAGTGCTGGATATAGGAATCAACCCGTTAGACAAAAAAATAAAAAATAAAAACACATCTATAATCCATAATCCACATATGTAGGAGTGAAATGTATTTTATATACAGTGCTTCTTGTTTCAAGAAGCCAATCAGATGTGTCTAGTAGCTCCAGGAATAATGAGACAAGTGCAGTGTGGATTTCATAGACCAAAACCATTTTCTGCTTATACTGCAAGAAGTGGGGTTTGTGTGCATTATCTAATCTATAAAGAGAAAGGCAACATGAATTCTAGACTGCAAACTTTACCTACCAGTACTTTATTCCTACCTGCTTTGTTCCTGAAATATTCCTTGTTCCAGGTTAGATATTAAGGGGCTATTAATAACCCAATCAGCTTTGGCCCCTTGCTGTGCTGATGCACCACTAGCAGCAGGGGCTTTGAAGGGGCTTCTATCAGCACCTGACAGGCTCTCTTTTGCTATCCATGCAGTTTTAAACAACAGACACTGAGCTCCTAGGATGCTGAGTGAGAGGCCAGATGGTAGGTTTCAAAGTCCTCACATAAACGGTCTTCTTATCCGCTGCGCTCCACTGACACAAGGAGGCTGTTTTGTTTTGGCTCAAAACAAAAAAAAAAAACAACAACAAAAATTTCAATCCAATAACCACATAAAGGTGTGTTTTCATCCTTAAAATATACATTGAATGCAGAAAGTTTTTGGTAAAACATATCTCACACTTGTCAGATGGACTTTTATTCTTTGAAAAGCTTGTCATTTGAGGTTTAAAACATTTATTTTGAAAAGCCGTCAAGAAGAACTTCCACCTATTTGTATCTTCTGACGCTGTTTTACAGGGAAACGAGAGTAAAGCTCAGCATTTTAATGTCGCAATGGGGGCTTGTCTGGCCTTATGCTCTTTAGCCAGCTGTGTAAGTATCTCATCTCAATACGAATATTATCTCAGATATTATCGCAAGGTTTTTGTTCACTCTTGTAGTCCCAACATTAGCGAGCTTAGTTGAGCTAACGCTAAGTAACGTAAACTAAGGTTAGCACAGAAATCAACCGTGTTAGGCTCTGCGTAACAGTAAGCCTAACGTTAAATGTCTTAAATATAGCTAACATATGCGTAAGATAGTCTCTGTGCTGTACACGTTAAACGCTAACGTTATACAGAACAAGGAAGTTAGCTTAAAAATCCAGTGAATTAGCATGGCATTAATGATGGAGGAAGTGTCAGACTATTTGCATTGGTGCTGGTAGCTATCATTAGAAATACTGCACCTTACTGTAAACGCTGGTTAGTTATTGACACACCGAGTGTAATATGTATGCTCAGGATACAGGCCAGTAAAACAGTAGTGTTGGCACAAATCAAGCTGAGTCACAAGGTGGTGTCAGGTTTGTATTTATCTGTGTGGACTAATGCTATGAAAGCCAGGGAGGAGTAATACTCTGGGATAACCCTAACAGGGCTGCTGTTAACAATATTTTAATCTGCCGATTATTTTCTCTTTAGTCTGAAATGTTAACAGTATGTAAACAATGAAAAAATGACATTCACAATTTCTTAGATGCCACAGCAATGTCCTCATTGAGCCTAAAATGTTAAGATAATCAGTTTAGTGTCCTATGGCAAGTAAAGACAGCTGAAACCACCATATATGTGGCATTTTTGACAAACGATTAATTGGTTATAAAAAAAAAAAAAAGGTTGTTGATTAGTTTTCTGTCTATCGACTAATCAGTTAATCAACTAGCTGTTGCAGCACTAAACTGTAGGCCACTATTGAGATTGTATTATGATTTATATTTTGAGTCATAAATGTGGGTGATGCTTATATATTTGGATGCAGTACTTGAAACTCATTGTCAGGATTAATACTTTACTGGCCCAGTACTTCATAATGGAACAAAACCAACTTATGATTGGTATTCTGCCAAAGCACTTACCCACAATATGCATTTGACTTTTGTCTGATTTTAAATGCTGGTCCTCCCTAAAGCTTAATGTCTTTTTTTAAATCTCTATCTCTATTTAGGCCTCCTGTCTGTGTGGCTCAGCACCATGCCTTCTGTGTGGCTGCTGTCCATCCTCCAATAACTCCACAGTCACACGGCTGGTTTTCTCCTTCTTTTTACTGCTGGGGACCATGGTGTCTGTCATCATGATCCTTCCTGGAATGGAGACACAGCTCCGCAAAGTGAGAGCCCAGTTCCTAGCAATGTTATTTCATTAACCACAGTGTAGTATTGCATTTTGGGCATCACTTAAGATTTCTTGAACTACAATATGTGTTTGCATATATACATGTTTATTCTTTAATATGCTGTCTGCTTGACTCCATGTGATATACCTTGAGATAAAACGGTTACACATTAAATGCTGTACAGAACGCAGGTGGATATACATTTTTAAGTACTCAGTAAATGGCTAACGTGTAATAAAAGGTGTTGCTAAATGTTGTTACAGCAGTCATTTTACAATTTAAGACTCGCATTGAAAATCATCAGTCACTTACCTTGAAGTATTTTCAGTATTATTACATATTTTCTCTGAAATACTTTTCTTGTTAAGCTTAATTACAAGTTAATTTAATCAAATTCTTGTGTTTTTATAGATCCCAGGATTTTGCCAGGGAGGAACTACTATACTCGGCAGTGAAAACCATGTCAACTGTGATGTCATTGTGGGCTACAAGTCTGTGTACCGTATGTGCTTCGCCATGACCTGCTTCTTCTTTATGTTCTCCGCCATCATGATTCGTGTCCGTACCAGCAAAGACCCACGTGCAGCTATTCAGAACGGGTAAATGTTTTATTTGGCTCAGATTGAGCCAAATAACCTCAGGGATTGAGGTTAAAATTGACACAACTACCTATTAGCTTGGGGCGGCTATGGCTCAGGAGGTAGAGTGGGTGCATTAATAAGAAGATAAGTGGTTCGATTCCTGGCTCCTCCACTCCACATGGAGGACTGGGGGAGACCACAAAAAGTGTCCTTGGGCAAGATACTGAACCCCATATTTCTGCACCATCGATGTGTGAATGATTAGATGAGCAGGTTGGCACCTTCCATGGCAGCAGTGTGTGTGTGTGAATGGATGAATGTGGCTTGTTGTGTAAAAGTGCTTTGAGCAGTTGGAAGACTAGAAAGGTACTATATAAATGCAGCCCATTTACTAGTATACCATTAAAATGTGTGTGGTTGGTAAATTTTTGTACTCTCCTGGATGAGAAGAATTTATTCACAGTGGCAAAGTCTTCAGATTTTCATGTACAACTTTTTCTGTCTGCTGTACTGATGGTGATGTTGTAACTGTTTTCCAGGTTCTGGTTCTTTAAGTTTCTGATCCTTATTGGGATTACAGTGGGAGCCTTTTTCATCCCTGATGGAACATTTCATACTGGTACTAACATGCTTTCCTATGTTATGTGTATATATTTTGAGCAGACACTGACTTATCAATGACAGACAGTAGTGAAATGTCATTCTTGAGCAGTTTCAGGTTATGGGATCAAATGTGTGTTTTCCTTTGCACTTCACAGTGTGGTTTTACTTTGGTGTGGTGGGATCCTTCATCTTTATTCTAATCCAACTTATTCTCCTCATCGACTTTGCTCACTCCTGGAACAAGGTGTGGGTGGAAAATGCTGAAAACGGCGACAACAAATGCTGGTTTGCAGGTACAGCATTAAAAAATATTGGTGTTTGCCATATAAATTATTTATACACTTCACACAATATGTGATTGAATTATACAGATCTGCTCTGTTGTTTTAAACCATTCATGTTAATGTATGTTGATGTCATTTCCAGGTTTGCTGTCTTTCACTGTCCTCCACTATGCCCTGGCTATCACTGCTGTGGTTCTGTTTTACATTTACTACACACAGCCTGATGACTGCACAGAGCACAAAGTCTTCATCAGCCTCAACCTGATCTTCTGTGTCATCATCTCCGTTGTCTCCATCCTACCCAAGATACAGGTACAGTGTGGACCAGTCTTATGCCATCTGTGCTAATGCAGTAAATATATGAAAAAGCATATTGTTCTCTCCATTTTTTGCGTTCCTTCTATATTTAGCCTGCTTTTTTGCGCAAAAACACCCCAAAAATGAAACTTCTTAAAAAGCTCCCCAGAACTGACAAATCAGAAAACACAAGGAAACTTTCTGTCAGTGCCTTCTCCCCCCATGAATGCTCATTTTGTGTAACAATGCCAATCAGACAACACAGAGAAGATTTCTTTTGGTTTATGCTGTAAGACCACATTTAAAATGTGGATGGTGAAAATTTCGAATACACTAGATAGTGTGGAACTACATTGAGATGAAAACAGCATTTTCACATTTATTTCTCCGAGCATCGACATGGCCTTATTTTTCTCCTTGCTGTTGGCTCCTTTGTGGAAATGGATTTGTGCTTCATCAGCAGAAGCTGCTGCTGTTACAATCAGTCAAATTTAATATGGCAAATTACAAATAAAGCAAGATCTTCCTCTTCTCTATGGCTGACCCAGTTCATTTTCACAGTTGAGCTTTTCTTAGTAATACTACATTCAAGCACACTTATTTTAATTTCCTTTACTTTAAGGATGGGTAAATATTATTTTATATTTTGCTGTTTGTAAAGCCTGTCAGAGGTCTCTCCACCTCACATCTCATAATACTGTTATATGGCCAGTTGAATTAGAGCATACAGTAAATTATAGATTAATTACCTCAGTCCCATCAGATATGAAGACACTATGTTTTATTGAGTCTTTGGTGCAGTTTTACAGCATGAAGCACAATGTTATTGTTTGTGGAAATCTGTCATGATGTCTCTTTGGCCTGTTTGTTATAGGAAGCCCAGCCACACTCTGGCTTGCTGCAGGCTTCACTCATCTCCCTCTACACCATGTACGTCACTTGGTCTGCAATGACCAACAATCCAAGTGAGTGTCCTGTTGTCTTGTTTTAACAGCTGCAGCTTTCTTTTGTGCTGCTTGTTGCATGCTCAATTGTGATAATACATACTGTCCTCTTTGAATACATGTACACGCTGTTTATCCACTGCAGCATTTTGATCATACTGGTGAGTTTTCAGTGGCACACTATAGGAACAAAGAGCTGCTTTTTGCTAATAGTTTGCACACTTTTTTCGTCTCATGTCTTGTGACCTGCCTTTCTTAAGCAAATGTCATTGGAAAGACATTAGGCAAGCTTGTGGTAAATGTAAGCTTAGTGTTCAGTTGCCTTTTTGTAGACTGCAGTATTGTTTTCGGCATTTGAGCTCCACTTACACAATATTAAAGTCTCTTCACTACCTGCTTAGAATTTGATTTTACTTTACTTTCTGAAAAATGTAGATAAACCAAGACTGTAATTCAGGGTAGCTTTCTTCAGGTTCAATCTATGTTGTAACACTGCATACACATGTTTTCTTTATGTTAGCTTTATCACAGGCTAAAACTGCTTATTTTAGATCACAAAAAGGAAAATTTAAAACAGTCAGCATGGACATTTATTTCAATGGAGAGTAATTTATTTATGAACTGGAAAACTTGTAGACTTTGTTATTAATATATTAATATAACTAAATTAATCTAATACCACCTTTTGAGATTTTTTGGGTACCTTCACTGCTTATCGGATGCTTTTACAGATATTTTGTTCAAAGTTTATGTCAAGTGTCAACAAGCTCACGGTATGATAATGTTTTTTTTTTATATAACCTATTAAAGTTTATTGAAATGTTGAATGCTGTGTGCTATGTGTAGATCGAAAGTGTAACCCCAGCCTTTTGAGTCTCGTGTCGAACATCAGCACCACTGAACCATCTGGAGACAGCGCTCCAGGACAGGTTCAGTGGTGGGATGCTCAGGGCATTGTTGGCTTGATCATCTTCCTCTTCTGCACTCTCTACGCCAGGTAAGTTAACAGCACTAACACCTTCACAAATTACATTTTATGGGGGCAGAGGGTTTGTAATTTTTTTTCTCTCTGACTGTCTCTCCTCTAGTATCCGTTCATCCAGTAACACCCAGGTCAACAAGCTGATGCAGACAGAGGAGGGAAGAGGGTCAGGTGGAGAGGGTGTGGTGGGAGAGGATGGCATACGGAGGGCCGTGGACAATGAGGAAGAGGGAGTCACTTACAGCTACTCGTTTTTCCACTTCCACCTCTGTCTGGCCTCCCTGTACATCATGATGACTCTCACAAACTGGTACCAGTAAGTATGTCATGCCAATAGATTGATAGACAGGCACCCAAAGGTTAGAGAAGTAGGCTTCTTACTGGAAGGACAAATCCAGTTGGGGAAGTGAAAGTGCAGCAATTGCTAATAAGATTAACAAGTAAACACAGCTTGTGAGACAGATTACAATTATTTTTATTATTCAAGTTGAGAGCATGAGAGCAACACAACAATGTTAAATTTGCAAGTGACAAAATGATCAGCAAAGAGTGAAGAATTGGAAAACAGAAAGTTTTGAAATCATCCCATGGGTTGTTGCCAGTAGATTGTAGGCTTCAAGCATGGCCACCAGAGGGCACTATCAGTCATCTGAATTTACATAAAAACTTTTCTTAATCATTCATGGATCATATGTGAAAAATATCTGTAGATTAATTTTAGTATGTGTGGATTTTTGGAATTGGTTTCACTAAACTGTGTTTTTTCCTCTCTTTCCCCTCTCAGACCAGACACCACCACCCAAGCTATGCAGAGCACTATGCCAGCTGTGTGGGTAAAGATGAGCTCCAGCTGGCTGGGCCTCGGGCTCTACCTCTGGACCCTCATCGCCCCTTTCATCTTCCCTGACAGGGATTTCAGCTGAGTCTCCTCCTTGTCTTTTAGCTATATTTGTTTTTTCTTTTCTTGCCTAGTATATTAGGTAGTGTGAAGGATGCTATAAAGGAAATAAGAAGGGTATTGTGAAGGAAATACATTTCATTTCTTTTTATTCCCTTTTCAAATAATTGTCTCTGCTGTTGTGATTCTGTTGTTTTACTCCTCTCAATATAATGATGAATGATGAATGTAATAATCACCACAGGTGTTTTATAAAGGATCAGTGTGTAAGATTTAGTGGCATCTAGTGGTTAGGTTGAAGATTGCAACCAACTAAATACACCTCCCTTCACCCTCCTCCTCCAGAGCTAGTGTTGTTCTGGGCTACTGTAGAAACATGGTGGTGCAACATGATGGGCTCTGTGGAAGAGGACCTGCTCCCTATGTAGATATAAAGGGCTCATTCTAAGGGCTTATTTTCATGGGATTATACACTAATTAAAACATAGTTATCAATACTGTATTCCATTTCTGCCATGTCCATTCAGCTGGATCCCTCTAAATCTTATATACTGGTCCTTTTGGGAAATAAGTGGACTATTCATTTATCCTGGTTGATGGTGTTTTAGCCAGTAGCAGTTATTTTATTTGCCAATGACTCACCTTGATCAGCTATTCCCTACTTTCCACCTGGTTTGGTATGATTCTATGAGCTCCATTATCTTTTTGCTGAATTTAAGGTACTGAATCATGAAGACTCCGCAACAATGCACTTTCTCAATACCTCAGAAGTTTCAATTTCAGATTCCCTTTTGAGGACCAACAAGATTAGACTTCTCTGATTGGTCAGGTCTGGAGTCCCCCTGATTAGCTGGACTATTTTAGGGCTAGGGGGCAATGAGGGGAGACCTCTTTAGGAGCCCCAACGTGAGGCGAATGTGAGAGTTAGATAAGACTAATATGACACGCCCTGCAGGGCTTCCCTTTTGCTGCTAGGCTGTATGCAAAACTACGTCACTGCACCTCGAGAGTCTTAATAGACCCTCTCTCAGCTCTTCCTTGTCTACTCCAACCTAAGGTGATTTATCTCTGGTGCTACGCCTTTCCATGTGTGACTGTGTTTAGCCTTGTACAGCCACAGGCATCAATCTCTACTTGTATAGCAGTCGGTTTGCAGCAGGGAGACACACCGATCCATAGCAGTCAGCAACACGCAATGTGCAGTGTGGTACGGTTCATGAGGTGATCATGTGCTCTCCACCACCTGTGCTCTCACAAAAGCCATTATGAGTATGTGATTAACGTAAGGAATAAAAGGATTTTTAAATATTACAATGTACAAAACCACACAGAGCATTTCAGAAATGATTAATAATTGATGTTAAATGGTATTGACGTACGTAGTATGTTGATGGTTGTAATGGTGGTATAGTAAATTTATGCATTATATAGGAATTACCTCAATATCAGTATGAATGGAATGAGTTAAAACGAAGTCAGTATATTTTGTACTTGTGAAAAACACGTTTTTGGTACAATCCTTAAAATGTTATCCTTTGTCTATGTTCCAACATTTCCACACCCACACAGATGAATCAGATGTACTGTTTCTGTGACAGCTGATGAGAATTGTGAATGGAGTTTTTCAAAGTGCTGTGCTGAGTTAAATTTTTTTTTTGTATTGATTTTCTTTATAAAACAGTTAAAGTGTTGTACATTCTAACACTATTACCCTACTAAAAAGAATTATCAAGGCTCAATTGCCAGTGTTGTATCATAACATGTAATATTTAAAAACACTATCAAGTGCCTTTTTGTAGTCCTGCATTTCAAAAAGAATTTATCACTAATGCTGATGTGTGCTTGTTATGCCTTGCCATACACATTGTGGTGAGTCAGTCATTGCATGCCATAAGGCACAAGCTTATGACATGAATTGATATTGTAATTAATGTATAAACAAACACAGTTTTTTAATAAAGATGAAAATCTTTCACTCTCTTTTGCCTTGATGGCGTATCAATTCAAGCTTTACAGAAGTGTACTATGACAAATTTCACACCAAATAGAGGAACATAATGTTGATAATAACACTAGATTAATCTAAATATTTGTTAAAAGCATTATTTACTAAGTTACAGTAATTAATGTTGAGGTAATTAATATGTTAATATTAATGTTGATTTAGGTACCCCATGAATGCTGTTGATTGTACTAAACATCTCCTTATCTCTAGTGTGTCACCAGGGTGCAGCTAGTGTGATAGCGCTTCTTTTCATTCCTGTTCTTCAAACCACAGATTTGGGTCATGAGGCACCAGAATTGAGGACTGAGGATGGGCTAGTAAACACATCACAAGATGTTCTGTACCCAGAGTGAAGCAGTGACTGACACTCCAAGACAAGCAAAACATATGCTTTAGACATTGCTATGATGTAAGCGTTTATGTATGATGGATTTGCTCAGTATTCACCCTTGCGTTGCAATGCCTTGCTGGGTTTCCCTGTTAACTGCTTATAAACTGTTACACCATTTCTGTCTGAAATGACCTTTTTCTGGCAGTTGTGTGAACAGTGACACAGTCAAGTCAGCCACTGATCTCTTGACCCTTTGCTTCCTGTGACAGAAGTCCAAAGCTAAACTGAAAGCCCTGTAAATAATAATGACAAGATTTCACCTTTTCCCTAACTGCAAATTTAGGCAATAAACATGTCTGACCTGTCCCTTGTGCTGGTGCAGAGACAGAGTACTGTGTGCCAGTGCTTGCGGCCTCTGCTGTGTTATTTCCTTCTTGCCCGGCTGGCAGACGGGGCCTGTTGGTTTTGGCTGCTACAGTCACTCAATCCAGTTGGCACTGTCTAGAACTGTACAGGACACACCACCTCCTGTCGACTTCCACCCACCCCCAACACCACCCCTCGCTCAGCCTATCGATGACAATCCTGAGTTGGTGAATTGTGTAACAGTTTAGTAATGAAAATAAATTCTCACTTCCTTCACAGGTAGAGGAGGAGACAGTGTAGAACTATGAAACAATACTCAATATGATATCAAATGAATTCACAGTATTAACACACAGGCAGAAATATAGATTATATCAAAACTGAGATGATGTATGTAAAGTGCAAATACATAAGAGGAATTCACATGGAAAGTGAACACTGTGAAGAGAATGTTATGCAGTAATGCACCAAACTCAAAGGCTCATTGAAGGAAAAAAAACAATGATACAACTTGTTCAAAAACTAGAGCAATAGCTTAAATATAATGAAAATGTGTCCTGTGCCATTACAAACACTCCGAACATTTCAGCACTGATAGCTGGAAGTCTGGGGCTTTTGTATAAACTCTCTGACCCCCTCAGTGTCCCTGCACTGGACTTGCCGAGAAGCTGGAACATCGCGCATTGCGTGAATGTTTTGCAAAGTGGAAGTCCTGTCTTGTCTCTTCGTAGCACAGTGGCCTGACCCATGGCTTCACTTAATGGGTCAGACGCATGGAGGAGGAGGAGGGAGGGAAGGGGGGTATATCAAGTCTTGTGCAATCATCATTGTTAAATGCAACAACGGTGGGTAAACTCACCACACACTATGTGATGTCACTCCTCTTAACAGGAAAAGACGGGCTCCATCTCTAGTATTTTGATGTTATATTTAAAATTATTTTAATGTTTTAATCTTAAAATAATATCAGTATTTACTCTTTAAAGAACTACCCTCATTCTTTTAAAGATAAATCTTATTTCTTCATTTCTCTTTATTGATCAAAGCATTTACAGTGTATTACTACCAGACTTAGTTTCATGAGACTAAATAACTCTTTGCACTATACTCTTCCATTATCCCATCTAAAATTTAACAGCCTCTGAACACAGCCAACAGCATCTGAGAACAAATTAGCTAAGCGTCATAAATTGCGCTTTTATTTCTCCTGTTATCATCAGGTGTAGCCTACAAATGTGAACTTGGTTTTTCTCCTAGGATACATTTAAGACACGTTCCATCTTTGGCCATTGGCTCCAGTGTCATAAATCCCACCTTCATTTCCTCTGTTATCATCAGATGCAATTTGTCGCTGTAATAAGAGATCAGAGGCTGTAATGTGCTGATTATGAACCACTTAGTGTAGCTCTGCAGCCATGCTTGGTTAGGCATCCTGGGATTTTTAATTGCAGATTGACTGAAACAATGATTATCACTTGCGGTGTTATCCCTGACCTTAATCTTCACTTCCCTTTTCCCACATTCGTTTTGGAAATGTCAGTGTTTAGCTGCCTTTTGAATCAAGAATAAACTCACCATAGATATCACAGTGTTTCAGTGTTGTTTCAGGGTTTTATTATCACAACAAATCATCTGCTCCTGATTCTGAAGTTGATAAGCATTGTTTTGTGGGAGGATTGCGCATCCCTGACCACCTCTTTGACAGAATGACTGGAAATGCCTGTCTGAGGTGTAATTGGGTTTTAAGAGTGGGATCCAGGCCCATTAAATTATGTGCTGCATGCAGGAGAGCTAATTGAGTTTATGCCCTGCTGGCATACTGCATGTGCACTGGAAACATTTACCCAACATTAAGCCCCAATTAGGCTTTTCAGGATGGGAAACTTGTTGCTGGATGATGGGAAGTGAAGATGCTGATGCCTGTCAGACTCATCTCTCCAGCAAGTGAAATGAAGGCACTAATAACCTGATGAACTTCCACTGAACTTTAAGGGTGTTTCTCATTTCATTTGATCTCTTTTCATTTATTTGGTGAACCCTGGCTGCGGTGTAATGCAGTCACTCTGTCCTAAGCTGGAAGTCTGTGAGTGTGTGTATGTCTGTAGGGCTCTCTTGTGCGCATGCCCCCCCCCCCCCCCCAGCTCAGAGGAGCAGCTAAATGCAGTTATATAACAGTCAGCGCAGCCGGCGTCTGCTGTGAGCCAAATGCCAGGCCAGTCTGGTTACATAAGCCTGTCAGAGTCATATTGTAGCAGTACGGAGCGCTCACACCACAGCGTGTCCCTGCACTCCTTCCACTGTCTCCTGCTCCGTCTCTCACTTCCTCCCACTGCCTTTCTTTCTTTTGCTCTCCTCTTTTTCTACACCTCTCCCCACCTTCCTTCCCTCCCACTTTTCCTTTTCCTTTTTGCTGCAGCGCTGTTCTTCAACACCAGGAACAAAGAGTTAGCTCGTGTTGGATGCAGATGCAGAGACAGCTCTGAATATATGAGACACAAAAGAGTGGGACTAACTGTATACTCATGTGCACAGAGGACGTAATGTTACTTGTTCTATATCTGTTTCTCCTCTACTAGTCACTGTGAAACATGTTCAGTGATGTTTTATAGTCCTTACAGGGTATTTAAGGACAACTTTATTCCCTCACGGGCTTCCCTGTGCACCTGACAGTGATGTGAGGTGAGTCAGGTGAAAAGAGGCTGCCAGTCACCACCATCTGCGTGCTCTGATGTCCACTGGCCTTTACAGCTCCATTTGATCTCCAGGGTACCATTGCAGCAGCCACAGCCACCAGGACTGCTTCTCTTTCTATGACCTTTACTGTATGTGACCCTCAAACCCCCCCCCCCCCCCCCCCACTACCCCTCTTGGTCCCTCAAGTACAGGGAGGTCAGACAGACAGGGTCATCAGATCAGCAGGAAATGCAGTCAGAGCACTGAGATGTGTTCAAAAATTGCAAAACACTGCCCTGTGTGACCCTTTGACAGTTCACACAGTCATCCAGGAGAAGTTAATTGATTCGTGGTCTCAGATCCTGACCTCCGTTAGGCCGACATCGCTCTTGAGTGATGCTATGTCAGCATCACTTTAGGTAGACAATTCATTCTTGTGGTATAGCAGGAAGGTGTGTGTGTGTGTGTGTAGTGCAACATTCAAATCATGCTGTCAGTCTGTAGATGAAATATTGCTGCAGAATCTGAAAGAAATCTGAAACTCAGATTACCTTAATCAGTCCACTGACCTGAACTCAGTCTCATTTAAGCAACTGCATGAGGGTTGCCTGGCTAATTAGAATTAATAGCATTGACCAGGAACTGCTCCTCTCAACCAATGGCTGCCTCAGTCACCTCATGATTATTCATGAGGCGGGCTCGGCGCACCAGCCCACTGGCGGAGGCAGAGAGGGGGGCGGCGCCCACCGGACCTGCCGTGCGGGGTGGTGCGGAGCCGCGGAGTGTGTTTTGCGTAGGGCGAGATGTTGTTTTGTTGTGGCGATCAGCTGAATGTGGCATCGCTGTCCGGTCTGACACAACAGTGGGAAGAACCCCGAGCCCCTCCGGCTCTGCCTCCACAGAAACGCGGGCACCGAGAGCAGCTCTATCCGGCACATCATAATCCAGGAAATGCGGACTTCTGGCCCTTTCGCTACGGGATAAATGGCTGCAGCGCCCGCACTGTAGCAAGCTGGTAAATATTAACCCTCATATCATTGCTTGTTTATGACTTAGTTTCGATTGTGTTGCAGCGGTTGTCAAAGAGAAGGAGTGATGTGGTGTGAAGTTGAGGGCAGGATCCCACGCGTGTTTTTACAGCGAGAGAGTGACATGAAGTTGTCTGTGTTATAAATTAAATTGTGATGATGCATGCAGCGGACCTCAGTAGCATCCACTCTAGGATTTTGGGGGGGGGGGGACTGTGCGGGTCCAAACTACGCGCAGCAGTGTGGGTAAAGTAGCGGCGGGGGCGCTGCACATACAGCTGACAGCATATGCTTCATCGTGTACCTTCATTCACCCCAATTGTCCTGAATAACAAACCAGTTGAAGAGAGCAACAGTGCGGGCAGACACACGCACGCAGGATACGTAAAAAATGTAGGATTCACGATCAGGCCTGTGAACTTGTTTGTAATGGACTACACCTACACTTGCCAGATTTTTAGAGGATGACATCATGCTTTTGTACTCAGTTGATTCACTGTTAGATGGTAGATGGATTAAGTTGACCAAAACGGGTTTGTTTTGGCGGCTGTACACTTAGTAACACGGATACCGCTTCACCTTCAATCTCTGTAGTTATTAGACTGTCTGCTCAGGTTTCATTTTAAGGTAATGACAGTATTGTTGTTGAAAAACATTTGCATACAGACTCAATGAACAGCTGTTTGACTGTTATATGACATGTTTACAATGCAAAATAGTTTCCTTACATGTACTTCCAGTACTTCCAGTGGTTCTTAAAGGACGGTCTGTGGACCCTCAGGGGTCATTGAGGGTGCCCCAGGGGGTCACCAGAAAAAAGGGGAATAATTTATTTTAACTATAATTCCTTCCATAACTAAGACAATGACAGAATGTATGACTATTTTGGTCATGGGTTTCATACACTTTCTCTAATAAAACATCTAAAAGCAAAAATCTTATCAAATTGGGGTTTGTGGTCTAATTCGTGTCAGTTTAGGGGTCCTTAATGTGAACAAGTTTGAGAACCACTGTGCTAAACAACATAGTGACAGGAAATCACAGTCAGTATTGAGTGATATCTATCAGTCTATCTCATGGTTGGATTACTGAATTGGCCTAATGGGCACAGGTCCAGGAGCCCAAGAGTTCAGGGGGCCCCTGGGCCACAACCTCAGTTAATATTATCATATCATATCATATTATATTAATATTAAGCAACAGTTAATATATCTGGTTGGAAAGTCACAGTGCTCAGTTAAAAACTAAAGATGTCAGAATCATGAGTTGTTTTTTTTTTTAGCTCCTGATCAGACCCTTTGGAACAGCTGAGTTATTTGTACTCATTTTACATATTTCACTCTGGGTGTGTTGCTCATGCGTAGGCGGGTGGGGGCCTTTTACATGTCTGTGCCCAGGGTCCCATTGTCTGCCCTTTTTTTTTAACCATCTTTAACATGCTTAGAACAAATAAGTACAATGATATAAAAGAAATGTTACATCTGGTGAATTAATCAGCACATTTTAAGTTTGACATGAGGCAAAGCCATTGTTCTCTGTTTGTCTCTTATGCCAGTTTGACAGGAAGTGAGGTAAGGATAGCGCTTGAACTGTGTTGCTCTCTGTAGATGAAGACCACAATGGTTAGACAGCTTTTTGCTCTAAAGCGAGGGGCTGCTGAGAGATGCTTTTTATATCAGCGGAGGTCCCGATATATGCAACTTCACATTCAGTCCAGAGGAAGTCTGATGTTAAAAAAACAAAACAACACTAGCGGCAATGCTGCAGTGTCCTTCCCCAGCTCTGAGCCTGTATTGTAACTTACAGCACAGAAATACAGTAAAGTGTCAGGCCAGGGTGGTGAAGGGGGATGAGTGGAGAGAGGCCAATATGCAATTATTTCTTATTGAATCAGCACAAAGTGGCAGCCCTACAGTGCTCCGCTCTGGTCTGGATCAAGACCACTTGTGGTGCTGGCTGAAGAAAGGCGCTAGCTCAGCAGGCACCCAAGGAGAGCGCTGCTCCATTTGCTTGCAAATTTTCAACGAGGCTGACATCATAAAGCATTTGATCGTTGAAAAAAATCTAGGCTTTAGGGATTACTGCCATTTATGGTTTCAACGTGTATGGGGATAAAAGCTACAAGTCAGACTTACTTTGATGTTTTTATACCATTGTAACTTGGCAGAAATGTTAGAAGGTGGCTTGTTAAGAATAATTACTATGTTTTAAGGCTGGAAGTGAATGTGTTATTGTCTGTATAGCTGTAGGACCTGTTTTCATACCAGTCAACGGTTTAGCGGTGCCAATTCATTACAAAAAGCTTCGGTATTCAGCATCGTAGCTTTGGACTTGCGCAATGAGCTTATTCAGGTACAATAAAATTGAAACCTAATTCTCTGTCAGCTCTGACACTGATTACAGAAGGCCTCAGTCAGTTAGTCAGACAGGTTTGTGTGTGTCTATATCTCTCCTTGGCACAAGAAACACTCCAGATGGAAAAGGGTAGTTTTCTGCCAATTAACACAGAGCCACTCAACACTTAAACACTATATCCCTACTTTCACACACACACACACACACACACACACACACAGACATTCACACAAACACACACCTGGCATACGCTCTCTACTTCTCCTTCTCTTGCACACTCAGTCAGCCTTGCAGGTGGCGACGTGTTGATTTAGACGCATGAAATGCCATCAGCAGCGCGAGGGTCGCATGGGGTTCCTGCTGCACTAGACCTTCAGACACACCTCCCACAGATAACAAGGTTTGATGGGATCAAGGGATTTTTCTCTAGAAAGAGTGACAGTTTAGTCTGAGCCCTTGATGTGATACACGACTGGTATGATGTCTGTAACACTGTAGAAAAAGCGAACAAGGGTGCTGTAGGCAGCCTGCTCTACTTCACGCATGACTGTCGGCTTGACAGATTACGCTGAGTATTAAATGGCATGTACAAGCATGTTTAAGTTTTGTTTTCTTTGAGAGCGCACGTAAGAAGAGTGACATTGTTGTCAGTCTCCTATAAGGAAAATAAACACACACATAGTCACATACACACCCAGGCCATAAAATCCTGGTGGCTGGTGGACACAACCTTTTCATGTCCCTGCTGCTGGTCATTAATCCTGTTTTCTGAAGCACCCGAGAAGAATAGACCCACTGTAGTGCTTGGAGACCAGAGTGAACCAGGAACAAGACCTTGGATACACACACACATGCTCACAAACACATGCACAAAACACACACTCTGGAGGCCAGGAGCCAGTCTGGTATCTTCACAAATGCCCCACTGGCCTAATAATTTTTATTCCAGGCATTGTAATGCATTCTGAATAGATCTTCTATGAAGAAGTTTGAGTGTTCTCTGTTATTTAGCTTTATGGTCATATCTATAGTCCATGTCATAGTTCTGCTTTTGTATCATTTTGGACAGTTTGTGTTGTTGTCAGGGGTGCACTGTTGTTTATCAGTGTCTGGCCCCAACTCAGCCTCTTGTCCAGGCCCAGTTGTTGTTGGCTGCCCCTTCAAATGGAGATAGAATATCTTTGTGTTTGCCAGGAAGCAGACTGTGCTGTATGTGTGTTAGTGTGACTGCCTGGCCTGCTCCCATGTGTGCCAGCCTGGGTTATGTAATGATATATATGTGGACGGTGATGTACAGCCAGGCAGGCAGCGCAGGTTTTTCAGGGGTTACTCATTCAAACACTCCCTTCATAAGAGTTAATCATTACCTGTTTTGGCACAATTGCCAAGTGGAATGTCAGGGGGTTTGCTGTTTTTAGCGGCAATCCTCCCACAAAATAGGCCACGAGTTTATTATATATATTGTTATTATAACTCCAAGTCTTCAAGTTCTGGGATTTTCATAATGTGTCTGACAAGATTTACATTTTCCATTGTTCTCCTCTGAATATGTTACAATCTATGTGTTTTCCCCTTGTATCAACAGTGAGGGCGTTTTTGTGCATGTGTTCATTTTCCAATGTGGCCAGTGTTGTGTAATAGTGTGATTGTAAGCTTCTGTGCTGCACACCACAGGTATGTCTGGGAAGGGCTTGGCCAAGATCTCATTGGTGAGATTTGTGTAATGCTGGGGAGAGGCTGAAACAAGTGATGACACACATAGTAGGTTATCAATCACTGGATATTCAGATTTGAATGAAGGAATTAAATCTCCCCTTCAGGAGATTGGGCACATAACTGCTTGAGGTTCTGTGCTGCCTTGAAAGATAAACTAAAGATGCAGACAAGGTATTATGTTTCCCGACTAGATATCCAAATCTCTCTCTCTTCCTCTGTCTTACTCTCTCTGGGTCCTAAGATACCCTCTGACCACACCCCACAGCACACGCTTCAGCTGCATACAGATCACTATCTCCAGATGTTTGTTCACCTCACTAATTTGTGTAAAAATGAGTAACACCTGCAAAGAGATAACTTGTGGTTTACCCCATCTGAAATGTGTTTTTAACATTCATTTTGCAGCCTCCATTGTTGCACGTCTCCCCCTCATCTTCCATGAGCCTCTGCATCTCTCATCTGTCTCCATCTGTATAGTCTTACACTGGTCCCATGGCAATCTGTAAAAATATACACATGTATGGGGGATAATGGAAGAATGAGAGTAAACTATATATTTTTAATTAATATACTTTTCTAATGAGACAGATTTCCCTATATTGGCCTCCTTCTTCAAATTCCCTTTCTTTAGTTCTTTGTCTCAACATGTAAGACGTCCCTGCAGTAACTCTGGCTGGAACTGCGAGTAAGGATTGGAGGGGATTTCTGCTCTGCGGGAGGGTAAGAGGGCTTTGGGGAAAATCCTTCCAACCCTGCCGCGGATCTACCGAGCAAATCAAGGCAGCAGCCGATGCTCCAGCACAATCCTCCCCCGTCGTGTCACTGTCACTGGAGCAGAGCAGTTGAACTAACCCCTGGACCTGCTCCTCAGCTGCACTCCTTAAAATCCCTGTAAAATCTGTGGAGAAGCCTTCAGTAGAACCCAGATGTGTTTTGTCTCTCACATAGTGCTGTCAGTCTGTGGTGTACTGTGTTCAGGCTTGAGGAACGCTCCCTCTCACCTGGCGTGCCTTCATGCTATGAAATGTGTTGGCTTGCGAGGAGCTTGGCTTTTTTTTTTTTTTATCTTCGAGTTATACTCTGAAGTATGATCTAGTAAACCAACTTTAACTAGTCTGATATCTGAAGTGAGATATATAATAAAAAAGTTGGTCTGTATAAGTGGTGTGAGTGTAGGGGGCACACATATGTACATTTGTTATTTACCGCAGAGTCCCTGTAGGCAAGCTGTGTCCTGACATTGTCAGGTAAGGTCATATAAAAAAAAAACCTAATTTTAGATGCTGTTAATTATGCAAGAGTGTGGTCGACTGCCATCACTTGGGAAGGTCATTTGCTCCTCATCCTATTAAAGGGCACAAAACTCCACAGATTTCTGTTTGTGTGTGTTGTGTTAGGGTAAAACTGTTGATTTTTGTTGTGGTTTTGTGATGTTACTGATGCTGTGCTGACATCCTGTTTGAGGTTAGAACTACCTTTTAAAGGCTTATGGTTTTGCAGTTGTCTTCCATTTGATGTCAGGTCACACAGCACGTGAAGGTGTATTTACACAAATGTGTTTGTGTGCACTGTGCAGGTATGGCTCTATATGTTTATATATATTCTGTGACTGTTTGTGTGTACGATGTTTTGCTGATGCATCCATATTGCAGCCCCTAAGCGAGGGCGTCTGTTTGACCTAATTGAAGGTCAATATTTGCATGAGCATTCCTACAGACACTTTCCTAGCTTGGTCTAGATAGAACACAGGCTACCACTGTGCTTCAATAAAACCAAAGTGCCTGTCATATTCTAGTCCTGCACTGCTAGACTTATCTATCTATACTACATCTATACTATGCTAAAGCAGTAGAAAGGTCTTTCATAGATTACTATTATTTTGAGAGGGAGATTAAAAAAATGCTCATGGTTGTTTGATTTTGTTAAACCAGTCAGAATCACCAAGGAGAGGTCTAACATTTACAAAGTTCATCAGTTTTCCTGTTAAATACTGCTGTGTAACGGTTCTGAGAAACATTTGGCACCTGGCTAATTAAATTCAGCAAATATGTGGGAATTTTCCTATTGGATAGTAAATGTGTGTGTTGACTTTGAAAATGGTAACCGTTCAGAAAGAAGGGAGAAAGGAGAGGAAGGAGAAAGCAGGAGTTGGCCAATCAGGGGCTTATTTCAGTGGTCCACATCTGTTGAGTCACTGCATTGTAAGTTTCACTACGTGTACAGAGAAAAATGCACTGTCACAGCAGATACAAGAAACAAAGACCCAGTGTAAGGACTATATCAGTGGTTTAACCCCTTTAGTATGTCACCAACATTTTTCAAGCCATGCTGCTGTATGTTACAGATTTTGAATTGCTGTTACAGACAATGATTGATTTTCATTCATTTCTGTAGCTACGATATGGATATCTATCAGCAGAAAATATAGAAAAAATGCATTAAAATCTAAAAGTGAATAGCATGTATTCAAAAATGTTAAGTAGCCATGCTAGCGACTTTAGGGATGATATTGTTTGTCTATTGGGTGGTTGGTCAGTCCACCACTTTTGTCCAGATTGAAATATCTCAATCACTATTGGATTGATTGCCATAAAATTTTGTACAGACATTCACGGTGCCCAGAGGGTTAATCCTAATAAATGTGGTGATCCCAGAACAGACAGTTAAGTTCCCCTCACGTTCCACTGTTATAAAGTTGATGATCCCATAAAGTTCCATCTAGTGCTATCATGAGGTCAAAATTTCCATTCGCCCAATACTTTATGACAAATTACATGCAAAACTAATGACATTCCCATTAGCCTTGTTAGCATGCAAACAAGCAAAACTCAGATGGTGAACATTATACCTACTAAAGACAAGCCTGTTAGCATTGTCATTGGGAGCATGTTAGCTTTTAGCTCAAAGCACAGCTGTGCCTAAATATAGCCTCGAGCTGCTTGCATGGCTTGGGCTCATTATTGAGCTAAAACCTGTAAACACATTGGTATGACTCTTTGAACTCTGCGCTGCAGAGTAGACTAGAAGTTTTTGCACTGTTATTGTGCTACTGATTTTAGTATTAGTCTACAAATATGTTTTACTTACTGTGGGTCTCCGGACAAACCCTGTATTTTACTTATTTAGGTGCCTGTGTGAAATGTGATGTGACAGACTGGTCCTACTATTCAGTTCATCCACCGTCCTCATAGTCACACAAAAGGCATGACGGTAGGTGAATCATCTTGAGTAGGATCAAAAATCACAAAATCACATAGCCCTGCAACATCAGTGAAATAATCTTCTGTCACATTTGTCACACTGTCACAGTGGATTAACAGCTGAAGATGAATCAGGTGATGGTGCTACTCAGCATGAATCCCTCTGTTAGGGAAGTTGTAGATGGGAGATAGAGAAATCCTTTTTGATAATGCAGATGTTCTGTCACACAGTAGCTTCAGCATTCCTCTCTTTCCCTCTACACCTTACTCCACTTATGGCAATGATCACACAGGGTGTTTTTCAGTGGCATTCACACACACATACACACACACACACATCATCTGTGCCATGCTTCCTCTAGAAAGTTCTGCACCCCAGGAGAGGATCCTCCCCTGCTCCCTCCTCTTGCCAGAGCAAAACCCCAGAGCTGCTGACACAGACTCACCCATTGTAATTGAGAAAATAAACAGATGACAGGGAAAAAAAAGCATTTGCTGCTTGTCAAAGGGCTACATGTTTATCCTCTGCTGCTGGATGTTAACGCCAAGGTTTTCATCACCTTTCGGGTGGATGAGGTGGGATGGATTGTGGCTGAGTGGCTGGGTAAAGAGGTAAGGCAAAGGCAAATAGTTGAGGCTAACACATGAAAGTCCATCACAAATAAATCATATGAACATATAAATCATTATGAACTAGGATTTGCAGCCATAACCCGTAAGACTGGAAAAGATATGGAACCATATGTTTTGGGTGAAAAGGACACAGAACGCTGTAGGAAGCTCTTCTTCAGTCAGAGGTGTTACAGTGTTTTCTATTATGTAATCCTGCTGTCCTCAACAACCTCACACAGTTAGCAGTCTTACTGTTTGCACCCAGGTAGTCCCCCACCTCCTACCTCTTTTTCCAGCTTTGCACTGTCAGCACAGTGGTATAGGGAGCAACCCCAGCTAAGTCACTGCAGATTTAGATTTTTCATCAACACTCTACGACTCTAATATGCTTAATGGCACTGTGCTCGTCCTCTGAGGACCCCCTAACCCTGGTGTCAGCTGATTGACAGCTTGGTGTTCCAGCAAAGAAGCCAGGGGGAAGGAGAAGGAGGTGGCAGAGTAACAGGGGCACATGGTGCTCCTGGTGCATCTTTGGCTCAGGGCGGGAAGCCATATTTCACTCTTGACAGCCGTACCCATAGGGAAACCAAGAACGGCTCGGCTGGTATCATGTGACAGAGGGGACAGAGGGTTCAGCTCCCCCGACTCCTCTTCTCCTTGTTCTCCAGGATCGTCTCTCTCTCTCTCTCTCTCTGTCATCTGAACAGCCTCGAAACTAGCTATCTGTGTAGTTGATTTGGATTCTATGAGAGTACAGAAGCTTGAGCAGCAGGGGTGGTTACCCATTCACTGCCCCTGAGTAGGGTGTCCATTACTGTGGGAGTGCCTGAATTACACAAGAGGAGGGAGATTAGAAGAAACACTAGAAAAACCCTAGTGAGAGGCAGAGTTTAGGGGGGGGTTAGAGGGTGTAGAATGGAGAAATCAATTTGTCGCTGAGCAAAAGAGTGTGAGACACACACGCAAACATTGTTGCTGGGGTAAGAAAGATGCCCTCTGTGAGATTACATGATTTCAAAATTCGCTTCATAGCAGGCAGTTTAACAAGATTGTAAGTCGTGAGTTTAACTTGCTGGGTTCCAGGAGAGATCTGTTTTGTTTGAAAGAAAGTATAATGTTCCTTTGTCAGTCTGCGAGATGGATGGTTTTTCTGGTCTTGTGAGAGCGAGCTGTCCCTTGTTGCTACGCTAGCAATAGTCTTTCTTTCATTGGCCATAATTGTATGTTTTCGCTTGCATGGTTGGTCATCGTGTTATCAGTGTTACAGAAACACATAGTTTGTTATCTTATTGCCCAGGTGATAAATTTACAAGAATGGAACGAGAGCATGTATCTATGTATGTATTTTTTTTGTTTGAACATTTTCTTCTTTGTTGCTTGAGTGCTGCACTACGCAGTTCCCAGAAGCTGCAGTTAACTTTGAATTAACTTTGCAGAGAAACTCCTGTATCAGTGTTTCATCCCATCAATCTATGTAATGCACTGTTTATTGCTTTTCTGTGTAACTACAGTGTTATCAGATTATCCTCGGTGTGGTTTTTCATGGTGAACATTGCGTAACATTGTGTTCTGCCTCTCATCCTCCAAGTCTTCACTGCTTCAGTCTGTGTGTCATCAAACGGGCTTGTATAAAGATTTCCAAACATACCCTTACCTTTACCCTTCCAAATTCAACTAGAACTCTCATTTAAGGGTCGTCGGCTATTCATGTAGTTGTTTTTTAAGTCTAAATCCACTTTTTTTTTTAGATAGTCTTATATTTACTCACAATATTTTCTGTCACTAAGTATCCAACTTTGACCTTCTTGTGAAACGTATCATATGATATAGTAACATAGTTTCTGTTGCAGCTACTCAACAACGAGTTTAATGTTGTTTCTTAAATTGCATCAGTGGAGTATTATTTTGTGTGTATCCAGTCCAGAGACTTTTGTTGGCTGTCACAGGTGGTAAAGCACCAGCTATTCATAACACACACACACTAATGGGACATCCCTCTATTGTCTGAGTGATACTTTGAGATTCAAGTCAATATTCACAGTGAACTATGGCCAGCGCATGATGACATGACTCACTGCCTCTTGAAAGTCTGACACATAGTAAGCAACTACTCCAACGACAACAACATTTTTTGGGCACCTAATTCACCTCACAAAACTGTTGGACTTTTATGGCTGAGGTATGCTTGAAACAAGTAGTTCAGATGTGTCATTCAATCATATCGGGAAGGAAAAAGTGTTCATAGCTGTTTCAAAAGGCCACACTCAGGAAGTGAAGGTATAGGGAAAAAACCCTGACATCACAGAGAGGGAGACGTGTGAGACATGTTAATTGTTCAAACAAACAATCTTTCCTCAAAGGCGTTCATGGTGTTTCATGGGTTTGCACATCCAAAAGGTGATATGGTTGAGTGAAAGAAAGGTTAGGAGCCAATGTGAACTAGAACTTTAAAAAATTAAATTAGGAATATGGAACAATCAAGCGTGGACAGGAGCTGTAAGAAATTTTCTGACAGTTGTTTCATACATCATAGCCGGTTCAGCATGTTGTGTGGTTATTTCATCCATTTAATGTTTGAAAAACACTCTTATTTTCACACATTAGAGCCAAATAGGTTCAGTGGAGTCAGTTACTCAGTTACTATATCACATCAAAAAATGTTGCCTATCAGGTTTAAGCATATCCAATGGGTTTTTTTATTTTTTATTTTTTACTGGCGATCTAGAGTAGTTAAGGGAAGAGATCAACAACAAGAGAAGTCACGGAAAAAGAAAAAAATAAATCAGGCCAGGGCTAAAAAAGAAAAAAAAGCTGTGTCATGGTCTAGCCTGGCTGTCCTTCACCTCAGGCTCCATTACATCCACTAGTTAACCTTTTTCATTTGAAATGAACCCAAAATAAAGCAAAACAGGGGAATTGTGTTCATCTTTTACAACAATTCAGCTCTTGCTTTTAATGTTTCTACAGGACTTTTCCTTCATGGAAACCTTCTAGGCCTCTACTTACAGTAAACAGAGGTAGAGTTCATGTTGATGTCTGAAAGACCTGTCAATCATCTGTTATACAGCCTACTTGAGATGACGTCTGTTCCAACCAAATGCCTATTGAGTCTTGCCAAACCACAATGAGTAAAGTGAAGACTGTGGGTCAGCAAGGCCAGGGTGTGCCAAGACCTGCTAATGTGATTTTGCGCGTGAATGTGGCAGTTTATGTTCTTGGTAGGTGTCAGTGTTTGCATGTGTATGTAGATGTGTGTATGTGCATATATACAGTATGTGTGCCTGACTGTAAAATCCAGGCAGTGTTCTCAGTGAGTCTGAGGCTGTCTTGGATCACACTTCCTTCTCCTCATCTTCTAAATCATAAACCTCAGCTGCTCCTTACTGTACCTCCTTAGTTGGATTTGTTCAGATGCAGTTAAACTTTGATGGAATGCACAGTTTCAGTTTTCTTAAGATTGTAGTCAGATTGCTTCAACAGTGAAAGTTAACAGACTTGCCAGTCCCCAGATTTGATTTTCTTGGTCTTTAGATTAGATTTCCTCTCAGTTTAGCAGTTCACTGAAAGGCACGTCTTGCCATTTGTTTATATTTTGTGGATTCAGGTTTATGACTTCTTCATCTGCTATTTAAACAGTCTATAAACAAATTTCTATTCTCCCAAAAGTTCCTTTGTTGGTCTGTAGATTTGTTTTTGCTAAAATACCTCAACTCTTCACTAGTGGCGTTGTACTGTGTGTAATTTGGTTGATGACCAGTAATGTTTAGTGTGAGGTCTGCAGTAGATTACATCAATGTTGTGGTTTTGAAAAGGAAATAGTATCATTATGTTTCACTTAAAACAGCTTGATTCAAATCACTACATAAATCTCATTATTTGAAAATTTACTGAAAAAAGGAAATTTCTCTAAATCATACCATCAACCAACCATCACAAATACTTTTTGGCATCTTTTCTTTTAAAAATAATTTGGACAATGAATCGACTATCAAAACAACTGTCTTTCCGATGATTATTGGTTGATTAAGTGTCTCAGCTCTAACTTTATTTAGGACTGCTTTACCACTGTGCTACCATTGTTTTTTCTTTTATTCATTATTGTGTTAGTGAGTTTTTTATATTGATGCCGTCATGTTTTGCTGTCTTTCCATTTATATTTGAAAAAAGGTAATGAAATACATTTTTAATTAGTGTTGTGGAGAGCAGGGAAACTCAGATTGGCAGCAATTAACTTCATTTTGTACATGTCAGTAGAAACTGAATCACTTGCTGACCACAAAAAGTCAGCTGACAAGCTTGTTAGTGATATCATCATCGTCATTCAAGTTTCCCCCATTGGTCATCCCTCTAGAAAATGAATAGACCAGTGACCTGTTGATTAAATTGCTTATATACTCAGAATGCATAGTCTGTGTACAGAGGAGGAATTTGACCCCTGAAAATAATGAGTCAGTATTTTGTTTTGATAAACCACTTTTTTATGTCCACATATTATTTAATGGCTGTAAAGACACTGGGATTCAACCTCAAAATACTATTGCTTGTGCAAACATCAGTGTGGTTTCAGTTCCTCTCAGTTGACCGGTACATTAGTAAAGCAAGTAATCTCTTGAACAAGAGACTGTATAAAAATGAACTTTCTCACCTCATACAATTAGCTGTACAAGAGCTATTTGATGGTTAGAAGATACAATATACCCTTTCATATTCTGCATACTATTATCAAAGTCAGCTTCAATTCAATTCTTATTTAGTGAATTTTGAGATTTCTCCTTCTGAGATCCATATGAGATGTGCACTCTGGAGGCACAGCCGAATCAGGAGCCGCAGGGTGAACTGGACCATGCTGACCAGAGAGGCAGCGCATTCAAAGCATGAAAACTATTGAAATTTCAGCAAAAAAAAAAATGGAACAGTGTGAGAAAATATGCCCTGGGATGCATAAAAGGGTGTTCCTGTCCTAAATATTTGCTTGCCCAAGAGGGAGAAAAAACTTGTTGCTATTTATATTCTATTTGACTTTCAAGCACATAATTTTTGAAAAGTTGATTAACATTGATACATATACTATGGACTTGTAGATATATGTATCTGCTACTAGTACATACTGTGATCACACACACAGTGTGTATCTAATGCATCTCAGCATTGCATTACGACCAGATGCAAAACAAAAAAGAAATAGAAATACAACAACTTTACAATATAAAGTACATAGAATAATCAGTAGACAAAAAACAAAAGTACATGGCAGTGCAATATGAAACGTGGACTATGTAAATAATATTAGCTAAGTTTTCTCATTCCATTTATGTTACAAATATTCTGTCTACATGCAACTTTTCATTCATTCATCATTGAATTGATGAACTTAGAGATTTATTGGTTTCTACAAAATTATCCACAGATACTCCTCCATCTGTTATATTATCTGTCATTTTGGTGAAATCGACTTGTTCGCTGCATATCCTGCTGTGACCTGCGTTTAAACAATTAGATGTGAGAGGCCGAGCTTTGCATCATGCCCAATGATTTTGTTTTTCCAAAATCAGGGCAAAAATAGTGTGAGTGAGGTGGCTCGTTTAACTTAGAAAAACAGTTATATAAAGTGGCAGAAAGTCCAGAAACCCTTTATTTTAGTGAGTAATAATTAAATAATCATTAAAAGTTTTTGAAAAGTAGCAGCTTTTCTTTAACAACCCTGCTTGCAAAGCATCTCCTAAGTGCCTGTAGTGAGATAGTAGTGAGATGAGGTCATTTATGGTTAGCATAATATTAAATTAATAGCCATGTGGTTGCAGGAGTGCATTTTATTGGGTATTTTGCAACAAGTTCAAACAGGTATCATCCAATTCAGAACTGATAGTAAGAACTTTCTGCTTTAGAAAGGACAATTTGCTTCATCATGCGACTGCTCGATAGCCAGTCTGCAGTCCTGAGGTGAGCAAATTGTGCACCAGAGGTAACACTCAGATTGCAGCGCTATCTAGGAACCTGACATGACAGAAAGCTCTTACAGTAAACATTCCCAGTGGGGATACATTCTTTGAGGTAACGTAATGATCCAATGTGTGTATATCCTTACAGAGAAGCCAGCGAAGCCCAGCTTAGGGCATGCTCAGAGACAGTGCTGCAACCTGTATAGGATGACAAATCAGCTGTACATAACCGGGAAAGAACTAACAGGAAATCAATGTATCCAGCCACCTATACTACATCAATACAGTGTCTCACTTTCTCGCCATGAGCCTGCTCCTCACGCTGTCTTTTCTCTCTCCCTCTTCTTCTCTCTTGCTCTCTTTTTTCCTGTCTTTTTTTTCTCGCTGTGCCTCTGCAGTGTGCTTCTTTGAAAGCCACAGCATCTCTATTTTAAGGACATCTTTGTTTCTCTGCTGTATTCAAATGATCGGGCTCACAGGCAGGAGGATGCAGCTCCAAAGAGGTGGGAGAGGAGGAGAAGAGAGGTGGCGAGTCGGCTTTTGGAGTCAAGTTTCTCCCAACCAGATCTTCATGAGGTGATGACAGATGGAGGAATGCACCGCTAATTCCCCGAACGCGGGTCACGTGACCCTTCGGTTTCGGTTACCATCCAAAGCTATTTGAACAGGCTGGGTGGTCGTCAGAGAGAGAAAAACACTCACCTATAATGTGCGTGTGTCATATACTGTAAATTTTATCTCAATCAGAAACAGTGTGTGTTTGCAGGCGCATGGGGTTTGTTAGTGTCGCCTGGAACCAGACGGTGTGGTGGTGTGTGGCCTTCCCCAGTGGCCAAAGTAGACTGCACCTCCCAGCAACAATGAGTACAGCCAGCGACACATTTCTGTCTGTCTGGTAAGGCAAAGTGGGCCAGTTGGTTTGCAGTAGAGTGGGCTGCTTTATTATTTTTGGTTGTTGCAAAAAGCCTTTTTACCACAACTCGATTTCCTTGTAGTGAGACTTTTGGTGGAAAAATTGGACGCCAGGGTATGTTTGCTTGTTTCTGGCCTGTCGTTACTAAGCAGCGGGCAGGTATTGACACTGATCTTGACATCTTAATCCTTCTCGACCTTGTGTTTACAGTACAGCAAGGCACTGTTTCTTGAGCTCTCTGTTGTTGACAACTGTTACTGTAAAGATAAGAAAGCAGTTTGATGATTTAACATGTTCAGTCTCATTAAACCTTTGGTGGATCCCTCATTACCAGCTCATGTCACGTGGATGAGCATAACCCAACTTGAAAGAACTTAATTTTAAATTCTTGTGAAGATCCCAAACTTTCCATATAAACAAATGTGTGAGGATGAAATTATAAGAAAAACATCCTCCATCCCAATAGAATGGAGGTAACTGGGATGTTTGTGGTGCTCAAAGCACTGAAAATTACTTTTAAAAAACTAATAGCAACATTTTTTACAGGAGCAGTGTAATGCTATGATCATGTTATGATCATTCCATTTACCTACATTGTTTTGGGGTGGAGGCAAAAATATTTAGGTGGAGAGGGATATCTCAAAACCTGCACCAACTAAACCATAACTGTCAGCAGGAGTAGACACCAGTAGAGGTAGATGAAAAAATATGTTCTACAATTAATGGTAAAATTAAGAAAAACATTGTGAACATCTGGACATGTGGAGGAGGGATTGTGCTCAGATTTTAAAACATTGTTGTACATAATTATTTTAGAGAAATATAGAAACCTTTTTGCATACAGTAAGCATCCTTCAGTACAATTCATGTTAGACATGTATTCATGTTTTCTGATGATTCAGCATTTCACAACTCCATAAACACAAGTATGCAAACACCCACACTGATTTACTAAAAGACTGTCTTAGATGCACTTGATTGTCATGTGTGATTGATGAGCTGTCTAACTCAGCCCTGGAGCTGCAGTCTCAAGATATAGTGGCTGCACACCACACATGCTTTTGATAGCCTTTTAAAAGATTGTCTCAGATGGCTAATAGCGTCAGTACTGTGGGTCAGAGCTGTGTACTAAGGACACAAAATGTTGCGTTTTCCCCTCTTGTTATTCTCTAGGTGCATCTCAATTCCCTTAAATTGCATCCACGTTTCCCTCACTTCCATCTTTTTCTTGCATCTTAGTCCTCCTGCCGAGGATTTGTGGAGTGATGCAAAGAAACCATATGAGGAGGGAGGAAACAAGGAAGTAATTTTTTTAGAGAAATGAGACGTGCTTTCCTGTGAAGCGTCACAAGAAGCAACGTCCATTTCTGATGGCAGCTGATCACAGCTGATCAGGTGTCAGTCAGCTTTAACAGCTGTAGTGACTGTAGATGGAGTTTGTGTTTGCACACATGTTCACTGTGCTAATACTAATAAAGATGCACAGTTATCACTGTCAGAGCTGCTGTTACCTGCATTCTTTATTTATACTGTGTACTGTGTCCTGCTCAGAGACACATTTCTACTGGCAGAATGAGTTTATATTATTTATTCATTATTTGCATCTGTATTTATTGATATTCTGATTGTGAATTCATTGTTTAATAACCCAGAATATGATTAGGGTGCCTTTTGAACACTGGAAATTATTTATCAGGCTAAATGTTTCAGGGAAAATTGAAATTATGTAACTAATAACAAACCCAACGCTCAGGGATTTTCAGCCTTTCAGCCTCACATGTGACTGAATGGGAATGATGATAGATTATGTAAAACATAAATGTGTTTAAAATGTGTTTCTTGCTGAAAGACAGACTCTCTTCCTCTCCCTGACTTTTAATTTTATCCATAATAAAAGTTAATGGGGGAAATAACAGATTATGAAAAGAAAAATCTTTCTAATATCTGAAAAAAGTTGTTTACGGGTCTTTTGTTGATCAGACCAACAACAGATATTTAACTAGATGGTGAATCAGAAAACAAATAGGATATAAAACTTGGGAGTGATACACTTGAGTTTAATCTGTAATCTGTGTCCACTCAGTGATGTTGTGATGTATCAGATCAGTCTGATCAGCTGCAGCGTCCAATCAACAACTGATATTCAGTAAGTGGGCATATCAGCTGGTAATCCATGAAGGCTGCTCTCGTTTATCCATGTTCCTTGCTCCTCGATCCTCACTCCCCAACCAGTTCAAGGTAGGAGTGAGGAAAGATCAAATAAGAATATTGAGAGGCACCTACAGTTTTGCCCTTTTTCCAGCTCTCTAACACGTGAGCTCACACAATCTCCACATTCAAGTGCTCACAGAAACAAACACATATAAACAGACAGGTTCTGGCACATGCTATTTGTATATGTGTGTTGGGTTTGAAAGGTGGCTGACTAGGCATTGATGCGTCCTGAGAGTCTCTGTTGACAGGCCACTAATGCAGCATGGCACCGGGCAGAATGGGCAACAGGGACTATACAGGAGAGGAAAGAGAGGAAACTGTAAACCAACACTTGAGCTGAATGGAGTTGTTTGTCACTGCAGGTAGCAATTACTTGGACCAGACTGGCCTTAAGTAAACTCCCTGATCAGAAGGGTGCCCCTCTTACATGCCAGGCATGGAGGCCGTGTTAAAACATTCTGCGGCCTGGTCCCCGTGTTTGAACACACTCAGACTGAGCTTTCTACCTGTTGACTATTCCCCTGTGTCTGTATTTGTGCAGCAGTAAAAGCACAAGCAGCTCCAATTTAACAGTCAGATTAACAAAGTCACAGGTTACTGAGATGTGCAGATAAGGCATGGCGGCTGGGTCATGCACAGTGCTACAGCAGCGCTTTTTGTACCTGCTGCAGCTTCACACAGGATGCAGTACAGCAGCTGCAGAAAGGAGGAACTAGCAAAGGCTTTCCCATCACTGAGGAATCCACATGGGTGACTTCATAGAAAAAAGAAAAATCACAAAAAAAAAAAACATGACGGTTGTCTTTGGCCAACATGTAGAAGCAGATCTTTTTATTCTATAGTACATAAACTTACTGATAATATCATATTTTCATTATCAAATAATCACAAAACTTTCTAACCTATGTAACCTCAACCTCTAGTCCAGCAGGTAGTTATCTAATGAAAGTTACAGTACAAAGCATATTATTCTCACAATGATAAGTTGTTGCATTGTATAGTTAGCAGACAGTTGTTTATTTTTCCTCTCTGCTATCATGTTAAGTGAAAACTATCATCTCATAAAACATTTGCTTCAAGCCCAATTTTTTTTCTCTTTTTCGTTGCGCCATGACTGAGAGAGCAAATATAAAGCAGCCAACTGTGAACGACGGGTACAGTAAGCTGCGTGGGAGAATTTGCACTGTGATCTTGACATCCACGCATCAGTGAAACTTGTGGGTGCAGGGAGGACAGCTTTTGAAAATGTCAGTTCCTCTTTCTATATTTATCTGCTCCCGCTCTCCGTGCTTTGTCACTCTTTTATTTCATTTGCACACCACTCGTGCTGCATTTTCATGTTTGAGCTGTCTAAAGGCAGATGAAGTTTCTTTGACAGACACTCAATCTGTTTCACTTCTACTCCAAATGAGAACCAGGGTCTGTTAGTTCACTGTTTCTGTCACTAACATATTTGTTTCATGTCATAAGACCATTTTGCCTTCTGGGCAGTAATGCTTAAGACTCAGAAAATACTAATACTAATAACTATCATGACGTGGTTTTACCACTGTCACAAATTGTTAATTATATATTAGGTCAATATATGATATGTCTTACCAATCAGGGAGTTTTTTCAAGCCAGGCTACTTTCCACAATCACTACCCACAGCAACCCTGGAGACATGATTTCCTGTAGCCCTTTTCATAATATACACAAAGTTTACTTTGCTGCATATGAAGACAGTGGTGCTTATTAATGCCTCAGCTCCCTGGAAAAAGAAAAGATAATGAGAGTGTGTTGTGAGGGTGAAATTGAGAACTACTGTAAATGGGGAGAGATTGGCCACAAAGGGGAGAATTGTCCATTTCTCTGTGTCTAAGAGAAATAGAAAAGAGAGAAGCAGAGAAGTAGTTAGAAAGCCCCCAAGATAAAAAAAGAGAGATGCTGAGTGAAACAGAGGGTGGTCAGTCTCTCAGTGTTTTACAGGATCAGATATCACATCTGCTGAGGATACATATCGATCGGCATTAACAAAAGACTAGCATGCTCGACTCCATTAGCTGGCTGGTTGGTTGCATGTGTAAGACCTCTCTCCCCTAGCTGTATAATATTGCTGTCTGAGAATGTTTGTGTGAAAATGTATGTGCATATGTATATTTGAAGACAAGCTTTTGGCCTTTTATGCTTCACTGCATTTATTGTTTTGTACCAAGGCGTCGTTAAACGTGGTTGTTGAACCTCAATAATTTTGAGTACCAACCAAATTGCCTCCAGAGAACAAAATATCAAAAGTGTACTAAAAGTTGACACAGATTGCCTCAGACTCTTAGCCTTGCTTATTCTTCTATTCTCTTCTATTTTATCTAATCTACTTTATCTAGGCAAAGTTCATGATGCATTTTAGAAAGTTTACAACAATGTTCCCCATCTTATTTTAGCACAGGAGCATGCTAACATCAAATGTTTGTTTTGCATGCATTTTGCCATTAAAGTATTGGACACCTTTAAATTTGAAGTTGTAACAGTTCATCCTGAGCGGGGCATGAAAATGTGTACTGTGTACTGCTAAGACATTCGACAAAAACACAAATGGATTCATCCTCTGGGCACCATGAATGTGGTGCAAAATTTCATGGCAACCGGCCTAATAGTTGTTGGGATATTTCAGTCTTGATCAAAATGGTGAACCACCTCACCAACTCACAGACTGACATTGACATCCCTAGAGCCATGCTGCTAGCATGGCTAAAAACAAGTTTTTTGTGAAAATGTTGACTCACACATGGAAACTGAAAAACTGTTTTGTGGCCATTCATTGCCTACGTGTGAATCAAGAACAAGATCCAAGATTTATGTCCGTAAAAACTATTTTGGTATCAGTATTAAATCCTCACTCCTCTGCTCAATAATACTATTATGTTTTAATACTATTTACTTGGGCACTACACTCAAAATCATCTAGATGTCATCATCAGATGTTCCACTTGCCATGCTGTTTTATCAAACCAAACTTGTAGTTGTACCTCAGGAGAAAACTGCATAGATTCAGTTTTATGTCACATGATATGATGTATCTAAGATGTAGATGTATAATCAAGTTTTAAAGTTTTATTCTGAGGTGGAGGGTGAAACGATGATACAGCTACATTTGCCCGCGTAATGACTAGATTTAGAGGTTTGACATCCTGTTTTTCTGTCCGCCCATTGGATATATAGATGTCTTCTTTGCACTCAGTTATTTTCCAAATGAATGTAAACAGGTAGAGCAATACAGAGCCACAGTGGCTTTTATACACTAGGTGGGATCCCTCTTTAAATGAATCTTATTTCTATAATAATACCACAGTCATATGGACAGAAAGGGGTCAGTTTACTGGAACACCACACGTCTGAAATAATCTACCCTCAGAACATGGACAACCCTCTCTGAATTTTCCCATATTTGCACCTTTTACTGCCTGTGTCTGCAGTTTATGGGGTGAAAGACCAAAAATATGTCATGTGTATGGTTGTCTGTAACTGCACAAACCATTCATTTGGTCTAAATTATAGTCCGTGGCTGAACCAAAGCAACATTAAAAGTTTCTTTAAAGCATGATATTTGCATTTTAGGTGCCTCTGCATTATATTATATAGGTAGGTTTGTGTCATATACGTAAAATTGCCTCATGTGACTATACCACAGGGGAGCCATTGTTTCCGTTTACTGTAAATGGGAACAGCTTTGCATAATGTGTGCCTGACATGCTTGGGGCCAGTGGGTAGCATATGGTCTCTGTTTATTGCAACATCATGAAAGCTTGCTTTCACATTCTTTGTACATCCCATGTTGATCCCAGTACTCCAAATTGTTATCTCTTGTGTTGTTGCTTACATGGCTGTTGAGCTTAACACCTCCTAGCTCTCTCTAGCTTCTAACCAGACTACTGTGTGTCTGCAGCCTGGTCCCCGGCCTTGCTAATCGTTACGTCTGTGTAGAGCAACTTTCCTGTCAATCATCGCCACAGTGGCAGTTTTGTTCCCGGGCCTCTGCCCTCTCTCCCCACCTTCCCGTCAGAACCCCTCAGTCTGAGGAACAGAGGACAAAGGGGTGACGGATGGGTGAAAGTCCCTCACAGGGAAGTACAGTATAGAAGGTGTGTGCTGTAAAGGGTGACAATGAGCACATTCAGACAGACACAATACAGTGCCTCGGCCAGCATAGCCAGCAGCCTGTGAGAGTAGCCCAGCATCAGGCCAGCACAGCGGTCCCTACAGCAGTCAGCCAGCAGCCACACGGAGCGAGGGGTAATCACCAAGTCCTGAACAACACTCCTATTGACTGGAACCAAATAAAATAAGAGAGGAAACACAGAGCAGAGGAGAAAGAATAGGGGGCATTTGGACGATCCAAGAAGAACAGCACAGGGGAAGACGAGAGGGAAACAAAACTTAATTGGTAGAGATTTGATAAAGAGAGCAAACCAGCAGGTTAAATGAAGTTGAAAAGAAAAAGAAAAACAAAATGTACTGTAATTGAGCAATTAGACAAAAAGGGAATCAGCTCCTTCTTTTGACTCATCCCGCCAGGCCACCACGTGTTGCTGTCCTGTGAGGATCCATGTTCCCTCTGCCTGCTTTCTGATCAGTAGCCCAGCTATCCACTAGCTCTGTGTGCCGGCTCGTCGCTGTGTGAGTGTGTTTATTTTAGAGTGTGTGACTCACACTTCCTGTGCTCTGCCAGTGCAGGCAAAGCTCTATGGAACAGCAGGACCTCCGTTCATTCTCAATTCTCTCTTTCTCTTTCTGTTTCTCTCCCTCTCTCTCATGTTGCACTGCTGATAGGCCCAGCCCGAGTTCTGCATAATGCGGGGGCTTGCTTGAATGGATGCCACTCTGGAATTCATTTACAGATGCGGCACAGTGGCACTCTGGCTGGAACTGGGAGATTTACGTAAATGAGCCATGTAGACTGCTTGTTTATCACTTCGGAAGGAGGCTGTTGTTTTTTTTAAATTTTTTCTTCATCCACCACTACAATAAGATAACTTAGCTGATAAGGAGGTGATAATTGCAGGGAATTGCCTCCAGGGCTCTGTGTTGCAGGGGAAAACCCCATGTAAGACCTGTTTGTAATCCTATCCACAGGCAGTGTGCCACTGCCAATGAATGTGCAGGAGTTCAAGAAACATCAGCAGGCAGTTCCTGTCCTGAATCTATAGATTTTGGTTTCACTCTCCTGGTTCGTCATGAACTTTGGTTGCATTGGCAATAAGAAACGTTGACAACTCATGTGACTGATGATTTTTAGGTGTTACTCATTCTACAGGAATCACTCTTAGTTCCTTCTTGCTGGTATCTTTCTCCTCCCTTTACATTTATACAGTGGAAACATTCAGTTTAGTGTCTTCCTCTCTCCCTTTCTCTCCATCATTCTGTTTTTGCCTCACCCCCACCCTCCCTCTTTCTCTCTGTCCCTCTCTCGGCAACACACCCACTCAAAAAGTCATATCCGCTCTCACTCTCTGGCTCTCCCTGCTTGTCTCACAGTGCCTGTGAAACGTCTCTGAGGGGGAAGACCAGACTGCTCTGTCAGGTAATCTAAACTCTGTCTGTTTCTCCCCCCCCCCCCCCCCCCCCCCCCCCACACACACACACACACACACACACACACTCTCTGTCTTCCTCTCTTATTTAATCCATCTGTTATCCATTGTCTTCCTATCTCAGTCTAACTCTCCTCAGTCTTCCCCCTCTTCTCTTTCACTCATTATGTCTTTACATGTTAGCTATGGTAAACAGAATTATTCAGTTTTTGCAGCAGTTGTAATTGTATGGAATTGTGTATGTATTTGATGATCTATTATTGCAAATTTTCTATTTAATGTAATGCAATGTATCCCAGTACTTTGGTTTAACACCCAGTCTGAAGGATTTAACTTAATCTTCTTTGTGATTATCAGGAGCTCTTTTTCACTGATTTAAAGATAATAAGTGTTTTATCATTTCAAAGGGTGTCACTGAAGGTGTTGGACACACAATACAAGGATTCTACTTCACAAATTTAATTAAAGTTGGAAAGAGTTTCCTTTCCAGTACAAGACTTTATATGTATGACACTTACTGTGTGTTTGTCCCAGATCACTCCTGAGTTGTTTTCCCATTAAAGTTAGTATTTTGTAGAGTTTTCCTTACCCAAATCGAAGGTCTAAGGATGTTGTATGTTGTATATATTGTAAAGCCCTCTGAGTCAAATTTTGGGTTCCATGAATTCAATCGACTCACTGACTAAGTGGTGACAAAAAAATGATTTCCGTCCGTGAAGCTCCTGGCCTCAAATAAAATGATGGACAACCCAGGAACCTGCAATTTAGTCAAAGTTGTGGTCACTTTGTTTTTACAGTTGATTATGTCACCAGAGGACATGGGGTATTAGTGAAATCTTCTCCTGTCGCCGAGGTGTGCATTACGAAGCTTCACTGAGCCTCTCGTGTTTGATTTAAAGGCCGGTATTGACCTGCAGTTCACTGGCTTGTATTTAATCAAAGTGAACACTGCGACGGTTGTGAACTGCCTGTCTTATCAAAGCCCTGTGAAATCCTTCTCTACACCTTCTTGCCTCAGAGGTGCAGCGATCCAGACACATCCCGCTCAGAGCAGAGAGAGAGAGAGAAAGAGAGAGAGAGAGAGAGAGCGAGGGCTCTGGTATGTGATGTGTTTTCAGACGGCGTCCTCCTTAGCGCTACTGACAGAAGTGATATCCCTGGGTGAGTGAGAGTCTTGGTCTCTGAGGTTTTACACTCTCTCTGGCGTCTGGTTTTGTCTTTGGGGTTTCTTTTCCTGTCATTTACTACCAAAGCAAACTGCTGTGATTAGTTAGTGTTACTGTCTAGGATTTGGGGCTTGAGTTTGATTGACAGTTCTGTGTTTTGGTGGTGGTAGTGGTGGTGGCAGGGGAAGGACTGTGATTTAAGTTTTTTCCATACACCTTATATTTAGAGAATACTGCAGAGCCTCTTGTGCAAGATCAAATGCTGTAATGCTTCACTGAGGTTAGGACTAGTGTGGTTCAAGCTGTTGCAGACGCTACTGTATGTGCTCATCTGCTGTGACATCGACCCGTTGTCACTCAAAGGGGCTGGATGTCAAGGGTCATGCCAGCTTGTCAATGCATGCAGAGGCCAAGCATTTCCTCTCCTCACTTCCTGCTGCCAGTGTGTGCCTGTAGTCAGAGAGGATGCTGGGAGATAAATTTAGACCTCCAGCTCCCTCTCCATCTGCCGTTGCTCAGAGTAGGCTGGTTTCCATGGGAACCTGCACCAGGCTACTGCCAGTAAGAGAGAATGGGGTGAGAGAGAGAGATGTGTGTGTGTGTGTGTGTGTGTGTGTGTGTGTGTGTGTGTGTTTGTTTGTGTATGTGTGTGCGTGTGTTTGGGTGAGGGTATGACAGCACATTTTTTTAAAAAGCACTTAAGAGGGTTTATCTGTTCTCAGGGCACAAGGTAATTTAATATTTAGCCCATATTTTTATCCATCATTACCAGCTGCATGAATACGTCTAGATATTGATGAGGAAATAACACAAAATCTGCTGGTTGTCCTCTCCTGTGCATGATAATGAAGTTTTAACTGTAAAACTGCTACAAAGCTCCTGCACTACTTACTGAGCAGAAGTTGAGCTAAATGGTTGTTTTATTGGATTTACAGTTGTAGAAGTATAACCGCCGGACTTGATCGACGTAGCAGAGATGACGGAAGGAGACAGTGTGTGACAGCATCTGTGGGTGTGTGTGTATGTGAAGGAGATGGAGTGTGAGCTCTTCCGTGTGTCAGGGCTCCCCTGGGTACCTGCATCAGGGCCTGTTTTCTGCTGACAAAGCCTCTTTGCATATCTACACACCACACACACACACACACACACACACACACACATTTCTGCACACATTCCTCACTCATTCTCTCGTCTACTCTCTGTGGACTAGTCATTAATCACATTTTAGGCACAGATACCAGAAACTAGTTCACACAACAAATCATAACATATACCATGAGACTGTTTTGTGAATAAACATACTGATGATTCAACACGGAGCAGAGGTGGGAAAATGGGGTGGAGGGGGGAGGTGCTACTAATATTAGCTTCGCAGTTTTAATCTGACCTTCAATCAAAAGAATAAATAAAAAATAACACTGTATAACAACTGCTTCAGTGGTTTTCTGTCAGCGCCAAAATCCAAAAATGGAGCACAATGAAGAACACCCTGCCCCACCATCATCGATAAGGTTAGACAAAGGTGCGTGTGATGTCTTATCATTGTGATATCATTTTTACCTATAAGTAACTGATTTCTATTTATGTGTATACAAGCACAGAGTGCATTCGAGGCACAGTTGATAACAAGTCATATCTGTGGAATGAGGACAATGAGAAAGTAAAACCCCAGGTCCAACAGCAGGAAGATTGCCTGAGTGGAACCAGGGCAGGTCACCTCAGGGCAGTGCAGTTGATTGGCTGGTCAGATCTGTCAGAGTAGATTTAGGGCTGCTGTGTTTCAGTGGGTACTTCTCTGGGAGGAGTCGTACTGTACACTGTATGCACGCTGTAGGGTGTGCGTGCGTGTGTGTGTGTTGGCTTAATGTAGGCTAGACTCTGGCATTCCTTCCCCTCATCTTCCTGGCAAGGCCCTGACTGTGTGTTTCCCCTGCTCAGAGCTGGCAGTCTAGGCTGCTATGAATAATGTAAGCAGTGCTCTCCCCAACCTTAAAACCTTCTAATCGTCCTGTTTAAGGGCTGCATCAACAGCTATGCCAGAGATCATTAAGCTTAGACTCTGATAACCAACCACATGAACAAAGACGTTTATTACAGAGGGGCTGAGGAGGACCATTTGTCTTGCTGTTTGTGCTCTTCCTCCTGCTGAATCTTTCTATTTTCTATGCACAACATCATCTTTCTTCACATCCAGACCCACTCACTTTGTACCCACATTTCTCACTGCGTTGCCTCTCTAACCCTTTTCCCCCTCTACTTTTTAATGTTTTTATTGTCATCCCAATTTATTCTCTTATGTTCATGTGTGTGAGGAATGACACTCCTCAAACAGGATCTGATGTAACTCAATAGCTTAATACAGAAAAAAATATGTATATCTATATCTATATAGATATATATATATATATATATATATATATACAAAAGTCTTCCTGTACAGCTGAGAAAGTGAAACACAAGCAAAATGAAAAGAGAGAAGTGATTTTTAATGGTGTTGGTTTGGTTTGTCTTGCTGTCTAATTGCTGATTGTTGATGGTAAAAAAAATCTACTGTTATCAAAGCACTGGTCTACTTGGAGAGATACACACTAAACAGATGATCGGCCCTTAGCAGATGTGGGGGAACGTGGAGATGTAGCTGAGGATCTGTCAAGTTCTTTCCAAGAGGAAGAGTGATTCTCTTTCTTTTTTTCCCAGTGTAAACTGGCTCTAATGAAGGCTGACTGTGCAGAGTGGGGTTTTTTTTAGACATATGGAGAGAGAGCAGAAGTATGGCTCATTAAAAAAAAAACTGTCAGTGCTGCCTTGCCACCACTGGCACCTTAAGCTGCAGTCTTCTGCCTGGGCCTGTTTATTCAACCTCTGGATAACTGATTCACTCTTTTCTCTCTTCCCCACCTCTTCTCACTTCATCTTGCACTCTTCCTTACTCTACTTCTTATGCATATTTATGATATTATATCTATACATTTTCTGTCTCTCACTTCCTCTCAGTCAGCTTCTGCATTTGCTCTGTATCAATGTGAAACTTTGGAAGCCCCCATTCCTCGTTATCTTCTCTCCTGGCATGTTCTTGGCTGTCAGAGGCGACGCATGTTGTGTACATCATCACAGAGATCTGCAGCTGTGAGGTGAACACACACACAGCATCCTCCTTCAGTGAGTGCTGATCTCCAGACAGAGTTGGGGAGTTGCGAGTAGTGTCGATGTCTCAGATGATGATTGATACTCTGGATGAGGTTTTTGCTGGGATTGTCAGCGGTTGAGCATGGCTGCTCAGTGAAAATGTTATCATTGGCCCCATCCATTCCCAGATTGTGTTTTGATTGGCTGCAGCGCAAGAATCCCATGTCTCGAGTTGAGACAGAGTGCAGGATTTGTAGTAAGTGGGGAAATATTACAGCACATACATCTTGATAAAAGAGGAGATTCGTACCTTCATTTCTAAGTCCTCATGATCAGCCGTATTTGGATCCTCATAAAGGCCGCTCTTAGCAGTGTGTGAGTGGGAAATATTACAATAGATCTATCTTGATAAAAGGTTTCACAGTACCCTCTCTCAGTGGGTTTCATAGCAAGCAACCACTCTTGGCCCCTTATAAACACTGCACCCTGGTGGCTGTATAATAGTAGAGTGTGAGGGGTGTAGACCCAGTAATCCACTAGAAAATAGCCCCCTCCATTTACCCCCTTTAGCTTTAGTGCCAGATCAGATATGCATAGGCTATATTTCCAACATTTGTTTTGACTCCTTGCCTTGACACTGTGGTCTCCTTTGTTGGTGCCAGTGCTGTGGATGCAGCCTGGCTGGCCCTCAGCTGCTCTGACTCCTGCAGAGTAGGCCAGTCATTGGTCAGATATGAATCAGATACATCTGTTTCAAGTAGGGGTCTCTATTTGAAAGGCGTTTTTAGTTTTTATTTAAATTCTAAAGGGGTTTACATGTTTTTGTACACTTGGTGGACACGCACATAGTACTAGATGCCTCAGATCGTTGTGCCTTTTTACAGAACATCTTGACCTAACATTTTCAAATAGATTTACAGCAGGTTTGCCTTTGTCTCCTGAGTCACTGCAATCCACGTTTAAGAGTTGAAGCTAGCACAGATGACAGCAATAACATGCTGCTGATATAATTACCTTTCTAATGTTCTCATTACAACACTGACCCCACTCAATATTGTAAGAGTGAAGTTGTGTTTTATGGGCAAAAGTTGTGTGAACATTTGTTTAAACATGAGTTTACTGTGTTCTTATTGAATTCTTGCCTGTCATCTTGTCTGCATATGTTTGGTGATTGCAGTGTTTGAATGAAATTCTAGTGTCAACTGCTGAAGAGAGAGGGTTTGCAGGAATGGAGAGAAGTGTAATGTCAGCATACTGATCTATGTTCGAACTTCACTAAAAAGTTAAGGAAAACTCAAAAACATGTTGGACTGTTTTATTCTTTCCCACACAGCCACATCTCTAACACTAACACACCACAAAATATAACCCTATTTGTCAAAATGTGATATGTGGAGTTTTAATGAGGAGTTTGATAATAGGACACTAATGATTTTCACCTTCTACTCTACCAACATAACTCGTCTTGGAAACCCTTAGCATGTCAAGAAGTGTAAGTCATCTTCACAACGTCCTGTGTTTTTAAAATGTTGTTGAGTTTACTGTAATGAGCTCTGGGGACATCTCTTTTTGATTTTGTTTAGAAATATATTGCATATTGAAGAGAACAGGTGAATATTTGTTTCACTTTGAATATTAATATTTATGCAGCACTTTTCCATACCTCTTTGTAAAAAAAAATAAAAAATGAGAGAATCTAATATATGCATTAATATTTTTCCACTTCCATGACTCAATGCTTGTCTCTCTCTGTGTTTCTTTAGACCTATCCGGAAGCTGAACCGCTAACACTCTTGGGAGCCAACAAGAAGATGCAGAGAAGACCTTGGGAGGGCTATTAGAATGGCTCAGGCTGGACAGAAGCAGAGCTGCTTTGTACAGAGAGATGATCTATGTTTACCTGCATCCATGCAGCTCCAGGGCACCTTTTAATGATGCCGCGTTTGGTCCTCTTGAATAACTTTAGGCCCACACTGAAAAAGGCCCTTCATTGTGATTTACAACTCAGTCTGTCGATGATCCCTTGCCTTTGACCTCCCTGCTGCCATGCGGTTAGCCCCATGAGGCTCAGAGAGCCCTCCCTTGCGTGTCTGTGAGGCCTCCTCCCCACTCTATGGAGGCTGAGCCCAGCCGTCCGGCTGATGGGGAGCGCTCTGGAAGGCAAGAGCAGCAGCATGTGTCAGCTGAATCCTCACAAGGGTCTTGTCCACCTCAGCAGCCCCAGCAGCCTCCTAATCCTCGTCCTGTACACAGAGCCTTGGGCCGCCTGCAAAATCGCCAACCCAAACGCACTGACCTTCTGCTTCGGTTACAGCAGCAGCAAGCAGTAGCATGGCAGCAATCAGACACCCCAGGTCCCTCAGGTGGCAGCTTCTTCTCTCCAGCTTCCTCATCAACCTCATCTCTCCCCTCCACTTCCTCCACCCGGGGTGAGCATGGTCAAGGAGTCCCATCTCAGTCAAGCCAAGAAGGGGTCAGTTCACCCAGAAGAGGGGAGAAGAAACCCCAAAAAGAAGGGAAATATAAGTGCACTTTCTGTGGCCGTCCATGTGCCAAGCCAAGCGTTCTTCAGAAACACATTCGCTCCCATACAGGAGAAAGACCCTATCCTTGTGCCCCCTGTGGCTTTTCTTTCAAGACCAAGAGCAACCTGTACAAACACCGCAAGTCCCATGCCCATCGCATTAAAGCAGGCCTGGCGTCCAGTCGTGATGAGCCCAGTTTGAGTGGACCAGAGGGCAGTGGCGTTGGAGAAGACCCACAGGAACCCGCAGAGGGAGAAAGCACTGAGTCTGAAGAAGAGACCGGCCAACACAGAAAATCCTCTTCTAAGGAGATGTTGGCCCAGCAGAGAAAAGGTAAGGAGCTGCTTGGAGGCTCAGAGGAGAGCCAGAGGCCTGAAGACTCCCAGGCTGTCAAGCAGAGGCTGGCGCTGAGGCTTAGCGAAAGGAAACGTGGCCCCATGGTTTCCCCAGATGACCCTCCTTCCTCCCTCTCCACCTCATCTTCTTCTCTAGGCCCTGGCAGTAAGGGCAGCACAGAGTCTGGCTACTTCTCTGGATCAGGAAGCACTGATCTGTCCCAAGTTAGTCCTCCTAGTGCCAGTGCCAAAACCTATGCGGAAATTATTCTAGGGAAATATGGAAGGCTGGGCGGGCAGCAGCGTGGTTCCCATCAGCAGCAGCCTCATTCTCCACTTTCGTCATCCTCAGGAATGGAGGAGAAGAGCATTCCCTTTGCTGTACCCAAAACTCAAGTAATAGAACACATTACCAAGCTCATCACTATCAATGAAGCAGTAGTAGACACCAGTGAGATTGACAGTGTAAAGCCTAGACGTTCCTCTCTGTCCAGGAAGAGCAGCATGGAGTCACCCAAATTTACCGCCCCTAAAGATCCATACGCATTCGATCCCAAAGGAGAGGCCCCCGGCCCCAGCGGTTTGAGGCACCCCTACAATCCTGAGACAGATCCGCCAAGTACCCAGGAGCTGTCAACAGTGCCTCTGCTTAGAAGCCACTCAATGCCATCATCTACCAGCCAACAAGAGCCCTCCACCTCTGGCACCATATCTCCCAGAGGTTACCGTCTCTGCCAATCATTCGATGAGCAGCAAGCGGTGGTAGCAGAGATGAGGGCTGGTCATGCCCAGCGCATGCTGAGGCGCCAGCCTGCCATCGAAGTTCCCTTGGGAGCTGAGCTAATGCTGGAGGAGACCGGCCCCACCTCCTCCTCCTCAGCCAGAGGCACTGAACTAGCCAGGCAGCCACAGCAACAACAACAGCAGAAGAGTCTGAGCCTGTTTGAATGTGAAGCATGTGGGGCCTGCTTCCAACACAGTGAAGGCTACGAGGCCCACAGAGGCATCTGCCCAGGACAGCAAACACTGGAACAAGAGAGCGTGGATGCCAGTAAAACATGCAGGGAGGATCGCCCCCAGATGATGATGCACTATAAGTTTAGAGCGCTGGCCATGGCTGTGAGGAAGAGGAGGAAAGAGGAGAGTCTGGAGGAGGATCCTCCCAGCCCTGGGTCTGTAGCCATGTCAGGAAGCTCTGCAGGCCTCATTCCATTGCTGAGCAGACCGGAGCACAGCAAGAGCCTCTCAGGTTTGTTTTTGTGTATCCATGCAGTAGCAGATAAAATTATAACATTACCCTGTGGGAGCAATAAGTTTCTTTGCTTTCAAACTTTTTTTATGCTCCTTTGATATCTGAGAAACCTGAATACTAAAATATATACATAACGAGTCAGTATCTGCATCTGCATCACTGATGTAAAGCAAAGAAAACAAAGGAAAAGCTACTGTGTGAAATTACACTACACTACTGAGAAGGAAATGAAATCAGAATCATCTTTATTGGTCAAGTATGTTTACACATACAAGGAATTTGACTCCGGTTTAGTGGTTTGAAGAACACAGCAATCTTCAAAATATGCACATGAAATGACTATATACAGGTGAAACTGTTTCTGCAAACTGTAAGTGTACTGAGATAAATACTAAATGGTAAAAAAAAGAAATTACCTTTTATACATACTATAGTAGGTGTATACAGCCTGTTCAGATATACAGTAGTGAGTGAAATGTATTGCACATTTAAAACAGAAAAAATACAGGCAGCCATCCACCGCACCATCTTTAAAACTTATATTCCATCAATCCATAAACATGTCATCATTTAAAAGCAATATACCACTATAGTATGATAGCTAATGGTTGTATCATTTTGTTTGTTTCTAGGTGTTTCTTTACAGACTGAGCCAAAACAACAGCAGCAGCAGGACAGAAAGGGTGTGTCTGTCATCCAACACACAAGCTCTTTTGAGAAGCAGGAGAGTATATCCATGGAAAGTCAGGATCCAGACGTCAGAGAGAGTCAGCAAATAAAACAACTTGAGCCAAAACCATCACCCTCTACATCTCGTCTCATCCGCCAGCCCAACATCCAAGTGCCAGAGATCCTTGTTACTGTGGAGCCTGATGCTGACATGCCATCTGTGTCACCACCAGTGACAGCATCCTCATCCAAGGTACATGATCATTTAAAGGAGCATTTGGCTAATTATTTTTGTATGTTTTGTTCGATTTCACCACCTTGCCTTTATCTATCACTGAATGTTCATCTGTCAGAACACAAGGGTGTTAAATCATGGCAGGTTTCATGTTAAATAAATATGAAACATGCATTGACTTAAGGGTGTTTTCCTTCTTGATTTAAACTTTTTTTTAACTTCAGTGTCCTAAGAACATTTTTGAGCAGGTGAGCAGTCAATTTCTTTTCATTTTACAAAAGATGTTAAATTGGTAAACTATTTATCTGTCTTAGGAGGCAGAGAGAGTGGAGGAGTTCCAGTGGCCTCAGCGTAGCCAGACTCTGGCCCAGCTCCCTGCAGAGAAGCTGCCACCAAAGAAGAAGAGACTCCGCCTGGCAGAAGCAGCCCAGTCCTCTGGGGAGTCGAGCTTTGAGTCTGTGTCTCTGCCTCGCAGCCCCAGTCAAGAGAGCAACATCTCACATGCTTCAAGCCTTTCTATTTCCTTTGAGGATACAGCAAGATCGGAGCCTGCCGTCTGGGCCTCCAGTAGCCAAAGCTCCCAAATGTTGATGGTGCCATCCACTTCCCATCAACACCACCAAAGTCACAAGGAGATGAGGCGCTCAGCGTCAGAGCAGGCCCCAGCCAGTCCCCAACAAACAGAGCAGATCTCAGAGACGAGAAGTAAGTCCTTTGACTATGGTTCCCTGTCCCCTCAACAGTCTGCATCCTCCTGGAAGGAAAGGAGAAAATGTCTCCTTGTGAAGCATGCCACCTTAGGGGAACCTGAGCAAGAGGAGGGGGCCAGCATGTCATCCAGAGCAGAGAGTCCAAAGCCTGGACCTTCCCGCTCCAGCCATCTCCCTCTCCATTCAATTGAGGCAAGCTCCAGGTTCAGCCTGGAAGCCACAGGGAAATGCTTGCAGCTGTTACAGCCACGAATCCTCTCTCAGGATGTGCTCCCTTTACAGCCCAGAGGCCAGCAGGCATTCCTTCCAGGATCATTATCCCAGCTACTCCCAGTCACCACAGCCATCTCTGAAGTGCTGTCCACCCAAATCATCCACAGAGCCTTCTTACATTCACAGACAACTCCCCCACATATACAGGTGCACCCAGCGCAGCTCCACATGGCAGAACGGTTGGGTATACCACTCCATCAGCTTCCTGCTCTGGTTCCTCCCCAGTTCTCCTCAAGGACTAGAGCTAGTCCGGCTCTGTACTTGCCTGCTCCTCCAAGACTTAGTCCACATGTTCCTTCCCCTCCCACAACAGAGGGCAGACCCTCTGTCTCTTCCATGTCTTCTGCTCTTACCCATCAATCCCTTGTAACAATCTCCTACCACCACCCACGGCCAGTCATCGCCACATGCCTAGCGCAGCTTACACCAGCAGTGTCCTTTGTGGTGCCAGTGCGCCTCCAGACCCATATACCTACCTATGCTAGTGCCATGTATACCACCCTGTCCCAGATCCTGGCCTCAACCTGCTCACAGGAGCCCATTTCTTGCACAGCTATGGTCATCATGGGCCAGGTGGAGAGGGACAAGCTGCAGAGGTCTTATTTGAAGGTCCCCTCCCCAGACATCAAGAGTCTCCTTCCCCTGTCCCTGCCTGTGGAGCTGGCCTCAGGATCTGGGGAGGGATATGGTCCGCTTGGGGCTGGAGGAAGTAAACGCATGCTCTCTCCTGCGGCCAGTCTGGAGCTCAGTACAGAGGCCCAGCGTCACCAGAAAAGGGTAAAAGAGGAAGAGGAGGGGGAGCAACATAAGGCTGTAGAGGAGGAGGAGGATGTAGAGGAAAAGGTACGAGAGGAGGACGAAAGTAAAGCTACTGGGAGAAAACTGGAAGAAGGGGAGAAGAAACTATCAGAGAGGGTTGAGGTGACAGCTGTAAAAGTGGAGGGGGAGCAGGAACAAGCACAAAGGAAACCTAACAGGGAGGAAAAGGAGGAGGAGTCAATAGGGAAGACAAGTCAAAAAAAGGAAGAGGTGCTAGTTGTGGAAAAGGGGGTTGAGAGACCAAGCACCCCTTCATTCCCCAGCCTCCACACTGACACGTCAGTCAACTGGTGCTACCGGAACTATGTCAAACCTAACCCATCTCCACAGGGGGACCCCAGCACCTCAGTTTATTCTACCTGGAGTGTCAGTGCTCACAACCCCAACTTGCCGGGCCTCAGCACTAAGGTGGCCTTGTCTCTACTGTGCTCCAAACAGAAGTACAGCTCAGAGACATACACCATGGCCATGGCCCCGATCCCAGCCAAAAGCAAATTGCCCCCTGCCAGTAGCAGGACCCCACGTGTGTCAGAGGTAAACATAACCACAATATACACTTACTGTATTTATGGGTTGATATAGATGACTCTGTTAAAGAGACACTAAACCTTTATAGAATTAGCTATTAGGTTTCACATATAGCTCCATTAATGTGCGCTACAATAAAACAATTAACAATTTAACATTTTATTTTAAGTTGTTTTGAATTTTCCTATGTGTGTCTTGAGTGTAGGTACATGCCACCCCACCCAGCACCCTCACTGAAGTAAAGGATCCACAGCACCATGAAAAGGAGGAGAACAAAGAGATGAGAGAAGAGGAAGGGCCCTCAACCTCCAAACAGAGCGAGGCCCCTCGTGTTCGCATCTTCGAAGGCGGGTAAGAACTACGAGAGTAAGACTGTTAAAATGCACATCTTTTAATTTCAACATTCAATATTTGCGAATAATGGCAGTGCCTCATTACACAAGTAATCTGTTCTTCTTTCTCAAACCAATGCCTGATGACAGCAAAACAGTAACTATGGAGAGCAGACAAGAGTGCACAGAAAATTACAGTAACAGATGGGAGGCAGTGGAGCCCGCAGGGACTTCATTTGTACCTGTAGCCAAGCTTTTTCCTCTTACTGCTGGCATGAATCTCTGTGTTTTAGAAGTGTTAATTTGCAGAGATGGCAGTGTGTGAGTGCATGTGAAAGTGTGAAGGGGAAAAGGTTGTCGCCAACTTCACTTTGTGAGGCTCTCATTAATACCTGTTTTCCACAGTTATATAAGAAGAGACAGAGTCACAGTATGAAGAAATCTGCAAGCAATCAGAGTCATAATCATGATTTTCATGTAGGGGTACAATGTATTTGTCTTCAAACCTATACTTCACTGCGTTCACATATACACATACTCTATGTGTGCTTGCCATAAATGTCTGAGTGAGCTTTTCCAGTGGAGCCTGTCTCATTTCCAAGCTTTACTGTGTTTAGAGCTGAAAGTCTCCCCAGAAGCTGATTCTGTGTAGATTTGTTCTCAATGAACTCCATGAACTTTTATGAATTCTAGAAATAGATAAGAAACAAAAAGGAAGAGAAAGAAAAGATGGAATTGGTAGCGTAATGGAGAGAAGTAAAATGTTCCAAATTAATGAGAGGATAGTGGTTTTACTTTTGATGGACATGGAAAATATTTTAGGGGGATATTCAGGAGGAGATATAAGAGATTTATAAGGAGGGCTTTTTCTTATATGTGTGTGTGTGTGTGTGTGTGTGTGAGAGAGAGAGAGTGTTTGTGTTATGTGTGTGCACGTGTGTCACGTTCACATTAAGGCCTGGTTTTTGTGCTTATATACACACAGATTGAGTGTGAAAGAGTTGTCTGCTTAACAGTAGATAAGGCACTAATTACTAGTCTTTATCATTTGCAGCCACACATTACACACATTCAGGAAGTGCATTTTCATCCATAAACAGCCTACAGCTCTCTTCCTTCTTCTCCTCATCTGTCTTCATTTTAACACCCTTCTCATGCTGCCTCTTTCTCTCTAGCAGCTCTTCCAGTTTTACTTACCCATGTATTATTTTCTCTTCATCCCCTCTGTCAAAAACAGGGGACACATGTGGTGCTACCCTAGTACTATATGCTATAACTGGTTAGTAACAAAATCCAGGTCCACTGAAGAGTGTCAAATGAGAAAAATCCAAACTTTCTTTCTCAATTATCCTTTATTTATTGCCACATGGTCAACACATGCTCATTCTTCCATACAGTATGTGGATGTATACTGTAGGTGGGTGTGGTTCTGAAATGATATAAAAATACATAAGTAAATAAATGTTACACCCTCCCAACTTCCTCTGTCTCCTCTCTCTCAGCGTACCTGCGTCCCTTGATGTCCTGTATTTTCTTCATGCATGCAAATAAGCACAGCTAACCACACTTTGAACACAACAGAGTGCTTTGTACCCTGACTCTGTTAGGACTCATTATCCCAATCTCTCTTTTGTCGACACTTTGAAATCATGACTGTGTGCCGCTCATTTTATTGTGGAGAACATGCAACACTTTTTAAATATAAATATGAATCATGCAGCTTTTTTATGTCCCGGTGACTTGCACAATTTAATTCTGATTCAATTTCAGAGATTCTTTTAAGAAAGAGGGTGCAGGAGTCTGTAGAGTTTATTAGTATCACATAGCTAAAGAAAACAATGTGTGATCCAGACAGCTTTCTCCTCAATAACACTTGTCTCAACAATTAAGTAAGCATAGCTGTTCCTTCTTGGTGGCAGCAAAAGTCCGTGGAACATCAGCTTTAATCCTTCTTAGAGAGCACAAGCTGAACTGTCTCCCTCTGGATTCTGTTAAAACGTGCAGATTGATTTCCTTGGTGTAAGCGGTTAACATTGCAGATTTGTCGTAACACTTTAACCTCGCTGGTTAAAGAGTATAACCATCCCTTTGAGCAGAGTGTGTCAAGAGGATTAGGTGTGTCAAACTTGTTTCTGGCCAAATGGTGATTGAAATGCTTTTTAATGTCATTCAGTTGCAGCTGCTCTTAAATTCAACTGCCTTATCAATCAATCACACTCTGGTTGGAAGTGATATTCTCGACACCAATCTGCCATGGCGGTCGTAAAGCTACAGTACAAGCGGGGGCAGATTGTCAGTTGAGTTTATCGAGAGATGTGCTGCTGATTTAATGCTCAATGTGTGAAGTGCAACTTCTGCCTTGTTTTTCCTGAGATGTGGGTGGATATTTTTAGCGATGGCAAGAAATACATGCCAGTGAACAGTAGCCACCTCCTGAATGAATACAACATAATGCCACTGCTGAGACTATTTTACAGTTGTGTAACAATTTGTTATGATTTCCTGTTACTGGTTCTGGTGTACAACAGGGAGCATTCACAGCCTAGGTTCTTGTAGATGTGGTGCATATCCTGTAATTAAACACAGTCAGCACACATTGGATATTTACAATTCAGAATGGATTGTACGTTTCTTCATAAGTAGTGAGGGCAGATGGAGTTTTTCATAGAGGACAATTCATTCAAATATAAAATGTCTGTGGTCCTCTGTGTCTACAAATAGCCTTTTGGTAAACATCAAGATTGTGTATAAACAATGTTTTTTATAGAATAGACCCAAATGTGCTGTTGATTTTTATATATAGTGTCTATTTTAGGTTGTTGGCCATAGCCAGGCTTCCCTTCCCTCTCTTTAGCTGCTGCTGTTGTTGGCAGGGCCACCCGAACACAGCAGAATGGCTGGTATTCTCTGTGTGCCGAGGGTGTAGTAGAGGGAACAACTGAGGGACTCAGTGCTGCTGGGGTTTTGGTGGGGCTTCCCTAACCCGCCTCCATAAAGAGAGCCTTGTTTCCCAGTTTCTCTTGTGTATGTGTGTGCATTTTAGGTGCATGCATGTGCATGTATTTATGCCAAAAACACAAATCCACATCCACAGTCACCATTATTATTAAAGCCACACAAATCATATTTTTAGAAGAACAACAGGTCAAATGAGGGGACGCTCGCAATGACAAAGCGTCAGAAAATTATCAGCCCACTCTGTAGTTCATTGTTTTGTTTTTTTCAGCCTAAAAACTCTCTTCTCATAACCTTGTTTCCAAGTCTTCAGGGAAAAAGCTCTGATAAACCAACTGTACATAACTTGCCCAGCACCATGACTAACAGAAAAGCTAGTGAATATTGTGGAGCATTTGGCAGCTAAACAGCCAGATATTTTTCAAATGAGTTAGTTGAGACCAATATTGAATGAACATTCATCAAGTAGCCAACTGTAACCTGATGTTTGTCGCTCTGTGTCTGTTGGATGTGTTATTAGGCAACTGTGTTTAATGCACCTTTAATAGTGAAAATCAATTTAATTCCATTGATTATAAATCTTACGTCAGGTCATCTCTTGTCACTGGAGAAGCTTGATATCCAGTATATGTACATTCAGCTGCCACATTCTGCCAGGCAGTGAGATCAGTGGTCTATATTAAAGTGACCCTATTTTGTAATTTTGTTGTGACAAAATCTTATATTTCTGTTTGTCTCTCTGCCCACATGTCTTTTCTGTCTCTCTGTGTCTCAGGTATAAATCTAATGAAGAGTATGTTTACGTGCGAGGTCGCGGCAGGGGAAAGTACATATGTGGAGAGTGTGGCATCCGCTGTAAGAAGCCCAGCATGCTGAAGAAGCACATCCGAACACACACCGACGTCCGTCCGTACATTTGCAAACACTGCAACTTTGCCTTCAAAACCAAAGGTAAGGGGACAATTTACACTTGAAACATGATTTTTATTGCTCTTCTTTCCACTATTTCTTTTTTTTTTTTTTTGCTGTGATGACATTTTACCACAACATTCTGTTGTTGAAATATCCTCATTTTCCTCACCCTGTGTAAATTGAGGGCAGTTTTAATGTGCTTTTCTTGTTCCTTCCAAGGGAACCTTACTAAACACATGAAGTCAAAGGCTCATGGGAAAAAATGCCAGGCAATGGGAGTATCTGAATCATCCCTGGACGAGCCGGAGAGTGAGGAAACAGGTACTTAAGAGGGGATGGGGAGCCATCTTGCATATTTCCCTTCCACTGTAGAGAAATATTGGCACACAGCTGGATGAACTTCTGCCTGTGAAGAATTGTAGCTGCTCAGCACTGACAGGTTATGCAACACCATGTTCTATTCTCCTCCCTTTTGGCCTTGCATAAGAAATATGAAAAAAAAAGTATAAGATAAATAAATTAAGAATACAGAGCATTCCACAGTCTCCTGATGTAGTTGGGGCAGTCTGGCAAGTATACCTTGTTGTCAAGGATGTGTTGCTGGCGTATAACAATACACATTCCAACACTTACGTCTGCCCCTTCGTCAAAGCCACAAAAGAGCCTCAAAGCCAGCCACCTCACAATCTGCTTCCTAACCTTCCTCTACAACCCCTCCCCTCACCGTCCTTTTCTTGCTGACAGACTACACTCATCACAGCCAAGGACGTGCCATTTAAACTGTCTTTCCATTCACAAGGTTGTTGAGATAGTTTGTGAATAGAGGCATGGTGCTATTCAATTAAATTCCGGTCTATTTATAACATGGGTTTGATGGGTGGTGGGTGAGGTTTGTCAGAAAGATACAGCACGCTGTCCTAACCCTTTGTTGTTGAAAATTGTTCTGTTAATGTCTTTCAGTGTGGGGATTTTTGTCAGTGCAGGAGTTTTAAATTTTACAAAATGAATATAAAGGGATGTAAATTAAACAATGTATGTTTTTTCAGCAGGAAGTGATGAACGTGTTTGTGGCTCAGAGGAACAGGAGGAACATCAGTTTTCCGATGTGGAGGAGTCTGAGGACGATGACGATAACGATGACGATGATGATGAGGAAGAGGAGTCCGCATCTCATGATGACCCACCATCCTCCTGCTCGTCAGACACCCATCCATCAACAGGGGGGCGTTCCAGCTGCAGCAGACACTCTCAGCAGGACACCCCTGAGCCTGAGCCCCCGGGCCATGGTCAGGAGCCCTCCCCAAGGGGGGTTTGGCACAGCAGACGAGCCACCTCACCAGGCAGCAGGAGAGCTCTGTTCTCCCAGCGGGGCTGGAAGGCATCACAAAGAGCTTTCTCCCCCAGCAGCAAGAGCTGCTCCCCGAGCCGCAGCCTCTCCCCACGCCTGGAGCTGTCCTCGCCTATTCACAGCCTCTCCCCCAGGACTGAGCTGTCCTCACCCGGCCGACATGTCTCACCTTCACCTGAGAGAGGACCATCTCCCATCAGACCCCTTTCTCCTCTTCGTCCCATCTCTCCCAGCTGCTACCGGTCATCACAAGTTCAGACCCCTCCCTCACCTCTTGGGTTGCAGCACAGGACCCCTGGATACCTGCCCTGGGAGAGCCCCAGTTCAAAGGGCAGTCATGTCAAATCAGTAAGTCTTATTAGTTTGCATCTGTACCTAGAAATTTAATTACAGAAACAGAGGACATTACAATGCATGTTCTCTGTACTGTCCTTCTGTGAAGGCTCCCAGTGTACAGTACCTACTGTGCTGACTGTTCATAATTTGTAATGATGAAGTTTTTGCTCCCCCTACAGGAGAAAAGTGGTACAGCAGGGGAAAGGCAAACATCAGAAACCAGCTTGTTTCCACCTGCTTTTCGTCTTTCCACCTGTGAGGGTTATCCTGGCCACCAAGCAGTGGACAACATCTTCAGCCATCTTCCCATGCACTCCCAACAAGCCAAGGTCCCCTATCTGATGATCCCCATTGGAGGGATTCAAATGGTACAGGCCAGACCAAGGTCCCATCCTACCACCCCTTCGTCCCCAACGTCTCCCCCCTTGGAGGGGCCATCACTGGCCAGGTTTGAATCATACTGGGGCGGGACCCCCAGAACTCAAGGGCTTAGGACTCCTGGAGACCACTGGTCAGAGCACGAGGAAGCAGGAACCAGCCAGTCAAGGCAGTGCGGTCTCAGCGCAGCACTAACATGTTCCAAACCGGAGTTGGAGACCACAGACTCAAAGCAATATGGCAGCTCACATAGCTCCGCCCACATCCGCAGGTCTGCGACTGAGAACACCGAACGCTGCGTCAGAGACAGTCTTTCCAGAGCACCCCTCAGTCTAGCAGCCCACGTAGCCTCGCGTGTCACTGAACAGCAGTCAGAGGGGGAGGAGCCACTACCTGGAAGTGATCTGGTATAGGGAGGAGCTAAAGGAGATTCTGCCAGAACAGACCAGAGAACTTAACAGTGTCTACACCTTGATGCATCATGCATCCCATTTTTGCTTTATTGGTTGCTACACTAGTCTTGTTTTTTAATTGCTTTGTTTTTATACAGTTTTCAATACAATTGTTAACTTAAATGTTTGTTCTTTGGCAATATTCAGGTTTGTTATAAAAAATGCACTTTTTTCTTTGTGAAAATAATGTTTCTGTAAATATATGTATATGTATATGTATATGTATATATATATATATATATATACATGAATATATCCCTCCTGTATCTCTATTGATACCGGTAATCTTAATGTCTGTTTAAATACATGTAAAATGAATATGAATACATTTGTAAATGACCAAAATCTTAAATCAAAAATAATTCCATTTTTGTTTGTCCAAATTTTGTCCAGTATTACTCAAATTGTAGTTACTTGTGCCTTTTCTGTCCAGGTTTGTGTTTTGAGGTGTACAGTACACATAGACAAAGAGAAGGCTGTGAAATTTTATATCCGCTTTTCGTGTCGTCAAGGAGGGTTTATATTTGGTGTTCTTATTGTTTCTGTTCTTCAGGCCATTGTTTTAATGCCAGGGTAACCAAGAGTCAGATCGTGGATATATTGAAGGAGCAGCAGAAACGTGTGAAAGGAAATGCACTGAAGTTCTATTTTTTATTACAAAAGACTTTAGATTAGAATATATCTCTGTACAGGGAAGAGCGCTCCTTATTTATTTTTATTTGATGACAATGATCATTGTTTGAAAGTTGTTGTTTTTTTTTTTTTACTTTTTTGTTATTGGAAAAAAAAATTTCTTTGTTACATCTGTGTGTCTTTTTCATGATGTTTTTGTGACTTGAATTGGTAACAAAGATGAGGGATTGAGTTTGGCTGGTACCGGAGGATCAAGTGCCCTGCAGATTTCACACACAGCAAAATTTCTAGTCATTGAAAAAATAAAAAAAATGCACCAGACTCACATGAGATTGTGCCTTTCTTCCATTTTGTGAACAATATTGTGTTTTTGCTCAAATTGAGTTTGTACTACGGTTCTCTTTGATTACAGTGAGAGGTTTAGGACATCTTGTTCCATACATGTTTAATGATTGCCTTTTGTTGTCAACCACATTAATGGTTTTCAACAAGAGATAACTGAACGTGGATAAAGAAAATATCAAAACATATCATAAACATCTACAATGGCAATCAGTTGATTGGATCACCAAGTGCACCTTCTTTTAGAAGAACACAAGTTGTTGCTGGGCATGTGACAGAGGATAAAGACAGTCACAAACAATTTATATTTTCCCACTTTGTGGTTCTTGTACTATGAAGCAGAACCTCATGTGGTACATTGCACTACTTTGTAATGCACTCTTGTTATGTGTGGTTCTTTGCAGTACATTGTCATGTCTCTTGTAGAACTCTGTGGTCTTACCTTGTACTTGCAGTAAGTGGTAGTTTGTGATATGTTTAGTTGAACTGTGTGACACTATGTGATAATATGTGGTGAATGGTGGCTATAGAATAACTCTAATTTCATATGTTATCCCTTTAGAAAGTTTTTCTTGTTTCTTTACTCCCCCCAAAACAGTAGTTTTGTCTCAGAATGTTAAATATGTCTCATCTGTAGCAGTTCTTTTCTACTTTTAAGTTGAGAAATTAAAATAATAATGATAGTAATTATTAGTAAAAATAACAGGGGAAAAGGGAAGGCAGTGTTCTTACTCTGGCAGGAGCTCCACTAAAGATGCTGACATATACATACATATTATACTTGCATATAAATGCTCATATGTTCATACATAATAGTAAAATATTTTATTTATAGAGTGCTCCTCAGGGTTATCAAAAAACATACATACACAAGCTGCGCTTTTAAAGACTGAATACATAAGATACAACCAGTGGCTCTTCTGGTTAACTAGATTGAGTTAAAGTAACAATCTCTGAGGATTTTGCTAAGAAGGGAAAGGTATGTAGTGAATGGGGTCCACCTGTTCAAAAAGGGTACATTTTCATAAATTTGCAGTCATGTTTTCCATTATGTATAATTGTTTTTGTCTTTCCTTCCATTGCTTCATTGTACCCAGCAAAAAGTAATCATGTTCCTCACAATTAACAATAGAGTTCTTAATATATATATCTTGCTACCACAAGGAACACCAGCTGGTACTTCTCCCAGTAATGCACTTCTGAAGGTACATCAGTTTTTAAAATAGATTGGATCTCAGTGTGTATGCCTTCCCAATACTTTCTTAATTTTGGGCACTCCCAAAACATGTGGGTGTGGACATCAATTTTCCCACAGCCTTTACAACATAATGGTGATGACCCTGGTGAGTGTAGAGGTCACTTATGGTGACTCTAAAATATTGTTTTGATTTTCCAATCAAATTCTTTTTATGTTGGGCTGTTAGTGTTTTTATGACTACTAAAGCACAGCTCTTCCAAATCTTTGTCTGTAATTATTGTATTGGCTTCCATTTCCAACTTTTCTTTAATGTATCTCCTGGTGAATCAAGTATTTTGTAGATCATCTGTAACATTTCTAAAACACCATTTGCTTATGCATATTTTTAAAGAAAGATTATATGTCACATCTCTTTGGACAGATAACAAAAACAATACTGTGACAAAGATGCACCTACAGATGAGGTGTTGGACCACCAAAAGTTACCAGAATGATGACTGAAGCCATAGTATATGATTGAATTTTCAATGACTCAACCTTTTGCACCCTGTACACAGTAGAAGCATTTGAAATAACTTAAATAGTCTTTTTTCCCTTTTACAGCTGTATGTCTTTAGTTGTACCACTAGATGTCCTTACTTAGTCACTAACACTCAGGTATCTATCAAAATATTTCTTTCTCATCCATGCAGCTGACATGTGATGTGTTTTTTCAACCTGACATACAGTGACATTTGTGTCATTTGCCATCTTGGTTCCTTTGGCAATAGTGTTCACTGGGGTCAGGAGAGTTCATTCACACACCTTTCATAAGAACTCCATCTTATCAAATCTGAACCAAGGTGAGCTCAAATAACACGTCCATAAATTCTCAACTATGGTAATCATTACGAGTTAACTACTTGTGGGTTCGCTACATTCTGTGACTCCTGAAAATACCCACCCCATTTTTATTAGGTAGACAAACACATTTATCATTTTCGGCACGTTGATTTTGATTACACCCTCATATCTTGTATACTGACCATATACATTTACCCAGTGTAATTTTATCGGCAATTCAAATCACACTTATATGACACATCCACTCATAAATCAATATTCATATAAAATGTATCACTCCTATCACACCCCACCAGTTTTTCTTGTTCACTTTCTCTGGTCCCTCTGCACAACATTAAACACAGCAAGAAGTGGATTACATAAAGCTCACTCAGGCACAGCCAGCGAGAGTGTTGAAAAAAGAAGTCAAATGATGATTGTTGCTGTGACTCGAGATTCCACAGAAAATGTTACAAAACAGGCAACAGGGAGGCACCTTTATTTTTAGAAACCCCACATCAAAAATAGTTTGGAGTGAATGATCCTTCTTCCTCCTCCGAAGCCCCTCACATGCTGACAACAGTTAAGCAAAGAGCTGTGCAGGGTTTAATAGATTACATTTTCAAAGGAGTAAACTGAGGAGGTAACATTGCTAATTAAAAATAAACACCTGCTTCCAGGACAAAAGCAGACACATTGAGAATGTTAACAGTATAATGTGGCTGAAGAAAAGACTGTCTTGTCCTCTGACTTTCATCCTTCACTGTTATCCATTTTCTCAGAGACAGGGCTGCCTAATGTGATGTGATGCCTGTGGAGAGGGGCACATCTGTGCTCCTGAGGGAACTGAACTTATAACCCCTGGTGCAAGAATGTGTTGGACGCTATCATGATGCTATGTGGCAATCTCATCACTGTGTCACACATTCCACACATCTTTATTATGCAAGTGGAACATGTTCTCCCCTCCCCATCGGATGTGTGGTAGATTATGTTTTAGATAGTGGAGTATCCTGATTGACTGAATTCTGGCTATATCTTACCCTGAGAGTCTGGAAAGAAAGGATCTAGAAATAGATTGAGGCAGTGTTTATGATTATGCTCCTTGAATGAAAGTGTGTTAATGTTTTTTGAACATATTAAACACTGTGTTGTATATTATTGTATGGCAAAACAATCTAAATGACCGTCCTATGATCTGTTCTTTCCTTCTCCTTCTCCTTTTTGGTTTTCAGAGATGTCAAAAGTATTCACATTCATTACTTAAGTAGAAGTATAGATTCTAGGGTTTTAAAATACTTCTGTAGAAGTTGAAGTATCAAGTCAACCTTTTACTCAAGTAAAAGTATTAAAGTAAAAAAAGGGAAAAAATGCCAATAAGGACAAAAGCTTGGGCATGCCACACAGGCCTATAGTGCACTACCCCACCTCCCCCAAAAAACATTTTCAAAAGGCCATAATGACTATGATGTTATATTAAAATGTTAATGTAAAATGTAATGTCAAAATTTGGATGCACTAGGCTACTGATTTCGACCGCATATATGCCCATTGAAAATGAATGCATTTTAGTATAGATGTTCTCTTCAGTAACTGACATTTTCACACTAGGTCTGCTATGTGTCCTGCTGAAGAGTGGCGTAATTTATAAATGTGCAGGTGCGATTGATCGCTTACAAACCAATAGGGTGTTGGAATGGTACATGTTTATTCTTCTCATCCAACCACAATCAAATTCGCTCTATCCGGATGGCGCGATTTATCTGGATAGGTTTTTTTGTTGTTTTTTTAAACAATGACAAGCCGGGAATGAAAACAAGCTGAAATGAAATAGGAGTAACAAGTAGAGAGTAGAAAGTACAGATAATTGTCTGAAAATGTAAGGAGTAGAAGTAGAAAGTCGTCTGAAAAATAATTACTCCAGTAAAGTATAGATAACCAAAATTTCTACTTAAGTAAGGTAACGAAGTATTTATACTTCGTTACTTGACACCTCTGCTGGTTTTTAATGTGTCCTCTTCTCTGTTTCATTGGCACTTGTGTTTTTGTGAGAGCTGGAAGTGCCCACTGCTCAGAGGTAAAGTATTGTCTGCTCTCCGCTGTGCTCTATATGTCAGGGTATCAGGTTTCATGGAAAGTGGATTATAAGCATCTTTAAGTAAACATAGCAACAAATAGGTGGAAAATGTGTTTTTTTTCTATCCTCATAGTTAGAGCTACTGACCAAACAAACTATAAAGTCACACATGCATCTTTGATCTTTAGTCAAACACTGCCTGCTTCATCTGCTCACATGTTTCCACTGGACAAAAATCATCTGAGCAGCTGGAACTTACATGCATTGAAAAATCTCCCACAGTAATACAATGGTTTAGAGAGTGTAGAGTTTTTGGATTGGAGAGGCTCAGTGCAAAATAAAAGGTAATAACAACAGCTTTATGGATACATGACAACCTCCAATAGAATCATCAGTCATCTAAGTGCCTTAATCCAAAGGGATACGGGTACATTTAGTGTAAATGTGCACCAAATGTGTCCTGTGAGTTCTTCACAGTGTAGTGGAACAATGGTCCCCCTCTACCTTTGTGTCTATGTGTACGTGTACGTGTATGTGTGTGTGTGTGTGTGTGTGTGTGTGTGTGTGTGTGTGTGTGTGTGTGTGTGTGCATTTTAAAAGGTTTTTATGTTTTAATTGTTTTCTCATTTTTATTTTTGCTTCTTTCTTTCTCCACTAGTTCAGGCCTATGATCAGCACTGTGATAATGTTGTGTGTATTATTGTGATACAGACAACAAATATAATGATTTTAAAAAATCAGAGCTTACAGTTGCAAACAATTACATCATAATCTACTCCAAATTTGCATAGTCATTAGTCCATTTCTCTATCGGATAACTGACACTAAACCTGTCAGCTTGAGCAAAGATAATATCCATACTGGTAATCTGAGCGTGCATTTACTACATTTACATGAGTGATGGCTTTTTGCATGGCTATGGCATGTCTGAACTGCATACTGTGCAGCATGTGGGAGGGAAATAACTGCCTCTGGGCAAGGAAGAGCAGTCAGCTTATCTGTGTATGTGTGTGGGCCTTCACCACCAATCAGGAAGGCATCAATTCAGTTGAATGTACCATTGGAATTTCTTTTGTGACCACACAGTTTGTCATGGAGTCAAAAGAAAATACAAAAAATCTATTGATTAAATGTTAATAAAGTCAAAATTTTATTGTGTGCATATCAAAATGTCAATATGTTGTAATAGAAATCTATAAAGCTTGAGATAGAAAGGAAATGAAAGCACAACTAGAATCTTCTTAGACTTACTTAAAGCTCTCAATAGTAATACAGTAAGTCATCCCATCCTTCTTCATAAACTTTCCCATCTTAGAGTAAAAAAAAAAATCTGCAGTTTTCTGGTTTTCATGTTACCTTAAAGACAGAAAGCAGTTTATTTCTTACAATGATATTAATTCTTCACTGGTGGTGAACCCACTGCTCACTAACCCTAACCCTAACCTATATTAATAATTTATGTGATGTTTCAAACAAATTGTCTAAGGTACTATTTGCAGATGACACAACAGTTTTTACTCACATAAAGACCCTGATGAAATAGCTAAAGTATTAAATAAAGAACTTATGAAGATAAGTGATTGGTTTAACTATAACAAATCATCTGCCAATATTAGGAAAACTTTGGCCAACTATTTGGTCAAGTAATAATGAAATATAAAGTAAATTTAGAAATTAATACTGCTATCGTTACTAAAGTTCAGTCTACATGATTTCTGGATCTACAGCTTAATGAATCTAGAAAAATCAAATTAGCACAGTTACTATTAAAATGGTTTGTTTGTTCCCATGTTTTTTTTTCTGATTTTTTAATTGAGTTAGGTATGTGTCGAAGAGATGAGGGGAGGCCCTGATCAAGCCCTTCTGAGTGTTTTTTGGCACCTCTTCCATCACATTTTTTAAATTGTTTCTGTATATATCAATTTTTGCATACAGTATGTGCTAACAAATCAAAAATATCATTACAATAGGAAATTTATTCATCCATAATAGCTCATAACAGCTTCAGTAATTAAAAAAGAACCTTGACACAGTTTCATATTACATTTAAAAATCACCCATACCTGTGATATTGTGTCAGTCTTTAAATCAGGAGCTTCACATAAGTTTAGAATTGAAAATGCAAAGCTTTTGGTCTTGTGATTTCCATATCAGTTATTAACCTTTATTTTATTTAATTTTTGTTCCAATGGAGAAACTGGCCCTGGGAAAACCCGATGAATATCATAAGTATCTCCCTACTTATCTCCTCCCACTTGTGTTCCCACTGTTCCCACTGGATCTACCTCCACCTCTCTGTGCTGCCATGTGGGTACGTCCTCTCTCTCTAACCCATTTAGACTTCCTGTCTCCTATGTCTCTCTCCCTCCCCCTCAAACCTCATGTATTGCAAGAGGAAAGAGACAATTCCTCATTCAAATTAATGCCAATCGGTGTGGACATAAATGTCACTTAACAAGTGACTGTGATTCCTGGAATGTGTGACAGGTACGAACATCCTGGGGTCCTGGGTTGTGATTCCGTGGGTGGAGCCATGACATCATGGGAAGATAAGAGAGGTATAAAGAGAGGGACAGAGCTCTGCACCTGCACACAATCAGAACAGCAGCAGCACATTAAAAAACCAGCTGTAACTCTTTGGATAATAGTCTCTCTGCAGAGTTCAATCCATCTGTTATTAACCATGTCTTTTCACACCACCGTTATTCTTCTCATCACTCTTTGGATTTCTATGCAGGAAGGTAAGTCTACCATTTACTTTTTTTGTTAGTTCTTGTTTTAGAGAGATGTGCATGCCGTAAGTTGTAAGTGCATCATCTTTGCCTCAACAACAACTTTCTCATGCTAGATGAGAGAAGCATATTGCTATACTTCTGTGTTTTTGCGAAACTACAGTGTAGACTGTGCCTCACATACTGTATTTGCATTAATCTTTATGCTGCATAAAGCAGCAACAGTCATCACTGTATGTCGGTGCACACACATGTTTTGGCAAGCCCCAGGAGCACAGAACCCTTAATAGGAACCATTTATCACACAACAGCTGCTCATTTTATCTATCGGAGACTTTTCCTGTTGCTATATGAGCTACAGTTTGTAAAACCTCAAGTACAAGTTGTGTGAATGTGGCTGTGCTTTCTCTTTATCATGCAGGCTTTTATCTAAAACAAAAAAGAAGAAATAGACTGTGAGCCTTTTAAACATGACCTTAGCATTCTCATCCTGTTTGCTCATAGTAAAATATCAAGAGTGAACAGATAAGAGTAAAGAGTAGTCTTGTAGTCTTGTTCATGTTCTCACTTGTGCATTCTATACATTATAAACTAGTGATGTGACCATGAAGAGAAAAACAGTACAGGGAGTCAGTTGGTTTGGTTTTGCTGGAGTTAATGTTTTGAACCTTGGATCACTGAGATGCTCTTTGTCTCGGACAGGTTTTGGTCTTCCAGCAATGAAACCCCAGGACATGGAGGCAACACATAGAGTGAGGACCAAACGCTGTGCCTGCAGCAGCCCTCTGGACTCTGAGTGCCACTACTTCTGCCACCTGGATATCATCTGGATCAATACACCTAGGTGAGCATTGGAAAACACACACACATTCAGCATGCTCACCTATACAGTGAAAAAAATACAGTAATTCTTCCTATGATAAGCAACTATGTCAGAATTAATTCAATCACATCCTGTAAGACAACACACCATCACTTTTGTAATTATCACTGTACAATTATGGGTAGTTGTTCATAACATATCAGAGAGCAAAGTCCGTTTTTATATCTTGAGCATGGCACTGAGTCTCTTTTCTCTCCGCAGTAAGACAACAGTTTATGGTCTCGGGAGACTCCGAAGGTCTGCTGGCCGCTGCACCTGTGCCAACCCTGAAGATCGCACCTGCACCAATTTCTGCTATCACGGGTGAGTCTCGGCTGCTGCATCCCATACAAAAAACCTAGCTCAGCTATAGGCTTTTATGAGCCTACATTTGTGTTTCCATCATGGATTGTTAGGAGGTTATGTTTGCAAAGGCAGCTATTATTTCCCTTTGTGGATGACAAGGAGTGGTGAAGTGCTATTGTTAGCCTAATGCGCTGTTACTGTATTCCATAAGTTTGACTTGTCCTTTAGGGTGTGATCATGAAAGCAATACAACTGAGGCTTAAGGGAGTAGAATAATCTCAGACTGGTGCACAAAGTTCACATAGTTTGTTTTTTGATTGGCTGTGAGGGACCAAGGAGTGAGGTGTGTAGGAGTTTGAAGGCAAGGCTAAAGTGGAGAATTCACATTTCCTGGGAATGGCAAACAAACATTGTCACTACCTAGAAACAGCAAAGACAGTGAGTGACAGGCCGACACATCATGTGAAGAATGTTTAAACAGAAATTATATTTGCAGAAAGAGAGCAATTGTTTTTTTTAATGTTGTAACATAAAACATTTAGTGAGCTAAATGAGCTAACAATAACATATTTTAGGTTATTGAGAGTGTGATGTAAGTGGGGTGTTCCTTAACAGCAGCAATAACAATAAAGCATTTAAAGCAGTCAAACTGCAATGTCAGATTATTTCAAAGGAGGTGGTTACTGTTTGTTAATTATGCTGTTTTATTGTGTGCAGCCTTGATATCACTTCCCCAAAGACATCTGTGAAGAGAAGTCAACTCATACTCAGCATCCTAAGGTGAGTTATGATTAACATGATTACATAGAGTGCTACTTCCCAAGAAAAACAGGTGCTCTCATAATTTCACTTAGATTTCGATCATATTTTTTAATTATGTGAATTTTATTTCCTCAGAGCTATGGCCAGCAAGTCCAAGAGAGTCCAAGACGAGTCCTCCGAGGCTCAGAGAGAGAACACTCGCTAAACAATGTGGCTGTTGAAGCAGTGAGAGAGAGAGGAAGAAAGAGAGCAATGAGCACCTGAACAAATGACGCTCCTTTGACAGAAAGGAGGGAAACAAAGGGCTGCTGAAATATGTGTCTGACACAGGAAGGCCAAAGCACCACAAAGATGTCTGTTTGTCACCCAGGAATATATAGGGTGAAAAACATGACGGAGGTCTGCAGACGCATCATGGAAAGCAGATGTGGAGGGTCAACTTCGAGGGGGGCTACTATCAGGGTCGGAGAATGCTGTGCCTGTGGCCGTTTTTGCCTCCTGTCGTCAAAGAGTTGGACAGTCTGTGACTGTACAGAGAGACCAGACCAGCACTGATAAAGAAGAATGTAAAAGAGGGAGACAGACATGCATACTGTACATACATGTACAGGAATGTCTGACATTCTTAACATGTTTTTAACTTATTCTTTTGTTAAATTAATTTTAGTTAAGATTTTTTGTCATAGGTGACCAAGGAGACATTTTAGGAATATATTTTATATACATATATATTTATATTTTATTTTATTAATATTGTGTTAGATATCTTATCAAGAGTGATAATTTTGAATTAGAACACCTCTGTATTGAGCATTATTGTGTGCAACTGTGTGAAATGAATAAATTAAATATTGAATCATGACAATATTTGCTTGCGTCACTCTTTCAAGGTTTTTGATTATTAAAATAAACAGGCACTCTGGCTTGATGCCTTCTCTTTTTGCTTTAGGGAAAATGTTCTCAGTAAACAAGTAAATCACTGTAAAGAAACCCCTACGAGAAGAGTAATATGAGGGAAAACAAATCCCTTGTGTGACAAGCAAACACCTTTCTGAGTTCAAAAGGAGGCCTGAGATGGATGAATGATCCAGGAATTCAAGACTGAAATCAATAATAAGTTTACCTGCTATTCAAAAGCAGTGCAGCCTGTGTTATCATAAGGATCTGTGGAAAGAATGCAGTGTTTTGTAACTTTGCTCAGGGGGGTGAGAGAGAGGTACAATGTGGTCTTGTCACCCCGTGTTCCTTTCTGATTGCTTGTACTGTACATACCGTCCACGCACGCGTGAGTATGCAAGCAGGCAGACAGAGCTGGAGCCCAAGAAAAACAATCTCGTGAGATAATTCATCCGTCATCTAATGAATAAAGTGACAGCCAACTGACCTGCTTTTGCTGGTCTGATCTAACAACTCAGATGAATGATAAGACTCAAGTGCTAATGTAGCTCTGATTTCAAGAGTAGGTTTTCCTGCTTCATTGCATTTCATTTCATTTCATTCCTGTCATACTTCTCCTTCAACTTTTTTTTTTTGAGAGAGAGTGTCTGCAGCCATCTTTTCCTAACAGGCCTGTGTGCAGCAGCAGCTCAGCTTCAGATGGTATCACAGTGTTCTGCAGACAGGCTGCTGAATACTCTGCATCCAAAAGAGTCTCCAGTCTGCTTCAGTCAGCTTTGACATCTCAACTTAGTGGATCAATTCAGAATTAAATACATGCAAATTCAGAGAGTGATGTTCTATCAATCAGGACACTGTTTTTATTTGAGAAAAAATTCCAAGTTCTCTCAAACTTGAATGACATCAAAATATTTCAGGGCATTCACAAAAAACACACTTAACATTACATTCTTGTCTCTGTAATCTGCTCTGCTAATATTGAACTCTCTGGGTTTTAATGGTCACACAGCAAAACAGGATACAACACCAACATTCCCGCCAGCCCAAAGAGGAGTGAAGAGAAATGGCAGGAAGTCTCAGGCCAGTCTCAGGTCAATCACCGGAAGCAATATGTGGTTGTTAGGGGTTGATGATACAGTGGATATATTTTAATGCAAAGCTTTTTAGCAACCAACAGCCACAATAAACAACAGTATTGACCATGCTGTAAAATGTGTACAGAGGTAAAGGTTACATGAAAAACATAAGAATGCTTATTAATCATTAACTAACGTGAGGTAATGAGGAAATAACTCTGTCTGCTGTCTCTGTCTTTGAGAAACCCCAGGCAGCGTCAGTGACAGAACTCTGTCCATGGTGCTGGAAAAGCAGAGACTTGAATGCCTTTAACACATTCAGTGAATCAGTCCACTGTTGACAACATACAGAAAATTACAAGTTTTCCAGCAAAGCTTTGAATGTAACCTTTGTGTTCAACTGGATGCATTGATGATGTACATATACAGCACCAGTCAAAAGTTTGGTCACACCTTCCATTTCAAGTAAATAGGAAGGTGTGACCAAACTTTTGACTGGTGCTGTATGTGTACAAATTAAACCAGTATATTCTGCCAGTATCTTTGTTTATGAATTGCAGATTTGACCAAATAACCAACTTAAATGATTTATCTGTCAAAATATAAGATCCTTATAGGTCTACAGAAAAAAGGACAAAACTGAACAAAAACTGAATGGAGGACATATAAAATCATACTTAGAATGATCCAAATGAATCATTTTCACACTAGTTGATCATCATCAAATATAAAATGCTGATCCTTTATACTGTTAAATGGCAATGTATGTTTGATAACACAAAGGTTCAGCTAGATTGTAATGCATGCATGTTCTAATATTTATCTGATTGATTGGCAGGAAGTTGAAAGCAGTTTTACTACAGCTTATCAATATCATATCTTCGATACATATTAAGCCAAGTCAAATCAAATTTTAAACATACTTACCGTGGCCTTTATCTCTACACCATCAATTAAGATAAGGATAACCCCTACAGGGGAAAAACCAGAAGAGACTTCAGGAAGAACAAAAGAGGACATAATAATAATAATAATAATAATAAGGATGGCAAAATTATACACATGTATCAGGTGTACTGTACATCAGGTATCTTCCAAACTCTAGTTTATCTTGACAATAGGTCCTTTTCACAGCAGGAAGTTATACTCATCATTGCAGGAAAAGCACAGGTGTAATTAATTAACCAGGATAAATAGAACAGACGTCATTAGACACTTTACCTCTTCCTTCTATGATGAGCAAAACATCTGCTGTGAAAAAGGACAGAAAGTGTCTTCATTTACAATAGTGGTGGGGAAAAAGATCTTCTATATATAAATTACAGATGCACAGATATTGTTGCTTTAAACTCTTTTCTAACCTAATTATCTACTTGAGTCACAGGTTAAACTGTGTAGGCCTACTGTACAAATTATTTCTCACGACTTTTGACTAATTGAAACTATTTCACTTCAGCCAACTTTGAGCTTCAAAACAGGAAGTTTTGCTTCCCCCAAACGAATCACCTTTTCTCCTCAGTGAGTCCAGCTCTCTGCCATTGTCCAGCGAACTCTGTCACCCCATTATTCTGTCGGGGCATTATTGCTACTGGATGTTGTGTTGTTTCTGGCATTGTGCTGTTTGGCTCCTTTAGCTGCTTTAAATCTACATTACGTGACTGTAGATAATTCATTTATGTGGACTGAGTGTTGTAATGGGAAAGATTAAAAAATCTGAAACAAGTACAGGTCACATATTATTGCTGCTGTAATGTAAATTCCTTGTATCTCCTATTCTGGTTGTTCTCATGCTTTCATCAAAGGATTACATAGTAAACCATAATATAATGCATATATAAACCAGGAAATATTTAAAAGTCATTTCTGTAATATGGGTCATGTTGGGAAACACTAACAAGGCACCATTATTGACATACAAGGACTTATTTGACAGCCCATTAATTCAAATCAAGTTTGTTTTAATCTCACACCAAAGGCAAAATCCTTTCTCCAGGGTGCGTCTCACTGTAAAACCACCTGGGAGTCATTCCCACACAAATAATATGACACACAATGTCACAATCAGCTGTGTTTTTAGTCTTTACATAGTGGCTTTAGGCAGTTACATAACAGTTACATGACACTTTTTTTTTTTTTTTTTTTTACAAATGCCATTTCTGTCTGTCTGAAATGTTGATATCCTTCCATGGCTGTTAAAACTGTCACAAGTCAAAATTCAGACTTTAATCAAAATTAGATATTTTATTGAAGATGTCTGGGATATGTAAGGTTTAGGCTCCCACTACAGGTACAATATGTACAGGGCCAAAATATGCACTGTCGTAAGTTTGGTGACAGGTTCTGTACCACCAGTTTCAGTCATGTGGTTGCTAATATTAACATTTAGAGGTTTTATCTGGCAGCACTCCAAATATCTGTTATGTAACTGATAGATTTGTATACATTGTGGTTAGGAGTTCATGCATGTGAAACTGGAGAAATTTCTTTTTCACTGAACTCAAAGGACAGCTGCTTACCTGAAATCGTATAAATGAGTAAAATTGAAAAGATGCAGGTGTAGGATCAGCCACATCTGGTGCTGATTTAGATATTTCATGTCTGCATGTATATTTTTCGTCGAGGGGAAGTGACCACGGTCTAATTAACATCTGTTCCCCAAAGTCCCAGTGGATTGAGGCCGAGTAATGCTCTTATGTTTCGGAATGCGTAATCTCATTTATGAATATTGCGAGCGTGATCCAGCTGAATAGCACTGAATCCTCTAAATATATAGTAACTCATATACTGCACCAGCACTGACCCCTGTGGTATATTTAGCTTTAAATGGTCAGAACATACAACCAACAGGGATTCGACACATTCAGTAAACATTCCTTAAATGCTTGAAGTGAAATGTGTTCTGATTTACTCAAAAGGCATTTTTTGGGTCATGGCCAACTGGCACTGATCATGATTGGTAACAGCGTGTTCCGTCTCTTAAAATAAATCGCTGTATCTTATGTCTTTTCAGCTCAGTGAACTGAGTGAAAGAGTTCCGCAATAAATTAAGAAAATTATGCTCATAATTAATTGCTTAAAAATCATAAATAATGAGGCTAAGATGCACTTTGCCCACTTCTTGTTCATCAGTCACAGGCTCCTTGCTTCAGCTTTTATGAGTGTTATAAGCAAATGAAAATGTGTTAAAGTACAGACTGTGATCGAAAAACAATCCTGATACATTCAGTGGTCAAATATTCCACAGCTGTTCCCCAAGAATGTGCAGTGCAGCCATAGCCCAAAGTCACACACACACAAACATACACACACACACACACACATACACACACACACAAACATACACACACACACACAGACACATGCGTGCGCGCGCACAACTCTTGCTGCAGATTTGAGTATGAGGGTGTGTTTTTTTGTGTAGTATCATGTCAAGACAAGCAGATCCTAGAGTCAAAAACATAAACTAATCCTTACAGCAGAGAAAGTGTGTGTTTTACCCTCTACTGTGCATTGCAATGATTCTTTAACACCAGGGCACAAGATCATGTTTCTTTATGTGGGCTGAGACAGCTGCCCGTCCTATTTGTGTCAACATCCAAACCCGTGCAGGAACAATCCATACTGTGCAACGCTGGGAGGTACCTTGCTGTTTGTCGGACTTGGCCTGAGAGGAATGACTAACAAACTATAGGGCAAACTGCAAAAGCTCTCTTGTAGAGGAGGATGTGATACTGATACTGATACTGAACAATCAAAATAATAGATATTCAAATTTGACCACCACGCCCTTCAGGTCGTGGTGTCATGAAAAGGTCTCCAGCATATTGTCGTCATCACTGCAGTGCAATTCAAGGTCACAAATGATTCATTTTTAATTTATGTATTGTTTATAGATTATATCAGTTTCACTCCAAGATAGTAGCTAGCAATATCATCTGATTAAGGCCCTTATATATATATATAATAAACAGAGATATAGTGTAGACACTGTACTGTACAGCTGTACTTTACATGCATCAGGTATAAAAGAAACAAAAGAATATAAAAGACATAGTTATAAATAGGATAAATATGAAAAATGTTAAAATGTTAAAATAAAATAGAAGATGATGGTGTGCTAAAATAGCATGAGATAGATTACACAGAAAAATAAAATTTACAGTGAAGCTGATTTAAGAGCACAAGTTTTCTGGGCGTGTGGTGTATAAAAATCGAATGCTGCTTCTCCATGTTTAGTTGGGGGATAGTAAGTAAACTTGTCCCAGAGGATCTGAGAGGTCTGGTTCATAGAAGCAGATCAGAGAGGATTTGGGCTCTAAACCATCCATTGCTTTGTATTTTAAAATCAATTCTGTGAAGTTATTGTAAAGATCTGAGAGCTGAAGTGATGTGATCCACTTTCTTGGTCCTTGTAAAGACACCAGCAGCAGCCTTCTGAATCAGCCTCGGCAGTCTAATCAAATTTTTAAGAGAGAGAGACCTGTAAAGATATTGTTAGTCTTTGGTACCTTTGGTTTTTCTAAATATTGCTGAGACATATGTTCTTTAATTCTTGATAAATTCTTACGGTGATAGTAGACTGATATCATAATTGTAATAATGTGGTTATTAAAATTTTGGTCAGAGTCCATAACTATGCAGAGATTTCTGGCTTGGTTTATGATCTTTAATGCTAGCAATTGAAGCTGAGCATTGACTTTTAACCATTCTTCCTTCCTATCAATTGACACAAAGTAATATCTCGTCTGAATATAGGATTCAAATGAGTGCCAGAAACTCCCACCCAGTCCCATGCAAATGTATTATATATGTATTATATTGTATATATGTTTTGTATTTTATTTGATTGCATGTTTTTAAAAATTGCTGTTTTTTAAAAAGTCAATCTTCCTGGATAACAGCTGTTGAAATTAAGAGTAGTAACCCTTTGCATGCTTTAGTTTTATGTTATGCTCATGATTTGAAAATTTAGGATCAACTATGACAGACAGTAATGTAATATACTATGTAACGGGACACTTGACTTGTATACATGCAGTGTCACACTGTGGACCTTTCATTCATTTAAAAATCTCAACTTCTCCTCATGTCAGTTTCACATCAACCTCTTCAAATTATCAGTGTTTGATGGTCTGTTTCTGTTTTTGGCTTTTTTCACATTTTGATATGTCACAGTAGGAAAAGTATAGGTCTAAATAATAAAATTAAAATGAATGATGATGATGTTTAATCTAGCTGCTTCAGTTTCTGGTTCCTGGTATTGACCTCACTGTCACACTGTCATAATTTACTGGGACACTATGTTATTAGTAACACCCTCGCTTTTCCTACAAAGACAAATAAAATGTCTGCTGCACAAGAGGATATTGTTTTATTTATAGTGTCTCAAATGTTTTGTGTTGTATGTACTGTAAATCTGAAAAAAAGAAAGCTAACAATAAGTACCATTATAGATGAATAGTATCACAATTGCTAACACCTTATTTTATACTGTTTCTTATCTCAGACATTAAGGAAATTGGAAATTGTGGGTTGCAGACAGAAGGTATCCTATTGAACCAGGAAACTTGGGCTGCTGGTGTGTAGCATAAATGCACCAGGTTTCATCAACTGAATCAAATGCTCCCAAGGATAAGAATGAACAAGATTGTATTGGTTTGGGATTTTCCCCACTATAGTAATATAATGTCTATAAACACTTCAAACTATGCAATCTAATAAGTTCAAAGTTTGTGTTTATGATACAGTCTTACAAGGAACCATCGAATTGCACTTTATGGTAGAGGGAAACTCAAGTCATAATTGTTGACGCTCTCAGAACTGAGTGGAGAATCATGCTATCACTGCAGTTGGCCATTAGATGGCCCCTGTGTCCCAAAAATTCAGACTTGAACAGCTTTCTTAAACTCTCATGTTGCATTTTGTGTTTATGGAAGGTCCCACAGTCAGTCTACTAACTCTAAGAAGTGTCATCTAATGGCATTAACAGTTAAAAATTTTCTGCTCTGATTTACACCTTAGGGAGACTATAGTACAGTTTTGCACATACACTTTTTTCATTAATGTATATATATTTTAAAAAGTAATTAATTTAATGTCCAAAGATAAACAAAATTGCAAAATATGCATTCTGATTTAGGATGGATTTCCCCTTAAAAATATTGCTAATGTCTTGTTGCTAAGTACCTGACTTATAAATTCAGGATTTTTAATGGAGTTTATCAAGATCAGTGTTGCTTCTTTTACTGAACTAAATGATTGATATGAATTTTCCCACGACAGTTGTTGCACAGTAAGTTAAGTGATGGAGAAAGCTGACAGAAACTGTAGCCAGTCTCAGTCCAGGAGAATGAGGAATTTCCCTCAAGTCAGAAAATGTATAAATATGACAGTTCAAAGAGATTCCACTCTATTACGTTTTATCACAACAACACTGCAAAATAACATGATTTAACTTTTTTTTCCCTTAAACATAAAAACTTAGCACCTCTAGTTTGTGAGGGGGCCCCTGATATCTGCATGTATCTGTAGCTGCACATTTTACTTTTGTGTTGAACAGGTAATGGTTATGCATTTGTATTTGGGGGCTTTGATGTGAAAGTATTTGGCACATCCAAAAAGACACATTAACTGCATGTGAAAAGAAAATCCACGAACATATGGGATACAAGTCTTGTAGATTATACAATCTTTTTAAATGTTGTAATACATATTTGCAAATGAACAGCTTCATCCTAAAATTAGATATTATCCACTTTACCAAACTGATGGTATGAAAGTTAAACATATTATGGATTGTATTAAATGTAGGAGTCTTCTTAAAGCATTTATGAAATAGAACCAAATTAAAAAGGACCACAACAAAATGGATCTGCAGTATTTTTGGATACCTTTTACACAAAGTAGGATGTGGACAAATCATAGCCTACTTTATATCATGTGCTATTTCAGTCTAGTGTATTTTTAAAGTTGACCCCATTCATACAGCATCATAATTTAATGTGTCAAGCTGAAAAAAGGGTCATATTGTTGTGAATTATGATGGCAGTCTCTTTTCCAGGCTGAAATGGGAGTTGTTGTAGTCTGTTCTTTGAATAAAATGATCAGGGGCGGATTTAATGATTTGAGGGCCCCAGGCAAACGCTGCCTTGCTTTACTTTTCATCCTTTCTCTAACTGGGAATGCTGGTATTGGAAATGGTAGAAAAAGTACTCAAAACGTTTGAGTAAAACTGAAGTAAAAATTATTAACTATTAATAATAAAACTATTAATACTGCACAGTAAAATAAATAAATATATATACTTACAGTGAAAGAGAGGAATTATCAGCACAACGTACTTAAATTTACTTAATGTCTGTTCATGATTTTGGTATTTTTAATTCTAACTATTTTATATGATTCTGGACAGTTTAATGAATAATAATGTATCATATTTGTGAGAAAAACCTGAATCTGCAATGTAACCAGTAACATTTATCTGTAGTGGTACAATATTTTCCTCTGAAGTAGAAGTACACAGTAAGTAAGTAATATATACTTGCATATTTTTGTGCTTTGGAGGCCTTTTGCACGTCATTTTGGGGGTACAATGAGATACAATAGCAAAATAATACAATATTTTTTTAATATCTAAGCATCATACTAAATCTATAGCTGTCTTTTACTTGGGGGGCCCAGACAGTACCCCAGCTTGCCTAATGGTAAAGTCCGCCCCTGAAAATGATGTCTGTACAGGAAAGGAAAAGTGAACACCTCTGCTTCTTTATCACTGTGGGACGCTGGATAACGGTATGCTTCTCCAACCCCTCCTCCTTCCCCACCCCAGATCAATGCACTGCAATGCCTGTTGGGTACTGAAGTTTTCACAACACACAGACGAGCCGTGTTTGCGACTCCCATAGAGGAGCTGCGGCTTCCACAGGGAACTACCGGTACCGAGATGCCCAGCTCGGGATGGTTTCCGGTAAGTGCGTAAAATGTTTGGACCGGGGCTCTGGAAGAGGGGGAAAGTGTGAGGTGAGGAAATGACCAGGCTGCTATTTTTAAATCGCCTGTAGCTAATTTCAAAAGGAGGAGGCGGAGGAGGGTGAGTCAGGAGAGAGGTAGGTGCTGGGGGAGCATATGAACCGCATTGACTGAGATTGGAGGGAAGATTTCTCCTCAGACAATAAGTTGCGCTCCAACTTGGCCGATACGAACCAAGCCGATATCACGAGTGAAACTGCACGTTTAAACTGTTGCGTGTAAATATACTGGTTTTCCTGCAGATCCAGGGTTACCACTGTGCGTGTTTTTTGGGCTCCCTTTCTCCCATGTTGCTGCTTGACCACCTTAAACTCCATTTTCCCTCTGATGCTCTGCTCAAGCGTCCATGCACAACAAAGGATGCGTGTGATCTCCGGGATGTAGATGATGTGTGTTGATGACTGTGTCAGTGGGATGCACCCTAAAGGTCCGTATGTCGGGTTTTTCCATTATTGCGCGTCATATTGTGGAAAAACCGCCACATTAGTTGGCCTGTGAAACGCGTTTCTCTGCGGGAGGATCTTGTGTCCATGCTGCTTGCACCAGACTGATCCATTTCTAACTCTAAACACTCTGAACTTCATTTCCGAGATGTAGGACTGCAAAAGACTTAAAAGGGGAAAAAAAACTAAACCCGCTTCTCCAAATTAGCAATTAAAAAATTAGAAATGTTGACAAACTTCAGGACCTATCTGTAATGCCTGTTAATGTGGGGGGGAAACACAATGAGGCAAAAAATGTAAGCAACACCAATATTTCCAATTCCGCTTCGCATTTATTGTTAAATGCGGTGTTATTGTTCTGTACAAAACGTTGCAAAATGCACTCGTGGGCACTACTGTAATATTGAAAGGGAGGCCGGAAGTCGCTTTGTGTACTGAGGCTGACTTGACTCTGGTCTCCCATTCACTCATCAGCATCTTCAGTCTGCTGGCGAAGAGAGAGAAAGAGAGAGAGAGAGAGGCAGGTCGATGCTGAGAGCCTTCACTCGGCTCCTCTCTGCTGCTCCGGGACTTACAGCTGTTTGATTTGATGCTTTCCAAGCGATAGACCGAGTCAACCTCTCAGGTAATTTTGGACGTAAGCGGGTTAACTAATATACAATCTACAATTAGAAATTACCGCTCCATTTACATCTAATTAGGACATGGATTGTTAGGGCAAAGATGGAAGACGTGATACACTCGCCCGTTCATCTGCACGGCGAAGATTGCCCTTGCTTGAGTCTGATATTAAAGTGTAAGTTCGGACATGGTAGCCCAGCTCAGTGTATTTTTTCGTCTGTTTATATTATAGTTCGTGTATATCAGCCAAGGATAGTGTTTTTTTTTCAAGGACACTATTAGATATTGGTTGCCATAGGCAACATACAGCAATTTCTGATTTCAGGTCAATTGTGTCAATTAGAGAGTAGACTGACACTTCCTGTTAAAAAGCCAACTGATGGAAGCTTTTTTTGTGAAAGAGTGTTTGCAACATGCATTAGAAGTGTGCATGTATTCATAATTATTGATACATTGCCTACATCTTATTTAATTGTATTTATTCTAATGGGAATTTGCATTAAAACATGTGTAACTAGTAAAACTGGCTCAGGTAGGCCTCTGTCATCCTCTTCTTCTTGAACCTGCATCTCCTCTCAAACAGTAATGTGCATTTCCTCTGCTTTTACCGCCTCCCTAATTTGCTCTTCTGAGAAAATGCTGCCTCATGGCTTATGTTGTAGCTCTTCCACTTCCTACTGGAAGTCCCCCTTCTTTAATGGGCCATTAAGAGGCAACCACTATGGGTAAGCTGTCAGCTGAGGCTGATTGATTCGGTTAGGCCACAGATGAGACTGATCTGAGATTCCTCCGTAGCTCTCAGCTAAATGTCTCTCTTCCACCCCCACCCTCTTTCAGAGAGCAGCCACTGGCAGGGAGCAGAGGTGGAAAGCCTGGCTTCAAGCTGGACATGCTGAATGAAAAGTGAGCATTACTGTGCACCATATGATCAGTTATCTTCAGTTTAATGATGTATTGGTGGTAAGTAACGCACCCCTCCTGCAGTGCAGTCTTCACACAGGTGGAGGGACACTCAGGAAGAAAAGTTTAGCAAAGGCGAGGAGCGTTTTTGGGCTCCTTGTAAAAGTGGGCCACCGGTCCCTGTGGTGAATGATGCTTTTCTGGGACAGGCTCGGTGATGACGCTCACCCGGCCCGGATTGGGAACAGACACCCTCGTCCATCCTTTCTTCGGAGAGGGGTGCGGGAACAGTGTGGTTCGGATACACACTGCAAAAAGGACCAAGTAGAGACAGACTTCAGGTCTGCTCTCCATACAACAGATCCACAAATTGATCATTAATACCTTTCTTTGAGCAGGCCTGTGAGTATTCTTCAGCTCAGTCTACCTGACTCAGGATCTACTGATACTGAATCAGTTATTCACCATTTTTGTTTGTAAGAGTGCTGTTCATTTGGAGGTTTGTTTTAGACAGAGGTCCCTTTCCTCCTCTGACTTGGCGGCTTTTGTGCCCAAAACCCGAGCCCTGGAGTGAGGAGCCAACTGCTATTTAAAGATGGCACAACCCAGCCAGCTGCTGCCGCTTCCGCTCCCATCGAAATTGAATCAGCGCAAGTAGAGTGCGCCAGTGAGGGTGTGTGCGCTCCACAGAAGATTATACAGTCGGGACTTCTAGGCGCTCTGTAACGGCTACTTTCACATACCTGATTGGCGCTCCTATTCCTGGTGAGTGTGTTTGCGGGATGGAAGCTGGGACCAGGACACAGTCCGGTTGGTGTCATCCTTGGCAAAGGATGTGGATTGTTAATGTGAATTTTCAAGGAAGCAGAGTGTATGACAAGGTTATAGCAGTGATTGATGATGTTGAGAAGTAACTTGTGACTCATTTATTTACTCATGTATCAGCGTACTGAAGCTGTAACAGGGTGTTTATATCATTAATTGCTTATATGCGTCATGTCTTCTCGGATCTGTCTTCCCATGAAGTGTCATCACTCGTCTGCTTGTCTAGAAACGGCTGTCAAGAGCTTGTGGCGGAGAAGACTGACAGAGGTCCTGCTGAGTTTGGACAGAGTCATGTTCAAATTGATGTGTTCTGTATGGCAGAGAGCAGGGAGAGGGTTAACAACTCAAGAGGGAACTAGGCCATCAACATCCCCTTTTTTTATGGGCACATTCTGAGACTGGCTGTGAGCGCGACAGAAACAGCAAGTGAAACAGTGCAATATTTGATCTTGGAATGTATCTGCTCCAGCCAGATCGTATTATGTTGTAGTTGCGGCGATGCACGCAAATGTAATGCATACATAACATATGAGGCTGAAATGGTGGAATTATTCTAATTCTTCTCTGTTTTGTATTTCTACACACTCAATGTCTCAAATCTGCTTTTACTTTCAGGAACCAAAGATATTTTCTCTTTCCCAGGATGGAGAGAGAAACACTCCCCACTCAGCTCGATTATTTTGAGTCATCCAGCCAAGGCTGCGGCACTGGGCGGGAGTGTAAAAAATTTCATCTTCGACCACAGATACATCTGCCTCCTCTCAGTGGTGTTAGGGTTCTCCTCTAGTCTGTTTGCATGGTTGTACTATCAAAACTACAACACTTTTAAAGCCATTTTAAGTGGTTTTAGGCAATAGTTGAAATAGTGTTTTTAAGCCTGTTTGATGTCTAGTAGTTGTTAATCAAGCTTCTTCTTTTGATAGAGAAGTTTACCCTTGACCCTGCCAGCAAATTGGCCTAGAAGAGGAACAGAGAAGAAAGGCAAAATACAGAATGTCATCATAATAGGTAGTGCTGTTGCAGAGTTTGTATGTCTGATGCATGTATTACAACGCCGTGCTAGCTTCGGACAGACAAAGCTTTACTTCATGGTAGGACATTGATCATTTATTACATTAATAATCTTGTCAGCAGTATCTCCTCTGGCATCAGCCTGGATACCATTGAAGAGTCTAGAGGGACTTTTTCTCTTATCTGACTGTTCAGTGGAAATGATGTTAGCCCGCTAGAGGGCCGCTGTAATTTGGTTAGACATGCAATTCCCTGAAATGTAAGACAATATGGAGGTGCATTAGACCCATCAGAAGAAATACTGTGCATCAGTAATGTTGAGAGAGGAACTGAAGGAATTTTGTGGCCTCTTTTTGGGTTGGAGTTTGGGTCATACGCACTTTTTTTCAGTGGTTTTTAGTTATTGCTTTTCTCAACTGCACTAATGTTTCATAGGGTTTCATAGTATTGCAGCTATTTTATTGCAAAGAATGGACAACTTGTTGGCAGTGTGTGTAGTGGTGCAGTGTAGTAGTGATTAATATTAGTCTATAAAATGTACGAAAACTGTGTAAAATGGATGTGACAGTTCCCTAGAGCCCATGGTGATTACTTCTAATTGCTTAGATACTATGTTTATAATGATGTAAAACAGCAAATCATAACATCTTGAACACCAAGAACAGCAAATGTGTAACATTTCTGCTTTATAAATGTATTTAAATGATTAATGAATCCTCAAAATTTTGCCAGATGATTTTATTGTCAACTAACTGATTAACTTGACTTATGGGTTCAGCCCTACTTTCAGTCCTGATACAAATACCAATACCAATACCTGGGCTTTAGGTCAGCTCATACCAAGTACCAGTCCAATAGCAGTGTTTAATTAATAAGCTGTATGCCTCACAGTGTGGAAGAGGCTGGGACCATTCTTTTATGTATAAGGCAAAATCAGGCTTGGCTTAAACATTGCTTTCCTAACTTTGTAAAATAAAATGTAACCATCCAGCAATTTGAGTCCATATTGGACCGATATCTGATATAGGTATCAGTGCATCTCTACTATAAATGCTTCATTTATTACTTTTTATTGTATTTCCGTCCTGTCTCATATTGCAGTGCTACCCTTCATTCATGCCCCATCCTCTTTTCTCTTCGACCTGACAAGAGCAGATGCTGACATTTCCATTCTTGACAAATAGGCACGTGCAACAGGTCCAGTAGGTGCAGGAAAGCAAAGCACGCTCAATTTCTCAGGTTTTGCTCCAGTTTAGCAGATGTCCTGGAAATGTTGCTCCTAACAGCCTCTGTCTGGTGATGCCAAGCTCTATCCCCTATCCAAAGTGAGTCAAATCACAGTCGACTCCGTCCCCTCCTCCCCCCCTCCTCTACGCTGCCGCTCTCTATCCGTCTGCCCTGTCTTTTGACTCTATGTACCGACTGCTTGTGACATTTAATTTAAATTCTCCATGTGCAACATATGCCTTTTTTAATCTCGGATTGATTCCAGTCGCATAAAACAGCTGTAGAAAAGCAAGAGCGTTGTGATTGTAAATCCTGCATTGTCATGGGTTACAATTTGAAAGCACAAAGATAGACCTTAAAACAAAAGGAGGATTCACAAAAAATGCAGAGAAGCACAAAAACTGTAGGCTGCCTCCCACTAAGCTTAGCTGGGTGTGCATTATCAGCTATAATTGTACAGTCCTAGGATCACTAGGATAATATTTGTCAAATTCTCAAATTAATAAACCCTCTTTGTAAGGCTCTGGCAGCCTAGTTAGTGACTAAAATAATTAATAGAAAAATATTTTCATTATACATAAATCATTCACTTAAGATACATCAAAAGATTAGTCTGCAATGATGAAGTGATGTACTTGGCCAACACAAGTGTTTAATTAATTTTTTGAAGTATTTTGATGAGTGTTTTGATTTGTTACACCTGAATCGTTTGAACAATGCCCAGTTGGAACCGGAGGTCTGTGCGTCTGCCAGGAAACCACTCTCCCACGAGATTCTAACGCTACCAGCAGCATGACATTACAGATACGAATTCCTCACACTTCAGTCATCCATGTTTGAGGATCAGTGTAGCACTGTCGTCTTTTTTTAGTTGAGAGGAGTAGAGCAGTGCGTGGTGTAGTCCATCTTCTGGTTTTACACACAGAGCTTTTATGCTTTGACTCTTTTTGGGCCTTTGTTGTTTACCCTGCTTCTCTCTATGTGCTACTGCAAATCCATTCAAATACATACAGGTTTGTTACTCTTTCTTTTCACCCACACATTTTTTTGGTCTGCCCATATAGGGCAGACCAAAAAGAATACGGTTAACAGCACAAGTTAGCAACACTAAACTTGTTGGTTCCTGAGGTTTAATATTGTCCTTCTGACTGTGACACTTACTGTACACACAGTGCTGTAGGTTGAGGTAGTGTGTGACATTGACTGGACCAAAAATGTATCTGGTGTTGGACCTTAAGCACAACAAAGCTGTGACTTTTGTAAATGGCAACTATATGCTACATGATAGGCAGGGAGTCATTGCATCTTCTACATGAAGCTACTAAGTGGTGACATCTTGACGCTGTAGACTTTCATACCTTTTTACACATTGCATTTTACTTTATCCCATTTACACACTTTATGAAAGGTGTAAATGGGGTCTTACTCCCAAGGACTGGCTTGCGTCAGCTGCTCGTAAATACACCAATAAGTTTGTGCATCAATTTCTTCCTAAGTTCTTAGTAACAACACGTTAGTTTGGCTAAATTTAAGAAAGGTCTTATCTTGTAAACACTTAGTAGCTTAATGCATGAAAAACTATGTAAAGAGGAAGTCACTGTAGCATCACCAGCTGTAACAAAGCTTTCAAAAATGACAGTTTTAGGGGCCAAAAGATAAAATAAACCTATTTTATAATTTTGTTTTATTTCTATTGGCATACCTGGAGAAATATGTGATAATTTATAATTTAGTCTAACATTATTGGCATAAAATTGTGTTATTTGAGGTTCAGTGTTTTTTTTTTTTCTGTGAAATATAAAGTGTCAGGTCAGATATGTCGACCATGCTCCATATTACCCATTTTACTCTTCAGTCTAACTCTAAATAGGTCAGATATTAGTAAGCTAACATTACACAACAGTTCCAACAGGCAGTTAGTAGGTGTAAATATTTAATTTAACAACTAGACTCCACATAACAACTGGTGCTGTGCAACCAGTTTTAATTTAGTGATGTGTAAATCTCCATGAATCAAACTCTTACATTATAACTAGGCTGAATTTGAGCAGCTGGTGCAACCAACTCCAGGTCCAGACACTGGTGTGAATATGTTGGTCTTCTCTGTAGTGGATACATTTATGTATTTGGGACTCAGTGGATCCCCTGTCCTCTCCCTGTGAGCCATGCTTTCTGTTCATGACTAACTATGATGTAATCTGCTTTTCTTGTCTTTATCAGAGGGGGTAAGATGGGCGGAGCTGCCATCTTCAGCATGCTGGAGACCTGAGAAAAATACTGCTATACTGCTGCTGAGGACCTCTACCACCCCAACTCCACCAATGACTTTCTACTGTGTATGTTATCTCCTTTTTATTTACACATATTCATGATTAATGAGGCAAAGGTCATTTCAAAAGAGTACAATGTCACACGCATCCTAAAATTATGAAAGTATTTGAATTTAAAAGTGAGCCTAATTACCAGAAAATAAAAGATGAATCAGACTGTTACTTGCCCAATAAAATAAAAGTATTTTAGCTGCAATATTATATGTATATTAGATGATAAAAATATTTCACTGCATACAAAACTAGATTAATTGTTAATCTAATGAAAACAAATCTATAAATAATGATTGATATACCTTATTTGAGATGTGTTTCATTCAGCTGAATAGAACTGACATATGGTTTTACTTAAATTTGGCTTAAAAGCTGTGAAGAATTATTGGGATTATCTTTCCCTTTATCAATTAGAGTTAGATGCTTCAGATACTTTCATACTCTAAATATTCATTCGGGCATGAAAGGAATTTGAATAAAAATGTTTAGAGATTAAATATCACATAAATCCTACACCACAGTGTTGGAGAATTACTTGGAACAAAGTTTGAAAACAAACTGAGTTACTACTTTTATGACACTGGTTTAACTGAAAGTGTCTCGGCTCAGCTGTTAAACTGGTGTTGATGCTTAAAATGTTGTTTTTCAGGAACCGTTGATTGGTGTGCCTCAAACTCTGTAATGGAAAATCGTGGTGAGTACCAAATTGCTCGTTGTGGTTTGTTAAGTGCAGTGTTAATGCTGTGGAGAGAGCTGTAGATCCACTTTGTTTATGAGGCCTGTCTGGTCTCTGGACGTTTATGAGCCACTCAGGAATACAGCCATACATCTTCCCAACCTTGCGGCCTGATTGAGGATCAGTTTGTCCTCCCAAATCTTGGCCTTTTCAGGGTTTTCCCTGGTCTACATAAGTCTACAGTGGTACTGTATGTCTGTGTGTTGCAGAGGAGACAGTTTGGTGAATGTCAGTTGCATCATTACTTTCTGTCTTTTTAAAGTTAGACTTTGAGAATATGACTTGCTTTTGTCTCCCAGTGGTAACCACTTGCATGCACTCACAGCAACTCTGACCCTTCCTTCTCTTGTAAAAACGATCTGCTGCACAGGAAAAGGAAGTGCTCGCCTTGATGATGTGCAACCTACTGCTGATTTTTGTTTCACCCTCACCTGCTGCGGTCCACTTACCCAGTTCCCTTTTGTAAAACTAACATAACAAAAGCAGTTGAAGTTGTCCTGCTGAAACTATGCTAAGACTTCCCCCAGTGACACTTATGATTTCCTGTGGCAGCTTCACAATAAAATCTGTACAAAATTGGTTTAATTTGAGGACTTTCACTGTTTTAAAAAAAAAAAAAAGACATTTACAGGTGTGTCCTAAAATTGAATTGCATTAGAGGAAAAGCTTAGCTTAGCGCAGACTGGAAATTGGGACAAAAAGCAAGCTAACACATCTCATTTGTTTAATTCATGCAGAAACCAAAGTGTAACAACAGCGATTTTTGTTTTTTCAGAGGTTGTGTTTTAGATTATTTCTTGGCTGGCTGCAGTGACTCCCTTGTGAATTATGTTCTCTTTGCTTTTCGGGCAATCAAAGAAAACCTCTGTTTATATAAGCAGTTAAAACCCTGCCTTTATATAAAAATATGAAGCATATATTTAGACATTTGAAAAAAAATGTATCATGAATGAGGCACCGTCCATATGGCACGTTCCATACCACATGTTGGACTGTGTATGTGCTGTGCGCGTATGTGCGTACCTGCCTCAGTCTGCCTGCTTGCTGAAGTGGCCTGGCCCAGTCTGTTATCCAGGTCAGGCCAACAGGTTCTGGGCTCATGCGGATTGGCTCGGCTCTCTCTGGAAGCCGGCCCGGTGTGGAGGCTGTATGTGGGGCACAGGGAGAGAAAAGGAACGCTGTCGAACACACTAGCTCTCCATCTTTAGAAACAGCCGAGATGCAGCCAAACGCTCAGAAAACTCAGATCTATCCAGGCATAATGACACAGCTCAATGGTCTGGATTCCTCAGAGGCACAGTCGGACAAGGTTTTCTGAAGACACTCAAACCTCAAAAGGAATCAAAGCACTAATTCAGGGGGTCCAGCCCACACTCCTCCTTTTCTCCTAGTTTAGAGAATGTGGTCGCTCTTTCTTTCTTGCTCTGCCTCTCTATATTCAGGTCCCAAACAGGGCAGCTCTCCTTGGCAAACATGTTTTAAAGTCATGCTAATGCCTCTGAGACTTTTGAAACTGTGATAGGAGACATGGAGATGTGCATAAAATAGTGTCTGGAGGCATAAAGAGAGGTGATCAGCATGATAAACACCCTCTGCTAGTTCTGAACAGCAATAGTTGTAGCATAACATTCGGGGGCATACTGTATATAGAACCGACAACATATGTCTGATTAACACATCTCCCGATTTGTCAGATCGACTCGCGATGCTTCATTCCTCCTTTTTACCAAGTTCACTGACATCTCACACAATAACAGCTGTAACAGCAGCTTGAATCCATGTCTGTTGTTCATGTTCAAATGTAGATATAGAGCGGCAACCCAGACACACTTGACCTTTACACAGCTCCCACAAAAAGTCACTGATTGAGGGCGTCGATTGAAATTGCTCCAGTGTCTTTTCCCTTCATCCTTCACATCCAAACTAATGGTTTTTGCTTGTCAGTTAAGGTGTATTGCTAATTAAACAGCTCATATAGATACTGTCTCTGCTGTTCTCTTTGTCATCTCGGCTCTAGGATACTAGAGCCAAATACTGACATGAGAACTTGGAGAACTTGGAACACATTTTATGTAGTTTTATGTAGTTTTTTTTTCTTCAGGGGGGTTAAATCTATTTATTTTCCATGATCACAATGTTAAGAACCATGTAAGTCCTTTGTTCTCTCGAGACACATTGCACCGCATACAATACATTACATACGTTATTGGAAGCATGCCTTGCGCCACAAACCGCAGCACAAAATTGAAAACATAACTCATCTTTCTCCCAGGAATGGTAGGCATCTTTGAGTGAATGCTGACCTGTGCTATGAGCCAAGGAAGGAGGGTCAGTGAGCAAGAGGAAGAGAGGGAGTCCAGCTCCTGGAGGGGAGGGAAGGTCTTAAGGAGATTGAAAGAGGGAGGGCCGGGGGAAGGACTGAACTGAAAGGCATAGAGGAAGGGTAGACAAGAGAAATGCAGAGAGGAAGAAAAGACCTGAGACAGAGGAGACCAGGGGATTTTGTCGGAGAGGGGGGAAGGCAGGTGCAGCCGCTTGTCTGTCCAGTTTAGTGTGCACGTTTCTGGGTGCAGGACAGGTAGAGGCCCCTCAGGGGCTGGATCATGGGACAGAGTCTTCGTGTGGAGACCCCAGCGCAGGACCCACAAAAACACAACAATGGCGGTGAGTTTCTGGACTCACTCAGACACTCTTTTCTTACTGTACACAATTCTGTTGTTCACCACTTTAACACATGTAGCATGACATTAGTTATGTAGTAGTTTTTCAATTAAGCTGAAACAAAGAGCTGCTCTCTCTCTTTCTCTTTCTGCTCCCCCTTTCACCACCACAAGGAATGTTAAATCACTGAGGTCACATGGAAGAATCTCAGCTGTGTTTTTACACACTTACGCATCTGTTGCGCACTTACTTTCACATGTTACAGTGCATAGAGCTCATATTTGCTCAGTTGAAGTAGATATTGAAAATACATTTTTAAGAAGGGATTACTTGAAATATCAATTGTAGCTGACTGTAGGAGACTTGATATCATTTTGGATCCATTCCAATAATTTCCCCTTTGATTATTGCAGTTTTTCATATCACATAGTGTAAACATACTTCATACTTCAGTTGCAAGTACTGATTTAGTAGGATTAAACAGTTAGTAGTATTTATACTGATGCTATTGTCAATTCTAGAGCACGTAAGATTCCACAAGAAGCAGTCGTGCTGATTATTACCTCTTTGCGCTGTCAAAAAAGTAGATTAAATTTAATAATCTGCCCTGGCAAGGGTTAGGAGTTATTATGTGATTTGAGGTATTTCCCAACCAATGCAGCCAGTGGCAGCAGGTTTCTTATGTAAGTGATCAGGAAGGCTTGGCTAAAAGCCGGGGTTCTTTAAAACAACAATCTCCTTTAACCACACGCTCACCTGACCAAGGCTGCCATGACTCATTGAATCATGAGGTTAGAGGAAAATCAGGCCTCACTGAGAGATGTTTGAGAGTGGTAGGAGTGGCTTCAGGATAGAGGTACGTCAGACACACACACACACACACACACACACACACACACACACAATCACACACCCACATGTTTCCTGACTGGTATGCCTTATCTTGGCAGTGCTCCTGATTACTGGATGGCTGCTAGTATTCTGGTTCTGGTCTTCTTCTGAATGGAGATGTGTTTTATATCAGAGGCAATTTTGAATGTTAAAACGGTCAGAATGTTAATTAGTTTCACTGGATTGTACCTTGCAGCACAGCGTTTCCATCTGAGCTGTACAGTGGACTGTGTTATTGAGTGTGAGGGGAAGAGGTTGTCTTTGTTCTCGGTCACAGAATCAGGGTGGAGTGCCGTTTCCTCCCTGTGTTTCCAGGCTGCCCCCCTCCCACCCCACCCCATAACTCCTATACTTTTTCTCTCTTTGTAGCTCTTTTTTACCCTTTACTCCCATTCCAAGTCCCACAGTCACACACAGCTGTAGTGCCTACACACCACCGGACTCTCCTCTCACTACAGCTGAAACAATGCCATTTTTCTGTGTATATGTGAAGAATAATTTTGAGTGGATCTACGGCTCTCTCGAATGTGATTACTGAGTTGGATTACTTTTACTGGTTTTCTTATTTTGTCAAATTTTTGGATTTTTTTTTTTTTTTTTTTTTTTGCTGTCGGAGGATTAACACATTATAATCAGGCAACACTGGCTAACGTACAAGTCTTCTAAGGATTTGGTCAGTCATCTATTTCAAACGGATGTCTGCTGCATTGGCTGAGTCCTTTTGCAATCGTCATCTCTGCAGTGCTTTGGAGTGTGCAGGCCTGGCACTGCCAGCTCTTATCCTGCTTCACTGGCTTCAGCTGAGCCACTATGTCAGAGGCTCCTCTGACAGAGCAGTCTGCTGTGTGAGAACCTCAGTTCTGGATCACAGGGAAGCTGCCTTAAGCAATGTTTAATCTGGATGTTATGGCAACTGGTCTGAATCCTCAGATTTCTATCTCGCCAATATAAGCTGGATTTCCATGGTGCGGACATGTCCCTTAAACCTGGACCCTCTGTGCTGTAGTTTCTGACAGCTTTCTGCCTCTAGCTGTTGTGGCATTTTCTTTATCAGTAGTTTGACTGTTGGGATACATACAGCACAGTTGAATCTGGGGTTGCCGGATGCTCCCTGCTTCCCCATGGCATGCTGTTTCAAGTCCCGCCACCATGGAAGCTGGACACTTAACGCCCCTCTTCCAGGTAGAATCATGTTTTTAAAAGGCTTTTCAGCATATTTTTTTAAGTGGAAGTAGTGCACAAATTGAATCTGTTTCAGAGGTTTAACATATGATCAGTCTTTTAATGACAATGTAAGCACTCAGTTCAAATTTTACCCCGCCAGCAACATTTGTGTAGCCATGTGGAATAGCGGTTAAAGAGTCTGTCCTTCAGCTGCAGAAATGGGTTTGAATCCTGTGTCAGCAACCATCCACCGTGCTAAAATGTCCCTTAGCAAGATACTGAATCCCTGCCAGCTCCAGGGGTGCTGGTCTGAAGCTCACCCTGGCTTCCCTGCTATGAGTTTCAAACAAAGAGTCAATTTCCTCCAAGGAATGATATTATTGTTGTTGTTATGCTCCTGCATTCTTTATTAGACTGCTAAGTAAGCCAGATCAGTATTGTGAGAGCGTATTGTTATGGGAATCAGACTGCGAGGCATCACTGTCGCCAATGTAGTCACAGACATCCTGTGTGTGCATGGGCCTGGATGTTTTAAATCGGACCCTATTCTCTCTCCACTGGTAAATATTATGTCTGCTGAATACAGCAGCTGCAGCATTGAGAGAATGTTTGAAAATCTCTCCAAGCTCAGCGCCCCGTCAGTTGGCCTGTCAATCACGAAACCTAGAATATGTTACCATGACTGCAGAATGCTATTTAATAGAGTACTTCAAGCCTTAATGGCATCTCATAGTTAAGTGTTCTTTAAAAGGTTTTGCTTCTTGATTGTTAGCTGTATGTATGTATGTATCATGACTGACATTTTTTTTTTCTGCTGCTGTGTGACCTCATCCATGTGTGCAACTCACTTCTCTATAGAGGCAGTGAGCGCTGAAAGGCTGATAAAGCACTAGTCTCCATCCAACCAAGGAATGTGAGCACTTGACAGAGAGAAATCCTGGCTGAACGCCAGCGTCAGACCTCTCCTGTTAACTGTGGATATGTGGAGGAGTCAATGAGCTCTCAGCATCACCCTGGCAAAGCACACTCAGTCCCCGCGAAGTAACAGCTAAAGATAATAACAGCCGTAATGAGCACGGCCCTTGTTCCAAAGGCAGCAGTTGAGCTCAGTTAGAAGAAGGCTCCACTATCAGAATATTGTGGCTGCTGACGGATCTATTCCCTTTGTCTTGTTTTCGGCTGCACAAATCTTGTAAATGCTGTTACATTTCTATTATAAATTACTGCTGCTTTTATTTCAGATGATGAAGTTGAGCAGCACCACAGCACAATGGCGGGAGAGGGCGGCAGCACGGGGGACAGCACCCCTCCCCCAAAACGCAAGGGCAAGTTCTCTACCCTTGGCAAGATCTTCAAGCCGTGGAAGTGGCGGAAGAAGAAAAGCAGCGACAAGTTCAATCAAACTTCAGAAGGTTTGTGCTGTGAACTCATTGTGTTTGTAGTGTGAGTGCACTCCGCTCCTTTTTCACCAGTCGTATCAGTTACATTCAGCTTTCATCGAAATTCCTCATTGCGTGCCCAAATGTAACAGGCCCCTTTGGCTCTGCAGTCCACCTAAAGCAAAGACAATAAGCGGCTAACATAATATCCTGTCAATGGAAAATCTCTAAACTTGCATCTTTTGAATTAGGTCACGCACTTCTTCATAAAGATCTTGAAAAGCTTGAAAGTTTAAGAAAGCTTATGTTTTTGTGTTGACGGCAGAGCTGGAGAGAAAGATGTCGACGCGGCGGACACGGCAGGAGCTTATAGAGCAGGGAGTGCTGAAGGAGGTCCCGGACAACGGTAAGAGTGTTTCTGTGATTCATCTGAACTCTCTGCACAGCAGTGTCTGTATCTGACAGTAGCGGCCCTGAGGCTATCACACCCACACAGACAGTACAGTGAAGTCATCACTACATTATGGCAGGAACACAGTCATCCCATCCAGCAGGTGTCTGAGACTTTTTTTTTTTTTTTAAAGGCAAATTTACTTTCACCTTGCTGTTTTTCAAAGTAATGTAATGTCTGTTTAAAATGGCATGCCACTCTCTAGAGCTGAGGAAAAGTGGAACGAATTGTGCCCTGCAGCGAAATAGCTTTGAGAGGGGTGTGTGTGTGTGTGTGCGAGCGCTATGCTGGCCCTGCTGTTGCAGAAGCCCATTTATTAAACCTACAGCTGCTCCTTCATCACACCAACAAATACACACATACTGTCTACAGGGCTTAGATTAAGGGCACCTTCCTTTTTTTTACGTCTGTGTAAAATAGCTGCAACTCATGATTATTGTCAGTATCAATTAATTTGTTGATTGTTGATTTTTTTTTCTATTAATTTGTCAGTTTATGCCTATCACAATATCAAAGAGGCCAGGGTGATTGCTTCAAATTGATTCATCTGTCAGACTAACAGTTTATTATCACACTGTTTTTCATTTACTGTGATACAAACTAGAGAAAAGCAGCAAATCCTTACATTCAGGAAGAAAGAACCAGCAAACCAAAAAAAACTCTGTTGAACAACTAATGGATGAATGGACTTCACTGACTAATGGATTAGTTGAAATCACATTAATATCCTACATCAACCCATTCTGAACAATTTTGATTGAGTAGACATGTAGTATCTAATTTTCATCTGGTGCACTCGCTGACTCTTGATGACTCAGAATAATGTTCTCAATTTTTCTCGTGTTTACTGAGGATTCATGATCTTTTGTCTAACTTTGACAGACGCAGATGCAGAGACACAAAACCTGAAGCAGCCCTACGTGAAGAATGGCCACACTCTGCCTGTGAGTGCTGGGGTTGGAGGAGGAGGAGTGGTCAGTAGTGGAAGGAGCCCTTGTAACCAGGGCAAACTCCCCTTAGAGTCAGACTTTAGGATGAACCCGGCCTGGCTTACCCAGCCAGATGACCGTAGGGGCCGATCTCCCTCGGACGGAGAACGCCGGGGTGCTCCGGGCTCCAGGGGCACCGGACTACATGAAGATGTACGGAGAGGAGGGGGAGGGATGGGGCCGCGTGTGCATGTGGAGGGAGAGCGGAAGCCTAATATGGTCTGGCATGGCCAGATTCACAGCCAGATGGACGAGGGCAGACGCGGAGGCCGGCTTCACCCTGAAGATGGGCAGAGGAAGCCTGGGCTACAGAAGGCCCCGTCTGAGGACGGCAGGAGTCGTCGGCCTGCAGAAGCGGACTGGAAGCCGACGCTGCCTCGACATGCATCTGCTGAAGAGGGTAGAGCCTGCAGAGGTGAGTCACTTCCAGTTTGTGTATTTTTTTCCCCTTCTGCCTTCCACCATTTTTTCCATTCATTTTAAAAAGGCAAAATAACACCATACCTGCTGTCGCTGTAAGAAAGCCAAAGATATGTTTTACACCTTGACCTCCTTCATACGTGTTTAAGGATGGTAGTGTATTTTCCTGCCGTCCCTCTTGCTGTCACTTCCATGCTTATGTGCGATCCTCCCAGATATAGACAGGCCCCTGTCGGCTCCCAGGAGCCCTGCTCCAGCTACGCTTCTTATTCAGGAACATGAGGGAATAGCTTGTCCTCCCTTCTCCTCTCCTAATTAATGTGGCACGATCACTACACCCATTATTGCCCTTTAACGCTAACGCTGTCAGCTCAGTGATAATTGGTGAAGAGACACAGCTAATTGATTCTAATGAAACATTACACTCAGAAAAATAATGGTGTTTGGTGCTGTTTTTAGATCTCAGTTGTCCAGTTATCACATATCTGACATGTGGACCACCTTCATTTTCTTCTTCACTTCTTTACCTGTGTACAAAAGTATGTCAGTGAGATGAGAGGTAACCTAGATGATCCGCATGTAGAACTTGAGTTAGAAAAAGAGAATTTAAAAGAATATAGAGAAAGAAAATATTGGGAGTAACAACTACAAACAACAAATGGAAAAAAAGCAGAACTACTGTCAGAATAGCAAGAATTTTGTCTGTCAGCTATTGACAGATTCACAGGTCAACAGATATTTTCTCTCACTTTTGTTCATGTGTCCGTGCTCCAGCTCTTCTCTTTAGCTCACCTTGTATTTTCCTTTTATTTCTCTCTCTGATGCTGCTTTTTTCTCCTCTCCCACTCTCTTTCTATCTTTATCAGATCTCCTGCTTTCTGTCCTCCTTTTTTTCTCTCTCTCTTTCCTCTCTGTTCTTCATGCACACTTCCTCCTTTCTTCTGGAATATTTCCTTTTTGCTTGTATGACATCAGAGCGATAAAGGCTTGTCTGTAAATAAATAACCCTGAACTTCAGAGCTGCGGCTTTGAGGAATGGCGTGGGAGCAGCAGCAGCAGCAACAGCAGCAGTGGCGTTGGGGCCACTCGGGGGTGCTGTGGGGGTGGGCAGAGGGAGGTGGGTTTTTTGGTGGTAATTGCAGCCGCCTACTCTGTTTATCTTCACAGCTGATCCCTAGATAATGCAATTCTCAAACAAATGCTATCACAGAGAGCGCTTCGAGTAGTGAAGCAGCAGAAAATGGCACGCTGCTGAATCCCTGAACTGAAACATTTATAACCATGTAGAGAGGTATTTTAAAATGAGCTTCAATGATGGAAAAAATAGAAGTTGCCTGTCATGTAGAACATTGTGTGTGTACCACAACTGGACACTGAAACAAACATTTTACTGGCATTTTTGTTCAAATCAAAAATCAGGTGGAAAATGATCATTGACACATGTTTTTCTTGCTGTAAAACACACTGTTCACAGTGATCATCAAAAGATCCCTTCATAATGCACTAAGTGATGGAGGGGAAAAAATCCACAGCCTTCTTTTCATACAAAAATGTACTTAAAGGTTTATTTGAAGATAATATGAAGCTTCAAATGCCCAATCAAGTCAATAGTTTTCAAGTTACTATCTTTTTAGTGCTGAATTCCTTCTTTGTTGCGATCCTTCCACTGCAGCTGAACAGGAAAAACGCTGTCTGTCGAGACACACAGAGGAAATATTTTACTGAAAAGACTGTAACTGTGGAAGATATCCGCTTTATTTGACTAACTCAGACATCTGAAGCTTCTAATTAGCAGCAGATAAACTTTTAAATACATTTTTCCTCAAAGCGAGGAAAGTGGATTTTGTTGCCCACCACTTACATTGTAAGTGCTTTTGGAGGGGATCTCCAGTATGAACAGGAGGAATGATTACAGTGAGAAAACCTGTTTCGGCACCTGACTGTTGTTTTAAGACAGAAAAATCACTTTTATGATGTTACATCTTCTAATGGTGCCTTGTTTTCAGAGCCAGACAGCCATTTTGTCCCTGACCTAGAAGCCCTTCGGGATACCCTGCGAGAACCTCTGCCTCCTAAACAGTCTGTCATGCCTCCAAAATGGCTGATGAGCTCCACCCCTGAACCTGTCAATGAGGGTCCACCTCGCACCCCATCCAACCACCCCACCACCCAGTACTCAGCATCTAAATCTGCTCGGTCCGTCTCCTCAGCGGGTGCGTCCACGCAGCAGTCTTCATCTGCAGTCCCGACCTCCACCTCTCAGGCCACCAAGCAGCCCCCTCTGCCCCCGCCCAAGCCGGTAAACAGGGGCAACGCCGCCATGCTGGGTAAGCTGTTCAGAGTCGTGGTTGGTTCTGTTAACAGGCGATGAAGGGCATCGACTCAATCTCGTACAGCCTGCATCAAGACACAAATATGCACTATGAACACTCAGATGTCTGCTCAGTTAGCACGTAGTTTTCCCACTAGTGAATACAATATGTACATTTATGAGTCAGTGCACAACTAATGGCAAAGAGAAGTCTTCACACACAACTCGTACCAGCATCCTGGTAATGATGTTATCTGAACAGCTTGAGCAGCTTTTCCCCAGCTAATTACTTATTACGCCTGGACTATTTTAGCAGCAACTTTTCTCCAGCATTTTACACTCTGAAGATAACGGGGACTCTTGTGGCTATGAGCCACTGTTTGAACAGTGGTTGTCATTAACTGTGGGTTTTTTCTCATCTGGGATCTCGTCTTAATTCCCAGTCAGGCAAGGCTGTCTACTTTGATTCTTTTTTGTCTTATCAACAGATCTGATGATTGTGGTAACTTACAAATGTGTGCACTTCTTGTCATGCTGTCTGTGTCTGCAGTGATTGAAATATGCAGGTTTTTCTAATAAGGTGTGAGATGAATTTGTTGTCACTTGAAGCTGTGTTGGTTATAGCTAGTGGCTGCTAGAAATATAATTCTATTCAGCTCACTTAGAAACTAAGAAATTACAAGAAAACATTTTTTGCCTCACAAAATTTAGACTATCAAGAACAGGCCAGCCAGAAACCTAATTTATAGAATAAACACTAGAATAAACAAACTGCTGATAGTATTGACAGTTTACTGAAGTCAAAGTCACTAAACATTAACATTTTAAGAAGGGTAAACATGAGTAAGCAAGACATCAGTAAACAGAATAATAAACATCCTTCCCTCATAGTGCACTCACATATACAGCACAGCCATGTACCTGCATTCACTAAAACACTGTAGCTGAAGGCCTCCGTCTCCTCCCTGTTAGTCTCCGCCCTGCAGGGGGGAGAGAACGCACAGCTTCCTCTCTACTGGTCCTGCTGGAAGCGAGAGTGCGACTATGATGTCTACCTGTCCCTACCCGTCTACCTGTGCCGGCGGGCCGGAGGCCTGCGCTCAGGTAAAAAGATGCCCCCTGGGTATCTCTGTGGCCACGGTACCCGTGTCTGGAATGCCACCCCCACTCCCCCTTCCCCCTACTCCTTTCAGAGTCTGCGTTCTTCATCGTGCCACGTCCTTTCTAGCTACCAACACATTTTCTCCCCAATGCCTTTAACTTGTTGATGGGCCTTGATTGCTTCTCTTTGAATGTGGTATATAAGAGCTGCATGCACATAGCGAGCTGGTAATGAGTGTGCTGGGTCTTCTGTGCGAGTGAGCCGTTAACTCGGTACTCTCTTATTTGGCATGTGAATGAGGAGGAGCCTTCAGCAGGCTTCATCTGTGGCCTGCAATACATCAAGTGGATTTTTATAGTGCTAATCCACTCAGCTTCTGCTCAACTGGGATGGATGGGTGGAGATGAATGGATGGATGGATGGATGGATGGATGGAGTGGAGAAAGGGTTCTAACATAAGGGCTTGACTTAATTTAGAGAAGAAGATTTTATCCAGCTCAGTCTAGTCTCCTGCATGTTTCAAGTCTGGCAGCACTGATCTCTTCTGCCTCAGTAGCACGGCTATGGCTTTTAACACTGATCACACTGTTCTACACATTATGAAGAATCATATAGCAAATAAACAAAATGTGCATGGAAATTATTAGAATTGAGATTTTTGCACTTAAAAGATTTTGATTGCAGGTTCAGAGTCTGGCTGCGTAAAGCATGTAGGCTGTATGTATCTTCTTCGTCTCTGTGACCTGGGGCACATGTGGCAAAGCGTGTGCATTCATGTTGACACAGTCATGTGATCTGACTGGCTGTATGTATGCATTCATGCTCAGTCAGACATGTAATCCCAGTATTTATATTTGTATATGTGTATTCTGTCATGTCGGATACATCATACATGTAGAGCTGATGCATGTGTACTCATGTCACAGCGGCAAACTAGATATAGAAATAAAGTGGTGACACTCGCTGGCTTCTCACTTTCAGGTCTAAGCTAGTTGTTTTGCTTTATGATCAGATGTTATTAACCGTTTCCAATTGCAGGAGACCTCAACCAAGCCACAGGGGGTGCTAGTCTTGTTCCAGCCAAACCCTCTCCACCGATGCCTCCGAAGAGGACCACCCCCGTCACCAAACGCAACACGGACGACTCGTCTGCTTCAAGCCATCCCATCAACCCCTCACCGCTTTCTCTGGAGGACCAGAGCAGCCTGTCCGTGTCCTTTCAGCTGCCTCCCCCTCCTCCCTCACCACCCCTGCCAACACACATACCGCCTTCTCCGCCCCGCCAACACATACACACCCACCACCTCCACCATCAGCACTCCTACCCTCACCCGCTTCCCCAACCTATCCCTATGCTGTTTGATCCCCCAAGCCCCACCAATGAGTCCCCGCAGCGCCCAGCTCCTGTCCCGCTCCATATCATGATCCAACGAGCTCTGTCCAGTCCCGGCCCAGCTCAGCCACACCCAGACGGGTTACAACGTGCACACACTCTGCTTTTTGAAACCCCTCCGGAGTACCAAGGAGATCGAGGTCGCCCCCTGCCCGTCAGCATTCAACCACTAAAACTGTGAGTTCCTCTGTACATGAAGCACTTTGGTATAACAGTCAAAATCTACAAAACAAGGCCACATTAGAAAGAAGAGAGCTGCAGAAATATTTTAAAATAAAGAAATAAAGCTTTCTGCAGTATGAAAAGACATGAAATCTAATAATATCTTGAGCAGACTCTTCGTACATTTTGCAAGACTTGCACACTTTGAACATGATCTCAAAGGGAGCTGTAGCAAATCTCCCCTTGATCATCATGATAGAGTCGGGTATAGCTAAAAGTGTACAGGTGGGATATGGATCCTGATAAGAATATAAAGTATGCTCTGTTAACAGCTGGATGCATAGTTTTGTTTATTTGGTTAAATATATATATGAAATGTCCAGTCTGTTTTTTCAGTGACACTTTTTTTCACCCATTAGATCTGAGGATGACTACTCAGAAGAGGAGGAGGAGGAGGAGGATGACGAGGAGGAGGAGGAGTACGATGGGGAGATCCCCCAGCCAGAACTGGAACCGCGGAGTCGCCGGTGTTTGGTCGGTGACGCAGGTGTTTGTGTCATCGCGGGGGGAAACAGCAGCGAGGAGGAGGAAGAGGAAGACGAGGAGGAAGACGATGAGGATGGAGAGCATGACATGCACGGGGAGGACAGCGACTCAGACGGTCCTGTGCTGTATAAAGATGAAGACTCTGACGAGGATGAGGAGGATGAGCCCCCACCTAGTAAGCGTCAACTTATTATAATAAACATTTTGTGTTTTTAGTTTAAAGATTTTCTTCTAAAGCCCAACGGAACATTTTCTCTCCTTCACACCTGAACACATCTCTCTGCTTGGCTTTCATCCAGGTGCTCTGGCCAGCAGGGTCAAGAGGAAGGACACCCTGGCTCTGAAGCTGAGCAACCGTCCCTATGCCCCAGACAGGGACAGATTTACCCAGGAGAGGAGCAGCAGAGATGACCAACCTCCAGGACAGACCGGCCTCACCTGGCAGAGCAGAGAGCAGTGGGAGGCCATCCGCACACAAATCGGCACAGCGCTCACAAGGTAAAGACAGACATCATCATACTCACTGTATATGCATATTCCATTGCTTTGTGTCCTTTTAAACTGACAAGAGTGAATGTGCATTTTTTTTCATGAAATCAGGAGATCATATCTTAGATCTTTGTCCTACTTATTGCCTGAATGACAAAGGGATGAAACTGTGTAAAAATAGTACTACTCTTTTTTTTTTTTTTTCTTTTTTTTCCCACAAGACGACTTAGCCAGAGACCCACTGCTGAGGAGCTGGAGCAAAGAAACATCCTTCAGCGTTAGTATCAACTCTTCTCTTTCTTATTTCATTTCTCATCCATCACTGAATCTAATAATGCTGCAACTGAAAGACAGGGATTGTACTTTGGATTTCTGTCAACTGCTCTGTCATGTTTGAGCTCATTTGTATTTCTGGACTTTAACAAAAAATCACAGTGTAATTCTGGCAAATGCCTTTGTCTATGAATTACTCTTGTTTCTATAAATAAAGTCTCATTTCTCATAATATTCCTGAGACAGATCTTCATAATGTGTAAATGTATTTATTCTTGCAGCAATAGCAAGAATACACACTTAAAAAGATAGTCTGAAACATGGATTATGTATTATAGATGTCTAATTTTGGAAACTGCTTTTACTCTGCCTTCGCAGCACATCAGACCAGACTTTAATGCAGTATCTAAATAAAGATCTATTGTTGTTGTTTTTTCTTTTTTTCTTTTCTGTCTTGCTTCAGCCAAAAATCAGGCTGACAGACAAGCTGAGGTCAGAGAGATCAAGCGGCGGCTGACCAGAAAGGTGAAGGCAACACATCCACAACACCCATGCATCAACTTGTGTATTTTCAGAATATTAAACTGACATGAAACATCTGTCTTTATCGTAGCTGAGTCAAAGACCCACAGTTGCAGAGCTACAGGCAAGAAAAATCCTGCGATTCCACGAGTATGTGGAAGTCACAGATGCGCAAGACTATGATCGCAGGGCAGACAAGCCATGGACCAAGCTGACTCCTGCTGACAAGGTGCTCACTCAGCGTGTCATCTGCGTCCAACACTTTACAAACTTCATATAATATTAGCATCAGGCGTGATGAAGCACATGGTTCCTTTTTTAAATTTGCATTCAACTGACAGTCTCTTTGTTGTGTTTCCTCCAGGCAGCCATCCGGAAAGAGCTCAACGATTATAAGAGCACTGAAATGGAGGTTCATGAAGAGAGCAGAATCTACACGAGGTATACCATCATCAGCTGAGATGTGTAACAGAGTTTGTGTGCTTTATCACACCTCATGAGATCTCTCTGTTTCTTCTTAGGTTTCATCGGCCTTAGCATTCCCCTTCTTCTTTTCCCGGATTATGAAGCACTTAACATCTCCGTGGCAAGAAGCTGCTCCCTATGCAGACAGATCGCCATTTCATGTTTCCAGAATGTACTGTACAGTTTATCAGGGAAAGCCAGGAATTGACTCAAAAACAAAGAACGCTTCTCGCTTCCCCTCCATCGCCCTCTCACTACATTGCTTTCACTAAACTTGAGGTGGTGGTGGGTGAGGCCCAGATGCAGTATTTCTCCCAGACAACAGGGGGAACCACGTGCCAATGAGGTGGAGAGGTTTGCAGAGGACCTACAGTTAACGGGGCTGACTCTCACTCTGCTGTAATGTGGTACCCCTCAGGGATTCGGAACTAGTTAAAACCTTTAATGCGGCCTCATTCTTTGTTGCCTTTTTTTCTTCTTTACTGCATATGGACAAGCTAATTCATCTTGTTAATGTGATAACATACAATAATAATAGTAATAATAATGACGATGACTTACAATACTCCACACAGTAATAATAGATAATAGAGACAAATGGCGACAGCGAAAGCAGGCTGGAGGATGAAGACTGGGATATTCTGCTATAGGACTGGACATCTCTGGGATATTGTGTGTTTTATATTAATTGTGTACAGATTGCTATTGTGATACCTTAGAATGAAACTTGGAGAGATCTAATTACAAAATATTCTGTAATGCACAAGATATTTTATATTGTAATTTTGATCACATGAGTAGTGACAGCTTTTATTTGAGCCTTTTTTATTATTATTTGGCTTGCCTGTATTTATGGTTGTGATGTGAGGTGGCCATTTAAGCGTGAATCTATATATAGGAAAAAAGTGCAGGTCAAGGAGGCTGTTGGTGATTTTTAAATGTGCCAACATACCCATTGCCTAAAGGACTATATAGGATACTGGTTTTCATATCACTGATTTCTGCAATCCACTGCATGAGCCAACACAGATTCTAGTGCCACTGGATCTGGATAATCTCTCTTCATTTGTACTTTTTTTATGAGTTTTTGTACTTCCCTTTAATCAAACATGCAATGCATTTCTGTAGCCATTTTGAATAAGGTCATGCTAGTAGTGTCTATACTAAGAGTTAAATGTAAATTGCTGTGAGTGTAGATCAGGGATTTATCAAAAAATCAGAAAACGGTCAACAGGGAGTCATTTTGGCTGGAACTTTTTTGAAACTGCAGAACTGTTTTATCTTGTATTGTCGTCTGGCCAGTAGCTTACAGGGTTCTCTATGCTGTGTACAGGTTGATATAGGTTTAACTGATGCTTGTGTATATCTTGTCTTCCTTTCATTTGAAAAGAAATTTTAAATATAAAAGTATCATAGGTTGCTATTTTTTTAAGCACAGAATATTAGTTTATGATTAAATGCTACAAGAATGGGAATATAAAAGTGTACCTTTTCTGTAAAACTAAGTTCGTTTTTAATTGAATGTGGAATTGTATGGACTGACAGTTATTTTCTTTTTATTTGTAAATAGTCACATCTGGATCTAATTAAAAATCTTACAATTCCTTGAACCTTCTGTGCAGTGATTCTGCAACTGCTCTGCAATCAATGACCTGTCTTACCTTCTGTGTTTAGAGGGTAAGACTGTATGTTCAGAGAATTTTAATTGAACCTCCAAAGTAGGAACATGTGACTCCAGTGACACCTGGTGGCAGGGTCGGTGTGTCCCTGTGAGGAGCTAAACCTTAAAAATGGACCCAGGAGCCCTTGAATACATTTATTGTCGTGTACTAAATGTACATCCCAAAAATTTAAAGCAGTACATTTATTATACAAAGAAACCAAATTATAATTAGAGTGCTATGATGAAGCAATACTCTGTGATCTTGGTAAGGAGAATGCATTGTTGCAGCAGCAGATTACACCAAAAATTTAAGACAAAATACACATGAAGATTGCAAAAATAAAATAACATTACAGAACAATAGATTTAGAATTTGATCAAACAAAAAAATATCCCAGCACAGGAAAATATCCATGAAATATTGATGATTTGGGAAAAATGTGCAGATTATACAGACCAGATCCTCCAGAACTGAACATAGAAGTTCAGGATTGTTATGTTTATAGTGAAACATAGACATACACTACAATAAAACAAACCATTTCAGAATTGATACTGAACTAAAGCTAGAACCATACTCTCTCAGTCTAATATATAGTGTAGTCTACTGAAAGTGAAATACATCCAAGTTAACTCTGGCTCCTATTTCATGTTCTTGTGTATTTTTTTATCTCATAAAATATAACATCAGAATATCATTAAACAATAGAAAAATATATGAAGAAGAAAACATCCAAATGGCCTATCAATTATCCTGAAAAAAAATTATATTTCAATCCAGTGTTTAAAATTGTGACTCTTTTCTGTACACCTGCTTCACAGTTTTGCAGTGATGGAATGTAACCCAGTAACTAAACATTCTCTTTACATAGACTTTTGAGGGACTTGTACTTTATCTCTCTTCTCTGCGTCTTTTATTCTACCCCACAACACTAAAGAGGGAAACTGAGTATTCAATTAAGTAATTAATGTAAGTATACTACCTTACATTGATTTGACAGCTATAGTTATTAATTCATTTGCAGATCTTAATACAACACATACAAGCGTATAAAATATATTACATCTTTTTACAGTAGTTTACAATAATATCTTATTATAGATGGCAGAGATATAAAACATAGCAATATGCTACTGACATGTTAGTCAACATCAACAATACCATATATGATTCAACTCTGACAGGAGATATACTTTTACTTTTGTACATTTTGCAGATCAGAATCCTTTTTTTTGCACATACAAGGAATTTGCCTTGGTGTTGTAGTGCAACAGTCAAAATATACACAAAATTAAGTCACCATAAATAATATAAAAAAGAAAGAAAGAAATTTACAATTAAAAATATAAATAATAATATAGTATAATAAATTCTACAGGATTGAATTTGAAATGGAAGGGGATGAGATGAAATACGCAAAATATTGACCAGAAGTTAACAGTATATGCAGTTTGCATTTAATAATAATAATAGTACAAACACTTGCTGATGAGGCTTACATACTTTTACTTAAAGATCTCCACCAGACATGTATTAAGACACATAAAAATAATCTGATTGGAACAATATTGTTTGTCTAATTTGGTTTTCCACAAAAAATGCCATCTACTCCTTCTCCCTCATTAAAAATTCCAGAGTCTATAAATATGCAAATATATTTAATTTAAAAAGTTTAACTATTTCACACAAGATGTTTCCTCTTTCACTATAAAGTCCTTTCTCCATGTATGTTCACTGGAAGCTTCAAGTTTCCACAACACCAGAGTGTAAAATTAACTTTTTTGTCCACCAGACAAGTGGCCATTTGCTTATAAATTACTATTGGGTTGTTTTTTTTTATTAATTAAATCAATTTATTTATTTATTCATTTGGCTGATGAGTATAGCAAATCCACAAGATACTTACAGCATACTTACCAGCATTTGGCTGGTGGCTTGTGCTAATTTTGTAACCTACACATCACACTTGTATAGGGTTAATATTGGACCAGGATTGGCCTCCAAACTATTTCTAAGGTCACAAATCACGCTCCTAAATCCACCCTTTAAAATCGGATTGTCAATGAGCACAGATTAACTTTCCACTTTCTGCAGATGGAAGTGAAAAACATTCTTCCAGTGTCAAACTCCACATACATTATTCTGCACAGTGAAGCTCCAACATTCAACTGTAGGAACACGAAGAAAAATACATATTTTAGTGGAGGGAGACTTTAAGCGAACATTTGAATGCAGTACTTTAACTTGTATTGAATCCATCCTTACATTATGTGTATAACAGTATTTACTGACTACTTCTTCCACCCCCTGCATGTCTTTAGTGCTACTGTCTCTTTAAGGAGGCGGGGGGTTCCATAGAACGTGCTGTCTCGAGCGTGGCGTGTGCGTGTCTGAAGACCGGGAACAGGCTGTGTGTGCACCAGTGCACGTTCACTTTTAGCCGGACTACAAACTTCTATATATCACAGGTTAGTGAATTATCAGCCTCTAAACGGCTTAATTGGAAAAGATGAGCAACAATAAACAGATCTGTAAGCGACGTGGACGCAGTTCATTCATTAAACTGTCGTATTGTTGTTCATTCATTCCCGAATGTCGTGCTAATGCTAATGAGCTAGCTAGCTCCGGCTCTAACTAACTGCTAACCTCGGCTACGTGGTAACAGTGTCTATTTACCATGTTGCACTGTTACTGTATTCGTAGCTGAGTGTGTCATCTTATATTTCTTTTCTAAAATGGCATTTAAGTTGAGCAATCCACAGTTAACGTTAAATAACTTAGCTATATAAGTCAATGTTAGCAGGGACACATGCGCAGCACCGACGTTAGATCACGCTGCTTATTTTGAACTATGCATCTGTGTTAAATCTTGAAGCTCTGACAGCACTTTCCATACATGTCCTTACGAAAGGTTGGTGTCTATCACTCTATCTGAATGCGTCTGTATGAGTTGAGTATGGCAGTTGTAAAAAACAAAGGTCTTATTATTCCGTCGGCGTTAGTTTCATGCCAACACAGGAGCAGAAGCGAAGCTAACACAGCTGTTTGTAGGGTAAAAACGTGACTTTGCCAGCCACTGACACGACTCTGACAGCTGCTACTGGTTAATGTTACCACCAAACTAAAGACTAATTGTGTCTGACCGTTCAGTGGGGTTTGTTGTTAGCCAGCAAGCTCTTGAGTTATATATTTAAAAAGCCTGTCAACATGGAGATGAACCTCTCACTCAATATTCAGAAACTGAGTTAACATCCAGTGGTTTCAGATGACCAGTAAAGAGACCATTGTGGACGTTTTCATGCCAATCCTGTCTTCGTCAAACTGTTGAATTCATTCCATTTTATATCATTTTTCTTCCTCATTAATTTGAGTACCAGACACTAAAGTAGATGCTAAATGTCAGCTGCAGACCCATGTACCCATTAAAGAGGCATTTAGGCCTACATTAGTATATCATGAAAACATTGATTGGGGCGTTAGTTAAGCTCTTTCATACCACACCTGGCATAGTTTATATTATCTTAATTATTTACTGAATAATCATCATACTTTAGTCTCTCTCTCTTTTTTCAGAACAACTACTATGAATTGATCAAACAAATCCTCACACTTCAAAATCCACAACCAGCACCAGTTAATAACTGAAATGTTGAAGTAGATTTTTCCCGGCTAATTGTTTTGTTTGTGGCTTCTACAACAAATTTTACTCATCTTTTGGTCCTACCTGGGAAAACGCATGTATACAGATGGAAAGACCGGCACAACCAACTGAAATGCAGTGGTTTTCCTGCTGTTATGTCATATGACTATGCAGAGCTGTCATTGGATCCAATAGCTACCTGTACCTCAGTCATGTTTACTCAGGTTGTACCAGACATTATTTGTTAAGCATGCTATGATTTTCTCCAAATGTAAACCTTTCATCATGTAGGAAGTAAAGTGAGGCAGATATGTGATATTTTTCCAGTATCCATCCTGTCCATATTGTGTCTTTGTCAGACATTTAGAAACAATTACTGCTAATGTGAACAAGCTGTGCAACTGCATTTCAAATGTGATTGAACTGCTCATAATAAATGCTCTTCTCTTGTAGTGTTTGTTTTTTTTCACCAGCTGTACAGCTCAGTGACTTTCACCCATAGTAGGTTATTAAAATCTTACACCAGTCTCCTCTGTGTCTTTCCTAAAGTCGTCAAGTGTTGCTGTCATGCCCACTAAAAAGGCCGCCACCAAGAGAAAGTCTGATGCTGTTGTGGAGGATGATAAAGACTCCAAGAAAGTCAAAGGTAAGTGACTGGCCTTTTCATAACAGGGTTGCTAATGACAACCAGAGTTGACTGGACCCATGTCTCTGTACACTGACAACAAAACAATCTCATTTTTTGTGGTCTTTTGAATTGTAGTTAATCTGCTAGACTGGCTGAAAGGTCATAGCAGTGTTAGAAGTACTCTTCACATGCCGTAGTCAAGTTTGGCTTTGTAAGACTAATAATGGCAAAGGTCAAATAATGGTCTTTGGTCTAAATTTGTTTGTGTGTGCCTGCACCAGTTTCCCACAGGAGCCATGGCAGAGAGGCGGGTCAGGTTCTTGTTTTGGGCCAGGGTGATGTTGGACAGTTGGGTTTAGGTGAAGACATCATTGAGAGGAAGAAGCCTGCACTCGTGTCCCTGCCAGAGAAAATTGTGCAAGTGGTAGCTGGTGGCATGCACACTGTGTGCCTCAGCGACACTGGACATGTAAGTAAACAGTAAACAAGTTTTATTTATAATAAATAAAATTGCATTGCTAATTCCTTATTAATATTTTAACTAAGGGTCTTCAGTTTCCCAGAGAAATAAATATGTTGTTTTTGTTTTTTAGGTCTATACGTTTGGCTGTAACGACGAAGGGGCCCTTGGTCGGGACACAACAGAGGAGGGGTCCGAGATGGTTCCAGGGAAGGTGACACTGGAGGAGAAGGTGGTCCAGGTGTCGGCAGGGGACAGCCACACAGCTGCGCTCACAGAGGACGGAACAGTGTACATGTGGGGCTCCTTCAGGGTTAGTTAACTGCTCTTATCACCTATGCCTGTGCTTGGAAGTGTGCATGTTTGTGTGTGAGAGAGATACAACTAGTAAACTAGAGATTTTTGTTACTTTTTGTTGATCCTTTCTACCCACGAAGATTAAAAAGCACATTTTAAACTGCACCTTTCCCTGACCGTGACCATCACAAACACGCAGTATGTGCAGTTTGGACCAGAACATTTTAAAGACATTTGCTTTCAGGATGAAGTCATTTATCAGCTAGTTGACACGAGTCCACCGTTTTGTAATCTGTAGTGACACCCCATCTGAATATAATCATTTAAATGATCCTATATTAAAATAGTGAAAAAGCAACTTTCAATAATCAGAGCACCATCAAATATCATGCATGACCCAAAAAGGACATTGTCCTCTTGTCTTTTTCTTGTAACACTGACCTCATCCCTTTTCCTCATGTCCAGGTTTTCTGCCTATTATCTTATTTGATATATATTGTCTGATCATCAATGCCTGAATATTCCTGCATTTTCCCAGCTACATTTCTCCATATGAATTATTTTCATTCTTTTTAATTTATTCTGTCTTGATGATATTGGCTGTCTCATTTCCTGTCAGCCACATTTGAGCTCATCTGGAACCAACATAAAATTAAGTTAAATGCTTCATAATTCTTTGTGACTGGAGCTCGAGCAAATGACACAGAATATCCTGCTGACTATTTGATTTGAACACTTTAAAACTCATCAGCACAGAGCTCCAGTGGGAATTCATTAATACTTTCCAGGGTTTGTCCATCTCTGCTCAGTACTGTCAACAATATTGCAATAACCTTTTAGATAGTAAATGTGCAAACATCTGGTTATATATTCGAACACATCTGTTGAACTGGCTGGCTCTCTGAAAACCTATTTTATATACTGTATTTCAACAAATCAAGTTATACTCTTTGATTATGATTACTGTTTGCAATAACACAAAGCTCATTATACACAAATCTCCATATATTCTGGCTTCATTTTTGTTTTCCACCCAACTCGAGCTTGGGCTTGAGTCTCATATCATCTGCAAGGATGAATTTCACTATTTGTTCATCTCTTTCACAGTGCAGCCCAACAGAGTGGTTAGGTTTTGTTTTATTTCCAGTGCCAAACCTGCAGTGCAGAAACTAAGGATATTCTAACAGAAGAGGAAACGGAAAAACAAACAACTCAAGAAAACTGAATATTTCTGCTTAATTTCACTCTAACAACGAGCTTGTATCTCCACTCAGAGCTTCCTGTATTCTCCGCCTTTTCACTCCGTCAATACTTTCATTGTCATGCCCATATGATGCGTCCACCCTCCCCTTTTCCATAGAGCTCCATCAACTGCAAACAGATCAAGCGCAATACATCAACCATAATGGAGAACAGTAAATGACTAATATAACCATGCCCATTAGACTTTCATTTTATTCTTCTTGATGTGAGGTCAGCAGATTCATTTCCTGTAATAACGTTTCTCCTAATAATCCTGACATTATTGTAGTTCATCATCACCTCTTCAATTATTAAGCTAGTAGCATCTCTCTATAATAGTTGTAAATAATCCTTCCAGATCCTTGTATATTGTGTTGTTTGAAGCACTGGATTATAATAATTTCTTGGTCGTCCAATCTTCAATTACAGCAATATAAACTCTTAGTGCCTCATTATCGAACGTGTGTGGGAAGTCTTCTCGTTAATGAAAGTGGCACATCCTGCTCCTCCCATCTTATCCTGTTGCAACACTCCATAACCATAACAAGAAATCTAGATTTAGTGTGAAACCATGTTTCCTTTACACATGTGATTTATGAAATGCATATTTTGTTTCTGAGATATGCTGTTGACAACAAATGAACTTCAGTTTTAGACTCCTTGCCTGAGCTTTTGAACTTTTTTTTTTCATGACCTGATAAAGGCTTGGGAACAAAGTCTGATATTCCATAATGCCATTCTTCATTCATCTCTCAGCACTTATCACTCCTCCTGCTAGATTACTCATCAGTTTTTCATAATTAATACGCAATGGCTCACTGGCAATTACATCTCTATTACCTCTGCCAACCTTCTGCACTCCCACTTGATTTTTAACATAACCAAATGAAACACTCAACCTCTGTTTTGAAAAGCTTCTTTATAAATGATGTTTTTATTGCCCCAGATCTGATTATATTTCAGACGTGTCTTTTTCATTATGGCAGCATAATCCCAAAATATCCCATCAGTTCATCTCCATCCTGAAGAAATTTGGCAAATCAAATGTTGGGTCCGTTTTCGTCATCTTCTTCAAGTCTGTTTGTATCCTTATCACTCAGGCTTCTTAATCATTTTAAAGAAATTAAATACATAACCAAGTAAAAATTAAGTACACCATGCCATAAACAAAAAAAGCATCCAAAGTCTAAAAGAACCTAAAACTTGTTGAACACAACTGAAGTCATTGTTTGAAATACTTTTAGTTAACCTGAGTTGCCAGGTGCATTATTGCCTTTTAGCACCACTTTGTCTGAAGAAACGAATGGCGTATGATTGCATATAATTTACGTTATATTATGAACACCAACTACATTGCATTTATTAAGGTCTACATAGACAGATTACACCAAATGCAAACTTACATAATGTGTGCACAAATGCGTAACTGAAAATATTTTGAACTACGTTCAATGGGCATCAAAATAGGCATAAATGGGATACATTTCATGACAAAATAATGATACTCGGTGTCTGAGTAATGAAAAGTATGTGCAAACACTGTACTGCTTCAGCTAGTGCTGGTCTGGTTAATTAATTTCAATCAAAACAAATAGAATAAAAGGGTAATCAAAAGTCTGTATGAGGAGCTGAACATCAGGGCCACTTTGTCTGAAGAAGTTGATTGCAGTTTTTCCAATTTTAATTTTCAGGTGTTACAACAATGCTGCACTATTGCCTATCTGTTGGTTCAACTATTAATATGCTGGCCCTTCTTTTCCAGGATAACAATGGTGTAATCGGTCTACTGGAGCCCATGAAAACATCTACTGTTCCACTCAAAGTCCCCATGACGGAGCCTGTTGTGAAAATTGCTTCAGGTAAGGAAAAAGTCCACTTCAGTGATGAATGATTTTATTTGCAAGCTGTCTAATAATTTCTAACAATGTTTAATTTTCATGATTCTTTTAACAGGTAACGATCACCTCATATTGGTGACATTGGAGGGAAATCTTTACTCGCTGGGCTGTGCAGAGCAGGGGCAGCTGGGAAGAGTGCCTGAGCATTTTTCAAATAGAGGAGGCAGGAAAGGCCTCGGTAAGTAACAAAAGCCCAAATCATCAACTTATTACTCTCTGATGTGGCATTACAGTAACAATAGTGTAATTTATATTACTGTGGTGCTCTGGATGAGTTTGTGTCCTGTGATTTCAGGCCGGTTGCTGGTACCTCAGATCGTAAAAGTCAAAGGGAAGGTTCACTTCTTAGACGCCTTCTGTGGGGCGTACTGCACCTTCGCTTTGTCAAAAGAGGGACATGTGTATGGATTTGGTCTCTCCAATTATCACCAGCTGGGTTAGTATGTTCCAGTCCTTAAATAATGTGACTTGACCTCACATGAGTCAGTTGCTCACGATCTGAGGGGTGTTCCATCAACGCAGCTAAAGAAAGCTGTGCTTACTTGGAAAAAAAGTCTGGCTAGAATTAACATCAACTTTTACTTGAGGCTCAGGCCATTCCACTAACGCAGTTTAACTGCGTCTAGCCAGACTGGAATAAGCTTGAAGTGCGTGCATGCACGGAGTACATAAGCAGCCCACAATAGTCGATTGTCGAAAAAATGATACTATGTCGCAAAAAGAAGAAAAAATTAGAGCAGTTTTCATCTCAACAGCAGAACAAACCTGTTGGTGAAACTATATGAAGAATATAAAGTAGTTTTCATCAAAAAGGGCAAAACAGCTGCAATTAACAAGGTGAAGGAGATGACTTGGCACTAAACTGATGACAGATTAAGTATAGGTGGGCAGTTGTAGTCTAAAGGTCAGAGAAGCGATCTTAGTACTTGAAGGATGATGGTTCAATCCCCGTATCTGACTTGATGAGTCTGCATGGTGAAAGTGAACAGCAGTGCTCGTTTCTGTTGTTGGTTTTATCTTCATTTGTTAATAAATGAGCAATCAGATCAGTGACTGTGGTTATATCATAACTAAGCTAGATAATATGTATAATTTGAAATTATGGTTTAAGCAATTTAAGAGAATTTTCCAACATTATCATACTCTTTGGTGTCCATTTACTGAAAGTTAAACATCAACTGGAAACTGGAGAAGGATAGAAGCCACTTAGAATAATCACTGTCCGGGTCAAATATCACTATAAGCTGATAATTATTATAATGAATATAAAGATAGGGTGTTTCTAAATACCATCCAGCTGTTTCAAATGCAGTGTGCACATTTATGAAGCGGCGAAAGCTGTGAAATTTACTTAAATCCCCCATTGTCATAAGTTTTGGGGAGAATACGTTTGTCATTGAGAGAAAATGACTTTTTGTCTCTGTCATGATTTCAGTGTGTTCACGCAGCACCAGCCGCTTATCATGGGAGTAAAGTACAAACATAGATTTACGTGGTTTAAAATGTTTTTCCACGTGTTGTCATGTATGAAGCTTGTTTTCTATAGGTGACTTATTTAAACAGCATAAATGTTGTATAGGAATGACTTTGAGATTTTTGATACATATAAACAGCTGATCACTGTAATCATAAGCAGTTACCACTGTATACATTTAAACACAGCAGAAGGTCATAGTTTGGACTTTATTTAATTTTCTTTTTGTCTTCACACCTTGAATAAAATGAATAAATAAATCATTTCAAAATAAAACTGGCACGCTTTTATTTCTTAAATCATAAATGCTAAGCTTTTAACGATATAAAGCTTTTAATGTTATAAAGATGGCGAGTGTGAAAAGACATGAAGGAATCGTTTTTTGAATCGCATGTTTCCGTCTGTCGGACTTCTTTGACACACATTTGAGTTAAGCTTGACCATTAGACTGCCATGGAGCAGGCTAGTTCTGCTGACTTAGTTACCATGGTTACTGAGCTGGAGGTCATATAAACCACTGTGATTGAATGGAACTCTCACTTAAATTAGTGAAATTTATCGAAATAAGCCAGACTATCCTGTTAGCCAGCTTGATGGAACACCCCCTGCTCTAAGCTAGTTGCATCATTTTATGTCCCAACACCTTTTTTTTTTTTTTTCATCTGGCCAGGTACCAAAAGCACCAATATGTGTTTTGTCCCAATAAAACTGACTTGCTTCAAGAATTCAACCACTTCCTGGGTTGACTTCTCTGGAGGACAGCATCACACTCTCTGCCTCGATGCTGAAGGTAAACTGCAACTAGTGGCACTGTCAGACTATATGTGATCCAGATTTACACTGTGTTCCTATGTTCGTAATTTTTTTTCTTAGAAGACTACATAAGTAATATGCAGCTGATGTAAGAAGTTATGTTTTACAACTACAGGATATAACCCAAACCCACATTGTACAAGTATGGCTGAAAAATAAATCAGGCAACACAATCAAACAAAACAAATCATCTGAAAACAATCAGCAGTGTTTGGATGGAAAGCTGTTCCGTAAATAAGAAAAACTAAGGAGTTTATCTAAAGTACTGACTAGGCAAACAAGTCTCTTTTTTTTTTTTTTTTTTCCCTCATCTTTTAGGACAGGTATACAGCCTGGGGAGAGCAGAGTACGGTCGTCTGGGTCTGGGTCAAGGGGCTGAAGAGAAGAGTGAGCCCACACCAGTGATGGGGATGGAGCCGGCCAGTGGAGTGACATGCGGGGCATCTGTCAGCTACGCTGTCACCAGAGAAGGTGAGAAACGAAGACTTCTGGGTCTGTTATATTGCTGGCTTTTTAAGGTGATTAACTACAACAGGTCAACCTAAATTAATTAAGTAGAGTTAAGAGGTTAAAAGGCTTGCCATTATGGTTAAAAAAAAAATGCAACATTGACTTTTGTCAAGAACAATCTTCATACGCAGCCTGACCTTTGTTCTCTCAAACATGTTTTATGACGGTAAAACAGCAGCTTGCTTCTTTTGGCTTCATACAAACATTGGATTATTGAAGCATAATTGGATGTACAGTAAATATCCCATATTACAGTAACTTCTTATACTGCCGGCTGTATTACTTTATTTTTTCCATATTGTGTGTCTAATGTTTGCAGTGGAATAAGTGGGTAAAAAATGATGCTCAGTCCACTTACTGCTGCCTGTGCTCACTTCAGGATCTGTGTATGCCTGGGGAATGGGCACCAACCTGCAGCTTGGCACAGGAGAGGAGGATGATGAGTGGGGGCCTGTGAAGATGACAGGCAAGCAGCTGGAGAACCGTGCAGTACTGATGGCGTCCAGTGGAGGGCAGCACACGGCCCTCTTGGTCAAAGACAAACAGGAGAGCTGATAGCCCTCTCTGGCAGAGAATGATGGGGGAGCTTTTGATCTGTTCCAAGGTGGGGCCTTGTTCACATTGCCTAAAAAAAGGGGAGGGGTGAATCTACATGTGACTTCCTGTGCTGAGCCGAGGGAGTGTGAGAGGTGCAGGGCAGAGGGGGAGAGGTGAGCTTTTAGCCCCTTTTATGAGAACTCTTCTCTTGCTGATGTGGGGGAAAAAAGGTTCACTGATGTTTTCAGTAGATCATGACAAATGAGAGACTATTTTTTTAAATCTAGTTTTTTGATGTTCCCTTTGAATTCTTTTCAATAAAAGTCATTAGTATGACTGTAAGACAGTGTATGTGACGTTTGTGAATGTGGTTGTTTACATGTACGTAAAGCAAACGAGAGTATAAAAGGCCTTTTAATGATTTCCCCAAACCAGAGACTTTTTAACATGTTTTTTCTTTAGAGCAATAATTCCACTGACCTTGGTTCAGACAGGACATTTATACCTAGTGAGTTCAATGTGAGACTACTGTTCGTTTTACCGAGGGCACACAGAACTGTTTTGGACTATTGGGTAACATGTCATACTGTATCCTGCATTTTGTTGCTTTTTCGTCTGAAAATAAAGATAAAATTTTAACTTTTTATGCCTTTTCTTATGTTATATAGCAACTATTTTCATAGTTGTGATTTTGTTGTTTTTTAAGGAAAATGACTTGTTGGTTGCATGCATCCCTTCTGATGTGAGGATTTGTTGCCATTCTTTGTCATATGATCATAAACTGTATCTGTGGGTTTTGGACTGTTTGTCAGACAAAAAAAAAAAGCAATCTGAATGTCACTTTTGGCTCAGGGACATTGTGATGAACATTTTAGACATCCAACATTTTATAGACAATTTATTGATGCAACCAAATATTTGGTAGATTAAGCAACATTACGTGCATGTTTGTAAAGGGCCAGATTCACCTTATAACAACATTTCAATGAGGGTTTGACATTTTAATTCACTCTGGAAGACTTTGGTTTACAAATGGCAAGTTTAACAAAAACAGTCTAATTTGATCTAACATACCAGTAACCAACCTAATAAAAGGTTTCATCATACTTATTTTTAATATATCTGTTTTGGAAAATATGGGCTCATTTCATAATTTTAAATGCAGTTCAGACACACTTAAAAGGACAAATGAAGGTTCAGTATCCTGCTTATTTATCAGATGAAGGTTTATTTGTGCATTATCACAGTTGCTGAAGGGGAGGAGCAAAACAGCATTGTTGTGTTTCAGTGGTTATCTGTTTCCTTCATCTGTAATAGAACGAGTACAATTCATTTAGCCAGTAATAATGGTTATCACTTCCACAGATGATATGTCATCTTAAGCTATTGAAAAAGGGGCTGCTTTTCTAACACGAGCACAGCTGCCCAACAGTTGCACACTAGTTGCTTTATGTCTTGTATGGATGCAAACAACACATTCCATATGCGCACAGTCATGAATATAAATCAGAAACACTTAAGGATGCAAATGATGGTACAAGTGCATACATCAAAGCTGCATGCTTTTGTGTTTAATCTGGGCTGAAATGCGTTCAGTCCTTGTCTCATCTTGCTTTCATCTGACCAAAAGGACGTGATGATGAAGTGAAAGGTCTGTGTCCTGTGAAAAGCCCTCATGGCGAAAAGCTTCTCAAAAAGCTTTGAAATGCTAAAGTATCTTTCATAAGCAGTTAATTGCTCAGAGTAAACCTCTTCCCTATTTTGTTTTGCATAGCTGCTTGTTGTGAGACAAACAAGAAATGTCAGGGATAAATTTGGAAGTACCGCTCACTGCTGCTCAGTAATGGTTTTACAGTGGCTGTAAGAGTCTTAAAACAACTGTTTCCAGTGCTTGTGTCCTGCCGCTGGGTGTTAACTCTTCTGTTTCTGTATAAAATATATCTGAAATGGTTCAACGTATTAAAAGAAATGCAGCTTTATCACGCCTGGTATGTGTTCTACTTTTTCTTTTTTTTTTTAACAAAAGGTTCAATGCGCATTGTTCTGCCAAAAACATGAGGTGACATTTTTTCTTTATACAATGTATTAACGCTTACGTAAGGTGTGAAGGTATCAGACCTACAACACTGCAGTACACAACACACTATTTCATAACAGTTATCTTCCACATTTTCTACTCTGATAGAAAACCATATATTGTGTTTTGGCAATGACTCAAAGGCACATTGTAGTCTGTGGTTCCTAGATACTTTCTCTGATGGGTAGCATCTTTCAGATTAAACATTTTCTCAACTGAAATGTTCCTTTTGTTCAATAATGAGTCGTGCTGTGCTGGAATTTTTAATTTTAAATCAACTGAAGTCTGAATTGTTTTGGACAATTTTATGAGCCTTGTTAAATTCATGGAAGCTGTTCAAACGTAACTGTTGCATTACTCCTTCTGGATTTCAGAAAAAATAAGCAGAATACTTTTGAGCCTATTCAACAAAAACTTTGCAGATGTACAGGTAAATGGGACTGATTTAAGCCGGGCAGTTAAGAGAAGCTGTTAAAAGCAGACAGCTTTCACACCCAGGAACATTCAAAATCTGATAATGTTCTAAAACCCAGAGATCTTAACATAACACTTCCTGCAGAAAGAGAAGCATTCATACAGGAATTCGGCAGTAACATCCTGTGATTAATTCCTTTCAGTCATAGAAAGTATAACAAGGTTTTCATAATGCACGTGGGTTCTAATCTTCCTCTCGTTAAACTAATCACAGCGGAGGCCAAGGAGTCTCAGGCACCTGCACCGCCACACATTCACTCTAACAATGGAGAGAGCCAAATTAATCACTGCAATTGGCTGCTTTTATCAGAGCTGTACATAAGGCTTTTTATATTCTTTTTTTTTGGCAACACTGTCTGTAACAAGCTGCATGCATTCATGATCAGCAGCATCATGTCATTACAATTACAACCTCACAATATAACAAATTTTGCATCATTTAGCTCTGTCTTGATTGGGATGTGGCGGCCCTCCAGTCATCCTGCTGCTTTTATAATTAATTTGTCATTTCAAATTATATTGAGTGCCTTTCCTCAAGTATGCATTAATCAAGACACCCAAAGTTTTGTGATGACTGAAATGCTTTTTGAGAGGCTTTGCTGTGAGTTGTTTTCATCAAGTGGTCCATTCTAGCAGGAACCTGTTGAATATGGCGCAGCAGGCAGCTGTTTCCCAAGCCACTCCCGTCTGACTCTTGTTTCTCTCTCACACACTCAGGAAATGTGCCAATCTTGGATAAAATACTTATAAATTAATGTGCAAGTGGGAAGTAGAGTAAAATAGATGGAAGGAAAGCAAGCAAATGTGGCCTCAAATCACTTCTGAAACATACATACATGTATTTGATTTGCCATTTTCCATCATTGCTGTGTGTGTTTGTGTGTGTGTGTGTGTGTGTGTGTCTGTTAACACAGTCACTTGTGGGGACTCGTCTCCCTTTTGGGGACAAAAGCAAGTCCCCATGAGGAAAATTAGGCTTAGATTTAAGATTAGGGTAGAGTTAAGGTCAGGCATGAGTTGTTAGGGTTAGGATTTGCATTTAGGGTTTGCATTGGCTGTCTGTAATGAATGGAAGTTAATGCAATGTCCCAACAAGGATAGCTATGCAGACTAGTTCATTGGGGACAGCTTGTCCAATTGCAGACAAAAGCCATTTCCTCAATTGGTAAAAAGCTGATTTTTGCGTCAATGGTTAAGGTAAAGGTTAGGTAAGTAGTTGCAGGTGGAAATAACATACACTATAACAAGGCTCATCACATCACATCTTACAATACCCCTCGGAAATATTTGTATGACATGATCATAAAGAAATCACATTATTTGTGTCAATGCTGTCACTCGTCCTGTGTCTTCACTGTGTATATTCTGCAAGTAGAAAGCTTAGGATCTGGCTCAGTAGCTTTGTAGTTTTTTCATAAAGCATAAAGTGCTGCTGCTCAGTCGAAGCAACTACAACAACAACAAATGCCCCTGGTTGTTATTAATATATTAAGTGGTGTATTAAGTGCCAAATGTATAAAGTATTCAACTGTTGCCATGGCAGAGTAGATGTTTGGCATCAGTCTTTTGAGAAAACATGAATTTCTCTGAGTGTGTGCACAGGAAACACAATAGGGTATTATTAGCCATTGAATATGTCTTGCTGTTAAGCCGCTGGTGCTCCAAGGCTGCAGACCATATTGTAATTACTGGAGATTGCTTTGATAGATGAGACTCCTCGTCCAGTGGGCTGAGGGCTTCTTGTGAGCCCATCGGTGGAGGACCCACGGCTGTGCAGAAGCTCGTGAGAGGGACCAATCTCTCAATCTGATGCATGCTTGCAGATCTATTATGTTGACTAGATGACAACGGGCTTGTTAATGAAGTGCCGAGGCAGGTGACTCATCCCTTTTAATGGACCTTTCTTGTTATTTACTTGACATTTACGTGTCATATTGATTCTGAGCTAATTACTCACAGAGTTCCACCTAAACTGTGATCATATATGTCATCTTTATGGATGGCAGCAGAATTGTAAAACAGAATATCTGACTGTGTAGCTGATGCAAAAGACTTGATCCTGTGAAGGAAGTGGGTTTGTCAGCCCAGATTCTAATGACTCTCTGCTGGCAGATGGCACCCAGTTGAATCCCTGTCTCAGCTCCCCAGCAGGGAATACCCAAGAATTTGCAGCCATATGAAACATCCAGTAAAACTGCATGGAGATTTCTGCACTTCTGGCATTATGTAAACACCTCAGGCAACTAGGAGGTCTGATCCGTCTTACAGCAGCCATCAGTATCACACAAAGCAAGAGGCCAAATCCATTACCAGAATCTCTGCATAAACATTATCTCAATAACTGATTCCATTTGGGTGTGTTGTAGTTTTTATTCATGTTAAAGGATAAAGCTGGCTCTATATTTTTCTTATGGTCAATGAATCTCATTTGCAGAGTCAAACCAACAGTAATGTCATTCTACTAACAAGTATTATGTGTGTACCTAAAATATATATGAAACCTTAAATTGATATATTGTATTCCTCTGTGCTGTAGACCTCCGTTGTTGTCCAAACCCTTGCATGTTTGTGGGTTTGACTCAGCACTGATATGTTGCACACTGTCAGCCAAGATGTTGTGTGAAAAGCCTCACTGTCAGTATGTAGGTGTCCACAGTAGAGATGCCGAAACGTCTGTTACACTGAAAAATTTTCCACTGAAAGGCATCATGGAGCTCTAGCAGCCAAACAATATGAGTGTGTCATCATCCAACCATCAGGCTGAGCCACAAATCTGTCCTCACAGTGAACTGAGGAGCATCACCCTCACTCTCACTTAGCAGATCCCTTCAAAGTCTCCCCGAAGTCACATAACCAGCGTCATCCAGATGGAACAGAAAAAAAATAATCTAAACTATTGGATGCTCTGAGCTTTTGATGGCAACCAGGGAATACTGGCTTTGCCAAACTGGGAGTTGTTATGAATGCTTCCCTCTCTGTTCTTGTGTTGGTCCGTTAATTTGTTAGAGCGCACGAGCGACCGTTAGTTAGGGTTAAAAGATGAAAGCATTTAATTACTCTTCAATTTATCTACAGTACCTCTGTACATATAACTGTACATTGTAACTTTGATAGAAAATCATTTAAAAAAATACTCGTTGCATGTGTGTACAGTCACTCCAAAAAAGTCCAAAGATTGCTTCCAAATTGTTGTATAGGGCAAAAAGTCCCAATTACAGCTGAGTTTTTAGACACGACAGCTGTGTTGTAGATCTCACTGCTCTGTTGAATGAAACACTTTGGTATTCACATTTTAAAAAGGCCAATTACAGACTGGCCAATTGAGGAGCCAGCTCATAGTGTCTGACTCAATTATGTATTTGGTTTCTTTTTCATTTGTCTACTACACAGTGAACATATAGGCAGAGACATGTATATATTTATAGTCATATTTCATAGCACAGAAGAAATATTGAGCACAGCCTGCTCCCCCTCATTCCCCCAACACAAATTTCACTGCTCATCTCAATGGAAGCTCTATGACATCTTGCCATTGAGCTTTTCTGAGATATTCAGATTGAACATCCCTTATTTTAAAGTCTAACATATCCCTCAGCCCAGCTATTTGAGAAATCTGGCAATCTGGTAACTTCTAATCAAGGTTTCTATTCTCTGAGACATCATCAGTCGTTTAGCACACAATGATTTCAGCCCTTTAATGTGTGCAAGAAGTGAGATGAGAGTCAGTTTGAACATATAATTCAAGGACAAAAATACCAAAGAATGTGTCAATTTTACACATGTGTGCGTCCTCTCGGGGCCTCACTGGCATTTACAGTACGTATGTCTCATTTAAGTGTTAACTGCATGTGTAATAATGTCACAGCGGGGGTTGCCTAATCATAGCTTTTTTGTGCTTGGCCTGCAGCCGAGTGCACGCAGTCCACATTCAATGACAATTCTTTTGAAAAGGTACCACAGTGGTTTATTTTATTCCTTTATTCTCAAAGAAGTTTCGTAGCTGCTAAACAAAAAACTGTGTGATGAAAGTGGCAGTCTGAATTTGAGCTTGTGTCATTTTTAACAGTTAAAGGATGAAGCTGGTTATATTTTGCAAATTCCACAAATCCTGTGAAAAGACAAAAAACAGCAATGAACTGATCCTACTGCCATAGAGGCACATTGTTCTCCCAGAACTATTAAAACATATCAGTTATACACACTGTTGCACTTAATGACATCTTCTTTCATTACTATAAACACAGGCACTGTAATTTATTTTACTTAGATTGCCCTGTTGCCAAAAACAATAAAGTACCAAATCTGCCAATGAAAATAGTCGCTAACAAATACACTATTTAATCCTTTTTGATTAGCAAACACTGTTTTTAATGCTTTTTAAATGTTTTTTTTTTTAATGTAAATGAAAGTACACATTCATGACCTGTTTTTAAAGCTTTACATCTTCGAGACATCTTGTCAGGCTGTAGAACTTGGAAAGTAATAAGAAAATGGACTAACACATTTTTGTTTTCAGCCTTTTCATAGGATGTTTTGATAATAACATGAATATAAACATATAATATCACCAGCTAATTCTCCAGGGCATGCAGTGGCCAGAGACCCTGATACCATCCTTGACTTATTTCACATTGTGCTTTCATTTATTCAGTCACATTTCAACACACACTTTAGATGTATCATATTCACCCCTGTTGATGTTTTCAAAAAACAAAATCAGTTATTACACCTGTACAATAAGGTACTATATATATATAATATGCTGAAACCCAAAATGTGAAAAATCTTTAAGCACTTTTGTCTACAAAACAAATAACTTTCTGTCAAAAGAACTAAACATAATGCTGAATAAGGCATTACGGTACATATTTTCATTCAGCTGAACATGTTATAGACCTCACACTGCAGAAAACATTTATAAATGCTCTTCTAACAGTAATGGCTATACTAAGATAATCCAGACAGGAGACAATAAACTTTTTTTTTTGAAGATTTTGAATGCTTCACTTAACATTTATAGCATTTAGTGAAATAGTTATATAACTTTTGTATTTACTAATTGGTTACAAGTGAAGCTTAATGGTACAACAGCTTGACAGCACATGAAACAAAATAAATCACATTATCACTTAATATGCTCTTTCAGAACAGTATTTTTTACACTTGATATATAGATATTTTTATAAACAAAACCATGTTGCCACAGAGAGGCAGTTCTCTCAAAATGTGCAAAAAATGTTTCCCACCGGCCAAATCTCTTCCTGTGAGCGTCCAACGATCATCAGTGGAAAATTGTAAATGAACTGTAATACGTCCAGGAAGCTTCTCATTGCTCACTGATGCATTTGATCCAATTCAGGCTTTGTCAGTTTGAGATCATTGAGTCACCTCACTTTCTCCTTCAGCTCCTTGGTTTACTGTCAGCTGAAAGTTTTGGTTGTAAAAAAAAAACTGAGCTGTCCAACTGCTAGAGAAGCAAAAACAATGTTTCATCTGAACAATGATGTTCATGGTGAAGATATGCTGGGATTCATCTCTGCTTGTATTTTCACATTAAGGAAGTCTTTCACAAGCATCTTTCAAGATGTATTGGATGGATAAAAGTGGGAAAAAATACATAGAGGCTTGGTGCTGTGGTCATATCAAGTTTCTCCTCTTTAGAATTATTCTTAATTATATGAATATCCTTCATCTGTAATTATTTCTCCTCTTACCAGCACAGGAGGAAGTATGTAATTGATTACATCCTCTAATTTAAATATCACAATGAAAATACAGTCTCAGCTAAACATTCACATTATTGGATTCTCATTATCTCCCCAATGAGTGGGGAATGAGTGTAAATACTATTACCGCCCTAGTTGTACAGTGGAGTCACAAAGTTTTAGGACAGAGACATATTGTGTGATGTCATTGTGTTGGCTCTCTACTCCAGCACAATTGGAAATGAAGTGAAACAATGACAAATTTGGCTGCATTTGAGGGTACATCCACATCAGAGGAACGGTGTGAGAATTTTAGCCCTCAGATTTCAGGTAAAAGAAAATAATTTCACAAGCTAACATAAGTCCTCATGTTTAATAATATTCTGTTACAGACGTTGTTTCTGTACTGTTGCCATCTTCATGCTGCTACAGAGGATTTTTCCAGCCTGCTCTTCATCAAGTGAAAACCAATGCTGGATTAAGGTCAGGTGACTAACTTGGCCAATTGTATGTTGGCAACCATTTGGCCATAAAAAGACTCCTTGATGGCCTTGTCTGTGTTTAGGATCAATGTCCCTGTCTGAGAATTTGACCAGTGTGGGACTGTTCATACACATGGCACTGTTCACCTAATATGGATGCGAATACATACAAACACTCTTAAATATGACAGTCAAAACTTTATCCTCCTATTTATTAGTTTATTATGCTGAAGTGGAGCCAAATCAGTGCAAAACATCTCACCATCCTAATACTGGCACTGTTTGTGTGTGTGGGTGCATTATGCATGTCCTTTAACAGGCACACGCAGGCATTTTTGTGATCATCCTGTAAGACTCCTTGAACAATTGTGTTTCATAAAGCTAAAAAAAGACAGAAGGGTTTCTTTACATGAAACCAAAAAGACAATCTATCATTTACATGGATGGTCAGTCAAAAGCCTTCATCTGCGGACTCAAACTCCAGTGGTGGAGACCTGTGTGACCTCAGTCTGGAGGTCATCCTGGACTGTTGCCCCCCCCCACTGATCCATGCCTAGTCAGGCGGGCAGTCTCTCTGTTGTCGCCGGAGCACAAACAGACGCAGGCTCCCTCGTACTATTGCGCACTCTGGAGAAGCTGCTCTGATCCATGCGGGAGCGGTAGGGCAGGCAGAAGTCCCTTAAGCACCTCTTGAAGTTCTCGTCCAAGAAGGCGTACAGCACGGGGTTGAGGCTGCTGTTGGTGTAGCCCAGGGCGATGCACAGATGCCAGCTGGCCGCCACCAGGGGGTTATGGCGGTCAATATCCATCATGGTCGTGATGATGATGAAGATGTGGATTGGAGTCCAGCAGATGATGAAGGCTGCCACCACCACCAGGACCATTCGGGTGATCCGCCGCAGGTTCCTGTCCTTCTCTTTGGAGCCAGAGAGCAGGCGGACACTCTTCAGCCGCAGGATCATCAGACCGTAGCAGATGGTGATGACCAGGACAGGCACCACAAAGGCAAAGATGAACACGCAGATTTTCATCACTGTTTCCGGGTACCATTCAGATTTTGGGAAATTGAGTTTGCAGATCGTGTTGCCTGAGGAGTTAAAACAATTGGGAGTTTAATAGAGAGTCATGTGGAGAAGCTAATTTACTTTAACAACCCAGCTCAAATGTGTCCTCTTTTATGGCAATAATCACTGCCTGAAATGAGCAGAAGCACCTGCCACTAAAGGTGCTAAAAAATCCTGCACAAATAAGTGAAATTTCTCTACAATGAAGGTCATTTCCAATATTTTCATGCAACAACAAAAGTCACCTCACCGCCTTTCACATTGGTAACTGCCATGATCATCACAGGGACCCCGACTGCAGAGGAGAGGATCCAGATGCAGACGTTGATGAGCTTGGCTTTGGTAGGCGTGCGGAAGTCCAGGGCCCTCACGGGATGACAAACAGCGATGTAGCGGTCCACACTCATCATAGTGAGCGTGAAGATGCTGGTGAACATGTTGTAGTAGTCGATGGCCATGACCACTTTACACAACGGTTCCCCAAAGGGCCATGTCCTCATCAGGAGTTTGGCGCTCTGGAAGGGGAGGGTGCTGGTGGCAAGAGCGTCTGCCAGAGCCAAGTTGAAGATGTAGATGTTGGTGGCAGTTTTCATCTTGGTGTATCTGGTTGGAAGAAAAGCACTCAGCACTTTTAATTGATTTCAGCTCTTGGTTGACAGGAAGATAGAGATGGGGGCTGAATTTTTTTTTAATGGTCTGCCTACTGCTGTGTTGCAAAGAAAACACCTTGTGTGGTTGATTCATGATTTCCATTAAAATGTTTCAACATTAGAAACCAATTTACTGTTTGATTGAATCCATTTCCTTTTGCAAACCAATGATCTGCTATTTCTCCTAGAGAAATATCAAATTAATAAAAGAACTTTTCAGATGCATAATGATTTTATGGCACTACACTAAATGCGTAAGAGCTTCTTTGTTCTGCCGAAGTGACTACATTAAACTGCACTTCTACGTAATGACTCAGTTCCAGCTCAAACGTCCTTCAAAACATTTCTCAGAATCTTTTATATATAAAAAAAGTTTATATATATGTATATATATATATATATATATGAATAGATGTCTGACTGTTAAAGATGGATTCCTTCACATTAAGTCCACAGTATGACAGAAGTTGTTCACATTTAATTAAATTGTTTTTCTAAAGGCCATACTTCACACAACAACAGGCTCTAAGGGGATGAGGGAAGACAAAGAGATGTCTTACCTTTTATCTTAATCCCTGCATCCCATAAAGAGATTTATTACATTACACAGCATGCACTGATCTCACTCTGAATGTAATTGCTCTAGTAATTAGGCCTACAAGATAAGGGACAGAATGGGCATACCATCTTTTATATCAAGTTTGTTTGATTATTCTGAAAATGGAAAACAAAAGCACAGAAACCTGTATTTCATCTTTCACACAAAGAAGCAGTTCAAGCAATTCAATGTGATGATTGAAGTTTGGAGGTCCAAACAAATCATCACTGCTTTCTCATTTTAAGCTGCAGCAGTTTGGCAACAAATAAACATGACATGAATCATCAAAATGATCAAAACATGAATTCTCTGCTTTTGATTTTCAGCGGATCACTATGCTGCTTATTTCCCAAGAACATCAGAGTTTACAACCATCATTCCTGACAGGAATAATTGGCGCAATGAGGTAATTTCAACGCCAAGCTGCAAATCACATTGTCCTCCATCCCCTCCTGTGTGACTGTGTGTGTGCGTGTTTGTTTGCGTGTGTGGGTGTGTTAGAGTGGCTCTCAGACTGTAGGCACTTACAAAGAACCATCATAAATATATAGCAGTGAAAATGTATTTTTATACATTATACATTGTATTCTTAAACAAATGAAGTACAGTATGATGTCTGTTGGCTAATTTAACATCCCTGATGACACCATGATAATATTCTTATACTATTATGTATGTCTGAGTGACTTTTCCCTGATCATCATCTAGTCAGTTGCAAATTATACTTGTAAATAGAAACTTCCACACAAATTTTCAAATTCAAAAAATTAAAAATTTTCTCTTCCTTTTCACTGTTTTTTTTCTTTTCCCTAATTAGTTAATGGTTCACTTCTTACCTGACCACCCCGTACATCACAAGGACGTTTCCCACCAGTCCCACCACGCAGATGACAGAGTAGAGAGCCGTGATACAAACGGCGATGATGAGATCTGTAGGGCCCCTTGTTGCAGCCCTGATGGTCTCGTTGCTACTTGAAGCCATACGCTGGAGATCATCGGAGGATGTAATATTGAAAGGAGTTACAGAGACCGAGTAGCGCTCCGTAAAATCACCAACAGCGTCGGGAGGAAGAGTGGAGAACTCCATTGCTAAAATTCGGGTGAGATTTTTTAGTGCACGAGGAGATATTTCAAGGTCTGAAGCAGGCGCACAAGAACACACGAAAGAGAACTGGACGTCAAATTAGTAATGAAGTGCCCAGAGGAGGAGGTTTGCTCTCTCTCTCTCTCTCTCTCTCTCTCTCTCTCTCTCTCTCTCTCGAGTGTGTGTGCGCGCGCGCGTCTCTCCTTCTCTCTCCCTTTGGCAAAGCGCACTAGTGCACAAAGCAAGATGTGATGAGACTATTTTCCTGACCAATTCTCACCATGCCTACAGGAATACCATTTGTCGACGTGCTTCGATTAGATCAAGCATATAATAACGCTTTATTACCCCCCCCCCCATTGGCTGTATATCCAAAACAAATGCCTCTTGTTCCACTTGCCACCCAATAGCTCATCAAAAATGTGTCAAAACCAGTCCAAAAATCTCTCTTTACAGCTCAATAAGACATTTCTTTATTGAGCAGTTCCTGATATTGCTACATCTACCCCTGAGATACTTCTGCTCCCACTCTCCATGGCCTGTGGTCTTGTGTTAGTGGAGCTCTATTAGAGGACTGGCTGTTCTCACCAGGCAGTCACGTCCATGAAATTACCTTACTAAACCACAGGAGTGATGCAATTACCTGCCAGCAGCGAGCTTGATCAAATATTTAAGATGGTTTTGATGGCTCACAGAAGCAGTCAAAAGTGAGGATTTTGAAGTGAATTTTATAAATTGTCGTTATGCTTTACAGTACATTGGCTGCCTGAGTAATTGTGTTGGTGTCAATTAAATCTGTATGTACAAGAGCGTTGATGTAGGCGTACAGACATGCAGTCACATTTATTTGAGAACTCTGGTTCTGGTCAATATTAAATCGATGCTGCTCATGTTCAGTCAGATCAGAGTATTTTCAGTCTCTGTTCTCTCTTAATGTTTCTGGAACATTTCTCACCCCTGAATCCATGAACAAATATCAAATATACAAGAATCTGGTGATTTTTCAGCATGAAATTCAACCCTGTTGAGCTGCCATGTGTCATGTAAATCTTGAATTACAGAAATGTTTGACTTTTAATCCCAAGCAGGTGTTTCTTTTCATAATTTCCATCAAAGCACTCATTTATCTGTAGCTGCCTTTTGTGAGCAGCCCATTACCGAAACATCAGAAACCATTAAGAACATGCGGCTAATCATGTGTGTCTGCAGTTTTCTCAGGAGTAATTGTTTATTTGAACACAGACAAATTAAAATCCTCCTGTAGATACAAATGTAGTGCTCATGACTGCAGCAGTCTTAATGCACTCTGCAAAGTGACCTTTACTAAATCCGCCTTTAAGCAGCCACCATCAGTGCAGTACAAAGCAGGGACAGTCAGAAGAATGGGCCAGCGTGCAGAACAAAAGCTCTGACGCCTCCTTCTTTACTGTTCCATCTAAAGATAGATCATGCGTAACTTCCTAAGACAAAGAGCAGTAATTAAAATTATCTGGCTCATTTTGGGAATTCAGCAAGCTCATTATGAATGGGAGATGGTTGTTTAAAGCTTCTGGGTAGTTTTCTGGCCATTTATAAGAGAGAAGTTACAGTTTGGTGCTCAGCAGGTAGCGTACAGTGTGTTCAAAGAGGTTTTTCTCTGAAAACAGCTGTCTGCTACGGCGGAATATCAAACTATGAGAGCAGTGAGAGTGAACCAAAACAGCCAAAGAATGAGTTGTAACTTAAAACTGCATAAAGACAAAGTGAGCTGCACAGTTGGGTGCTGATTTTCTGTAGGTTCATCTCTATGACTGACACCTCTGACATTGCACATAGTAATTTATTACATTATTATGTAAAATATTGATTATAGACACTTTAAGTCCGCCATTATTTTAGAAGAAATCGAACAAAGACAGGAAACGTGAGCGACTAATATCAACTTACAAAGTTTAGAAAGTGAAGTGTGGCAATGAAAAAGCGATAAGCTGAATGTTTTTTCCTTAGAGTCTGAGAGATGTTTACAAAACTTCAGGATTTGATAACAGCCTGTGGTGATATTTAAAGGCCTCTTAGTGAGTGTTAGATGAGGGGAGGTAGGCAGTGTGGGCGGAGAGGTCATTGGGGTTATCAAACAGACACCATCCTTCACATATGTTTTGTTAAATTCAGCCCATGATGCCTCCAGAGGGCTCAGCAGTACATTATGGTTCTGACAGTTATCTAGCCTGTATTACCTACATGCTGACATTGAAGCCCTGATAACAAACGCTGAATCTCAATAATAATAGTCCAAGCGGGACAGCTCACCCCACCAGCATGAAATGACTTACACAGCAGTTCAGAAAGTAAATTCACTAAGTTTAATCTCAGATACAAAAGGCTGAGAAGACAGTGTGTAGTACCTACTACTGCTGCTGGAGCTATGATGGTACACAGGGTTACAGTAGAGGACTATCTATCCCCAGAAAGGAGAGGACTATAAATAATATAATGTATGAGCACAAAGTATAGGTGCTCTCTGTAATGGCAGCAGACTGAAAGGTAGTTTTGAGTGTATCTGATGAGCCATCTCTGTAGACAATTTTGAAAACCTGAAATTGTGTTTTAAGATAAAGGGAAATAGGTCTAACTGTACCGTAGCTGACATGAACAAAATGCTGTTGTTGCTACTGTTGTCATGTTATGACTGTTCTTCTCCCCTCAGGGAGAATCACTCATGATTAGTCTGTACAGGCAGCATGATTACTCGCATCACTCATCAGCCCAATGGAAACCTTGGGAAGCATTACGCTGCCTCCCCGAACCCATCACATTCATGGCAGGGAATACAGAATGCAGCCAATTTAGTGTGCTGTTGGGTTTTGAATATGGATGGAGAGATGATGATGCATGTTTGTTTTCAAAATGATCACACAAGAGGAGTAGACTTGTATCAGCTGACAGTGATTGATTCAGTCTTAATAAATCATATTTAACAAACTGACACACTGTATTATATTCCATTCATTAATACTTAAGTTTCTAGTCATCTTATATTTTCATATATTTCAACAGTTATGTGTTTTATATCTGCTTTCAAGTTGCAATATATTTCACATTACAGCAATTCTCATATGAGCTGGTACACTTCACAACTCTTGAAAGGTCAGAGAAAAAAGGAACCATATTATATCTTGACATTTTATTTCTCCATGTTGCCAGTTTCTTTGTGCGCAGACAGCATTAGATGGGAGGAAAAACTACAAGAAAACACGTTTGCTCAGGCTTTGGTAAATGTTTTAAGGTACCCATTTGTTCTGCAGCTGTCAGAAGCACAGAGGAGGACTGAGCTTCTGCTGGCTGTCACATTGCATCACTATCTTACAATCACACAGCAGGCCATGTACATTATATATCAGTCTACCTTGTCCAACCTTTCGGTGTGTGAACTCATGTTCTGACTCATGCATAGGCTGGAACTATTATTAGTAACTATTAAACACTGAAATTAGAGGGATTTCTATGTTGTGCAGTCATAAGATGTCAAGGTTTCACTGCAGCAGTGACACATTGTGGATCGATAGCTGTGTGAGGGAGATCTTTCACTGTTATTGATGCTTTTCTATTGGACAATGAATTAACGAGCAAAGAGACAAAAGACAAGACCAAATCTGACAACCTGACACTACATTTAATGGTCAGTGGTCAGTTTTCTGTGCAGTTATCCCAAAGGGACAGACTATCTGTACCAGTTCTTCATGAATAAAACAGGACATCTATTGTGTGTATAATCAATATTTCAAATGCTTTTGACTGAAGGAGCAGCAATAATACACCAGAGAAAGAGAAAAGGAGTCAGTCATTACAGAGGAAAGAGTGGAGCAGGAGAAAACAGCAGGCTTACTTGTTTTCACTCAGCTCTGAGGCATTGTGCAGCCTGCAACCTGGTTAATTTTGGACTCTATGATAAAGTCAAATTTTTGTTAACCCTAATAGGGTGTCTCTTTGTGGCAAATGAAAATTGTGAGTGTGTGGGCAGTGTTAACAGAGCACAGCCATTATCTGCCATGGTGACAGGGGCTCGCAGAGAGCACAAGAACACAGACTTTCAAATATCATGCTTTTGTAGCAGTTCACTTTTTATTTTATCCATGTCAGCTAAATAAAAAGGTGATTTCCTTTCTACAAAGTGATGATAAGAGTGTATGTTTTATGTGACTTCCTGCTGTGGTATTATGCAGTCGTGGTGCGAACAGAGCGGAGGATGCTGTGATTCCATCTGATATTAAGTCCCTCTTACTAGAGAAACACACACACACACAGTAAAACAAAATATTTTAAAGCATCTCCAAGCTCAAGAAATGCAACATGTTTACATCATGTGAGAGTGTTTTTTTCAGATCATGGGTATTAAATATAAATGAACTGTATGTGTGATGCTTGAAAGGAAGAGCAGTTACATCCAGATATTTATTGAGGATAAAATTAAAATGTTTCTGCTACATTCTCTGTAATTCTGTTTTTTAGGCAGAGAAAACGACTGGATAGAGTGTAAAATTGTAAATGGGCAACCATGAAATTGAAGCTTTTATGAGATTGTTAAATACTGAATTGTCAGCACAATTGGACAATCACTTAGAGGAAATTGGTACAGTGTTATTTGTGTAGTGTGCAGCGTCCTCGCACAGGTTGAGACTTTTGTTTAAAATTGATCTGACCAATAAACTGACACTTGTGTAAATGTAAACCCCTCATAAAATGGAATCTTTAGCCTCTCTCACACATGCAGTCTATAAATATAGGATTTATTTAGAGTTGGTTGAATGGTTTATAAGAAATTAATTAGTCACACTAATAGTTTATCACATCAGACAACACTTGTGGCACCAGTGCCTCTGATTGCAAAGTTACTGATGCTTGCCAAACCCATTTAGTTTTGTTTTTTCATCATTAGTGGGGTAATAAATTATTCCTAATGTACACTGAGAGTTGTCCCTGATTGCAGTGCTAATAATTTCAAACAGAGGACCCCCCAGGCATGATAGCTGTGATTGACACTCAGTTATAGCTGCCAAGTGAAAATCTCACGGTCTCCCTCTCAAGATGTTATTTTCTTTTTTTCACAGCAGTATTTGGAAATAACAGGCAGAGGTTCAGCAGTTTCATCTGACAATTAGTTATGCAACAGTGATTTTTCTGAGTCTAGGATTAGTTTTCTGATTTCCATCTGGCAGAAGGAAGCCAGCAAACTGTAGATATGACAAGATAGAGACAGCATGCACTAATTGAGAATATGTGCTACTCTAATACACATGCAGTGTCAGTCACTGAATAAATACAGAGTTTTATAGATGATGGCAGAGGCTGGGGCTAATATGTGTTATTTATTGTTTCTGGTCAAAGAGAAATGATGTCATGTAACAATGGCTGAGCAAAGGCAACAAAACAAAGCAGAGAGGAGGCTGAGGAAGATTAAAATCTACTTTTAAATTTTCTTCAAAGGATTTTTCTAAAGGTTCTTCTTCACGTTAAAGTCTTAAGCTACAACCACACTAATGTATTTTTGTTTTAAAATGTATAACTTTAGCTACATTTATGCCTAGCCTCTACACAACTGTAGTGTTTTTGAACCCTTAAAACAGGGACTTTTGAAAACGCTGCCGTTTTAGTTTGAAAACTCTGACAACTCAGACAGACTGCATTTTATATCTTATCAGTCAAGACATGTCCTTCATCTATTATGTGGTGATGTTTCCGCCACCTTGACCGCCTCATACTCATGTTACTTTCAGTAACAGTTCCGCCTTGTCATCGGGCCAATCAAAGAAATCTCTGAAAAATCTCTTACTTTTCACCATTGCTGTTCTTCCTCCGTAGTATTTTCTGCAACTAAGCAACCAACTGCAGAGTAGACAATCAGCCTACACAGGACATGTGATATGCGTTTTCAAGAGTGTTAGTATGGAAGGAGACTATTTCTGAAACTGTGCTAAAACATTTGTGTGGATAGAAATTATTTTATTTTCATTTGTTAGTGTGGAGATAGTCTTAAGCCCCTTTCACACATGCCCTGCAGCCCTAAAGTTATCCAGACATTACTCAGAGGAGCTGTATATGTGAAAGCAAATGTCCGAAAAAGTTGGACGTTAAATGGACTTTGAGATCAGCAAGGCAGCAAGGGTCGCCATTCAGCAGCCCCAGTGCCCCCATTCATACCTCTCCTCCCCTCTCCCCCAGCCCCCTACCCCAAATGACAAAAGCTTGTTTCTCCCCACTGTTTCCCCCCAGATCCCCAGCATGTCTCTGAATCCTGGAGACAGCCCAAGACCTATCCCCTCACCCCTGATCATTACAGCCAGCAAGGTGAGGAAGCAGCTCTCCAAGATCATCAGGAACAAGGACAGAGGACCAGACAATGCCAAAGCCCAGGGTGCTCAAGGCAGCAGCATTCCAGCACCTCTTCAGCCCCCTCTCTGGAAGACTTCCTGTATTGCAATGGTGCCCAAGAAGGGACGCCCCCTGGTGAATGACTCTATGGATGCACTTAAGTTTGCATACCAGGCAACACTGGCGTGGATGATGCCATCATCTACATACACCTGGAGAGCACTGTGAGACTCATGTCCTTGGACTTCTCCAGTACCTTCAACACCATTCAACCACACCAGCTAGCTGAGAAGCTCACCAGCACCCCTTAAGGAACTGTGCTGTCACCTTTCCTGTTCACCATCTACACCTCTGCCTTCTGCTTCAACTCGAGTATGTGCCACCTCCAGAACTTCTCACATGTCTCCGCCATTGTCAGCTGCATCATGTATGGCAACCAGGAGGAGTACAGAGCCCTGGTGGAGAGCTTCATAGGGTGGTGTGACAACAATCACCTCCAGTTTAACATCGGAAAGACCAAGGAGCTGGTGGTGGACTACCGGCAGAGCCACAAGAGGCCCCAAACTCCCATCACCAATTGAGGGGAGAAGGTGGACGTGTTGGACACCCACAAGTTCCTGTACTGGACTGACAACACCGAGGCCCTTTACAGGGAGAGACAGAGCAAGCAGTCCTTCATGAGAAGGATCAGGTCCCTCAATGTGTACAATAGGCTGCTACAGATGTTTTACCAGTCTGTAGCAGCCAGTATCGTCTTCTTTGCCATGTTATGTTAGGGAGAGGGGCAGAATCAACACAAGGGATGCCAATAGACTGAATAAGCTGCTGAGGAAGGCCAGCTCCAGAGTTGCTGAACTGGACAATGTGGAGGAGGTTGTGGAGGGGAGGATGAGGAGGAAGTTGGACACTGGAAAACCCCTTCTCTCCTCTATGATGAGCTAGCCAAAATGAGGAGCGCATTCAGCCTCAGACTGATCATTCTTTGTTACAGCACAAAGTGCCTTGGCCAGACCTTTGTGCCAGTAGCCATCAAGCTCTACAGCCAAGGCTTGACCCCCATATGAGAACTGCACTGTCTATTACTTAATTTTGACTTTTAACTATCCTGTATAGACTTTGGCCCACTTGCACATGTACTCATATATTCATTCATTCATGTATTCATATTCATATATGTACATTTACATCTATTGATAGACTGAGATTGATAGACTGACACTATTTATTGACAGATGTACATATTTATATTTATTGAGAGACTGTATATATGTTCACTCATTTACTCATTCAGAGATCCAGAGCAGATATCACGAAACACGTCATGCAGAGCTTGTGATGGAAAAACAAGTTGAAATCACTAACATGTCAGTCAGCAGCAAACTAAACTCAACATTAGCAACTATTAGCTCTGGACAGCCACTTACTATGGGGAAATGCACTCATAGTTTTTATTTGACCAAGCTATTTGACAATACTTTCAAACACGGACACCTTTGCAACCTATCTGAGGGTCGACTTTTAGTACACTTCCAAGTTTGAGACTGCCTTGTAAAATATCCCATATTGTTTATGTTTTTTTGTTAATTATTTAGAGATGAGCAGCAATGCACACAGACACACATAGTTCAGTGTCACGTCAGGACAAGCATGTGGAGCACAAATACCCACCATGCTCAAGTGAGGAAAACCAGCTATTTGACGTGTTTTTTCCCCCGAAAACAAATCATTTAAAATATTTGTACAAACAAACATATTCACACAAACACACAATTTGCGCATTGCCGAATACCGTGTTTGGATTTGGCTCCACCCCTACGAGCCTCCACACACAGTTTCATCTCACTGACACGGCAACTGTCCTTATTATCGTTACGGTCACTGTGCAATCTTCTTCAGGGTCACTGGATATTTGCACTAATTCATAGTGAAGGTGCAATATGGGGGTGGCTGTCAGAAAGGTGTGAAATGAGGTGGAAGAGAGTACGACATACCAGAGAGCAGCAGCGTTGGCTCTCAAACACACACACACTCGCAAAAATGCCCAAACACGGCTATAAGCTAAACAGTTTAAAAAATGCTACATGCATGAGAAAACAAAGGGGGGAAAGGGTTTATGTAACACTGCAGAGAGGCACAGATCACATCTAATTATACACATGCTGTTGGAGTGGCAAATGATCATCAGCTTTCCCTGTGACTTGCTAGAAAGAAACCTGCTAAAAGAGTGAAAATGGACTTGACTTCCTTTGAATTTGAATCCCCTGATGCCAGTGCACCAGCACTACCTTTGAATCCCCCTCTACTTTCAAAGTGGACAGGAAGGTGAGGTGAGGTCAAGGTCTACAAGTACTGAGGTTATGGAGTATCCACAGCCAACAGAGTGAAATAGAGAGATAAATCAAGGCAGCAAAGGAAACAATTCAAACAAATGTTCCAACTCACAAACAAGAGAGATAGACCGGAAGCATTACAGGATGACAAAAGCCTGAGAGAATAAAAAAAAAGTAAGTAGGGATGAGGAGTTTGAGAGCAGATGTTCAAAAAAGATTGAGAGAGAAAAGTGCATTTACACAGTTTGGAAAAGAGAGTACGAGTTAGAGGATCTCAATGATCAGTGTGACAAAAAAGAAAAAAATCTAATTTGGTAAAATAGGGTTGTCAAGGAAACAGCAGCCTAATCTCCATATGAATTCCTACTGGAAGAGCAGAAGTCCATTTCTATGCCCTACACCGTCTTCCAGGATGTCCGCGGCCCTCACTGACCTGGAGGAAGAATGCCGAACTGAGATGTTTACATCAGCCAACAAGGACACAGAGTATTGAAGATGAAGGAATAGAAGTGGCAATTTATCTGAAACCAACCTGTGGGTTTTCAACAAAATGATGGACTGAAATTAAAAGATGTCTGTAGCCTAGAAGGACACTTTCTTTTTAAAACAGTAATAAAGTGAAAACAGGGTGCAAGGCCAATTCTGGTTGCCTCTGTTAGAGGTTATGTGTTGGTGGATAGATGATGATTTGTGTTGGGGAAATGAATGGGACACTTTTTCCTCTCTGTCAGAAATTGCTTGAGGCAGCCATTTATCTCTTAATTGGAGTTACAAAAAAGGTTCAAACCTATTTAATCCCCTCAGATAAAATGCCAAATATGATGCAAATATTTAGACTACGAACCACAACACACACTGTAATTATACCCAATTTACAGTATGAATTACCAGTACTGGTTATAGTGTAACTTGTGAAACAGTATATTGAATGGCAACTTAATTATTTTGTGTCTCCTCGAACCAGCCATTTATCTGACATCATGCTCTCTGATGCTACACAATTAAACAGCTTTAAAGAGTATTTTTCACATTCCCTGAAATGTATATAATTACCTTGTCTCTGTGAATTTTGTCCTTTGTCAGTGTTTTTATGTCATTAGCTATATTTTTAGCAGGTCACCAACTGCTGCTCCTTCACCACCTGAAAATGATCAGTTTTGGTTGTCGTTGCAAGTGAACCATTGCTCTTGTCAGTAGCTGAAAGAATAAAGTTAGAGCTGATGTTAAACTGTTCTGGATACAGGCATGCCGCCATTTACTAATGCTTTCTGTATCAGTTATTAACCATTAATAGGAACAACTTTTGGGTAATGACATCATTAATAAAGGGTTTCACTCACAGGTTTCTAAATTTCTAATTAGCCATTAGCAAAATTGCACTAGTAATTTGCATTCATATGTTTTGATAAATGATAACTAGATTTCTGAAGTCTGCAGCTGTAAATGTTTATATTTATCACACATTTTGCAGCTCTTCTCCAGAATGTAAGTGGTCAAATAGTCAGGATGTGTCCTCCTGATATATGAAGGACCTAGCTAAAGTGAGGATGAACAACAGCCAAAGATTTTTTTACAACCTGGCATTCTGAGCATTGTTCTTATTAATTGCTTATTACTCATCTATCAAGTAAATAAATAAATAATAATAATAATAATAAATTATTTGAATGTCAAGTCCATAACTATGCTTGTTCATTTTATTTCCGAGAGTTAGATGAATAAATTGATACTACTCTCATGTTTGTATGGTAAATGTAAAGCTTAAAGAATAAAGACAGGAAACAACCACTGGTCTGGTTCTGTCTCATTAATTAACACATTAAAAACTGTTTTTTAATCCTTACAAAACCAAAGTGTAAAAAGTGCAGTGACTTCCTGAAGTTTCTGCTTGTTGCCAGGCAACTTCACGCGATGATGGGGCTGGTAAGTGGATTTCATTAACTTTGGACAGAGCCAGGCTAGTTGTTTTCTCCTCAGAGCTAACCAGCTGCTGGCTACAACTTCATGTGGAACAGACAAACATTAGAGTGGCATCAATCTTCTCATCTAATGCTCCGAAAGAAAGTGAATCATGCCTTTAAAGCTACAGCTTTATGCCAAACAACTGCTTAAATGGAACAAATAGAACAAAAGCAGCCAATGGACAAGAAGGTTATTTTAATGTTGGTGTCTCTGGGGAAATGGCGAGACTAACATGAATCAATTTTTCTGAAATCACTATATTGATTATAATGTGGTTATACTGATGGTAACATGTCATTAAAAGATGGTGGAGAGCAACTGTGGCATTGATAATGATAGCAGCAGCCCCTCCACACACGTTAACACAATTCCCAGGTGTAAAAAAGGAGGAAGACAGATCTGAAATGGAGCCACCGTTCGCTCTTGTGATCGACTGAAACCAGTTAATGAGCTGAAGTCAGGCGGTGACCTTAAGCAGTCAGAAGGGTGTGTGAGTGTGACAGATGTTAAGAAAGCAGACGAGTAGGAAAAGACACAAACTAAAGGAGAGGGAGATAGGGAGGGTGGAGTTTGAAGACCACTTATTACAAATACAATATACTTAGTGATTTCTTATTGAGCGTGAATGCTACCCAGCCCTGCACTATTCATGCAGAAGGCTTCAGTTCCTCCCTGTTTATGACTGTGGATGGATGATAGTGTTTAAGTATGCTTCTGAAAGCCAGTGACATTTGAGGCTGTCTAAAGACCATGGCACCATTCAAGCTTAACAATGTCTCCCTATTAAGACTGACCAGGCCATAACTTGAAGATCTATTTACTCAGTGCTCATCCACTAACAGGTAGTGTATGACAGGTGCTGGCAGCAGTCCCATTCTGTCTCTATCTTGAATGCTCAGCACCAACACAGCATTAGTCCACTTCAATAATTCAACCACTTTAAGATCACTTTGAACTGTGAAGAACAGGTCTGGTTCATGAGTCGTCTGCCTCTCATTTAGAGAGCCTGTAGGATTATGACCAAGGGGTCTTCAAGCTCTGCAAAGCGAGAGAGGGGGGATTAGATTTAATGAATGTCTGATGCGAAAAGCAATTCCCGGGACTAGAGTGACATATAGCTGTGTTAAACTCTGGGGAGAAGAGGGGATTAAATGATTGAGTCTGTGCAAATCTAGGATTGACAGAACCTCCCAGGGCGGTAAACATAAGATAAGATAAGATGAGATGAAACTTTGAAGATGAGTGTGGAGAAACTGGGTTGTTGCAGCATCAAATTGACATGATAGAGAAAAGAAACAGAAAATATATATTTTATCTCAACAATGTTAGCAGCAAAACATGTAGAAGGAGATAAATAATTGCAGTATTAAAGGACTTCAGCATTAAAGGATAGGTTCGCAGTTTTTCAAGTCTGTCTTAAAACAAAATTCAGGTACCCAAATTAACATTGAAACATGTTATGCTTGCTGTAATCATTCCTTCTGTTCATTCTGAACATTAGAAGATCCCTTCATAATGTGCTTACCATGTCGATTTGTGCAAAAATGTATTTAAAAGTTTATCTAAAGATAACACAAGGCGAATCAGTCTTTCCAGTAAAAAAAGGATGGTGGATGGTGTTCAGCTGCAGTGAACAGATCATAACAAAAATGGGGGATTTGGCACTAGAAAGGCTGCAACTTTGAACGATATCAGCTTGATTAGATGGCTGAAGCCTCATATTAGCTTCAAATAAACTTTTAAAAATGGTGTATTTTGTCCTCCCTCACTTACATTGAAAGTGCATTAAGAAGGGATATTCAAATGTCCAAAGTGAACAGGAGGAATGATTACATCAACTAAAACATGTCAGTGTTCATTTGGGTAGCTGACTGTTGTTTTATGACAGACTTGATAAATAAAAATTAGTAGAAATTATTAGTACTAAAAATAAGTATTTCTATGAAACAATTAATTTAAAAAGATAAGGAGATCATGAAAAATAAACCCTGTACAAGGAGCATAAAATAAGGAAATATTGACAATATAGAGAAGGCTATAGGTGAAACATGTACATTATATTAAATCACATATAAAAAGGCAGGCAAGGCAGTGAAAGAAATTGTTGAATGAAGGCAAGATTAACTTTGGAGGCAAAGTGTTGAATGCGGGAAGGCCAGCTGCAAACCAAAGCTCTCATTAGATACTTGTTGAGAGACAGAGATAGCCGGAGATCTCACTGCAGTGAGATTAGTCAGCCAAGACAACAGAAGTGAGGATGAACAGTAGCTGTAGCTGCCTGCTATCACCCTGGCTCCAGTTTCCCTTAAACTGTAGTCAAAGCAATAAGAGGACAGCAAGGAACAGTGTTTTCCCAGGAGCCATCGGGCTCTAATCGACCTCCAAACGGATCACAGCTTTACTGGCTCAATACAGGCGTCATCTGATCGTAGGGATAGAGCTGTAAACAAGGTTGTTTCACCAAGAGGAGCGGTGGCATCAAGTTTACTGTAATAGTCCTTGTATCATAAGAAACCATATTACATTGAGAGTTCGACCTCCTCTAGTGAAATGTGGATGAGACAAGGACTTCCGAAGGTTTCTGATCCTTCTAACGAGTGAAGGCAGATAAAGAAAAGTAGGATTGTGGATTGATGTTCTGAGTTTCTGAAGAAATCAGATATTATTATTATGCCAACCACATACACCTCCAGGCATATTTTATTGACGCTGTTGTGGACGTCTTATTTGTACTACTGACAGCATATCCCATGGCCCTTAAGTCCACTATGATGGCAGTATTACTAATTCAAAATCTGTTGCAGTTGATTTTCTCCAAGAACAAGATAAAAGGAGTAAGACACAAAAGGAAGGAAGAACTCTTCCTTCCTTTTCATACAGATCATAGCAAGATGTATGAAGATATTCTAACTGTTGAATCAGAAATACATCCAATTTTTATTGACCTTGTATTTCACGTCGTGCTTCAGTTAAGACAGCAGCTCTGGACGCTACTGTCACAGTTTTCACCCTCTCATGACTCTACAAGGTTCATTGAATAATTTCCGACAGACGGGGAGCAAGGAGCAGCATTTCCATGAGAATGGCATCGGCTTCATTACACATGATAATGGTGATGATAAGGACTATCTGAAATGGACTTGACATTTTGGGCATCATTCACAAGCATTTGCATATTCATATGAAGGTTATTTTTATTTGTTCATCTGATTTAAGTTTTGAATCAAACGTGGAAAAGATTACTTAAGTTCATCTCTCATCTGATACTTTTAAATTGTTCACCTTAAACATTCATTTAAAAGGTTCAAATTAAAAAAAAAAAAACTAATGATAATCACTGTTTAAAATATTATTATGTTCACATTGTCACTATGGACAAATTCAGCTGTAGATTCTCAGTCTCATTGGTTTACCCAGCTATACGTTACTTACTTAATTAACCCACATTTCTGCTTATTGCATGCTGTAAGACACATCAGTTTTTATTGATTTCTCAATGATGCTCATGTTTTGTCTGTCTCGCTGTCTCCTTTTCTGGAAGTCTGCTGAATGCTTTAATTCTTTATATGCTCACTTTAGACAGTGGCTGATTGTCACTGTGTGTTAAATCTTTGCTTGTCAGATATCACTGTATTACCCACTTTAAAGGGTCAGTTCACCCCAAAATCAAAAATACATATTTTTCCTCTTATCTGTGATGCTATTCATCCATCTAGATCATTTTGGTGTGAGTTGCCAAGTTTTGGAGATATCAGCCATAGAGATGTCTGTCTTCCTTCAAATGCAATGGAACTCAGTGGCACTCATCTTGTGGTGCTCATAGAGCCAAAAAACTCTTCCCAGAAATCATGACCTACTTACTTAAGATAGTCAGCAGATCTTGTTGTGAGCTTTCTACATACATACAAGAGTTTTTCAAATGAATTTTTTTGGTGCTTTTTTTTCACTCAGCAACTCACACCAACATGATATAGATGGATACATAGCACTACAGATAAGGGGGAAAATATGTAATTTTGATTTGATATGTGACCTGTCCCTTTAAGACCTGCATTTTGCACATTTCTGTCTGGTACCACTATAGACACCTTCCCTGGAGGCTCAGGTCTTTTTGATGAGGTGGAAATGAGTTTTTCTCACATTCTACCTGCACAAAGAAAGCAGACAGATAGAAAATGTGTTTTCCAAGCTTAAAAGACAACTCATCCCAACTTCTTGGGATTTACTGTCTTAATGGGTTCAGTGATGAAAACAAACAGCGGAAAGTTAATGCAAGATATCTGCTACTTCATATTATCACATTAATAATTAATTTGAGTCGTTTTAATACTCTGTCATGTAAGGCAGCTCTGAAATGAATGTCAGCTAAGGTGAAGTCCATAAACAACCTCACAGAATCCAAATGGAGTCCTGCAGCTTGTCCTTGAATGCTCTCTAGCAGACCACTGTGCCCCAGGCTGGTCCAGGTCATTTCACCCAACAGTATGCAACCATGAATATTATATCCAGTGTTATTTGAATGCCACTCCCCTGCTTGCCTGTCCTGACAAACATAACTCCTTCCAAACATCTGGCAAATTCCAGGAACACAAAACTTTTTTTTTGAAATGTCAAAGACTCTCCACACCTGCCGGTCAGACATCTTCAGATCAACAACTGTTCACTTCCAGCATGAATAGAAGACTGTGAGTGTGAGGAGATACTGAACAAACACCCCATTGAAAAACCCTTGACACATGTGTCCTGGAAAGACATTGGTCAGTCCTCAACAGATTTATGAACAGCTACAGCTCAGGCTGACGTTCACCCTCTACAGTACTCAGGCTTTGGGATTATTTACCCTCCATACAGCAGATCAGAAGGAAATTGTTTGGCACAGGTGTATATAGGAGCGTATTCATCCATAGTCTCTCAACATCAGCTCTCCACATCAAATGCATTTCATCCCACCACTCATGAGCAAAAGCAGCAAAACAGCAAAACACTTATCTGAGAGCAAAAGGCCGGAGACTGATGAGACAGTCGGCTCCACTGGAGTTCAGAGTTATAGATCATCCATTCCCTCTCTTCCTCTGTGCATTTTCCTCAGTGCAATTTAGTAAGTCTCAACCGCAGGAGTAAGGGTGAACATTTAACATTTCACGCCCACTCACAGTCATGAAAGAGGGCTCTAAACACGAAGCATCAAAATGATTGAAATCCTCTACTTCTACTGTGATAATAAAATATTGATTGAAAGCTTGAGCAAATACAAGTGTGGATTTTGTCTGCAGTTAAAAAAAAAAAGCAATATTCGAGGTGAAGAATGCAAGTGACGCAATGCCATTTTTCGTAGCACTGGCCTGCTATTTAAAAGGGTCATCATATCTGAAAGAAGATTACCTGAGAGCATCACAGGGCTTTCAGAGGATCAGAGGTCCAAAGACAGGTTGCCAGAGTGCATGGATGGCACAATTTCAAAGGGCAAAGACAGTTTGGATGCTTCGGAGGCAGCAGATGTTTCATAGGGAGATAAAGTTTCTGTGCAGAAGGTTGGTGTGACATCACTGCTTTTAAGATACATTAAGGAGGCAGGGATCAAGTCACAAGACTAAAGCAAGGCCTCTGCCATCATGAACACTTGACATACTCAGTGGTTTCTTCAAACTGGAAGAAAAACTAAGTCATGATTTCTTTTCAAAAAAGTACTTTGCTCCACGTTGTTGCTTTGTGTCAGTGTTCAAAAAACTTTGCACTTTTGTTCCCCAGTTAACATTAACCTTTGACATCCACAACCACACAAACACAAACATTGCTTAAAGATGACACAGGGAGAACCTGCAATACACTTTAACACAAAACATTTGGCCGGTCCCATTTAGGGACATTTGACATTTACAGAATAAAAATGCCCCTATAGGTTCATTTGAACTCCTGGTTAAAGTCCCTAGAACATGCTGAGCTGTGAGAATAGAGATGTTAAACAGCATTCAGTGCTGTTTGCATGACAACATTGGGCCTTATTTATCAGATTTAAAACAGGTTTGAAGATTTGTCTTATTTTATCTGTAAGTAAGTTTCTTCACAAGAGTGTAGTGTGTAATTTACAGTGTGTCCAATTATTTAGTACATTTGTAGTCTCAGGTTAGAGTGTTTGGTGCATTTAATCCCTTGAGTGATGATGTTATACATAGGTGACACATAGTGCGCCTACCAAGTCTTGTTTATTTCCATTTATAGATAGGCTGCATGCAGCTACAACAGGAGTGCTGAGAGGTTACAGACTCATCATAACACCATAGAGAAACACAAGCGAGCACACAAGTTGATGACAACAAGCTTTCAGGAATACGAACAGTGTGAGCCATGTAAGCCAGATGATCATAACTGGTAGGAATATATTCACAAAATCAAAGAGACTCTTCTTTTCACATTTAAGCTTTTCAAGACAATTGTTTTATGCAGTGTTTAACCTGCCATTAACACATGCCCAACATTGAAATATTCCAGCAGAGCCTGCTTTTCTTCTGACAGAGATGTAATTATGCCAAAATGCTTGGCTGTTATGTGAAATAAATTCATCCTGACTGACAGTCAGTTTAACTCCTGAGGTCTGGTTGCTTTCAAGCTAATGGAGTTATCTGATTGGACGATGCCTGCACATGGGAGACAGTGATGGATTGGCACACATGTTCTCTAGAGAGCCTGTAACAGTTTTTCATCGCAGCATGTCTTTAAATTTTCTTGACATGTCACACCACACATGTATAGATTCATATTAAAGGTCACATCAGAGAAAAAAAACATTCACTCACAGAAGTCTCATTTCTCAGTCCTGTGACAGTGCACACACATTATAGTAACAATGTCCACTATAATGAAAGCCAACAAAACCTTGGAGCTACATGAATCTTTCTGACATATTCTTAACAAAAAATAAAATTATAGGCTTCACAAAGAGAGTATGGATTGCAGGACTATTGTTATTGTGTCCACAGCCATTTATATCGACCTCTAGCAGTGAATTTTAAGACTTCAGAAATAGTTTTTGGATCCTCAATACCCAATTTTCATCTTAACATTTGCAGACAATTATTTGAAGATGGCATTAACTATTTAACAAAGAAAAGAAGACAGATAATCTGCATACATGTATTTTTTATCAATTTGGAGTTTTGGAGATGTTTCACAGATACAACTTAGTTTTTCTCTAATAGATTGTAGGTTAAAGGTTAAAGTATCATCACATTGATCGCATCCAAACTACAAGGTTCAACATCAGTATAAAAGACACATGTTTTCTATCTTTTCTATTATTGCTTTTGAGAAAGCTAATAATAAGGCTAGAAAAGCTGATAATAATGAAGCATGCAAAAAAAAGCTCTGTACCTTTATTAAACGACAAGTTGAAACAACATAATGAATGATTTTGTGCATATTTGATTTGGCGATTTTTGAGAGCATTATTCATTTGGAATAGAGTTTGCAGAGTACAATTGTTTCAACAGCTTTCATTTTCTCACATCATTATTCACCAACTGTCGAGGACACAGAGGTCACAGAACAGAGCAGCTGCCACAAAGTGCAAATATGTTGCATCTGTTAAGAAATGATTACAGAGCAAAGATTTGGTCTTCACACATGTTATCCATCTTCCTTGCTTGTGTGAGAATTTCTTTTGGCAATATGGTTTTATTTCTTTGAAACTCATATTTGATTTACTGTGTGTGTATCTATTGAGTTCAAGTCGAGTGTCAGGTGATTTTTTTCCTGCTTGCATTCAGATTTCAGGATGAAGGAAGGATGATAATGAGGACACCAACGCGTGTCGCGTGTACAATTACACAGCCAGTGTTGTTGTTCACTAAGCTCTGCCTGCACATCAGCAGAAGACTTTTAATGGTGGAAATGATGCAGAAGAAGGAAATGAATGTGGTTTCAACACACAGGACACCAGATGGTGGATACTCAGCGAGAGGGCAGCAAGGAAGATTACTGTTACTGTTTCTTTTCTTCTGACATACAGACCATATTTCTTACATGGTGACCATATTTTATATGTAATTTTAAATAGAAAAAAATGATTGAGGGAGTATCATTTGCACATTTCTCAAGGCACAATGCTTGAGTAAACATGTAAATATAAGATTCAGTAGTGTTCAGGAAAGAGGTTTGTATTGTTGAATGCTGCTGAACGGTTTTAATACTGTCACATTTAGTGTTCAGCAGCACTTCCCTCTGGCTTCACCAGCCTGTTGGACCGGCACTAACAAGAAGCATCTAATTTGTGGTTGGTAACCTGAGGAGAAAAATATTTAATTGTGGGAACTGATGCTGCCTGTGTTTGGCAGCACGATGCATTGTTGCCATCTACTGTGTGTTTACAGTGGTGCAACATATACATTTTTTCTTTTGATGTATATTTATCTGTGCAAAATGATCAATACAACAGAATTAAATATAGTAATTAACATACCAGTTGTATGTGGCATCTTGCAGTTCTTTCAGTTTATTCTCGGTCTGTGCTCATTGGAATCATTTTGTAAAAGTAGAAACTGATAAGAATGCAAATAATCAAATAACCTCCACTAATTGTGCCCAAATACATTGAAAAAAACAATATTGAAAAAATAATACTAAAAAGAAAACTATACTTAGATGCAAACAGTAATATATTCTGACTGACTGTCAAAATTGTTTAAAAACATGACGGGTTAAAAAGCCATCATATTGATAATGTATGCAGTTTATTTGAATTTGATATATACAAAGTGAACGGCTGTAATATGACACAGCATATGAACTGGATTATGATAGTCTTTCCATCATGACAGCACTGTGATTATTACTGATGTGTTCCAACAGGGTTGATTTCATGACTCAGTCGTCAAACTGACATTAATGCTCAGGCTTCAATTCCATATAAAGCAAACCTTGATTATTAGCACATGCTTAAAAATCTCAGAAATTCAAGTAAAAAGTGTAAGAATATAACTATTTCTAAAAAAAATCACTAGCTGCAATTGTTTATGAACTCCCTTCCCTCCCATTATAGAAAATATGCGGTTCAAAATGCTCAAAATAATGGCGGTTTCACCTGGAAGGCATCAGCAGAACTGAAATTTAGAAAAAAAAAATTACAAAAGCATCAGACATCAAGATAAAACTTAGAACAAAGGCATCATATTGAGCTCGAGGTGAATGAGGATGAGACTTACCTTCCAGCGGTTACCACACTCATTACACAGGACAAATGTGGTCATTGGCTCATCAGCACTGCGTGTCTGCACCTACAACACACACACACACACACACACACACACACATACACACACACATACACACACAGGGAGCTTTGTAAGCTATGAGCAAAACATTACAATTATATCAAATTACTTAATTAAAGAGTATTTACTAAACTCTAAATAGAATCAGTGTTTATAAACTGAGCCAGTCTTTGCATCATACAGCTCTAAAAATATATTTCTTATCAAAAATCTAAACAAAATAAATACATTTCTTGTTTAACTTTTGCACTTCTGACCTCTGGCTTCTTACAGATGAATTACTCTCGAAATCCAGAATAAAAAACAACTTATTTTATTCACATCACCTTCTAATCTGACTGAAAATACCACCTACTCCTCTTTTTTTGTTTTTCCTCTGCTTCCCTGCACTTTGTCACTGAATGTGTGTACATACCTGGTTGTAGGTGCAGTTCTTCTTCTTGCACTTGCCGCACTGCAGCAGGTCGGTGGTGGTGCCACCAGTTTTGGCCATCTGGTGCTCCCTGATGGCCTCCTGGGTGAGAACGTTCCTCAGCTGTTTCAGCTCATCACTGGCCATTTCCTATATATAAGATATAAGAAAAAAGGAGCAGAAGGGATGGAGTCAAGTAAGAAAGGATGAAAGCAGAACTAAAATGCCAGGAAGGCAGAGTAAGACGAGCTAGAAGAGGGAAAGTGTGGAGGCAAGATACTTGAGTTGTAGTTCTCTCTATAGCAACATGAAAGGTGTTTCAACACACTATACCTCAGCAGACATGGTGGCGATGCGGGTTAACTCAATGCTCCCTGCGAGGACATTTCTGCGAAGCCCAGGGTTCTTTGGGTCCTTTAAGTTGCTGATGCGGCTGCGCACTCTGTTCTTATATTTCATATCAGTGGCCTTAATCTCCTGGTAGATAAGTGCAACCACAAAGTCAAGGAAGAATTCATTCCACTGTGGCGTATATCTGATGATAGTAATAATGTCAAATGGGATGCTTTCCATTTGTCAAACCAACGATAACTACAAATATTTAACTACACTGAAGGATATGATCTTCTATCTCTGCCGCCATGCTGTCACAGTTAGTTCCAAAGTCTTTATAGTCATCTGTGAAGAAAAAGAAACATTCATGTTAATCTGCACACTGCAGTCATATTTATGTGTTCTTTATTGAGTGTATTTAAGTGAGCATATTGAGACGTTAGCTGCTGTGATGGAGTATAATCTAAGCCTCACTGTCTGTGCGCAGGGCAGCTGCTATCATCTCGATGCATTTGTCTCTGATGGAGTTTCCAGTTGCCAGGTGAGGTGACAGTGGACCACCAGGAGAACTGAAGCCAGGTGACATGGGGCTGGTCGGGGTGGTGGGAGTTTTAGCGACATCAGTTTTGCCCTTTCTGTAGAAAAGAACATACCAGAGCACCATATCTACATTTTCTGGAGTAGCATTGAATTCATTCTTTATTGAAAACATTTTTACAATGATATTAAATCTTAATGAATAAAACTATAAAAAGGACATGTTAGCAAAGAATTGTCTGTTTACACATTAAGCAGAGACTGAGTAACATAAATATTCATTTGTACTTCTACTTCATTTGTAAGTCAAATTTTTTGCTCCCCTTTTAGCTCTGTTTTATTCTCCATCAACTCCTGAATAAAATATCTGGCTCTCAAGCAGCTAAATGCTCCACTATGTTCAACAGGTGGTCACTAACTTTGTCCATCTGTTGTTTATTCTGGGCAGATAGTGTACAGTGAGTTTATCAGAGCATTTTCTCTTAAAACAGCTGCCTGCTGCTAGAGACAAGGTTGATAAGAGCGGGGAGATTGTGAGCTTGTGGAGTTGAGGGCCATGAAGCCACAAGACTGAACTGAAAGGCAATAATCTGTTGAACTGAGAGTAACTGCAGTCTGGTAATAATTTACTATCATAATATTGATTAGAGCAGGAATGTTGCTCTGAACTGGGTGCTGCCAAACAGCACTGTGTAATATTCCCACTGAGACCATGTTCGAATATGAGAGTATTTACAAAATTAATTTTGTCATTGCAACACACTGTAAGGGTTTGAAGCTTTTTCAAACACTGGAAACTAAAATTCACTTGTTCTCAACTCAAAACAATCAGCATCAATCTTATATTTAAGAAAATGACTTTGCTAAAAAGTAGGTGATGTTTTTATACAAAAATACCTTTCATTGGTGTCAGTTGAGGGCTTCCTCTGTGGAGGTGCAGGCTGAGAGGACTTAGAGCCATGAGACTCTCTCCTAAAACACAAAGTCAACATTATTATCTTAAGTTATCCATTAAAAAAACTGTGAAAACTGTAGTTACGTGAAAAAAGTTGCTCAGTTACCTTTCACCTGTTAGCTTCTTTGCTGGAGGTGAGCTGCTTTTCTTTGAATCTGTGGATTCCCGCCTAAATATTAAGACATTTTCAGTAAATAAGTCTGTGTTGCCAAAGTTTGTTAGAAATTAATTTACAATTATGAATATGATATAAAGCAGTTCATACCAGTCCTACCTGTCAGGTTTGGAGTCAGTTGAATGTCGTTTCACAGGTTGACCAGTCTTCGCGTCACAAGAGTCCTTCCTACAACAAGAGAGAAACAGAGGTGTAACACTGACACAAAGCTGAGAGTCGACAGCCATGTTAGCAGCTCTGTGAGTCTGAAGACCACCAAAATAATCAGGATCAAGGAGAGATTATAATTGAAGATCTGTACCAAATTGTGGTCAAGATATTTCACTGAACAGACCAACAGACCAACAGTGCAATCCCCAGAGCCACGCTGCTAGCATGGCTGAAAACAAAAAGTGTAGGGTTCTGTCATATGAAGCAGTGCTGATTAAAATATATTGTAGAATGGAATCATTTATTTTCCTGCTCCTGCAAACCTGTGTTTTTCTTTTTTGCCATCCAAACTGGGCTTTTTGGGAGGTGGTGGCTTAGAGTCAGATGAATCTTTCCTGACAAAAGGAAAAATTTGTATGATTCTGAAACAAATCCAGCAAAGGACAGTGAAAGTAAAATAAGGCACGCTTCCTCAGGCACTAAAAACCAACAAAGACCTGTTCCAAAGAAGATTCACACTTATGACTCTCCAACCTTTCTTTCTTGGCTTCCACTGAGTGTTTTTTAGACACTTTGCTATCCGATGAGTCTTTCCTGCAAGAAGAAAACAGTCTTGGTACCAACGCAAGCTTTGTTCTTTTTACAGCCAGTTGAGCTAAAGATGTGACTATCCACAGGCTCTAAATAATATGTCACAAAAACCAGAAACACCAAAAAGCTTCTCCTTCAGTGCAAAAATATGTCAAAAGTATTCAAATTGACCTTTGAAGCCAAGTGAAAATAACGTTTTTCTAGAAGCACGACATATTAAATAACTGTGCTACTAATTTCCGTCTCTCTAACATGCATCACATGTTTGCAACAGAAAAGTCACTTTTCAAGGACGAACAAAAGACAAAATAATTCCCAGATCCCGGACCTGTCTTTCTTCACGTGATCTGACGTCTTCTTCTGTGAAGGAGGTTTAGAGTCTGATGACTCTTTCCTGTTGTGGAAAACAACAGAAGGATTCAAAGCAGAGAAGAAATGTCCAAATGAAATTTTTTCCAAAATATTCCTCCCAAACAGTGACTACATGCAATTTGTAATGAGAAACTCCTCTGATCCAGACCTCTCCTTTTTCCCATCCAGTGATGTCCGCTTTGGTGCAGGAGGGGGATGAAGATGAAGAGGGAGTGGAGGAAGAGGAGCATTGGGGTCTGGAGGCTCTTTTCTAAATTCAAAGACACCTTTTTGAGATGAATGACTGAATGATGAGAGTGAATATTATCAGCAAATACTATGATGCAGCATGCAGACCCTGACCTTGGTGGTGGAGGATGAAGATGAAGAGGAAGGGGCGCAATTGGAGCATTTGGGTCCAGTGGAACTTTCCTGATATGAAAATCAACATTTATTTGAGTCTAAACTCACTCTGCCATCATTCACAAACATCCGTGCACGTAACCAAAAGCATGCCTGACCTCTCTTTCTTTACTTCCAGCGAAGGTTGCCTTGCTGGGGGAGAGGCAGACCGAGGAGCGTGAGGACGAGGATGTCCAGAGGAAGAATCTTTACTGTCCCTCCTGAACAAATGTCACAACAGGACAGATCAGAGTCAAGATCATGTCAAGAAAGCCCAGACGATGCAGCATGCGGTTCAAACAAATACAAAATCCTCTTAATAAACACACACCTGAACGACCCATCACAGCATGCACCATGCACAGCGAGTATCCGGTTAGCCGTTGTGTCCAGTAAAAACACTGTGGGAACAAATGTCAGTTCATATGAGTCACTCAGAAACTGTTGTGTCATGCAAGTACATGTCAGTCTATCATGCTCTTCAGCTCACACGGTGCGAGTGTCCCAACCTGTCTTTTTTCACGTCCACAGAGGGGCGTTTGACTGGGAGGGGAGGCCGAGCAGGCCGAGGAGGGGAGGGGAACCGGGTGGGATAGAGAACACTGCTGTCCAAAACTCCTCTCCTGAAATGAAGAATTCAATCTGAACCTCTGCTGGGTCTTATTGATTGAATCAGTTTTGGGCCTCCACCTTTCTCACCTTTCAAATATTGGTTTGTGAGCATCTGCTGGCTTCTCTCTCTGGGGCTCGCTCGGTGGTCTCAGTGTGTTTATCGGCCTCTTGTGTCTGCTCTCTTCTCTGTGTTTGTCTTTCTTCATGTCATCTGCATAGCAGTGCTTCCTGCCCTCCTCAAGGTGTTTCTCCTTTTTGAGCTCTTCCACCTGTTTTATCTTTTTTGGTTCTTCCAGCAGTCTTTCTTTCCTTGGTTCTGGCTTTTGTCTCTCACTCTGAAGGTCATGCTTCTGTTTCTTATCTATTTCCAGATGGGGATCTTCTCCAGTTCTTGATTTTTTGGCTTCTTCTAAATGCTTCTCTTTTCTAATTTCTTGCCCATGTTTCTCATTTCCATCCAGGTGCTTTTCATCCCTAGGGTCGTCTGCATGTCTCTTTTTGTTTTTGTGTTCGTCATTGTGTTTTTCTTTTCTGTTTTTATCGGAGTGTTTTTTGTCAGGATCTAAATCATGTTTCGGTTTGACGTCCAGTCTCCTGTGACTAACAGAAACAAAGGAAGTTTCATTTTGGCCTCTGTTCAAGAGACAGAAAACATATATTGTGTTTTTTGTCAACTTAGAAGAGAGTCAAGCACTTCAAGAGACACCATATTAAAGCATATAACCATTTTCATTGCCTCTTTAGAAATATCCTATACCTGCACTTGTAGACATACCTGCCTTGAAAATGGTTTTGAAGATAGCCTTCAGAAACAGAAATATCTTTAAGGAAAATTTCAGATGTCCTAATTTGATCACAGCAATACCCAAATGAACACAACAGAACCATCTGTTTTAACTGAGTTAGCAGACAGTCTGACATCTTTATTGATTTTAGTTCTTTTCTATCTGTTCTTCGTGCTGAACAAAATCCTTGGTAACTCAAGACATTGGCCTTCTCTTGAGATTGACTTTTTTTCAATAAAACCAAAACACCTTGAAATTTGTTTCTTTTATATTTGCTCTGAGTCTGTTATTTATTCATTTTTTTGTAGATACAACCTTTCCATTGTAAAGCAGCAATCACAATCCTCAAGGCTGCCAAGAATGACATGGGTCAACCTAAATCCCAGTTTGTGCCTCTCATGTATCAGCATTAGTGTTACATTCGAATCACAGAGCGGAGCATATTTTTCTCTGAAGGACAAAAGAAAATTAAAGGTCTCCCCACGTTGTGACTCCCAATCCAAACAAAGATGGAAAGGAAACAGTCACGACTTGAGAGATGGATAAAAATCGTTTGTATTGTGCAGCGGATGGAATATCTTATCTTATCCAGATGGTTAGAAGAGTCTTTGAGAATCCTGGAAATACTTCCAAAACAGCTAAGTTTTGTTTAACGACCTTCTGGGTTTTTTAAACATCACTTGGTCATTATCTTTGAGTAAAACAGATTTTTACCACTGTGGTTTGAATGCTACTCCAATACATGAGCGGTATAAACAGTGCAACCCGTGTCTCTAATTGATTCAGCTACAGTAATCGAAAAAGAGATGAAACATGAGTGGTGATTCTTTTTTTAAAAGCCCCCATGGGAAATAAACAAATGTGTTTATATGAAATGATATCATAATCAAAAATAATTATTAGTTCACTGCTGGGAAGGCAACAAGAGTTGCAGCAGTCAAACATCTTGACACTTTCTTTCATTTTTTAAATCCTTGAGTGCTTTTCTGGCAAAGTTGTTGTTGTGTCTGTGGTTGAGCTGTTTCACAATTTAGATTAGATTAGACAGCTTCATTAAATCCCAAAGGTGAAAGTCATTTGACGGTTTGTTTACACATGGAGTAATTTCTGCAGAGATAATCATCAAATTCAGGGTACATCGTGATATATTAATATCTGGCATATACAAACACCATGTCAGTGTGTGTAGTATGTGTGAAAAGCATCTCATCATTTGACCCAGAGTTTCCCCTAAAGCAATCAAGCCACAATCATCCCTGTGGGTCTGACAGTGGACAGATGTTGCAGGTATTGTGATACTGAGCAGATCTTTATAATGCTCTGTGTTAAATGTCAGATTACCTGTGCCTATGCAATTTCTGTGCAGCAGATGGGAAAGTACTGACCTGCTCTGTGTCTCAGAGGGTGATCTGTTTGGAGATACTGCTGTTTTGCTGGAATCCACACCGTTCTTCATTTCAGCTGTTTTTTCAGTATGAGAATGGCCAGAGTCTGTATGTGTGTGGGAAGGGAATCTTATCAACAAATCACACAGCTCATTGATTTATTTATTGCACAAATGACTATTTAAAGGGGACCTACTATGTTCATTTTCAGCTCTATATTTTTATTCTGGGACTCCAGTAGAGTAGCTTTTCATGATTCGCAGTTCAAAAAAACCTATTTATCTACTGGCCCTTTATGCAGGTCATCATTTCAGCCTCTGTCTCGTAACAGGCAGTTTTAGTTCCTGTCTCTTTAAGGCCCCCCTCCCGATGAGTCCATTCTGTTCTGATTGGCCAGCTTTCCAGAAGCCTGTTAAGGAGTAGTAGTATCAGATTTGTGTTGCTGCTGATGCAAACCCAACATTTCCTGTTTTACTGCTCCAAATTAAAAGTGTAAAAGGTTTAAAATGACTAAATAACAGGAGACTTTTAGTGTGAAGAATTTACAGGAAATGAAACATGTTCCTCAGCAAATTAGAAGAGCTTCATTAGTGGCTCTAAAAACCAGTTGACACAACAACATATTGAGATATTTGGAGCTGTTTGTTCAGTAGATCAATTAGAAATAAGGGATAAATAGTACAAGCAGAGACAGCAACAGTGATGATGATGTTTGATGAAGAGCTGCAGACAACCAGCACACCTCCGACAGGTAAACAACTTATTTTACTTTGCAGTGCGGTGTAATGGAAAAACACTCACAGCTCAGCTAGAGTCATGGCTCAGCATGACTACCCCCAAAACAATGAAAAACGCCATAATGTTAGTGGAGCAGAGCAGTGAACTTCCACTGTGAGTGGAGCAGACGACCATATAAAGAAATTCATCACAAGTTGACGTCAGGTTGGGTTCAAAGTAGAGATAACTGTTGGAAATCAAGCTTTCAGAGCAGTCTGAAGCTAGTGCTTTTTGCTCACAAGGATTACTTCTACATACATTAACTTTATTATTTAAGACTATGGCCACATTTAATATGAACATCTGACATTGTAACATTATATATACATGACTGAAAATAAGGAAAAGCATAATAGGTCCCCTTTAATCTGCTTGATAAATCATGTATCTACAAAGTCAAGTACCCAGAAGTCTTTTCCAGTCTTTAATGAGGACTTTTGCCAAAGCAATGACCTCCTCATCTGTGCAGTGCTTCCTGATACCGTTCACCGACATGCCAATCCTCGTTTCCTAAAACACATACATAAATATATACTATTTAAGCTTCAGTAATCATTCATTTAATTCATTTGTCATACTGATGTGAGGCGCTTCCTAATTGCAATGTTAAAACTGTACACTAACCAAATATAATGCACTCCTGTTGAAGATATTGTTTGTGTCTGTGTGTGTGTATGTGTAGGCTATGTGAGCATATCGTCCAGATTGGAGTCTACCTGGAGAAGTTTGAGTGTCATATTGAATCCTTTCAGTTCTCTCAGCAGGTCCATGGCACCTTCCTGCACACAAAGTCACAGCACATTATTTGCTTAAAATGCTTAAATCTGCCACACGTATTTATACATAAAAATGTATTAACAGATTTACATACACATTTAGTAGCATGCAAATTTGAACATTTTAAAGAGAAACCACAAATCCATAAGTAAACAGTAACAGTTTCACTTCTGTATTTTTCATCTGCAATTTAGACAAAAACACACTTAAACAAAACCAAATATTAAATAAAATTAAGCATTCCATGAGTTTTTCTGTATCTATTTGCTTTATGCTGATCACAGGCCAAGTTTTCGCACTTTTTTTTTATTAACGAACACGTTATCATTTTTTACAGCACTGTAACTGCGCGAGGGCGCCATGAAACAACATCCTGGTTGCAGATTCAGTCACAACACACACACACACACACACACATACACAAACGACCTTGCCCACAGCCCGCGTTGTTTACTTTCTGCTGGGTACGTGAGTTACTGTTTAATATGACAGCCAGCAAAAGATTTGCAAAAAGCCGCCGAGAAGTTGACAAATCGTGGCCCATAAAGCGCAGCACACTCCGGTACTAAAACGTCCTGCAAGTGGGATCTATGCAATCCCGCGCCAAACACCTGTTGACCATTTGTCACCGTACACTCAGGCTCATGTTACAATTGTGCAGACTTTACAAATACTCTAAGTTAGAGGAAATCAAACATATCCTCTCCATAAACCTGTAGGAAACCAAATACGTCATTTTCAGAGGAGACATTAACGGGCCTTCTGTGCGGCACGAGGTTGTAGCACAACGCGCCACCTGTGGGTGTCAAAATACAGTCTCACCGTGTTATTTCTAGACACCATCTTGTCCAGTTTTTTTGCAATCCGGATGAGATCTTCCTCTCGCGTCATCGCTGCATTTAATCGGCTTTACGCGAATGAATAACGTCGATTAGATACTCAATAAAACCGAGGAAAGAAATAAAAAGTTTGGATCCGCTGCAGGTCGGACTTTACGCACAGCGCACTCCATTCAGCCCAGAGGCGTGTCCTCCTGCAGGAGCCCAGCTGACCACCACGACACGTGACAACAACTAAAAATATAGACACTGTAGTAGACACATGGGACAACACAAATCTACAATTTGAGATTATTCACTTAAAGTCATTTAAACTGTCTTTCAGACATTTAAAATACGTCCTCATACGCACAATCCCAACAGCCTTAGATCGCTCATATCTTTGAGCTCATTTATTGTATAATTTTGTTGGCTATATATTCTGTCCACGTTTATCTGTATACCGCATTATATCAGTTATGTGTGTGTGTGTGTGTGTGTGTGTGTGTGTGTGTGTGTGTGTGTGTGCGTGTGTGTAAGATGTTGGTTCTCAACTCAAACCAGGTCACTGTCTAATGATTAATCTTTCCAAATTGAAGGCAGAGCGCAGTCTGCACTCCAGTTATTTGCACACCAGCACCAGCTGCTTCTGTGCCAAAGAGCAACCTGACCCTGGATCTTAGTTTACTACATGTGTATTACTTCACCCACAACTTCAGCAACGTTGAGAAAACGTGCGCTTTTATGTTTGGAGTCTTTGCAGATGCGGAAAAGCAGAATAAAGATTTTCACTTTCACTTACAAAACAAAACAAAAAAGAAGAAGAAAAACTGTATCTGGATTTATTTATGAGTCACAACCACCAGATGGGGCTATTGTGTAACTTTACAGTATAGGTAACTCCACAAACCAACTGATCAGACTGTTTTATTAGAATTAATTTCTTATTTCTCTTTTAAAACAACTGACCTCTTACCAGCTCTTTTTTTTGTTTTTGTTTTTTCAAGGCCATCTCTGGTGCACCCTGTAGTTTTAGAAGAAGATTTGTGCAAATTAGAAAAAAATTGTGCAGCGCAGACTCTCTGGAGAGCTTTTTAAATAATGTAGCCCATTTTTTTCTTTCTTCTTTCTTTCTTTCTTTCTTTCTTTTTCTCTTCGAGGAACTTGACTGCAGAAAGATTTAGTGTGAAAGTATGAATATTGACACTGTGGAGCTGTTTTCCAAGAAACGCAGAGACACCCAGTATTTGAAGTGATAATATTGAACTGGAATTATATTATTTTAAAATGTCTTGAGCCTTTAATTGTACTAGTCTCTGCTGGTCAGTGTTCCTTTGAATCCTGTGGTGTATACAGTGAGTTAGCTGAGGTCAGTTAAACAAACATTCAGAGAATGAAATGACCTGAGAATACTCCAGCAAGTGCTTTCTACAAGGTCTTTTTGTATGCTTGTAAAAATGTGTTTATATCTCATCTCTGACAACTTCTTGGAAGCGATCATTTACAGACTGTTTTCATAGGAAATATCTTTTCTAGGGAAACATGCTCCCAGAATTTTAAGGCATTAAGGTTTTACTCCCCTAGTCTATTGGGAACTGAGCCTCCCTACAATTCAAATCTTAGAGACGTTCCTGCTGCTGAATGTGTCGAGAGTTGAGGAAAGCGAGACCATGAAGGACAAGTTCCAACAGTTTGTTACTGAAGTTAGATCAAATATAAGTGGGGTGAAGATGTCAGGTTTTAATTGGTTTGGATTCTCTGTCTAGAAATGTACGCATACCCAACATTTTATATGGACACAGTTTATGTAGACAGCAATGCTCTAACTTAATTGTATATCATTACAGAGCAGTATTGGCTGGAAAAGTTAAATGTCTGCCCTAAAGGTAAAGTGTAAGTGTTCCTGTTTTTTTGTACAACACTGTACTCAGATTTAAGACCCTAAAAGATGAAGGATGTTCCAATAATCTGAGAGCAAACTGTGACAGTCTTGTTTTTTGTGCAGGGATTTGAAAATAACTGTGTTAATGACGGCAGGTGAAAGTACAGGTTAAGAGCTTGTCTTGAGCAAAGAGTATTATCTCTTTACACTGCTCTTACACAACAGGCTGAGCGTGTAACCCGTCACTGCCTCCCTCCCTGAAGACAGCACTTTGTCTGGCAGGTGCCAACTCGAGAAGTGGGACAGGTCACCGTGAGGTAAGAGGGGAAGCAGGCCAAGAGGAAGAACCAGTGATCAAGATCAGCCTGCAACATCCTCTAACACTGTGTACTAAACCCTTCAGCTTGGGGCTCTGGGTAGGAAAAGCAGAGGATGAAGAAAAAGAGCTGCTACAACCTCTGACCTCTTTCCCAAACTGTCTGATCTCTTCACTCTTAAGAAAAGAACTTTGCGTAAGTACACCTTGTTCCACCTCAATTTAGGCTAATGCACGGAAGCAAGTTTTTTTAAGAAGCACTGATGACGTGAATGCAAAATGAAAAATATTCCGACTTACTGATTTTCCCTCAATCTATTTTCCAGTTACAAAGGAGCCATTGTGAAAAAATAACTCAATTACTCTACTTAAGGGCAATTTTTAGGTACTTGTACATTACTTTAGTATCCCCATTTCATGCCATTAGATTCTAATTATTTAATTATAATATAATCATTACATTATTTCAGAGGAAAATATTGCAGATTTTACACCACTACATTTATTTGAAAACTAGTATTTCATATTACATTTTTACATACAAAGACCTTTATAGATTATGACAGTAATATATATTAAAAAAACAACTACCAACCAAATGCAGCAGTACAGTGCTACACACACATGTGCATAATAATAATCTAGTAATATAATGTATAATAATATGGAGTCCATTCTGTTACATGATGAGCACTTTTACTTTTGATACTTTAAACCTGCAATAACTGATTTTTGGGGCACTTTAGGACAGCAGAACAAGCTATAAACACAACAACTCCAGTGCTAGATATCTGTCTCTTTAGCTGCTATGTGCACAACTATGTTCATCAGCTAGTCACTAACATTGTTTATGAGCCATTTGGTTTGATGCTCTGCAGGTAACATACTGCAAATTTTTACAGCTTGTTTGCTGAAAACAGCTGTCTGCATCTGAAATGACATGAGAGAATGATGAGAGTGAACCAATGCAATAAAGTTGCAGGCTACATAATAGAAAAAATCAACTGAGGGAATGTATTCATATTCCTTTTTTTAAGTTCACAAAGTATGTGCAATATCTTACATATTTTTTTATTTTGCTGTATATAATTTATTATTGTGTCCTTGGTGTATTACTGTACTGTTCTGTTGGCAAAGTATTGCAGTTGAAGTTGATTGCAGCTGTGTGCAGCACTATTGCCCAAGTCAAACTTCCCCTCCGGGGCTATAAAGTATATCTAATCTAATCTAATTTAGGGTTAAGTAAATAATCTGCCTCTCCACCTCAGATGTACACACATAACAGCAGACATGGAAAAGAAATATTCCTATCCTTTGGGACAGTTGAAATGGTTTTGCAGAAAGGAGCAGGTTCCTGTTTTTTTGTGCAGTCGATGGATCTCTCCTCAGTCTGGTTTCCTGGTGGCACTCAGGCTGTATATGGTTACATAACTGCATCTGTGTGCATTCCCATACACTGCACTGAAGCACCCTGAGCCTCTGCTGCCAGGTTTGAGAGTCTGTCATTAGCTTCTTGGGTTCTGACCACATCAAGTCCTATCTTGTCTTTGCATCTGACTGCGGTAGAAAGTTAAAGGCATACTACTGTGTTGGTTGAGCTTTCCAAGCAGACAGAGGAAAGTGGTCCTGTACTCTCTCACCATACGTCCCACATGTTTTAACAGACAAAGAGTTAACGTAGATCCAACAGGGAACATCCAGCAGTCTTACTTTCCTCTCCGTGCACCTCGCCCAGTGTTGGTGTCCCTGCCAGTCACAGACCAGAGACGCCAGGCCTGGGCAATTATGGCAATTTTTGGATGACATCAGACCAGAAAATGAATGATTTCATTTAGCTGTCAATTTTTTCTGGATCTGGTGTAGGATGCAGAACCTGTAATAGAGCATGTCAAAACAGAGTGGGAGAATTGTTTAGACATTCTGCACATCTGCAGTTGGCAGGAAGGCATTCCCAGCCTGGTGGGGTTGGTTTCTCTGCTAATAATGACCACTGTTTGGTGTTGGCGCTCGCAAAAAAGTAGGCTGAAACCTTCCCGTAGAGGTTGGACCACCCAAAGACTTTAAGGACATCCTTGTACCTTCAGCTGTCTCTAAGTCTCTATTTACTGCCACACACACACCAAATCTGCTATATCCAAAAATGTTTTGGTGGTGCCACCTTTAGACTATGTTTGACCAAAATAACTGGTGGTGCCACTGTTATACACAATCCAACCAAAATGACTAAATGACTAACCAAACTAAATCTGAATTATGCACTGAGTAAAGGATGTCTAACCCGACTCCTGACTTGCTTTGGAAACGACAAAAGTACCGTTATTGTATGTCAACCGAACTGGAGATTATGAGGAAATGAGACAGAGGAAATGATTCACCCTATAGCCAAACAATACTCCATAGATACCTTTAAAGGCACATAAAGCTGGGAAGGGATATGTAAAATATGTACTATAACTTATCCACAACCATCAATTACACACTGGCACAGTGGACAGACACTAAGTCATTTGTATAGTGTGTCTGCAAAAAGATCCTGTGGTTCTTCCCAAGGCTGCGATTTGATCTTAGAGCTCTCTCCGCTTGTGCTTGAGCCTCGGCTTTATGCTGACAAACAAGTGCATAACTTCTTTGGCTTGAGGCACAGAGGGAGAAATCCATCAAAATAAACAACCAAATCAGCCTGTCATGAATGGGAGAGCGACTCAAAAAAGGAACGCTGCAATTTCATGCGTCAATAACAGCAAGGCTCTGCTTTTATGTCTTCATTCAAAAACTGTAACTACTAAATCCACACGTCTTGTAAGGTTTGAGCTTAAATTACAACCTGGTATTCAGGGGAGCTCTGAAATATCAGTCACCAGTATGGCTCATGTAATAGACAACAACACAGTCAAATGACATGAAGCCAAATGGAAACCAGACGCCAGAATTACAAGAGTGAAAATATTTGCAGTATATTTATTTCTTCCTGTGAAGCAAGCAGCAAGTAATACACTTGTGAAAGGATACACCTCTACCAACTGAACCTTGTGACAGGACTCAAACCACAGCAGTAATGTGGGTGAATTAACTGCTGTTTGAACCGTAACACTTCCTCACACCTCTCGGGTTAGAGTGAGGCCTGTCTCACCTCCTCTTCATCAGCTCTGTCCACAGTTTGTTAAGCTGTAGCAGTGTTATAGGGTCTGAAAGCCAATGGCCATTACCAGACAGGAAGTGTCTAACAAAAAGACACTATCAAGTTGCATTATGGGAATTGTAGGATCTATATGGGGGCCCAAATATATCAGCCGCTACAGCAACAATTTTTTACCTTTTTTCAAATCTGTCTCTCCCATGACCCCCAACTTTTCAAGAGTACAATACTAAATTGATTTAGTATATTTTTTAGCCCCAGTGGCCAACATTTTACCACTATTATCCTATCAGTGGTGTGGACCAAGGGGACAGAGTCAAACACCATAGCAATCAAAATAGATGCTTCAATCTCGAGCAAGCTGATTTTGAAGCATTTTCAAAATGGGTTTTGACACAGGTGATGCACTTAGTCTGCTAGCTACAGTTTACGAGTATTACCTGGCTGTATTGATTTGAAAACTTTTTGTCCAACTTTTTATATTTTTAATAACATATTTTTTGAATGAACTTATCAAACATAATAATCAACTGTATTTTAAAACTAGCTCAAACTGAAAACAGCTATTTAACAAATAATTCTTGTTACTGATTAATTAGATCATTTAAGCCATCTTTAATGTGTTTATTATTTTTTCTTCTGCAGCAGAATATGACGAAAATTAACAAATGGAGACATCCCCACCAGACATATTTTTAAACACATGAAAATATATGCTTGGAATAATAATTTGGGTCTAATATGGTTTTTCAACAAAAAAGTTCAATTACCTCATCAAAAATTATTTTTCCCTCATTGAAAAATCCATAATCCAGAATTCATGAATATGCAAATATTTTTAGTTTCAAAAGTGTAACTGCTGTCTCCTACTTCACTGAAAATTCCAATCTCAGTGTTCACTAATTATAATGTTCACTAATCATGTTTATATGCTCACTTAAATTTTTGGAGAGTGTAGAGAAACATTCCTCCTCGAGGAGATAAATGTGAAAACAGCCTTCTGGTGTCAAACTCTACACATACATCATTCAGCACAATGAAGCTCAAATATCCAACTGAAGGAACAAGAAGAAAAACGCATTTTTGAGTGGAGGGAGGTGACTGTCAACTATTTTATATTTTTCAGATTTTACCTTTTGCTATACTAACTCTGGACTGTTTCTTCCCTCAGCTGGAACCATGTGGGAGGAACTAAAAACAGTTAAATCAGGAACAAAACAAAAATAAACATCCAAAAGAAAGAAAATCAGCTTATGGAAAGAAAAAAAACCTAGCATGAGGGGCTATCCAAACATCTTTCAGCTGTGTTTGTTTCAGGTTTGTGGTGGATTTATTACTACCACATGAGACTGTAACAGACCAAAGGAAACGGGTGAATCCTGTCCAAGAGCTCTGATGAAAAAAAAAAACCCTCCTGATGGCGTTGGAGGTCACCCCAAGGTCAACACAAGCAGACTTGTTAATGCGTGGGTGATGTCATGACCAGGAGGTCTCCAGTGATGATGTCAGGCTATATACCAATGACTGTGTGCATGTGTTAAAGAGAGTGAATGCATGTTGTGGGTGTGTTTCTGTGTCTTTTGGGGGAGACGGATGATGTGTCTATTTGTTTCTTTTTTGGTTCACTGACAACACACAGTTGTGGGGTCCAGGAAGTAAAAAAGTCTCCAAGCAGAGGAGGTGTCTCTGAGGACAAGACCCTGTAACTCATCTGCTCCCACTTCCTGCCTGAAAATCACATGAAATCAATGTATGCTTTATTAAAACATCAAAAGTAATTTTGCTTTTTTTTTTTCATTTTATTTTATTTTTGACTGTTGAGTCCTAGCTTGTTTTATTCAACCTTGACTAGAGAATAACTACCTGAATTATGCATAGAAATGGACATTCAGGACATCTGTCTCTTCTCAAGAGGAGATCTGTCTTGAGGATATCTGTCCTTCCTTGAGAAGAGAAGTACTAAACAGAGGAAAACAAAAAGATTATGAAGATGAGGAAAAGCAATGTTATCCAATCAAATCATTAATTATATCCGTGCCCAAAGAGCTGTGGAAATCAGGTTATTGTGTTACATCACTCGGGTGAAAGCCAAAGGTTACAAGTGGCTGCCATACTTGAGCAGGGATATGTTGCTCTTCTGTAATCTTATCTGAAGTTAGCAGGTGTTGCAGTAGATTTGGAAGATGGTGAAGCTGCTGTCACTTGTAATTTTTCTGGTCTGAACTTTGTGAAGTAGAGAAATACTGGAAGAAAGTTCAGTAGTTGCTCTATAAATTCAAAGAAAAAACAACAACTCCATACCTATTCTGTCAATTTCCCATTAAAATAAAATCAGCAAGTAAATAGTGTGGGAGAAAGACTAGAAATGTCTATTTGAAGCAACAGTTTGCCATTTTATTCAATCAATACCACTCTCACATCTGTCAAGTCAGTATGGAGCTATGCTAAATTATGAAGCTGATTAGCTTAGCTTAGCACAAAGACTGAAAACAGTAGGAAACAGTTAGCTTGTCTCATTCCAAAGGTAACAAAATCCACCTACCAGCACTTATAAAGCTCACTATTTAACATGTCTCTTAATTTTTGCATACAAACAGATATATATAAAGTTTATAATCAACAAGTTGCGGTTTTTATGACGGGCCATGTGCTGGACTGAGCAGTAACTTTTTTCTTGGCAACCTCACGATGATGGCAAGATCTAGCACAATTATCGCTTACAGCCAAGAATAAGTCCGCCACATAACCCCCCGTAAAACTTCTTAAATTTCAGTCACTCTCCAGTTTCTTTCTTTATGGTAGCCCAAGCTAACGAGCTGCTGGCTCTAGTCTTATATGTACTGGACAGATATGAGAGTGGTATCAATTTTATCGTCTAACTCTCTGAAAAAAAAAAGCAAATAAGCAAAATGTTGAACCATTGCTTTAAATAGACTGGCAAAGAACCCTAACCCTGGCTGGAGAATACTGAAACCTCATGTGCTCCTTGTCCTTTCTGTACAATGTCCAAATTTTATAATTTTATCCTTTGGAAAAGTAGAGGCTTGTGTCCGATGTAGGCTGACATAAGTGGATGAGGCAGGTTGTTCCAAATCCGCACGTTTATACTGGTCGTACACTTTCATCTGGTCAGGATAAAACCAGTGACTGGAAAATGCACCGGCCAAAGCTCACAACAGGCTGACCAAAGTCAACACCCACACTCTGAAGATCAGAACTGTATAATTGTTTTATTAATAAGAAAATACCACCTTAGCTAGGTATTTGAAATAACAGTTAATGATAAGTTACTGAAGCTATCACATGAAGGAAAACTGTTTTTTTAACATCTTCCTTGGGTTGCACGGCCTTCTCCACATCTTTGAACAATAAACTCTTGGTGGACAGACAAAATGATTTCATGAGAAAAGGAACTGCTCCGTTTTATATCTCGCTATAAAAACGGACTGAGAAGAATTAAAATGATCAACAAAACAGCTGGAGCTCACAATGGTAATTACACGCTCACAACTCATTCTCTCTGACGGTTTAACAAGCATGGTTTAATGCTTGGATATTCACTCGAGTAATTAATTGGAAAACCTATTGTGTTCTTGCTAGAGACCAGAAACAGTTTTATCTTGGGAATAATTTTTGTATGCCATCAGAAATATATTTCCCAACACATCTGATTTGGTTTCATTATCTTGTTATTTCTTTTTAAATTTGATTCAAGTGGATTATGGGATTCTTGAGGAGCACCTGGAATCAATTCTTCTCTTGACGTTTACTGCCAGTTAATGACATTTATAGCCTGTAGTGAACATGGATGCATTTTTATATTTTGATTTTCAAAAACCGCACAAAAGACAGTCTGTCAGCAGTGTAAACAATAATATTTCAAAATCTGTTAGCACAGAAGGCCATGTAATTTCTCTGAATTTTATAACAGCACCGTGACATTTTTACAGTTTCGTATGAAATAGAAGAAAAGCGAGAAAAAACTGAAAAGTTTGGTTGAGGCTGCCATGGTCTTCTTGACAGTTCCCTGATGGTTGATGTTGATGCGTACTGCAGAGGGACAGGGTTTGGAGCAAGAAGCATATATTTCAGAAGTGAAACATAAACTGGCAAAACAAATCACTGATTTATGTGTTTTGATGAGTCCTCGTTTTCCATCTGATCACGGTTTCAGACAGAGACAAATGCAGTTTGACAGAAATGTCGGTTTCTCAGTGGGAAATTGCCATCCTCAAAAGTTCTCAAATGGCCTTGGACCACCTTCAAGACATGGAGCATTTTATGATTTTTCTCAGATTAATATCAACATAAAGCCACAAATTTATTATAACCAGATCAAGCTGATGTGCTCAGTGAACTGGTGGCCAATAACCCCAGTCATTCGCAGCAGGAGGCAGATTGTGAGGGTTGAGCAGCCAGACGGCAGCAGGGGTGAAGAGCAGCTCTGAGACGTGGAAAACTCGAAATGTGGACTTTTACTGGCTCCTGAGTAAACAAACCCACATCAGATTGGACCTAGGTCCTCACACATGAGTCACCACCATTGCCCTACTCCTGAAAACCCCACATGGAGATCTACGACAATCCTCCCTCTACCAGTGTTGAAGAGCACAACCAAGTCCTTCTCTCAACATTACACTTCCTGTCTTGTTCCAGGAATGCAGGAAGGAGGACATCAGTGAAAGAGGCCTTGATGATGGGCTCCACATGACGTCCAGGAGGAGGAGGAGGATTTCACATGGCAACCATCACTGGAGCCCATCAATTCATGAAAAGTCCTTCAGATCACTTTTCAAGATATATCCTGCGAAGGAAATACTGTTTTCAATTTGTCTGGAGACTGGAAACACCCGAAAATTTTTAAATGTTGAAATATTACAAAAAAATGTTTAATGCTTGCCTAAAGTGGAAAAGTTGGTGTATCAACAAAAAATAAGTGTGATGAAGGGCAAAGGAAACAGACTCGACAGATAAATCATGACATACATGAAGCATGTGACTTAGACAAAAAGCAGACAAAAACATCAGATTTGTGAGGATTGTAACGTTAATTCCACAAATTACTACATAAAACAAAGAGAAATATAATATTTCCATCACATTTTCCACATGGTTTTCCATCATTTGAGTTGACAGGCTCTGGGAAAATTTGTGCTACCAAATCTCCACGTTAAAGAGCTCAACAGGAGTGGTTGAAAATTGGTTGAAATTTGTGATACATTTGCATGGAAATTTGGCTAATGTCACCACAGGGTGCATTTAATGACTGCTTTGGTGCTTTTGATCACATCACATCATCTTCCTCAACAGATGGAGCTGTCATGGAACAGTAGATGTTTTATTTCTGTTTTTATAGCACTTTCTTTCTTAGTTATTTTTCTGCCACATTGTTTAAAATATCAACAAAAAAAAATATATGAAAAGAGCATTCTTGGCCTCGGAAACAGAAGATCAGGAATAAACTTCCATTCTCAGCTTTTGAGTCAACGTGGACAACAAATTGACAAATTACTACCTCCTTAGGGGAGCATCGTCATGGTCACAATAAGAACCACACGATTAAGGGTAGGCAATGATTGTGGTAAAAAAATTTAAACAGTGTTTATTTGCGGTTCGAAACGGGAAACAGTGTTTTCCTGTTTTACAGTCCAATGTTTTGTTGAGGCATCTATCTACCCCCAACCTCCTCCCATGGATGTATTGTCTCCTTCTTTCACAGACTTTGTTGCTCAAATATAAGTTCACCTGATTTCCTTGTTTTCTCCCTCATAATTGCCACAATTGCTAGTGGGCTTTGTCACTTGAACATGTTGTTTCGAAAACTTACTGAAACCAGTTCTGTCATTTCTCTTGGGAGGACAGTCTCCAAGCTTGCCAGGAGCTGCTGAAGTCTAAACTGTCCTAAACAGGCTTTTTTCTAATGTAGTCTGTAACCCCACAAAATAATGTACTTAGCTAATAAATGCCACTTGCCTTTGGAAAGAGCACAAGGTCACTACTCTAGGTAGTAAGCTAGTTAGCCAGGCATGCTAACTTTTGCAGCTTAGGCCACCATAGAGAAGAAAAACACTGTTTGACACATTCATCACACTTTTGCTCTTGTTTTTTGTTTTTGGGAATTACATCCAAAGCTTGGATGGTGGTGTTTAGTGAAGCAGTAATTCCATGACAACTGGGCAAACCCAGAAAGATGGTGTGATATGATCAAAAGCTCCAGAACGGCTACTAATGGATCTTGTGCTGAGATTGTTTTGAGAGCTGCTTTTCCAAGAATGAACTTTCAAACTCAAGAACATAACGTTTGTCATTACATGAGACAACAATACCATATAGTACAGTGTAGCTTTTAATCTTGTGTGTCTGTGTGGGTGTATGGTGGTAAAATAACAAGCAATAGTTTGATCTTGATCTTTACCATGGAGCAGAGGGTGGTGAGCTTTTATGTTCTCATTAATCACTTTTATAGTTGTACGGGGCGGATGTTATTTTGTGCTTTCAAATCTTTTTAATCCTTGCTGACAGAACCTTTTTTATTTATAGAAGCAGACATGTGTGCTTATGTTTCTGGCAGAATTTATTATTGTGTTTTAGTGCAGGAATCTAAGGACCAAGACAAGACCAACACACAAAAAATATTGCTTACTTTCAAAAGCATAAGATTATAAGATTCTTGATAAGGGTTTCCTTTGTGATTTTATTAAATAAAGGACAGGGGCATATTGATTATAGGACGAGGATGATCCACTGAGCTCTTCCACCTCAGACATTACTGTGTTTGGATGCGGACAGAGTGGAGTATCGGGCCGGGCACTGCCCCCCTCAGTGGGTAAACTCTACACACTGCAGCCATTCAGTTGGCCCGGCGCACTGGATAAAGTTAGGATTGTTTGTCAGCGGGCTGTAATGCCAGGAATGCTTAGCGCTGGCTCCCCCCGTGTGTGTGAGTGTCTCTCACACTTTATTTTGCATCTCCAGCAGCAGTTTGGATCTGCGGTGACACCCCCACGGTCCCTGAACTCTGAAGTCAAATAACTGATTCTGTTTCTCTCCTAAAAGCTATTTTGGTACTCCGACACACACACACACACACACACACACACACACACACACACACACACACACACACACACCATCTCAAATCACCCCACCCTCTGGCTCCCACCGCCCCAGTAGAGAGTATCCTGTCTATAGTCTGCACTGGCATTTTCTAGCATGTTCCATCCGGCTGTCATGACATCACTGTCTAAATGAGGAGATACGCACAAACACATGAGCACACACACACACACACACACACACACACACACACACACACACACACATTGTCTGATGATTCACAGTTCGGTGTCCAGCTGCACCTCTGTCCAGCTGAGCTCCTCTAAAATATATGTCTGCTGTTTGAGATTTTTAATAGAAATTAAGAACATTTAATCTTATCTTGAACCAGAAAAAAGGAGACATTTGGTTTCCATCCATTAATTTCAGGCATATTTATAAAGATTATATATTGTTTGTAATGGCTTTAATAGTGATTAATATATGTTTATCAACATGGGTCATGAAAGTTATATAAATCAGTGAATTTAAAGGAGTAGTTTGACATTTAGGAAATCTTTCAATAGCACTCTCATGTTGGTGCGCTAAATATGAAGCTAGACAAGAGACAACAGCTGGTTATCTTGGCTTAGCATAAAGACTGGAAACAGCTAGTCTGGCTCTGTTTAGAGTTATCTCACCAATTAGCATGTTGTATCTTGTTTGTTTAATCTTCACACAAACAGAAATGTAAAAGCGACAAGTTGTGGTTTTACAATGGGCTATAAACTCTATTGATTCAGTAAGTAACATTGTTGGTTCAGTATAGTGGGTTTAGTTTGAAGATTCTGATTTAGGTTTGTACATGTACTGAACATTATTCCAGGGAAAGGCTAGCTCTTTCCCCCTGCTTCCAGTCTTTGTGCTTAGCTAAGCTAATGAAGTTCTTTCTCTGGCTTAGCATATTGACATGAGAGTTGACACTAGTCTTTTCATCTAACACTCAGCAGGAAAGCAAATAACCATATTTCCCTTTCAAACTATTTATTTAAATCCTGCATTAATTGATTTTTTTGACCAGCAGAAACAATACAATGCAAGTTATGAACACAACACTGAACCATCATCATTTTTTAAGTAACTTGTTAGAAAAAGTTGTTATTATCATTTCCACATCCAGCAGTTACGGACAAACATTATCAGTCATTTGAAGTTGTGTTTCTGTCCATCTGGAGAATGTAAGTCCCATGTTCACTCTCCGTTAGCTCTGTTTTTGGTCTGGAAATAGTGGAAATATCATATCCACTATGTTTACCAGCTAGTGGCTAACTGTGTCTGTTTGCTGTTTGGTGCTGAGCAGCTGAGAGTGAACCAAAACAATAAAGTTGCAGCCGAACAACTAAACAGCTGAAACTCACTATAAAACTCTATAAAGCCAAGGGGATGATAACTCTCTGTAGAGTCATCACAATGAGTGATGCCTCTGACATTATACATGTTCATTTAATACATTGTTATTATGAAAAATATTGACTATAGCTGCTAACCAGCAATAAGGAAAGAACCTTTCCTGAGCTCTATGACCCATTACTAAATGGAAAAGGGCTTTAGCACAACGAAGCCAGAGAGAATTTATTACTTTGTTTCTGTCCAGATTTCCATGTTTTCATTGCTATGCAGATGAAAGCTTGTATCTCCAAGTTTGGGGATTTCCATGTTTTCAGATAAATTAGAGAAGTACAAGCTTTTCTGTGAAAAAAAAGATCCAACCTTTCATGCTCATAACCTTTTCAAAAACCCATCGAATATCAGAAATGGAGATTCTGGCAATACACAGATTTCACCTGACAAAAGCAGCCAATACTAGTACTGATGGTTATAACTACATACTAATGGTTTATGGTAAAGTATTGGTTTCCACTTTATATACACTAAGGACATAAGTCTACCACAGCTGCTTGGATCCTTTCCCCTGATGAAGAACTTGTGATGAACTTGCGGATATATCTGAGTGCTGCACCCAGGCAACACAGCAACACACAGACGGCAACCCACACATCTCTTCCAGCTGAAGCTGCACTGTCAGCTTGGGCCAATCATGCAGTTCAGCAAAGACATGTGTTTCCCCTTTGCACCCATCAGGATGATGTCACATACACATAGTCATGCGCTCCCTGAGTACAGCTTAATTTAAAACATCTTCATATCCTGACTCAGGTCAGCGTGATCTGAATTGAGTCTTTAAAAGTTTTGCATGGGGGAGACAACACAGAGAGAAAGTACACACCAAACAGAGGCACAAAGTGAGAAACTCCCTGTGGATAATGGGTAAGTGGGACATTATAATCGCCCCCTTGGGTGAATAAACCCTTTTTCAGGAGAGGTAATAGCACAGATACCAGACCAGGGTGAGTTTGATTTGTGTTGTGGCAAGAAATTGTGAAATCTCTGTCATTACTGCATCTCTGTCCTGTCATCACCCAGAACCTCAGCCCACACACGTACTTTTGGAAAATTGAAGCCCAAATTAAATGTCTCTGAAATCTTACACTATTATCTCCTGGGATAAAATACTTACCTCTGTTATCTAGACAAAGACGTTGATAAAAATCTTTTTAATGAACTGTTCAACTACTTTTCTCTCAAATATATCAGAAATTAAGAGTAACATCTTTTTTTTAAAACATCAGAATAAATATAAAAATAAGTAGATCAGGTTTCCATATTGTGTTCAGTTCAACTAATGTGCAAAGATTAAATGATAGCATTGAGAACACACCCTTGGAGGGTCTCAGTTCAGTGCTTTCTGCGAGACACACCACACGCACATACAACACAAATGGAACAACTTATCGACAGCACATAACACTCGGACATCGAGCCAAAATGAGCAGAGCCAGTTAAATCTCACTGCTGAGTAACCTCACACTAGCCAGATGAGGGGTTCCACATTCACTCTTTACTGTGCAGACTACTATCCGTTGAACGTAACCTGAATATTCAATCTGATCCAATTGGAGACATAAAAAAAGGTTTTTGACAAAGATATTGAGTGATGTTAGATTCAAAACTCTGCTGTCAGATTCGACCTTGAACCAGCAAGAAATCATTTCCAGTGTGTTTGCTGCTAAACTGCAACCAAAATAGCCCTCAAGCTCAAAATATTTTAGCGCTCTACAAGTCTTTTTATCCTTTGTTAAGGCAATATGCTGTTTACATCATGAAGGGAAAGATAATCGTGTTCAGGAATAACCACACGACAAGACAATGAATAACATGTCATTGATATCAAGGACTCTAAGTTTCCGTAAACTACGTGTCACAGTGTAGGAATGTAAATTAGGACACATGATGCTGTTGTTTAGGTGATTTGCAAAATCAGTCCAAAGCCCCTGAATTTAGCAGCATTAAGAAATCATGACCCAAAACATGCATGTGGCATCATATAGTTTATTAATATCTCCAAAATTTTAATGTTGGCACTCAATGAACTATCAAATCCATTCATTTCAAATTACACTCAGAGTTACAAATATAGAAAAACACTGCATCATCTCTAATGGTTTGTAATCAATTGTAAAGACTTCCCTTAGTCCTAACTGTGTCCAGCTACTCCTTACAATATTTATTTTTGTATCAATCAAAATGAATCATCTCCCAGCTCTGGCTAATGTTACTGGAAATGAAAAAAAAATGTTTCAACTTTAACAATAAATGAATCTCTGTGCAAGTAGATGACTCCCTCTACATCCTTCACTTCACTACATGCGTTGTACTCTGTGTAATTTTAAGAGCTTATTGTAGTTGCTGGCATTCCTAACAGAAATGTGTTAGGAATCAAATGAAAGTATTTATTCCAGCATAAGAGTACTGGCTACAACAATTCAGTGGTGATTTGGAGGTGAAAGGGTTTGTGCACATTGCACAGAAGGCCATGTGTGCAAGAGCATATGACAAAGAGTGAAAGAACAACATTAGAGACATTAAGAGGCCTACGTGACTTTGTATTGGCTCCAGCACTCTACTGACTATATTTAACTTATTTTTGCAAAGATAAGGCAGCGTATATGAAGTCTAAAATTTCAACGTCTGACTTTGACAAATCTAGTCAGAGTTCAGTGAAGAAAAGGAATGAATGGGTGTGACTCACACTTATGGCAATATAAACTTTTTTTTGTTCTCAGTTTGCACAATGGCTGTAAATATCAAGACAAATGTGACAAGTACAGCTTGTGAAGACCCAAGGTCTGCTAATAATCTATACAAGCTGTGTTGTTTCCACCATCTTTTAACAGATTTAACCATTCTAGCTGCAAAGATTTTTGATTTTGACTCACACAAAATGACACGGATATGGTATCAGTCAAGCAAACAGGGCTGGGTTTCCAGTGGTAACATGGGTGGGAGAACAGGCCAGTCTTTGTTAAAAAGCTTTAGTATCATGGAGGAGAGAGAAGCCATTGTGCTTTAGAAAAGCCTCCTTATGGCTCATGTCCTCAGATTGTAATGGATCCTCAGCCCCAGTTTAACAAATGCAACTCACTACCGCCGACAGTATATGCATTTCAATGGACCTGGTTACAGAAAATAGGTTGTTTTGTTGTCATCAGCTTATCAAGTGGAGGACAAATATCCTCCTATCCATCCTTCCATCCATCCAAAAGGAAAATATACATGTTGACTGTTTGGACAGGGGAAACAGTTAAGATAATGAGCACTTTAACTAACTACAGCCATCGAGCCCTCAGAACTGAAGATTAAAATGTCATCGTTCATTACAGACCAAAGTTAAAATAAAATAACCACAAAACAAAAAACTGGAGTTTTTCCTTTTTTTTTTAATCTCACAAAAATGAATGCTTCTGTTCCTGAAAAGAGAGACAGAGTAATCTAGAAAACATTGAAAGCACAGATCTCACTTTACAGATGTTTTTTTTCATTTCATGGTTCATTTTAGGCACTTGGAATCATAACAACATTCCCTTTCTGAACAAATCTTTGGTCCGGTATGTAATTTAAAAAAATAAAGCCAGAGTATGAAAATAACTCCAACTTCAATGTTTGTTTCTTCAAAAATGTATTTCTGACATATATAAAGCTTCATAAAGACTTTTTTTTAATACTTAAATAAGATATCGCTACATCTCAGAAATGACCAGCAATCTTACAGATGTTTTGCAAGAGAAAAGAAGTGAGAAAAATTCATGTGTTGGCTCAATCAGATGTACAGCAGTACAGGATTGTTTTCATCAAGTCACATTTGGCAAACATGGGTTTCTGTTTTTGTGTGTTTTCAGTCCATTTTCTTTGAAAGATACAGAGCAATGGAGACACATCCACCTCTGCCATTAATACAGTCAGTTCAGCTACAGGGCAGCCACGTCTGATATGAATTACTGCACGACGAGACCTGTGGCGGTTGCACGTGTGCAATGTAGTAATTGCTGAAGTTAATGTCCTGTATGTACGGAGCTGGCTGGTAGTAACAGGTGACATTTGTCACAGTGGGGATGGCGTTCTGCTCAGCTAGCACCCTCAGTGCCAGCATGGAGATGAGGCTGAGCGTCTGGCGTCGCTCATGGCCCATCAGACACACAGTGCTCTCGTTCACTACTTGGTGGAGAGTCATCAGGCACTCGTACCGTTTGTGCTCCATCCCAGCAAAGTGGTTTTGCAGGTAGGCCTCTAGTTTCCTCTGCTGCTCACCAATGTCGGGGAAGTCAATGAAGAAGCGTGAGCACATGTAGCGCTGCATCTGCTTCATGTCGGCCTCCGAAGAGGGCCGAAACCCTCGCACCAGAAGGTGGCAGTACTTCAATAACCCGCCACCTCTTATTTCTTCAGGGCTTCGCGTAGCTATGGTCCTCTGACACAGGTGGTCCATGGCCTCCTTGAAGTCTCCATACACACTCTCGCCGATCACAGTGGGGTGAAAGCTCTCAGACATGGGCGTCTCTGAGCAGCGGTCAAACAAGAGCAGAGAATCGAGGCAAATCTGGAAGGAGTCCACGCTAAATTCAAACTGCCGTCTTAAAGAGTCCACAAATTTTAGCTCCACATTCTTGCCTGTGTTGTTGGACAGCGAGATGAGGCTCCAGCGGTCTGTGTCATTACAGACTTTCACCAGTTTCTGTACATAGGCTTCTTTGAGGGTCAGTGCCGTGATCCGCTCCTTAGAGACCCCAGCTGGCAGGAAGTCCAACAGGCAGTCCAGCACGACATCTTTGACCAGACGGAAGGCCTGGTCATCTTTCAGCGACACACCAAAGATCAGGTCAAGGTCCTTGTAGCCCAGTCCAGTGTCCTGGTGGAGCACATGGCTGGCAGCGGAGCCATTCAGCCTCACGTCTTTGACACACACACCCCTCTCCTCCAGCCTTGCCCGCACCACCTGGTCATAGATGAGAGAGACACACAGCATGTCAGTAGTCATATACATCAAATAAGACAATATGAGTGTAGTTGAAGGAATGATGAAAGTAATACACACTCCTAAAATGTCTCAGGTTTAACTGCTGAAATATGACCAAACAACCTCCACATGGTCATAGTGGAAATCAATAGTTTGTGAAGGCGGAATCAATACCACTGCTCACAAAAGTCCATTTCATCACCATCAGCTTCAGTCTAAATGAAACCTAAAGAGCCCAAACAAAGAGCAGCAGAGCTGGTGTGTCTGTGCTCCAAATCCATCTCCCTCTTGGTCAGATTGTCTTATCTTATCACAGAAATTAGATAATACTGTGGAGAAACAGTAGAGAGATAAAGAGAGAGAGAGAGAGAGAGAGAGAGAGAGAGAGGGAGAGAGAGAGAGAGAGAGAGAGAGAGAGAGCACCAGTGTGTGACTGGTGTCCAAAAAGAAAACCCTGGCTTTAGGCTACAGGCTCACATCCTCAGGTCATTAAGGGTCAGCAGCATTTCCCTTCCTCTCTGTCCCAGTGACCTGTAAGATGTTTAAACGAAAGGCGACTCGGCTCAGTGCCGTCACATTTGAAGAAGATGATCTACATCTGGGAAGAGCTGCTAACATCACTGCCAGCAAGCACAAAGAGAAAACACTTCTAAGTCCATAAATAAAACATCAAAGATAGATTGAGCTCACTTGTCTGGGGGGAAATGACAATCCACTAGTGCCATAAAAAACGTATTGTTCTCAAAACATTTGGAAGTGATCAGAGTAGATCTGTGCAGTAAAACACATCAACAACTAGCTGCAACTAGTTGTTGAGAGCTGGAAAGCTATTGGAGAAGTTTGACATTTTAATTCACCGTATACACAGCAGGCGGACTTGATGCTAAAGCTGATGGACTGTAACAAAAACAAATAAATGCCTCACAGATGCTACTTGGAGTATATGCTACATGTGTACTCTTTACACTATTCCACTGAACAAATAAAAATAGTAGACAAACTCAAACAACAAAACCTGCAGCACAAATTAGTTGTCACACACTCACAATCCTAAATCTCCCTTCTGGTACTGACCTGTCAGATTAGTGTCTGTTAACACTCTCTCCCATGGTGATCAGATAACAAGCTGGCTCTATTTATACACACTGGGTCAGGCTACAGACAAACATTTGAAAGCTTGTCAACTCCTCAGAAGAAGAGAACAAAATCATAATAGCAGTTATGTAACCATTGTAATCATTCAACCATAAAACAGCACCAATTGGGTCCAAATTCCAATCATAAGCAATAATATTGGCAGTTTCCATGCTGTGTTATGTGACATCAGTCTGAGCCAAAGCTTGGAGTTAGACCTACACTTAACACCTTTCCTCCCTCTGCCCTCTTACAACAAGTAGTCAAATCATACGTGCTCAGATACAGGTAAGTGGTTTAGCCCATTAGAATGGTTCTGCTGGCTTAACATCAAACACACCAGAAACAAGACTATTTAATAAAAAGTGGGTGAAAAAAGTGTAAAGAGTTGTATTCTATAGGCTAGCTCGCTCATATGCTGTGAATTAGGCAACAGGTCTGAGTTATGAAGCAATTTATGACAGATGATGTTGTTGTCTACAATTACAGCCCTGTAACTCTTTGGACTTCATAGCTTCATGATGCTGCAGTGGATGTTAGTGTCTCTCTAACCCCGCAGCGGGACAAAGGTCTTGGTCACTCTCAGTCATACCTCATGTGATGAGTAACAGATGAGACATATTTACAACATCAGAACCTATAAAACACATTTTAAAGCTATAAATAGCTTCATTCTAGTTGGACATGACAGGAGATTTAGTGGTGATCAATGTTCAACAGACTGTTCAGACAACCACTAAACGAATCTATATGGCAGATGACGGATTTTTAGCAAAATAAAAATTATACAGGGTTTCCACAAATTAAGGAAAAACAAGAGTCCCCACATTTGGGGCTCAAACCTGCATTTAAGCCTCCTGTGCACTCAATGGAGCATTCATCTCTCCACAACCACAAGCATGAGTTCTGGGCTTCACAAGTTTGTTGAGCTCATCTTGAATATGTCAGTTTGTGAATGAAAATGGAAAAAAAGAAAAAAAGAAAAAGGGGGGACTACCTAACATGACTTTGCCATTAGAGATCAGCAGCTATATGTTGAGTTTGAAATTCAATCATAGCATTTGCTTTGCACAGCCAAGTATTTCTCCAGACTCTGCAAGGAAAGCGCAATGCGATCCAGCCACAATGCATAAGAGACTGGAAATGTGGAGGAACTTTGGCACGTGTCTGTTTTATACATTTTAATTCAAACCAGGGGAGTTGTTAAGGCTGTGAGTCTTCCTCTGTGTTTCCACCAGTCTGCTGCTTGAATGCGAATATGATAGGCAGTCAGACAAATCAGCACTAGGGATGGCTGTTAATTTTGATTATACTGTCTGCTGGGCCTGATGCATGGAAATTATACATTTCATTGTATATAGTGGTCATTTGTAACTATATATTATATATTTTGGGGCTATGGTGAGTTACACACTACTATACACACAGGGTAGAGTCATAGTTTGCCTCGAAAAAGTTTAAAAAGGTAATTTATGAGGGAATAAAAAGCAGTGCTCGAAAGATGTTTTAAACGACGAAAAAACAAAAATAATTATGTAATCTGTTACAAAAATACAATTCAGAAAGGAGGGATAAAAAGAATCTAGAAAGGTATCCTAGGAGGGTGAATGGCTCCCAAAGGGGAGTCTGGAGGCCACCAGGGTGCTTGTTTCCTGGGAGACTTAAACAAATAATGATCATTTAAATTTAACTATTTAATTCCTCAGATGTTATAATGAGGGACTATGTAAGAGTGGATTTACTAGTTTTACTGTATTCACTCTGCACAACTACAGCGCAGTCAGGTGTGATATTAAATTTCATTTTTAATGCATATAAAAGCATATTATACATATGATTTTATATGCATTAAAATCTGCATCTAAGGACATAACTAATAGTAGTCTATAGCAGTGTATGTGTGTGAGTTTCTACCTGAACAATCTGGCGGGGTCGCATGGACAGAGTGGGGAAGTTTCCTCGGCCGTGGATGGGGACAGCCTCCCCGAGGATCGAGTCCAAGCGTTGCACCTGATCCCAAGACAACACGCAGAACGGCCGACTCTGATCCGACGCATCACCGCAAGACATGGTGATAACTTTCAACCCCCCTCCCCAAAAAAAGAAACCAGAAGAATGTCAAACAGCGTTTCCCTCCGGGCTCAGCTTTAGTATATCTTCTCTCTTAAGTGAGATATTCCTCTTGGATGTCAGGTCCGGTTATTAAACTTGAGGTGAAGAGATGGAAAAACTTTAGTTTTAGTGAGAGATGCGAAGGTTAGTGCAGGATCAGCTGTTTCCCCCGGTGTGCGACGCTAAATTCCGGTCAGTCTGCAAAGAAGCGATTCATAAGGAAGGTCCAGAGGGTTTAAAGCCTCTTCATTAGCATGAGCTCTCTGATTGGCTGCTGTGTTTGGTCATTGAGTATGGACGCCCTGTCTACAGGGAACACCCTTCAAGTGACGTATTTGACAGCCTCCTCCCCTCTCTACCCTGCACGCTGACAGGGTTTTCCCTCAAAACAGCCTCATAATCTAATAACCTTATGATGTGCGTGGCTTCAGGAAATTAGCGTTTATTAATCAAGCATCTCTGTCAGGTTTGAAAGCAGATAGGCAAAATGTGATTAATTACAGAGATTAGATTGCAGCTGTGCAACCTCTGCTTTCCTTCCTTCTGGTGTATATTTCTTTATTTGCACAGGGAATGTTTGCAGAGCCTGCAGGATGTTTTTTTTTTCAGCAACACCCATGATCATGCAGACCTATAGACGCTCAACATCTACGCTCACTGACTGTAGACACTACAGGAGAAAAGGGTCTTACTGGAGAGCACTTCAGCAACAGCTACTGGTCACTTTGCCCAGTTTATATAATCTGAATCTGAAGATTTAACTTCCCTGTCAAAAGCTCAGTTTCCCTGTTTTCTCGACCTGTGAGACATTAAAACAAACCGAACGATCGAGCCATTCATCGCCAGTTGTATGTGATTTGTTCAACAGAAAAGTGTGTTTTTCTGTTTTTCTCTTTCATTTGAATTAAAGCTGAAACAATCAATGTTTTTGTTTCCAGTAATTCACAAGTATAAGGAAAATATTAGAGATATTAGAGGAAATTCTCACAGACATTTATATTTTCTATACATTTTGTTTCTTTTTTCCCCCCTTTTTTAAAGTCCCTCTCCACTCTTCCTGTTCCTTCACTTTGGATGTTTGAGCTTTAATGTGCAGAATGATGTATGTGCAGAGTTTGACATTAGAAGCTGTTTTCACATTCATCTGCTGAAAGCATAAAGTTTCTCTGTACTCACCATAAATCTGTACGTACAAGCAGTATTTGTGACATTACAACCAGTTTGGAGCCAGTCGAAGGCCAATAATCAACCTACACAAGTGTGATGTGGAAACTTGAAGCCCCCAGTGCAAAAACACTGAGAATGGACTTTACAGTGAAGTAGGAGACGTTGTGTCTAATGGTTAAACTTTTGAAATGAAACATATTTGCATATTCATAACATATTTGCATATTCCAGTAAGGGAGAATTAGAAGATGTCATTTTAAGGCTTTCTAACAAGGTAACTGAATATTTTTGTGGACAAAACACATCAGATACTATTTATTATTCCAAGCAGATGACTATTATGTCCTAAAACATATCTTATATTAAATAAAATGTAGAGCATTTTAAACGTCAAAGCAAAACTACATAGCTTTTGTCTTAACAATCCTTATTAAAATGTAGTCTTCCTCATTCATGTGTCTCTATAATCACTTATGCCAACAACACAGTTTATAAAAGATTCTGTTGTGTGAACTACGCCCAACAAAACCACTAGTAAACATGCAACACAATATGAATGCATGAGATTTTCTAGCCTGTTAATGATTTAAAAGAGCTCATGTGCAGCCTGATGTATAAAACAGACTCCATAAAGAATTCTGGTTATCCATCATCTAGCCCACTGAAATCTAGAAGTCACTTGTCAGTATTTAAACTATGATATCAGGCAATTAAAACCGTAAAATCTTGCTTGCTGATCTGTTCATCTGTGTTTAAAGTAGCGAGCTAGTACCTTTGACTTGTTTGTTTACTCGACCAATGGAAAATTAAAGCCGACAACCACACGAACAATTGTTCATTTACTTTGCTTGTGATTGTGCAAGGGTTTATGAAAGGGGTCTGATAACCTGCTATGCCCTTTTCAGCTTTCCATTAATGTTTCCAGATGCCTTCCTGCCATTTCTTTCTACCCTGCTTCCTTATCTGCAGTGCAGAGTGTTTTTTTTATTTGCTTTGGTGCCGTATAAAGGCATTCTTCTGGTCTGGATAGAACATTTGTTGGCCTTTTATGCGATGTACAGTATGTATTGTTTCTTCTGAGGGATACACATGTATTGTAGTGAGAGGAGGCCTGATCTAAGATGGATGTCAGATGCCCTACAGTTTATTTGACGCCTTTGAATTTCTTAAATCCTGCCATCTTATTTGCATCAGTTCATACAGGAGTGGACTGTGTAAAAATCCGGTACATAATCCAGTAACTGCGGTAAAGATCCCTTAATGAAGCACCTCACACAATGGCAGACATTACTCACAATAGCAGACGTTACTCCTTAAGTGGTGAGAAGGCCTTTAGATTCTGCCAGTATGTTATTTGCCAATGAACAATACATGTGAAACCCTCAGTAATTTCCTCTTTTAAAATGACCCAAACATATAATATGTCATGTCAAAATCTCCAACCACCCATATCTGTTTACACAGTGCGTTAGTGCAGCTGTAAAATGTTTACAAGAGAGTAAAGTTCGCTTCATGACTGACCTGTGTGGGTCACACAGACAGACAGAAACACATGCACTTACGCACTTAGGCATGCTCATCATAATATTTTCCCCAAACATATCTGCATGTGTGTAAGAGCACTCCCAACTGGAGGTGACAGCATCTCACGAGCCTCAGAGAGGTCAGGGTTGTGGGTGAAGCGTGGATTCGGTCTCCATGGAAGATAACCTCAAATCCTATGATGTCAGCATAATCCTGTTTCTGTGGCAACTGCATCCACGGTTGTTGGGCAGCTGGGCAGAGGCGTCTCCAGCTGAGGGTCCTGCCAGGTGCTGATGTGAGACATCTGCGTCATCTGGCTATAAATAACCTGCCGTGTGGCAGCTGTGCATCCTGGGAGAGAAGGCCAGCTTTTACCTGCATGTGAAACACTCAGGGAAGAGAGGAACAATGACGGCAGATAAATGTCAAGCCACTTGACATTCTCAGGTTCCCCTCACAGTCTCGTGTCTGAGGCAATCAGTCAGATGTGAAGTAAAGACAGTTATGCAGTGAAAGAAAAAAATTATTTAGACAAAAAAAACCTGCTGAAAAGTATATATATATATATATCAAGTCAAGTCAATTTTTATTTATATATCTCAATATCACAGATTTGCCTCAGAGGTCTTTACAGTCTGTGTTATTGTTACACCCTCAACACTAACAAGGAAATACACCCCCCAAAAAACCCTGTAATTAAAAAAGAATGAAAGAAACTTCAGTAAGAGCAACAGAGGAGGAATCCCTTTTCCAGGAAGGACAGTCAGGAAATAGATGTTGTGTGTACAGAACAGACCAATATAGTAAAATTACTTTATAAACAGGATGACAACATATAGATAAATAGATAATATTTACGGAGAGTCTGGCCGGGAGGGTATCAAGGAACTTCAAACAGACACTTCACCATAGAGACTTGGAAAACGGGAGAATTTGCGTCACGCCATACTCACACACGGAAGGAGAGACGAGGAAAACATACACATACAAGGGAGACAAAGAGAGACAAGAACATTAATCACGCAGGGGTTAAATGCCCTCTTATCTTTCTTGTAGTATTTTTGTGAAATTATATCAATGTCATTGGATCCTCTGTTTATCCCTGAACTGACATCCTGTTGGAGCCATGACAACTAAGATTGTGAGTATAGTAGGTGCGGTGGGATAGCCAGTATTTAAACACACCTTAAGCAAATGATGCATTAGACAGGTGTGTGTACCAGTCCTATCCAGGATCAAACATTAAGAAACAATCTGGCAGGCTTAAGCACTTGAAACCCTTAAATAAGAGGCATTTTGTGGTTTGTCTCCTCTGTATTTGCGTTGGATAAAAGATGTCACTGTGATTTTTGTTGTTGCTGCTGTTGTTGTGAAATATCTTTATCTGTCTTTGCCTCGTTGACAGCGTGAGGAAGAGGAACGATGTGGTGGAACGGGCCTCTCTCTCAAGTGCAGTAAACATCAGTCCACTGATGTCCCTGAAAATCGATGTTGCCAAACAACAAGCAAGAGTCACAATGATCAATTGTGTGAAGACAGATAAAGCTTCGTCTGTCACAGTGACTGAGTTGTGAAGCTCTTCTCTTATGAGTCTGTCAGGGCTCCTACAATCTAAGTGAATTATTTCTCCTGAAAAGACTTCCCTCAGTCGCCTCTGGGCACATATTATACTTGAAACCTTTGCTATTATTAGAGTGTGCGTCATATTTAGCTTTGGACAGTACTGACATAGCTGAAATAGTGATGCAGTGGCTGTTATTACATTGCATGTCTGACATTACATTGCATGTCTTTGATTTGGTGATTATGTCAGCCAAAATTAATAAAACCTGTTCAGTTGCTTTTCAAGCACAGTCTGCCTTGGCAGCACTCTGTATATACAACCGGGTTGAGTTGACCAGTCAGCCTACCTGCGATAGAGAGAAGACCACGATAAGAGTTCAGTTTACTTTTCACCATTTGCTCCTGATGAGAAATCTATGGGACAGTGGAACGAGGTTACGCAAGCAGCCATACTGCTGACGTCAGACTGCCTTCGCTGCCTGCTTGATTGATTACAGTAGTGCTTGGAAGAACAGAACAGTGCGCTGGTGGAAAAAATAAACACACCAAAACACACTACATATTCAAGTGCCATCATACACTTGCTCTCTGCACTGTTCAAACCTGAGCAGTGAAATGAAAAAATACCAAATATATACACTGTTTGCTGTTGATCTCATATAATCTTTGTTACTATTGTTAGAATCAAATTATGGCCTACTGTAACCAAAGCCAACCCTTACATACTGTTCATTTTCTAACCCTTCACAGTATCCCTTCATAATAAGTCTCTATATGAAACATCTGAACCACATATTTATTTTTAATTCATAAATACCTCATCAGTTATTAATAAATCCTCTTAGAGGATGGCCTATCCTGGCAGTGGCAGTGCCAGAAGGAGCATCTAGCACAGTTCAGAAACACAACGTTTGGTCAATCTGCTTTCTAGTTTAAAGTTGTGGGAATACCCACAAATATCACTCAGGAGAGTCAGGAAGCTTTGCAGTGTTTAAAACCAGCCTCAAGTTTTGGTTGAACTCAACACAAAAGTGTCACCACTAATGATTGCTTTGTATTTATTATATTTGTCGTACTGAGTATATTTATTATCTCACACTGATGGTTTCTAGTGTCTTGTTTTATGTAGTGTAATTGTTGTTCTGTAGTTGTTTTTCCGTCTACTTGCCCAGGGACAACAGATGTAAATGAGCTACTAGCTAACTCTGGTGCAATTACTTTTAATTGTGCACTGTCCCTGTAGAAAAATAAACAATAAATCTAAAACAAAAACAAAAACAAAAAAACAACTAATGAAGCTGTCAGAGAGCTGAGAGACTATGCATTAGGTTTTACACTGTCTGTGGAGAAAATTATATTATATTATGGTCATTGAAAACGAATGCAACAACATTTTTGAATGATGACTCTTGAATTGCAATAAATACAGGTCAAATTTAGCCTCTCTATGTATAAAATGTGTATCAGCTGCACAAAAATAAAGATTAAATATTAAAATATTTTGTATATTTTTTATCATTTCAGGAAATGTTGTCATATTTCAGGCTAAAAGAATACTGTTTGGGATGTTTTTACTGCTCTCAAATGTACAAATGGGTCAAATTATACTTTAACAGCGTGTAAAGGGCTAATTTTATGTGTGTAAATTATGATGATATAGTATTTCATAAAGAGTATGTTAACGCTGGCTTAAGTAATAAACGTGTCCCCATGAATCATGTTATACATGTTATACATGTTTAATGATAAAGAATCAGTTCTGTCTTTTCATCTTGTTTTTGTGTTTTTTTCTAAGTAGTAAAACCTGAGCGCTGCGGCTTTATTCTCATCTCACCATTATGCCACAGTCCAGACTTGGGTAACTTGGGATAAGGGAAGTTATTGCATAGCTGCAGTGCTCTGAAGCTCAACGGTCAAATATAGTGTTTGACTATGTATTATATAAGCCTCTCGGAAAGGTCGTGTTGACTGCTGATGGCATTATAGAAAGAGAAAAATGTTAATCAAACAGCGGCTGAGGGTTTAGAGACATGAGAAAAATATACAACAGAGAGAGATAAGGAATTCTTTTAGCGCTTGAGATAAAAACAAAATTTCTACATTAAATCATGGTTTTCATGGTTTAGATGGTTTATGGTTTGTCATGCACATGCACACATTCTCTCCTATATTAATTCTCACTCTTTTTCTTAAAACCAAAAACACACATGGATATCTCAACACATGTGACTTATTCCCGACTTACAGAGGAGCCCAGTTAGAAGAGAGGAATGTATGGCCGTGGTAATAAAACACCCTCACCTCCTTCTGCATGTCTGGGACGTCCTAACTTGGATAACTTCCTTAACTGGAGCTTAAATCATGTTATGCAAAGGCCCCACAGCCAACCCAATAGGGTAGTTAGATTCCCTCTTGCAAATCACTCTGTCAAATACTACAATAAAGAAAATAAACCCCAGTTTGCTTCACTTCCCAGCTTTGGTGTTCCCTGTGGTATAATTCTCCACTGATCAAATAATACCAACTACACCCCAGGGACGTAGAGACAAGTTGACAGCTGTGTACAATGTGCAGATCTACATCCTTGAATAACCACTAAGGCAACAAATGCACCCGTAAAAGCTTATAAAATAAATATGTTGTGTAATTTTCTCAACACATGAGCCTGGTGTGGACATTGCATATTAAAAAGCTACCAGGGAAGCCAGCTGGCTCTGTCCACTCTCTGCAGCATTTACCAGAAGCGATGGGGGGAATCCCTATTTAGCAGCAAGCTCTGATTTCATTCCCAGAAATCCTGCTCCTGTAAACCTCATCCAGTAGCCAGAAAAGAGAAAAAACTCTCTGAGGGTGATAAAGAGTGTAATACGTTGCAGTCAATTGTGTTAATTCGCTGGAAATCTTTGGGGTGATGCACAGCAGAGGTACAGAGCAGTCTGTAAAGGTCATGATCATACCAGCTTGATTCATGTTTGACTAAAAAAGCAGAGCCACTCTCGCTCAGGTTAAACCTCCGTTCAAATAAGCAACTAATAAAAATATATTAGCAACACGTTTTCCAAATCATCATCCAGATTTCTGAAATCCTCTTCCTGGATGGCTTATGGGAATGGGCAAAACTGTATCCCATCATGCCGCGGGACAGAGAGGGACAGCTGGATGTTCCAAGAAATACAAAAAGTACACTTTACACTTTCTAGTACACTAGATTAAAAGGTTTATGATCAGTGATTTACAGGCATTTCCAAACTGACAACAGGTGTTTGTTAAAGATAACTAAACTAAATTCTAAACTAAAACAAACCTGGCTTGTTTAAAAGATTCATGCAAGTGCTCCGGTGAAGGGTTGAGATTTATGTAGCGCTGTAACTGAAAGCAGGCATGTAGCACACATGGCCAAAAGCTGTTCTGAGTTACATACTGTGGAGCTATGAGTAGCGACCAGGGCTCAGACACTGATCAAAAAACCACTCAACATTCACCACACGGTCTCAAACATTTTACAATACATTTCAAAGCCTTGTGGCCTCCCGACACAGACTAACTGTAGTGTTTTACTGTAGAGTAAACCTCTCTCTCTCTCTCTCTCTCTCTCTCTCTCTCTCTCTGTCTTTGGTACATTTCTCCCTTTTACGTAACTTTCTTTTAAGTAACATAGATAAACATGGGCAGAGATATGGAGCATTTAACCCGTTCTTGCCTTGTAAAGGTTTACTGAGGCCTTTTAAGTCAAACATGCTGAGAATATGTCTGGTCATGCCCTCTCAGTGACTCAGCATCCATTATCTATCTGTCCTTCCCACCTCCTTCTCCCTCTCACTTTAATGTCATTGCTACATATATCTGATCCATGACCTAGTGCCTCAAGTACATTAGACTTTATCGGTTATTGCGTAACATTAACTTGTACATAAGCTGATCCTTGCACTGTATGCATTTCTACAGTATGGCTCCATACACAGTAGTGGTGGAAGAAGAGTTCAGCTTTACTTTAACATGTGGTAAAAATGCAAGTAAAAGTTCTGCATTTAATATTTTACTTCAGTAAAAATTACTACCAGCAAATATATATTTAAAGCATAAAATGAAAGTGCTTACTATGCAGGTAAAATGGGTTTTGTTAGTGTGTTGCATTTGCAAGCAGTATTTTAATGTTTGTTGCAATAGAGATCATTTTACTCATTTTTTTTAAAGAGTTGGGTGGTTTAGTTTGCTGTATAACAATGCATTGTATCTCACTGTATGTGATCATTATAGGTTTTTAAAATCATTGTCTGTAACATAACTAGAAACAATGGTCATCAAATGTAGTGGAGTAGAAGTGTAAAATAGCATAAATTTAAGATAATCAAGTAAAGTACAGATATAGTCCTGTCCTGCTTTCAAAAATAATGCCATGAATAGTTTTTACTCATCAGTTAACATCATACAAAGTTCAGTAAACAAAATAAAACCAAAATGAAATCCATACTTGATGTGACCATGTTATGCCTTTCAAACAGCACCAGTTCTCGTTACTCTTGCTCACAGTTTTTCAAGGTACTTGGCATGAAGGTTGTTCCAAGCATCCTGGAGAACTTGCCATTTTGCAGAACTTGCAGTTCTTCTGTGGATTTAGGAATCTCTGTTGTTTCTGTCTCTTCATGTAATCCCAGACTGACTCCATGATACTAAGATCAGGGCTCTGCGGGGGCCACACCATCTGTTGCAGAACTGCTCCTCTTGTCCATGAAAATAGTTGTTTATGACTCTGGCCGTATGTCTGGGATCATTGTGATGCTGCAAAATAAATTTGGGACCCATCTGAATCCTCCCTCCTGGTATTACATAATGGAGAAGAATCTAAAGTGCCTAAAGCTTTTGCACAGTACTAACACAGTACAGTAAATGTTCTTCATTACTGTCCACTACTGATTAAAGCAAAATCAAACATTTTAATTGTCTGCAATAGAAACAACTTCAGCGGTTAACTTGTAAAGATGTACCATATAAAATATTCAAATATATTATAACATACAGAATTATTTTAATAAGGTAGCCACATAGTCCACTAAGACAATTCCTCTTAACATGAATAAAATATACAAAAAATAGTGTTTTTTCTTATAGAATTTAAATCACCTCAAGACTAGGACAGACACAGGATGCTTCACCATCTAATTGTCTAAAACAGATGCTACTTTACCTTGACTTAAGATATTATAGAAATAAGGTACTTTCCACTGATCCTTGTCAAAAAAAAAACTCTTGAATTGATGCCTTTCTGTCAGTTGCTGCAGTCAAAAAGTATTTTTTTTAAAAATGAGTCTGGTCTCAAGAACACTTTAAAAAACAAAGAATGATGAGTTTATCGGCTAGACACTGAGCCTTGATATTATAAAAATGATCTGTCAGCAAGCAGAGCATTATTCAGTGGATTGATTGAGGCCATATCTAACAGTCTGCATGATAATGGGTGTGATAAGGTCTGACCCTGTGTTACCCTGGTACACTGCTCCGGTTCCATGGCGTATAGTCAGGTTTCCATGAGGAGCTCTTTTCCATTTTACTGTGTAATGCCAACACGTTTCCACTGCAAGAACTGTGGATATCTCATGTCTTTTTGAAATTCACTTACAGTATCTAATCTGCACACTGAAAAGAGCAAACACTCAAATATCAAACAATTGCACTCTTTTCAGTTTGGCTGATATGGTATCTAGGTAAAGTTGAAAATAATTTTTATGATTGTTATGACGACAAGAGGAAAGGGAGTCATACTTTCATATCAAGATCGAGACGTTTATGTAGAACAGCAGAAATGGCAGTCTGCAAGCTGATACAAAACACAATAATCACACAATCTAAATATGCCTACACTATTCTAACCTAAGATAACCTGCGCACAGTGAGCTGCACAGTCAGATCTGCCCTCTTAGTCTTTTAATACATTGGATCTCTCAAGAAATCTGATACACAAACCAACCAAAAAAATAATGATCTGAACTGATCTACTCTTAATCTTTAAAAAGGGCTTCCAGGGATTTTTAGGTGTTCACACACACTGTCCACAAGGAACCATGCCCAAATACACACACAGATAATCAAATCCACCCATGTTACACCCAGGGGTGTTCCAGAAAAAGCAGTATACAAACATATAGATAAGTACTAACCAAACTCTACAAACACACACACAGACATACTAACTAAGTTGTCATGGATCTACAATTAGTGTCACCTCGGATGCATGAGTTGCAACATTTTGATCTATGTTGACCCTAGTTAGGAGGTCAAACACTGAGCTGGAGGAGAAAAAGAAAAACCTTTCTTGGAGAGGTTTTGTAGGATGAATCTACTGTGGGAAAATACAAGTGTGCAAAAACAGTACTACAATTTAATTTTTAGGATTCAGAAATTTTAACCACCATGTGCAAGTGACCCAGAGGATTCAGTTGTTTCATGTTTCACTAGCGGTGGCGTTAACTATGCCTGCTGGCAGCTGCAACCTGCTGGCAGCTGGTTTATTCTGCTCAGTACAGGGTTAATTATATCCAGCTTCACTGCCCAGCACAGAGACGTGCCATTAGCTCTCGAAATCACAGCAGCACTGATGCTGACAACTGCCCTGACTGTGAGTCACCTGTTTTTTTTTGTCACTGAGCTACTTCAGTTCTGCTCTGGTCAGTCCGGCAGGGCAATGAGGAAAAGACTTGTGAGAGTGTGACACACGGCTGCACACATGACAGCAGGCCAAACGTGGCTCGGCCGAAGAGGAACGAGCACGATGATGAATCAGAGTGGGATGACAGCCGGAGGTAAAATTGGTAGTGGACTATTTCTTTGAAGAGCTGGAATGTATTAGTTTTAAGTGAAAGAGCTGGCTTTCCCTGGTGTTTCAGTTACTGTATGCTGCTCATGTGTTCCAAGAAAAAGAGAAGGATTCAGCCAAGTAAAAGTGTCACATTAGAGACTGAGGTTTTGTCTGGGCTGGTCCTGTATAATGAGCACATGTCCACTGCAAATGATGGAACAATTATCCATCCACTTGTGTGAAAAAAGACTGATCTAACCCCATCTCTGATATTTCAAAAGTCATCTTGGTTTAATTTAACCAGAAGTAAACTGGACACTCACTCCTTGTTGACTGGGTGGCCTGCTCTGCCTCTACACCACACCAGCATGATGCACTCCAGCAAGTGAATAATCACCCGCAGTCACATTTAACTGACAAATAAACTACACAGAGATGACCTGTTACTTGTACACAATTTTCAAACTCCTCTCCTGTTTTTTTCTTCTTTTGCACTCCATTTTTTAGTCTTAGGGCTGTGATCAAAATGCAACACAGCTGCTGAGGCAGTGAAGCTTTGGCTTTTTCTTCCTGCAAGACCTTGAGCCAAAGTCTGACCATCTGTTTCATGTTAATATATACAGGTTGCCCCAGCGAGGAGTCTTTTGAAGTCCAATGAGGTAATAGATGCATTAAATGTGTAAGAAATCCATTAAGGTTATCATATATCAAGGCATATATGTTGTTCTGTTGTGCAACAGTCAGTGCTATACAACCATGACATCCTGTCTGAATCCAGCCTGAGCTTTATCACCAGCTTATGTTTGCTCCCTTTTTTCTCCCTGTATTTCCTGCTACGTTAAAATAATATTAAAATGTATCAAAAACAATCATTGTAAAGTGAAAACTGTACTAAATTGCCTCCAAATCTTACACAATGTTACAACATTTTAAAGCTATTTGACACAGATTTATAGTATATCAAACAGAACTATTGCATATTATTTTAACAATTCAAATCAATGCTATTTGAAATGTGAATAATCATACAGGAAGTATCAGCTACCACATGCAGATATTTTTTTTAACTTCCTAAAAGTGATTTTGAAAGACCTTAAAGCAGTTTTCTCACTTTGCAGCATACTCACACTGACAGAAGTCAGACTACCTCCGCTGCCGTGGTCCAGCCATCGTGATCACCGGCCTTCAGGCAATTTTACTCCAGTTTTCAATTTCAATAATTACAGGCAAAACTGCCTCCTAAAAAGTATAACCCTGGGCACAGAGTAAACATCATGTCAGCAGCAATGCCAAGGAAACAATTTACGACAATCTGAAAGTTGATATTCTGTTTTGTGTGGCTATTCACAAGGGGAAAATAAAAAAAAACTCTCTAAGCCACAGTCTAAGACTTAATCTTATTTGGTGGGAATGTATCTCAGCACAGACAGAAAGAAAACAGCAAATAATGTTTTTTTTTATTATTATCCAAATCCTTTTTGCACAATGTTGCTCTTCTGGTGACCAGTATGCAAGACAATTCATCTAAATTATGTTTCCCTGAGTTTACTGACAGTTTTCTAACCACATCACCTCATTGCAACACAGACAAATCAACACGTACATGTGTATTTCTAACCTGTCTTTCTAGGTTAGCTGTGATCCACACCAGTGATCACACCTCACACAGGCTCTTTTCATTACTGGATGTTTGCCTGTCTGAACACATGTGGTCAACATGCATCTCTTCATTGTTTCCATGAGGGAGAAGTCAGATTAGATGACTGTCATTGATTTACTGTGTGTGCTATTGTGGAAATAACCCCATGGAGAGAAAAAACGAGTCCAAAACAAAACAGCAAAAGTGAACAAAACCAATCATTTTTATTGACCAAATGTCACAGTTCCACTGTTACATCCTACAAAATACAAACAAGTTTGTTCATACAAGCACTGCTTGTAGTCGTCTACACAACCTACAGAGTCTTGATGCAGACTGTAAATGGACGATCCTACTGACTATGGCGAAGGCGTTCTTCACAAATTCACAACCTATGTCCAGCTTCAACGCTCAGTTACAAAAAATAAATAAGACATCAAAAAGGCCTTTCTTCTAATAGTTACTAAGCTGTTGTCTGACTAGACTGCATTCCTTATTCACATCCTGCCCCCTAGTGGCTCAAACTAACTCCTGCCATTTACTCTCTGAAGAAATTGAACTCCACTGTCACAGATATAGGGGGTCAGGTTCCACGCTGTAAGAGCAGGAAAAGGTCAAAGTCGTGAAACTGACAGCTTGCCCTGCGCATAAAGAGGTCTCATGAACATTCCTGAAACAGTTCTCTGCTTGGAACAGTCCATACATCAAGCCTGCGCTGTGACCACAAATACACTTGTGACGGGCAACGTGCCATTTATGTGCCCTGAGGCGAAGAAAAAGCAGATGCCCACTCGTACTGGGAGCATCCCAGTAGATCACATTAATAGGAAATAATGTGTCAGCTATAAATACTGCAATCCAAGCCCCAGCAGGCAGCAGCAGCAGCAGGTGCGATTATTTTGATTTAAATTAAAATATGTGGGTTTGACATCCAAAAGAAATGAGATAAAGTGACAAAGTGGACATTTAAAAAATATGTTGGGAAATGCTACACATTTCAGTTCTTTTATGTTTTCTTTTTCCGTTAGTCTCCTAAAGAGAAAACAGCTCATACAATCAAAAGAAACGCACAAGACATGCAGCACTGATGACAAATTAGAGCAAAAATTTTGATATACATAGATTCAAAATAAAATAAAAAAATGCACTTTCCCCTTCAAACTCTGATTATTCATGTAAAGACTGTCAAACTAGATCCACCTGATGATACTGGGATGAAGTAGATTTAAATGACATAAGGCTAACTCTCCAGTTATTGATCCTGAAACGGCTCACTATCCTGAGCATGCCAGTTCAGTGAATCTAAACGTTTGTTTTTGCACTTCTTGCATCCACAGATGTACTTCCCAGATTTAAAAGACCTGTTTGCATAAGATATTAGCAGGAAATTAAACACTGCGGCTGTGATGTATGGCTTGAGGTTCTGTGGACGATGAGGAGGCATGTTCTGGGTGTCTTATAATAAAAAGGTGTTCAAAAAATATCTCTGTATTGTGCTTACCAGTGTTACTAAGTTTAACCTTCATCCTGAAGTATGTGTAAGACATTGTTTATATAACTCAAAGAACATAAAAACCCTCTGAGTAATGCTTCATCAACTCATCAGAATGACATCTTGAGATACCAAATGACAACACACAGCATGACCGCCACTGTAAAAAAAAAAAAAAAAAAAGTTTGGTTGCCCTCAGGGCAGCGGAATAAAGCCAATATCAGGTGCATCGCCCATGATCAGCGTGACGCGGCTAAGCGACGGCGAGGGAGAAGCCAAACGGAAGGCCGGGTTGATGGAGTGAAGCGAGTCCCTCTTGCTGCTTCTGGTGAACGGAGGGCAAGGTCCGGCCACGGATTGGTGGGCGTGCTGTCGTGTGCAGCCAGCTGTGGGCGAAGACTCTGAGGAGGGTGCTGTGTTGCCAGAAACCTCCGGGACCAGGGGGGTGGTTTTTGGGGTGCCAGGAGGGCAGAGGCCATGGAAGTCAGAGGAGTGGACCATCCTCTCCAGCACGTCCTTGGTGCTCTGAGTGCACTGCGAGAAGAGGGAGAAACAGACGTGTCAGAAACAGAGGAAAAAGTGCAACATCATCAGTTTGTGTTGTGAAAGGCAGAGCTGCAATGACACGAGTAAAAAAACGGGACAAACATGTACAGAAAAATTCTGCAATGTGATTAAAGGGGTTAGTTTGGAGCTCATCCACGGCGCAGTGGAATTAATGATCACCATGGTGACAGAGTTGTCAATAGACTCATATGGAGAAGCATGGAGGAAGTGGGTTAGATGCAGACAATGGAAACAGAATGTGACCATATGGAAGAAGGGTAAAGATGTGCGAGGTGAAGCTGCTTCTTCGTGTGTTTCTTCTGGCTCTGAGTGGAAAGGGGAGATACAGTTTATGCAGATTGCTTGCGTCACCGTGCATGCACAATAAAGCCCCATACAAATGAGAACACCATCTCATCTAACTACAGAGAAGGACAAGAGAGGAAAAATAAAAAAATCATTAGCCTTCAAACACCAGCTCCATCCAGTACTGAGTGAGATGTTAATGAGAGGGCGAATGAGTGGCAAGTGAAGCATGCACAATCACAAGTAAGGCAGTGCACCCATCCACACAATCACTACAAACCAATCACAAAATCTGTCCCAACTAATTGCCCCTTCGATCGATTATGCAAAAAATGAAATATGAGATTCCTCTAAAAGACTTGCAAAAAGAGATGACAGCAAAACCGAACACAAACTACAGTATGAAAGAAATCACAGTGAGCGGTGTGCGGAGAGATGTTGTGATTGGTTACACGTTCGACCCTACTCTTACCATCAACCGTCTACATGCAGCAGTGCCTTTCAGGCTGTGCAGGACAAAGCAAAATCCTGACAGTTCTCCTCCTAGCAGGGTGGAATGGATACAGTACAACACTGAGCATTAAATCTTACATACTTATATCATTTATAAAAAAAAAAAAAAAACAAACCTCAGAAGACACAACTTTGCCAAACATCTTAATATCTGCAGTCAGGCACATGAAGACTTGAAGAAATGAAGAAGCAAAATAAACTTAAAACAGAGACCAAAATCCCAAAATACAAAAATAATGTTTATTTAACACATAAAAGAACATTTATGCTTTTTAGATTAAAAAGTAAAATAAGTGAAAGTGGTGATCTTTCACAGATTCAAGGAAATAAAGCAATATAACTAATATAACTAAGGTGTTTGATACATTGACAATACTGAGTGACATATATTTAAGGCAAGTGACAAATAATCTGTGATAAAGTGCCGGTAAATAAATCCTATGCAAACCTTTTTCATGTTCTAATATAAAGCAATAATTGAGTCATTTGTATGCATACACCTTCACCATAACATACAAGCAAACTCAGTAGTACATTAACAAGGAGGTAGATACAGCAACATATTGAATTTCTAAGTATGTAAGCAAACATAAAACAAGATTTCATATATCAAAAAAGAAAGGTGCAACAATCTGTCTCACAAACGGCCAGAATACATCTGCAGCAGTCTAACAGGATAACTCAACAATGACTGAAACAAATGATTCAATTTCAAGCTGTTAAAACTCTTGTGTTTGCTTTCTGGCATTTTAACTGCCCGATGATGCCAGACAGCGTTACAAGTGACTTCCAAGACATTTTGTTCTTAAGCTAAAAGAATAAATGACACAGCAGTATTATTTCGGCATGTTGCAAGGTGATGAATTACCTCTTCAGCAGAGGTTTCTGATGAACGCCAGCTCTAATTGTCTAGCTTAATCATTTCTACATGGAGATGAGGTGTTATCATATGTTTCAATTTAAAGCTATTGTAAGCTTAGCCCTAGTGATGTTGTTCCAGACTACTTAATAGGCCATTCATTATTAAAAATTCAATTATTTTTGTTTGCATAGACACTACGTATAAAATGTGCAACTTTCATAACACTGGGCAGAGATTCAAAGTTCAGTGTGTCGGCAACTTGATGGACTGAAGCTGGAAGTCTGAAGATGAAACAGTGGACACACACAGTGGAGAAGGCACACAGGAGGGGGTGAGGGAGCAGGCTAACAACACAGGGGCTATGGGACAATCAGGACTCGGGAGGGACCACAAGCTGGTTCACCCTACCATGTGCGCGTCATTCTTGGCCGTGAAGGGAGGCAGCTCTATCTCAGAAGCAGAAGCAGCAGGGATTGCCTCATCAGGAGGCAGGAAGCCTCTTCTGTCGATCAGACTAAAGAACAGAACAGAGGACTATCTTACAAAGTGCTGTAACATATACTGTAAATGATGGTATCATCAAAGAAATGTTCTTCAGGTGTTTTTCCACTGATACGGAACAGAGGAACGTGTCTAGACTTCTGGAGAATGTGTGTGACGTGCGAGATGTGACCTTATGGGATGTGTATTCCTGATATCACTTACCTCGGAGGCATTGGGCCACATAACGTCACACAGCAGTTGGTTATGATGCTGTTGTAACTGTATGGGTTCCCAGACTCCTCTGCACCCCTTTTACTTGACCAGGAGCCCTTAATCTGCACAATTACCATAGACAGACAGCTATCAGTCAGTGGATGAAGACTAATTTAACAATCATGAACTGAACTGTGTTCATATGAGGTTTAGAGAACTTACGTCTTCATTTGTTGTGAGGTTGGAGGCTACTAAGTAAGTATGGAAGCCTGAGAGGCCCAGAATAGACCAGATGGAAAAGAAACAAATCACCAGCTCCACCACAGTACATGAGGGAGAGTCAAGGAAGGATAACACCACTGTTATTGTGGATTACTGAAGAGTGATGGCAAACAGAGCTACATGATCAACATCTATGACGAGGGTGAAAGTGTGCGTGTGTGTATTTTCCTGCCACCATTACACAGCGACAGACCAAAGACACTAATATAACTAACCATCTTTCTATTGTCTATTAGCATATGCATCAATGCCATGATTCATCAAAAATAATTAGTTATGCTCCTGTCATTTACTTAAACATACCATAGAACAAAAATATTTCTATGTCAACGTGATTGTTATAGTGACATTTTGGAGGACCACATCAATGTTTTTGCCTACTAATCATAAACAGACTCTTCACATCACAACAGACCATTTTCCAAGGAATATTGAAACTATTTAGATGAATTTGTGTGTTACCTTCCAGGTAGTTTTAATTTGTTTAAACTTGAAACTTGGAAATTATCACAGTGAAATGTTTGTTGCAAATTACATGATGATTTGTAAAAACGCTGTAATGGCTGCTAACTAGTAAAGAGAAAACAATGTTAGTATTCTTTCTGAATTCAGGAAAAAACATGCAGAGACATCAACACAATGATGTGAGGCAGCAAACCTACAACTGGAAAGCCATCTGCCTAAAAGCACTGATCCTATTAGGCACAGGCTTAGCCTGTGGAGCAGCGGGAAATGCCTTGTCAACAATGTAACTTGTGTTATTTCTTGGCCCAAGACAGCAGCAGCGTCAAAAGACTTCATCAATCTCATAAATAGTTTGATTATGTGAAAATTTGGTATGTACACAGGATATCTGGCAGGGCTCTCCTGGATGGCTTGGACAAGGCTTTTACCTGCTTGAGAACCTGGAGAAACAAAAAGAGACAAAGCAGAAACAAAGTAATCATAAAAATGTGTGTGTGTGTTTTTTTTTCTTTTTTGGATAACAGGGCAATTACGTGACAGCTACAAACTGAGCACATTTGTCTTCTTGTTGAATGAGAATACTTACGCAGAGTAATGTGTGTGATGACACAGCCAAATATGAAAGATGTCAAAAAAGACAGAGAGATGATGAAGCTGTAGAAAAAGCGATAATTTCGCTTGCCCACACAATTCCCCACCCATGGGCAGTGGTGATCAAATCGCTCTGTGGGTGAAAAAACAGTATATATACACCAGAGATTAGAGACAATGTTTATAGTGGTCATATGGTATAATAGTAGTAAGGGCTAAAAGCTAAATGCTGTATATTAAATCATTAATATCAATGAATCCAAGGAAAAAAGACCAGATCTGTGTACAGACATCTTTTAACAGATCTGTATTTACTGTAGATACAGTTCACTCACCCCAGAACTTAGATGGGTCCTCGTGTTGTTTCATAGTCAAAACTAAAATTTGGTTGAGAGTGCCGTCTTACTATTATCTGACAAACACTCACCCTCATTCTCAATCAATCACTCTCATCCTAAAATGAATACATATTCAAATGAAAATTTCCCTTTTCCACTTAACAGAACAGACCCATCAGTCTTGCAAGAGACATTTTACAGTCTCAAGCTGGAATCAACTGCTTGCCAAAAAATGACTTAATACTGTAAAGACAACCCACTCAATCACAAACTATACAGATCTGGCACACACTGAAAAACTGATTTTCTTTTCTTTCTTTTTTTTTTTTAAAACATAAAAGATGCTCATTTAAAAGCAGCTACCAAAAGCATACATTTCATGTGAATTTAACATCAATTTGGGTAAAAATGTCCTCAGGCAGTCAACTAATTAAAAGTCTATAAATGTTAAGAGTATTGTTTCATAGTTTTATGATTTTGGTATTGCAAAGCTGCAGTATGATTCAGAGATAAGTGGACTGATATAGGAAACAGTATAGTGTGTTGCTCCTGGTAATGGCATTAAGTTGTTAAGTTTAATTAATACAGTGGGAATAAATGGTATCTTCCCACCACATCCTTACCAACACAGTTGTCACACAAGCTGCAGTGGGAGGTCCGAGGAGGCCGGAACATTTTACAAGTGAAGCAGTATTTAAGCTTTACCACCTGCTGGTTGATGAGGATCTCCTTGGTCCGCGGAGGAGGGCGATACGTGGAGGATCCTGAGGTATCTTAAAGTATAGAAGCACATAGGGAGAAACTTACAGAGACCAGAGGGACATTTGTTCAAAACATTTCACCCAGAAATCGAATGAAGAGTGAGTGAGGAAGGAGAAATAAATACACACTAGTTTTAAAAAAAAGTCTGACTTTTGCACTCTTCAACACTGACAGAGTGTAAGCTGCTTAGGTCTCTGTCTGCAGTTTAACAACAAGCATGTCTCTCAAGAGGTCCCCCATATGGCAAAGCTCTTCCACCCCATCTGTCCCACAGTGAGTATGCAGTTCCAGGTGTCCCTTACCTATCTGCTTCTCTATGTCTGCAGCCTCGTCCAGGGTGGCCCTAGGTAGGATGCCCGGGTCTGTAAAGCTGGTTCTCAGCAAGGAGATGACCACAAACACAAAAAGCGCCCCACCAATCACAGGTATGAAGACGGTCAGATGGACTACCAGGAATGGGCAACTGGAAAAGAAAAAAAAAAGATGAGCTTTGTCACTCAACCTTTAATCCTTACGTGTGTTCTCATGGAACAAATACAAATAACACAGGATTATGCAGTGACAACCTCCACACGCACATCATCAGCAGAGTCCTTGAAGTTGCATTCAGGCCTCGCAGACACACATACACACATACATACATACATACATACAAATTACATTCCTGGTTACTTACTCGAATGCAAAGAAAAGGCCACAAGTGACAACAATAAGGCCTAGTGTCAGAGGGAGGACACCGCTCTGTCTGGCCAGGATGATTCGTCCGTCGCAGTAAAATCTGTTCTTGCCCGGGAACACTTCCCATTTCCTCCGCGGCCGCTGCGCTTTCTTCTCGGTGTGGTTTTGTGCCGACGACGGCGACACCGCCAGCGCCCGCGGGTCGATCTGCTGGTACTCGCAGTTCTTCATCATGTAAACAGGCTCGACAAGTCTCGGAGGTAGCTAAAGGCACACACGAAACTCTCTATTCTCGCCGCGTTTTTTTTATTATCGAGAGACAACAATGTCACGACTCAGTCATCGTAGGGGGGCTGATATTTTGATGTTCCCCATCCTGAATGCTAACACTAGCTAGCTAGCGAACCAGTAAAGACATTCTTCTCCGTAGTTGAGTTTTGCAAGTTGAATCCGTTTCCGAGTTGGCTCAAGGTTAACTACCATCTTTGGTAGTTACATTAAAGCTAAACACAGATATTGATATTCATTTGGTTATTGTGAGTTACCGTTTTTGTCCAAAATTAAACAAACAGACGAGCTCCGACTCAGGCGTCTTGCAGGGTTGTGTCTAAATGGTAACCCTAGGTTTGTGTGAGCTCTCGCGGGATTTGTAAAGCGGTAGTAACTTTAACATCACCACGTTTCAAGTAATAATTTTAACCCAAACCATGCTCTTTCCCTAACACTAATCTAGTGTTTTTTGTGCCTAAACAGACCTTAACACCAGCGTTGTCACACCGTAAAAGAGCAGGACAGGAATATTTTGAAGCGGCTCGCGAGAGTTCCGCAAATCGAGGGTTACCATAGTTTGCGTTTCCTTTTGTTTCCGTCAGCCTACGCACGTCACGGCGTGGATGTTGACGTAAGCACGCAGGACTCACTGCAGATCTGTAATTGCGCAAACGTGTCAACTGAGCACTGACATGATTTGTAGATCAGTGGCAAACAGCAGCGCCAGTATAATGATAATCTGTTTGCACTGGCATTAGTAGCCCACGTTCATTTATGAAAGCCCATAAATAAAAAATAATAATTTATTTCTAACAAGCAAAATTTTTCATAACAGGCCAAAAAGAAAAAGTTTTCCTCTACAGACCTATAAACAGGCAGACAGTACAAGATATGCTGTTTATAGGGTCCAAGTTTTGTTATTACTATTTTACTGTCCAAAAAGAGTAGACTAATATTTCAAATATGCCAGTATATACATAGACACCACAATTATTTTCTGTAAACAATATATCAATAATAACACCCTGCAAATACAACATGCCAAATGTAGAATATTTTGCTGTCTGACATCTTCATGTTACTATTCCTACAGTGCTGTTCAACCAGGACACAGTGTTTGTGGGAGGCACAAAGAGGGAATTCCATCCAAAAAAGAAAGTAATATTACCTTCACATAAGGTTGGGATTGCAATTTTGCACAGAATGAGTACTGTTGATATTGTCCTCCATCTCTTCCATTGAAGCATTTTGGGAAGGGATCTCTAAATGGCTAGTATGATCAGGAGAAATTATTACAGCCATTGTACATGACATGCCTGTGTGTAATGTTTTGAGAAAAAATTGTCTTTCCTTAAACAGCTTTAGGGGTTTGACTACTAGGCCAGTGCTCTGTGTGTATGTCAGCTGTGACATTATGTAGTGTGTTTTATTTGTATTTGTCATATTTGTTGAATGTGAATGTTAATGATTGCAACATATTATCAGAGTTGTAATCATTTCACCTCTTACCCATTGAGAATTAGTTATATTGAGAATATCAGTTTAAAATAAAGGCCAAAAAATGTAATCTTGTAAAATATAAAACTACTTAGACTACTTAGACTGGGGCCAGAGATACGCCTTGAGAGAACTGTTCCAGTTAATTAGCATTTGTTGCTGAATATACTGGATACTGTCTTTTTTGTGTTGTGGTAAATTAATTTGTTTCAGGAGTACAGCAGCCTCTAGTGGTTTGAAACAGACGTCTGTTACAGGTAAACTCTAGTCGAGACTTCTGAAAACTGTGCCAAAAAACTCAACATAAGATCAGTTTTGTGAATGAAACAATTATTAAAGTTTTTTTTTTTTTTTAAATAAAAGCTCAATACATTGATTAACATATTTAAAATGTACAGGCAAGCCAGTAAATGTTTGTTTTAAAACTTTTTAATTAATGTTTAATCAGCTTTCCAATTCCCAGGCTGGTCTGGTTTCAGAGCAGCTTGGGAATGTATGAGAGATGATTTGGCTTATGAAAAAGCCATGCACATGTACATTTACTATGTGTGAATCAATCAATTTAAGTCCATCATGCCAATGCAAAAGGTTCATTACTACGGAAACAATATAAAGCAGTTTATCATTTATCACTTAAAATAATAACTTTATAAAAATTAAATGAAGTTAAAAGAATACTTCAGAAAATTGAGGAAACAACAACTTTATTTTTTCATTCACATCCAAAAGCCCAAACATAAAACCTGGAATAATTATTCCAAACATGCAGTGCAGTAGTAAACAGAATAATTAAAATTTCAATGCTCCGGCAAGAAATAAAAATAGATTTTTTCCCAGTACAACCACAGTTCTTCCCAAGATTTACAACCATACAGTAAACAGTCAAGTTTCAATAGTATTGTACATAAGTTTGTTCTCAAACAATTACATAAGACATTTAACTAAGATGTGCAAATAAAACTTCTTGACTATTGCATGAATAAATCAGCATAAAAATGTACCATTCTATATAGGACTGGGCAATATGAGAAAAATATGAGGCGCATTGAGCATTTTTCATGCTTTACTTGGCTTTAGATTTGTTTTCCCAAATAAAAGTGATTTTTCTTTTTAAAAAATACAAGTGACTGACAAATTGTGCTATTTAAATATATTATTTTCATGACAAATTCCTTTTAATGCTATTGCAACAAACAATGTACCAATCTTTGGTTTAACAAAAATCTACTGTTGATGATGTAGTGTAAAAACACCTGTATGTGGATTTATATGATTTAAAAGTATATAGCCTGGTCCTACATAGAAAATTAGCATTTAAAGCTCAGACTAATGTCTAAATTCAAGTCCATGGCAAGAAGTTACAATGTAGTGTGAGGCCCAGCACCCAGTAAGAGAAGAAGTATCCCAGTATGCTCTGTGTGGTAGGAGAACAGGTTTTAAAGTGTGGCAGCAGTGCAATGACAGGATTTTGAGGTGTGTGCTTGCATCCATTTCTGGAATGTGTCTGCAGCTGTATGTTGGGCGTCGATGTTTTCCTTCGATGAAGAAGTGGCTCGTTGAGGAGGAGGAGATGAGCACTTATCCAGAAGGGCACAGGAGACGAGGAAGCCATGAATCTGGTTAAAACCTAGAAACAGATTAAAATGAGCAATGAGTGGAATTTAACGGTTGTTCACATATTTTATAAGACGGATTCCACAAGAAGCTTACAATGTGACTTCCTTACCTGAACATGCATGCACAAGGTCCCAAACACCAGGAGTACTGTTGAATGTACAATATACACAAAAACTCTGGGGTTGAAGAATCCTGGTATGGGTTTGTCATGTCCTTTATTTACACCTGTCTCCCAAAGTCCAAGTCTCAGACACAGTTCTGGATTTGCTTGGAAATAAGCGTAAGCTGCCATCACACCGAGAGTAGCCATTGGTAAAGCAAGAATAAAGTTTGGTATCTGCCTCAGTTCAAAGTAACGGAGGAAGCCCACATCCCAATACACATCCTGGATGTGAGAATAAAGCAGGGGAAGGGGTCTCATACACCAAAGTGGTGGCGGACTATTTTCATCTGGGACCCGGTAGCCCTTCCGTTCAGCCAACGATAGAAGCGCAGGGGGGATCCGCTCTAAGGAGACTGATGGTGTACAAAACGTCCTATACCCATAGTACTGGAAAGCACAGAAGGGAAGGGCAATAATCGCAGTTCCCAGGAGAGAGGTGAGCAGGAGACGGATGACAACCCAGATGTAGTGGAAGACTTTACTGTGGCCTTTTGTTGTTGTGCGGTATACACGAATCTGGGAAATGGCGTACAGTGATGGAAGATACAGCAGAAATCCTATGTTAACAAGTCCGTTAGATCGTGCCGCAGTGGCTATACTGAGAGCCAGGCAGGCTCGGAAGGTGAACCCTTTCTCCAGGAGGAACAGGCCACCGAAAGTGAGCGCGGCAAACAGGCTCTCCGAGTACCCGGCAGTCATGAAAACATTTGCAGGCGTGACGCAGTAGAGAAGGCTGGAGAGCAGAGCGAGACGCCTGTCCTGCAGAACGATTCTACTGAGTGCGTGAAAGGCGACCACGCTCAGCAGGAAGAGGGCACTGTTCCCCAGAGCGACGGCCACCAGCAAACGCCCCCGCACACTCAGCCAGCCGCTCAGGGGCCATAGCAGCGTCTCTGCCAGGCCGCGGAGGATGACGGGGAAAAGGGGGAAGAAAGCAAAGTTGTGCTCATAGAGGTATCCCCTCTCGGCAATGAAGAGGAAATGCTCAGCGTCCCAGTGAGAGAGGCCGCCCAACAACCACTCCACTGCAGAGTCCAGGTAGAGAGGCTCCTCTGTCCGTGGGGGCCTGAATGCATCAGCATCATGGTCAGGGATGGCAGCATTCAAAACAGCCTGAAGAAAAACATGTTGTTTTAAATATATTGCTTTTATATACAGAGTTTTGCTGAGAAACAAACTACACAGGTGTACAGCCACTTAGCACATGTAGTAACTTGATGTATTCCCTAGAGCACTATTCATTATCTACCACACTAACATACTGTATATTACTATCAAGGTGACTGAAACGTTCAGGGAAAACTAATGTTAGTAACCTGGCTATGAGCTGGGCTGAGCTAGGTTAGCAAATTTGTCATATTTACAACAATCTACTTGTAAAAGACTTAACGTTACCTGTAAAAACAGTGAGAGGCCCCTGGTAACTGTAGCAAACTCCAGAACTGCTCTGACATCCATAGTCATTGATTAGAAAGACAAAATCTTGTCATGAGAGGCCTGAGCATCCTCGCTGATACGAGACAGTCAATACTGGATTCGTCATATTTTCTATAAAACATAGCTAGCTAAGAAAAACTACTCGGTAACGTTAAATGAAAGATTCTGCGGTTTTCACGTCGACATTGGTTTGAAAATTTTAAGGGTAAGCATTGATGTTATTTGTTAGCCAACCGTCTTGTGGCAGCGTTTGTTTTCGCTCAGGTGTAATCTTTGTCCTCATCCTGCTGCAGGCGGCTGCTGCTCCTACTGGCTCGTTTCGAATGGTTGTGTCTAGATGGTTACCCTAGATTTGCGAAACTCTCGCGATATTTGTACGCGTTGTTTCTTCATTGTGTGCGTTGTACAAAATAATGATGTTTATGATATGGAAACGCTGTGGATAAGGTCTAACTGTGTTTAAGAACAAAAAAGTTCCTGGTTAGGCTTGGGGAAATAACATGGCTGGGGTTAAAATTATTACTCTCGCGAGACCTTTCGCGGGTTTTCACGGTTCTGGGGTTACCATCTAGTCACGACCGTTTCGAATGGCCCTTTTCACTTCCGGTGTAACCGCAAACATCTTTTAAAAAATAATGGTTCACGGGATGAAGAGTACCCTTTTGTCTCGTTTCTCCTGCACACCACCACACAAGCTTCATTTTCTTAACAAAAGTACTATGAATTGTGATAATAGCATAGTCCAATCAGGCTTTTATCGACCTAAATTTTATGCTGCATTCATGTGCTCCTCGGATGGTCCCATTTCCCGAGTTCAAGGGTTCTTCCGACTTCTGTGTGTTCATGAGCTTTTAATCATAATGCTGAAACAATGTCACAAAGATGTGTTGTATTTTAGCCGAGACTTGTTGCTGCACCAGTAAATTCACTAGAATCACTTAAATGTTGCTTTACTTGACTTCTTTCAGGGTTGATGGTAATAAATAACTTTTCTAACGAATCTAGGTCACTCTGCGTGGACAGCAACTGATGAGCAACGGAAATTACACATTACATATGAGCAATAGATTGATATGCAATACGTGAGTAAAAAGTTTATTGCCATCGTCCGCCATGTTTCTGTGTATGACGTCAACTTTTAGCAAGTCGTGTACCAAAATTTTCGAAGTCTTTTTCGACTTGAGGAACCGTTGAATTATCCCTTTCAGGAATTAATTTTTCCGATTATTCCGACACTACGTGAATGCCACAGTATTACCTGCCCGTCTGCTGTGACCACGTGATTATCTTCGTGTCCACCAGCAGGCTGTGCTCCACACTGTCTCACGGACTCACGGTTTTGTTCTTCATTCAAGCTTCAGTGAAAAACATGATTTTTGCTTCTTATAATCTTAGTATTTTACATTTGATTGGCTCTGAATTACAGCGAATATGTGACCCTAATACACATGCATTTGTAGGTGATCTGAATCTCATAAATGTTGATTTAATTTTTTGGTTTGTTTGTTTCACGTTTCATGATATCTAATACATATTACATTTGTATATAATAAGTGAAAATGTATATGAAGTTGTTTGTGTTTGGTCCCTGATGAAGGTGTACACTGAACTTTGCTGGAGTATGATGTGATAACTTTATGCAAAGAGAAAAAGCCTTCAGGCCATGTTATGAAGTAGGGCTGCACAATTAATTGAAATTTTATCGCAATATCGCTGTAATTTTAAAATCGCAGGAGGTGCAATATTTGTTAAAAGGTGAAATGTGTGTCAAAATACCATTTAAAAATTAAATATTGTGCTGCAGGGAGATTCCTGGCCTACACATCATAGTCTAAAGACTTTACATCTTTGGTACAGATCCCTGCAAATAATCACACCTTTGTCATTTTAAATTGTTCTTCAAATAAATGAGAACAATGATGTAACAATTATCCCCGATCATAATTATTCCCTCCAATATCCCAAATCATATCATAATTGCAGCATCAGTCAAAAATAATTAGTTATATAGTTAGTTATATATTTTTTCAAAATCGTTCAGCCCTATTATGAAGCCTGTTGAAATGTGTGAAACTCACTGATGGTGTAAGTTAAAGATAATGTTTTTGCATTATTTTACTGAAACGGAGAAACTGTAATAAAGGCTTTTGCAAACAATGAATTCTATATGAACATTCATTCCACTGAATAGGACCGTGTTTCCTTCAGGTTTCTTGAAGTGTAGATGCATGTATCAGAAATTCTGTTGAACCTAATTTTGTGAGAATTCACACGTTTGTTGATTTGTTTGTCCAGAAGAGATAATTACTCCAGAAGAACAAAACCATCAAACAGCTTACGAAGATTTAATGTACATTTATTCTTACCACGTGGAACATATAGTATAAAGATTTCATACTGAATAAATGATATTCATTGAGCCAAAAAAGGGAAAGGGAGGAATTTACATGTTGTCTTAGCTACATAGTCTGAAATACAAATATGCAGAATCCATGACTGGAGAAAAATTGTCAAATGTGTACTTCATCTAGTTTATTTTTGTTGTACCAGGAGATAACAGGTTTGAGCCATGTCTGCCGTACTACGGAGCTGTGGAGCGACCAGAGGAGTGGGTCTAATCAGCAGGGACTGGAGGTCACAGACCAAACTCACATGTCAGCCTCCATCCCTCACCAATAACAAGTGTGAGAATAGTGACACAGACAGAGACAGACACAGAGAAAGGAAGTGTAATGTACAACATTATATATACACCACAGCAAAGCTGTATTTGAAGTTGAAAACCAGTCCTAAGAGGTGATTTCTTTTCATAAGGGTATTCATACAATCAAGGGATAAGAGGAGGTAAGGGTGTTGTAGGTTCTTGATACTTTGGGGAAGAAAGCCATTTTCTGTTTAACACCAAACTAAAATGACCTCAAAACTCTAGAAGAGCTGCATCGTCAGCTTCTGTGTGAAACGTGTGTTACAGAATGCTTACACTCAAGAGCAGTACGGTACAGAAAATGTCCTACAATCTACTGCACACTGCACAGGCCTCCCCGGTGAAGGTTACTATTGACAGCATTTAGTCTACTGTCGGGCTGACTGGTGATAATCCAACTACAGCAACTATAACCAGTAGGCCACTTGTCAGTCTGCTTCACCTCTGAACGTCAACCAGTTACAGACTCATTGTACCCTCCAGGGGAGAGCTAGGGCACACTGTGTCTCCCAAACTCACTGTAAACGAGACAGCAACTTTGGTTACAGTTTTTGTTTTTCAGCTATTTATTTATTTATTCATTTATTTATCTTTATTAAAAAGTACTTTTTCCCCCAAGTGCAGAACAGTCTCCCAACTGCGGTGCTCTGCTCTGTGTCATCCAGTTGGCATTCATGTTGCAAGTAGTGTCACTTTATGGGCATTTCTCTGGTTTGTAATCCACCACAGCTCTGTGATTACCCTCCGCGAGCAAGGACGGCCTGGGGAGGGCTCAGAGAATGGAATCCGAAGGATTTTCATAAATTAAAGACAGTCACTTGAACTTTCCTTGCCCTGTTGCACACACAAACCAGGTTACCAGGGAAGAGGGGATGGGGATAAAACCCCTGAAAAGTGGAGCCACGGCTCCCTACAGCTGTCATGACTGGCCAATCAAAAAGAGTACATCACAGATAACATGAGAAACCAGCGAGTTCATTAGGGGAGACACTGAAAGGTCGAGGAGTCGGGACTCATGTAGTGTGAACTCTGAGTGGTTGTCCTCCACCTTGGCTAAGGCGTGCAGAGCCCGGGCAGCTCGCCGCATCATGTCCGGGCTTGTGGGCTCGAAGTGCATCCCCTGTAGGTGTAGTAGAGAGCTCTGGCTCTGCTGGAGCTGTGTGGCTGCAAGACTATCCTCCAGGAAGCCCAGCAAGTTGCCCACACTACCCTTCTGAACAGCGATTGCTCGGGCTGCCATGGTATCACCCTGGGCCAGGTTGGCCAGTAGGACCACGGCCATCTCCCTGCAGACAGCAACCTTCCTGTCTCCGATTAGCCGTACAAGGTTCCCGTATAGCTTCTCCAACCGACTGAATGGTGGAGTGGCCAAGATGAGGTCCACATTGTTGTCTTGGATGCTTAGCTTGCTTAGCGTCTCCAGGACCAGTCTCTGAGGTGACAAAGCACTGTGGGGGCCCAGGGTAGGGAATGGGTCCTGGGCTTCCGCTGAGGGGCAGACAGCCCAATGAAGGAGACCGTCCAACAGAGGCAAGCAGATGCTTTCAGGGTAGATGGAGAGGTCCAGTTGGCCTGAGATGTTCGCCAAAGTGACCAGCGTGTTCTCCCTCAGGAGCTCCAAGCAGTCCCACCACCATTCATCCCTTTGGCCCACTCCTTCATCTGAATCCTCATCTTTCTCGTAAGTGAGTGGCGCCTGCTTGCGCTCAGGGTGCCTGTGGTGGAGCAGGATCAGGCGTCCCAGCAGAAGTAGCAGCCCTGGATGTTTGGACATCTCGTGGTCATTGCCTGGAACAAAGGAGAGACTGCGGACAATGTTGGAGATACAGATGCAGCGCCTGGCTAAAGAATCCTGCCAGTTGGCGAGAGCGATGAGCGGCCCTTCATCTTTACTGTGAGGCTCATCCTCCAGGATGGTGCTGGTCGGCTGTGCCTGCTGGGTTAAAACACTGCCCAAGGAAGGAATGGGTCTGTTGTTCTCCTGGTGACTTTTAGCACCTTTCTCAACTGTCTTTGTCTCAGGATCCGTTTTCCTCTTCTCCTCGGTGTCAGGTGAGGAGCTGGCCTTCTCTGACACGGCTGCTGCTGCCGTTTTCTCTGAGGAAGAGGTCTCTTTTGGCCCTTCTTCTTCATCCTGATTCTTCCTTTTCTCTTCCTCTGTTGAGAAACAATACTCCCGTAAATCTTCTTCTGGGACTCGTCTCCTCAGCAACATTGGGGGCACAGGTATTCTTTCTCGTGGTTCCAAGAAGTCCTTGTGGGGTTCGAAGTGGGTTTGAATGTGCTCTGTTGAGTCTCCCCCTCCGGCACTCCAATGAAGCAACCCACTATCAAACTCCTGCAGTTTACCGTGATTATTGGCTTGGCCAGCCACAAATGGGTCTTTCTTTCGTACCACCTTTAAGGGAAACTTGTCAAACTTGCTGGCCTGTTTGGGTCTCTCATGAGCAGGTAAGGATTGTGATGAACCCGTCTGTTCGGATGAAGAACCCTTGCTCTTCTTGTCTTCATTTTCTGCCTTCTCATCTCGACCCCGAGACTCAGAGCACTGCTCTTGCACTGCCTCCTCTTTCACATGAGCTGGCCTCTCCGTTTCCCGTTCCTCCTCTTCCTCATCATCATCTTCCTCCTGATCCATGTCCTCAGCCCGTGGTTCCTCTTCCTCCGTGCTGTCGAAATCTCGTTTCAAGGCATCAGGATCAAGTAGTGCCCTCTGGCCAGGGTCCCCCACCTCATACTCCCGTAGGATGCCAAAGATTTCAATGAGGCAGCGTCTGAAATACTCAACCACCAACTCTAATAGGCCGGGCAACTAAAGAAAGAGCAGAAATATAGAAAATGTTAGACACGACCACCAAGCAGAGTGTGCCATTATAAACCGTCATTAAGGGCTCTCACCGTGTTGAGATCAAAGGTGGAAATACTGCTGTCATCATACAGGAGAATGTTGATGGTATCTAAGGCCCATGTACTCTCAGCCAATAGACCAGACTTTAATGACATCATGACTCTCCAGGCCTCTGGGGTTCCTAAGATGTCAAGACAAAAAAAAAATTATAATTGGTACCAAGTACTCTAAGAAAAAAGGGGGAAAAAAAACTTAGAACTGAGGACAATAGAGGTGGACTATGCAATACTAGGCAGTGCTGTCAATTATAAAAGTGGGCAATATCACAAGAGGATTCTGATATTTCTAGTTTAGAGTCATACCAATATCTTTCACGGTGAGTCTCCGGCGTGGTTTCAGGACAGGATGGGTAGCTTCTACAGAGCCCAGGGGAAAAGGCATGTCTCGCCTTATTAGAGGTGACTGCACTGGAGGGGGCACTATGTGTGATGCAGGCACTGGAGGGCCAGCCTTCTGCATCTTCATTACTCCGTGCATATAGGGAGATTTACTGGGTGACGTCCTGCTTTCCAAGGGGCGGGGCATGGAGGCTGGGCTGGACACCTGTGGAATGTGGTTCTGCACACCCTGAGGGGGCTGGTAGTTGGACTGTACTGAACGAGGCATAGGTTGGCCAGGCCCCGCTGGACCATAGGGAGGCTGCCGTGGGCCCATCTGACCTGCCCACTGGCCATCATGATTCATGCGCTGCTCTGATGACATCATCTCCTCTGAGCGGTTCATGCCAGGGTAACTGGGTCCCTGTGGTGGGCCCCCAGGGCCACCCTGCCGGCTAGGGTAGTTCTGATAGTTCATATCTCGCGGTCCCTGCCACATGCCTCCCTGAGGACCCTCTGGGCCTGACTGCATCATCTGAGGGGGCATGGTGGGCTGAGCGTTGGGCCCTGTTGCTCCCTGCATCCGTTCACGACCAAAGGGGAAGGGGAACTGATTGCCTGGGCCAGGGGGACGGCGATCAGAGCCGGGGAAGGGCCCGCTGCTGCCGTATTGATTGTATGACTCCTGCTGTCCTGAAGAGGGTGCAGAGGCGCCTCCTTGCTGTTGCTGCTGCGGTGGTTGTTGTCCACCAGGGAAGGGCCCACTGTACTCTGCCTCATGACGTTTTGATGGAGGGTAACCTCCTTCCACAGAACGCTTGTAGCTCTACACATTAGAGTTCAGGAGAAATGTAAAAATGAGTATACGGGTTCACAATAATGAAAAAAAAAACAAATCTAATATATGATAGCAGCTCTGTCAGAGAACGCAAATATACTAAAACAGTACAAAGTAAAATTATCTGATCCCAGTGTATTGATAATAATGAATGATGGTAGTGCAGATGGATCATTTACCTGTTGTTGCTGCGGGTACATTCCAGGCTGCTGATTTGGGTAGGAGCCAGTAGGGGGCGTTCCCTGTCCAGGATACTGATTACCATAGGAATCAAGCCTGCAAACATCATGCCTCGTCAGTTTGACCATGAAAATACTGTGCATCTCTCACTTACTAGATGAAGTCTTGATTTGCTGTTACACATGCACAGACAGACAAATAATCAGCATTATGGCTGTTTTTGATGGATTTATAACCCAAACAAAACAAAAAAAACACTTAACTGAAAAAGACATCCACTTGCAAGTATGTCTTTTTGTTTACAGCTTCACCTCAATTATATTATACAAAACCTACATCACATCTGTGTCTATTGTACAAATATAGTTCAATACCCCCCCCTCAATCTGTAAAACTTGTATTACATTACAGTACAAATGTGAATTCTGAATATAAATACTTCACCCTTTTTGTTAACTGTACTACTTACTTGCTGGTAAATAATAGCAGCCTCAGACAATTAAAATGGGATTTACACATTTCAAATTGAAAGTACACTTCAAGCAACGCAACCCTGTCTGTGCTTACATCACATCAACATGCAATAAGCCCAAACCAAAGAGCTGTGGAAATTATGCAAAATTTGGGGTAAATATTTTTATCCAAGTAGGATAGCAACAAAATTCATGATGTGAACATGTTCTGATGAATATTTGTCAAAATAATAAATATCAGAATCATTTTTAATTAGATTTTGTGTAATTCAAGCGGATCAAATACATAGTTCTTCTAACACTGAAGAACTCTCATCCATTTCCTGCATTTCTGAACGTTCTAAGTCTCACACATTATTTAAAATATATTCCAAAACACATTAGGACTCACAAATACAATTGTTTTATATGAAGAATGATCAGTTTCCAGTGACAGGAGCTTTAAGCCTAAGAAGCTTGGCAAATAAGTGCTATGTGAACTGACCGTGGCTGCTGTGGTGGGAAGCGATTTGGCGAATACATCCCCGTGTCGGCATTGGCAGGCATCATAGGGTTTGGCTGAGGAGCACCGGATCCCATGTTGCCTTCTGGGCCCATTCCTTGCTCCGATCTGGGAAAAATAAGAACAATACACAGGATAGGTTTTCACACACACACACACACACACAGACATAAAAATTACGCAAAAGCTCATCAAAAAGAGGATGACATTAAGATTACGACTTGAACACAAATACTTGGATGTCAGTTTTAATGTCAGCTACTTGCCAAAATGCCCTGTGACTGCTACCAGTCATGTACAAGCAGGCAACTACTTTTTAGAGGACCTATTTAAGACACTGAGTTTCATAATGTAATAGTGGCACAAGAGACTTAAAAAAATGTAAGAAATTGCCAAACAAAATTAGTGCTATTAGTGGCACTCAGAAAAACATCAGGCAGAATATCACTGGGAGCCATATCGGTGTCAGTACTGTTTGTACGAGAACTGGTCAGTAAGAAGAAAACTACTTAACGAACGATCCATAACTTAAGGTGTAGCCACTGTTGCAGGTTCTGTTTCCACCGTGTTCTGCCTGCTTGGGGGGCCGAGTTCCTGAACCTAAATTTCGACACTGCTCAGGAGTTGGTACTAAATCCAAGTTCCAGGTACTCTCAGGAGGAAGGAATGCAACAGCTGGTTTTCAACATAACAAGCACTGCAATTAATAATGCAGGACAATGTAAGTGTTTATATGTAAGTGTGTTGCAATATACAGGCGATATTCTGATTCACAATATCTGCCACCTGTTTCGCTGCCTTGTTTTACATTTGCCTGAGAAAACTGTAGATTGTGTGCAGTGTTGCAATTCCCAGTAACATTCCAGTAGCGTTGGTATTTGCTAAATCATGTAACATTTCTAGTAGTGAGCCATTTCCCCACAAAGTAGCAGGACAATGCAATCAAACACTGCTTTGTTTTATTTATAGAGTATATTATATTCTATTTATATATATATTTAGTTAAAACCCTAAGAAATGGCAGGTGGTTCTCCAGACTTTTCATCATCACCCATCCATCTACAAATTCAGGAGAGAATCAAGCAGCGGGCTGCTTTAACAACTGTGTGGAGCAAAGAGCTACTAAGACCAGCAGCCCCCTTTCCCTGTTGGATGCACCCAGTACTGGAGGCCTGGTAAGCAGGGTGGGAGCTGGTCTGGAGCCGGTCTTTTGTTCTCTCTGTTCCGTTGTGTCAACCTCCTACTGCAGGAGGAGCTCTTCTAATAATTTAATACTGATGTTTACCAGTCATCACATCTAGATGTAAAATAAAATCTGTATAAGCATCACTTTTTCCATTGTTGTCTGCCCTACAGCTGACCCACTCTCATCACATTTGCCTACCAAACAGTGCACAAAGATCTGAAAAATTCTGGTTTGAAAAACTGGAAACACAAGGCAGAACCAAGATCAAGATCTTACGAGTTCTTACAAGTGCAGTCAAATATTTTTGTCTTGAATATTCTATCTAGACTAGAAGGTTTTTTTTGTTAATTATGACTCTTCTGTTGTCACAAAGACAAAACATCTTATGTCAGTGAGCAACATTGTTTTTAAATAAAAATAAATAAATGCACAGCCATGTGCATGAATAAGAAATTATTTTTGACTGACTGTTTTTAGGTCACAGGATGGGTGTAAGCATTCTGGGACACAACACCAGTAACACAATCCAACCACATCTCCCTTTTTAAAAGTTGCACCTTTTTCAGATGTTCAGCTGAATTTGAGGATTGTATTTTGTTCTTGTTTCTACAACAAACCGATGACAATCCCTGGCAGTAGATTGTAGAAAACATAATTTAAGTTAAGTGTGTAAGAAGCCCATCAAATTCATTGTCAGTTCTCACACATTTCTTAAAATTTGATCAAATGTTAAGAATTTCAGTCCTAAAAACGATTTAGTAGACATCATTTTTCTGACCTGCATGGGGACTTTGAGGTTTGACAGATCATAAAAATAGCTGCCAATTATGATCAGTAGTGTTCAATGACCTTGAAAACGCCATGTACCATTCAATAATTCTTACCTCCTGTCGTAGCCTGGTCCGTAAGGATACTGCTGTCTGGGCCCCATTGGCATCGTGCCCATGGCCCCAGGCGGTCCTCTGTTGAATGGAGGCTGCTGCTGCTGTTGCTGCTGCTGCTGTTGTTGTTGCTGCTGCTGCTGCTGCTGCTGCTGCTGCTGCTGCTGCTGCTGCTGCTGCTGCTGCTGCTGTTGCTGTTGCTGTTGCTGTGGCGGTTGCTGCTGCTGTTGTGGCGGTTGCTGCTGCTGTTGGTCACCCACCCCGCTGTTAGGGCCCTGGTTGGCAGGTAGAAACTGCTCCCCAACTGGAAATGGATTCAGAAATAAAGTACATTTAGAACTAATGAACTGAGCAGTCAATAAAAGGATGTCTTTTCATTTCTAGGATAATATAATCAAGCTTTTGTCCATTCAGTGCGCCCACCTTTCCGCATGTTACCAAAGGGGTCCTTGTTGGGTTCATAGGTGCCCATGCGCCCTTGCATGTCTGGGGTGTTCATGCCAGACTGATAGGCAGAGTTGGGTGTCATGTTCTTCCTGGGGAAAGCAGGGTCACTTCCTTCAGAAAAGGGGTCCTGCAGGTTAACACTGCTCCTAGAAGAGAAGCAAAGGGGGGCAGGGGAAATTAGGAGAGAAGAGGGAGGGACGGACGAAAATGCAGAAAGAAATTAGTTCCTCTAATTGTAACATCTTTGAGAAGCTAAAAATCAATTGGTAAAATTTTCTAGAGGTGTTAAACGAGAGTCACCTAGACCCTGGTGGCATGGGGGGCATCTGGGTATGAGGAGTGGAAGCTGGAGTAGGAGGTTTTAAGTCTCCTCCCTCAGCCATGGAGCTGCTGGTGGACTGGGGCGTCTGGGGACCCTGTAGAGAGCCTGACCCGGCTGTGGAGCAGAGGGACGCTTCATTTTGAAATTAGAGAAGAGCAGACAGAGATGGTACATGAGTGCAATGACAATGTAACACAGCAAGATCAGTATTTTTGTTGGTTTAGAAGTGCATGGATGTGGGCTACTTTTTTTTTTTTTTTTTTTTTAAAAGATTGCATCGCTTGAGTATGGCTCTTACCTGGAGAGGGTGGCTGGACCTTAGCAGCTTGGTTCTTTTTGTTGTCTGTAAAAATCTCAGGAGGGGGGTCCTCACCGCGCTCAATTTTGCACTCAAAGGCATACAGACACTGGATGTACTGCTTCTTCAAAGAACTGGCAGCACTGCTGGATGTACCCACATTCAGGCTAGTGGCCAGATCACGCCACTTCTTATTCTTATTCACCTGAAAGAAGCACAATGAGACAATTAGAAAACCGGTTCAATAAATGGGAAAGGAATGAATGTAATTTAGAAAGCAGTTTTGTTTAGAAATGCCATATTAACCTGTGTCATGCCTCCGATCTCTTTAACTGACATATAGAGCCGGAAGAGGTCGAGGGGTTTGCGTCCTACAGCAGGAAGGTTGGTCATGCCCATGGCTTTCTCTTCAATGAAGGCCAAATATCGGTCCACCCACATCTTCCTGTCCGGCTCGGGGCCTAACTCATACAGGCGCATTATCTTTTCATTGGTTGTGGTGGAAGAATTGGACTTCTGTTTTGTACGAGAGGAATGAGAGTCCAACTTTGAAACATGGTGAAAATTCCACAGATCCTCTAACTAAAGACATTTGTGATGTTTAGACTTTCAAAATTACTGCTATTACAACTTATAGTAGTCAAGGTTACCTTAGATTTGGGCTCTGGTTTGGGCGTTCCACCCCCATCTACTTTGTTATTCATTTTATTGTTCATCTCTGGACTGGGGGCCATACCTAGACATACAAGGATAGAGATTAGAATAAAATAGTTTCTGGAAATAGCCACATTAAAAAGAGGATACTTAAGCTGGGTGCAGTCATCTCTGTACAACTTACCACTTGAGTTATTGGCCATGTTTGGACCCATGGGATAAGGTGATCCACCTTGAGTGTTCATCATTCCAGGCATGTTGTTCATTGGAGGGCCATAGGGTGGGCCAGAGCCCATTATGCCCGGAGACATGTTGGGGTAACCAGGCATCCTGGATGGAGGAGAACATATATGAGCGTCTCGTATTCACAAGTGCATGGTACTGCCATCTCATATTTAACCCCAAGTGAGAAGCCAATGAGGCTTACAAGGTGAATAAAAGGTCTAACAAGGTGAATAAAAAGGAGGATCCATCATAAACCAACCTGTTGTGCATGGAGTTAGTGGCAGGGTGCTGCATGGCTGCAGGGTCCTGGGGCTTTCTGTTCATGCCTGGAGGAGGACACATCCCTGAGCCTACCTGGGGTGGCATATTGCCCATGTTAGGAGGCATATTAGGGGTCATGTTGGGACCCATGTTGGGGCCCATATTGGGGCCATAGGGACGTGCCCCCATTTGATTCGGAGGCATTCTTCCTGGAGGCATGCCAGCATATGGTGGCCCCCCGCCCTGGCCTGCCATGGGGTTCATTGGGCCCATGCCTGGCCCGGGGTAGTTGGCATTGGGCATGTTGCCATAGCCAGGTTGCCGAGGATAACCTGAGGATGATATTATATCAAAAAAATAAATCAACAAAAAAATTAAAATATAAAAAAATAATAATAATGAGTAAATCACTTGGCTCTAATTACACAATAGTCTGAAAAAAATCCTCATTGCAACACATTATTTATGAGTTCAAAAAGTAAAAGTATTTTGTTATAACTATAATAGCCTTTTTGCTAAGAGCTGTGTGAGGCAGACTTTTTCCCTACAGTGTGCTAGCAGTGAGAGCTATGCACCCTGAGCAACAAGCCTTCGTCACAGTCTCAGCTCTACTGACAGGAGGCTCTGCTACATCAGCTGACTCTCTGCTTCACAGCTATTAATAGCAGCAACAGAGTCAGAGGGAGGGACCAGCGGTAGCATGGTATTCCTATGAGGCTAGGAGATATATTCCATAGATCTGTCTAATGGGAAATGTACATGAGAAAACTTCACAAATAGATAGTGAGTTAAGAAAACTTTTATAAATCAAACCCCAAGCTCCAAAAAAACCCACCATTACAATGAATCTTTTTCACAAAAATCACAATAGAATTTCCAGACAGAGCAAAGTTCTCTCATCAAGTCAAACACCTACAGTGCCGATCCACAACTACACACACCTTGAGGGCCATATTGTCCTCCCTGCTGTCCATAGCCACCCATGGAGTTGTTCTGCTGATATGGGCCCATCCCAGGATGCATCTGTCCCCCTGAGGACTGGCGTGGTGACAGTGCAGAGGCTGACTGAGGAGAGCCATATGGGGGCATCTGAGGGTTTCTCTGCATAAACCCTGAAACAGGGTGAGAGAGGGAGACAGTGCTCAGACTCCGATGCTACAGCATACAGTCTTGACGTGTTAATCTCTGAACACTTTGCTTTTAGACTGCAGCATACCTCTGTCCTGGGCCATAGGAGACTGACTCATTGCAGGGTGTAGGCTCCCATCTGACTGCACACTCGACGGCCTAGGAGGCATCTGGGTCCCTATAGATGAGTATTCAAGTCAAGTTAGTGTGAACTCAAAAAAGGTACAATACTGATATATCATGACTAGGTGAAGTATTGATGAGGTTGAAAGAAGAGTTGTGCTTTTAGCTACTGTGGTTAAACCATTTAACGATTATGGAGAATTTCCATTTTCAACTGAATGATCAACAAGGTTGAACACAGAATATTGATACCAGGTCTATCCAGTCTAACCGACCAGGTCTTTGACAGGTAGAAAATATTAAGACGTCCTTACTAAAGATGTATTTTGCTGACAAAACCAGGAAATGTGGCTAGCAAAAATACATATTGTCCAACATAAAACCATGTTACAATGTCAACACTTTTGTAAGATATAATTTGAGAAAGAAATAAGTCATAAGAAAGTGTTGAAACAAGAAAAAACAATATACTATATAAATAGTATCTGCTCAATGTGGAACTATGTTTTTTCTAGGGTTAGAGCTACTTATGAGAGAATCTAAAATCAGGACAATGTGGTTTCAGTTAAGAATTTAAGTTGATTTGTGGTTTGTTTTTCTTGTAATACAATAATCAATGCAAGAAAATTGTCATGACAGAAAGCAAAAGTAATCTGGCAAAATACTGAAAAAACATCAAATGATTCTAGGAATAATGGTCAGTAGTTTGACATTATTGTGACTGGATTACAAAGTTTGCTACATATGTTAACATATGTTTCATTTTAGTGTGTGAAGGATCTGCCCACCTGGCATGTTGGCAGGTGACAGCGGTCCTGTGCGGGGTGTGCTGGCGCTGGCAGGGGAGCCAGCTGGGGAAGGTGAAGGCCCTCGGATGCCTGGCAGGTGGGGAGACGTGTGAGGAGAGAAGGGCGACTGAGCCGGGTTGCTCTGCTCGCCCTGGCTGCTCGACACACCTGGCGTGCTCACACCAGGACTCAGGGCGCCCTCTGCACCTGTGGGCAGGTCATCGATGGACCCTGACAGGTCCTGAACACACATAGAAGAAGAGCACAGGCAGAGTTAAAAGATACTTTTAACAGACACTTTTTTTAATGAAAAAAAAAAAAAAGACAATTTGTAATTTCAGAAGAATCAGGTTCAGTATAGCCTTTACATTTAAAAAACAAATTATACATTTCAGTTTTTATTATCATTGTTTAATTCATATCCTGGCTGTAGTATTAGCATGTTGCAATACCCACTCCGGTGTTTAGATATGAGTGGCACACATACTGATACTACGCACACAGACCCAGAGGCCTTTGTCCTTATTTATCTTTTTCAAAGAAGAAAAAAAAAAAGGAGTGCGCATTAGTGCTGGTGGTTGCCATGGTTACCAGGGTTTGTAGGATGCCAGCTGAGTCAGCATGTAGCAGCAGCCTTGCCATGTGATTTTAATACATAAACAAACTCCCTTGTATTCATCTCAGATGTACCGATTTACACAGCAGCTTTTCCCACAAGCATCAGCCACACAGCTGTCTTAACAGCAACTAATGTACAGCAGCACATTAAGTTGAAAATCATCAAGGGACAGAAAGCACGGCAGCCACGATGTAAGCTTTTACAACATTAATAACTGGCACTCAAAGCAGCACAAAAGGGATTTCTAAATGCAATGAGCCTCGTATTTTTTGATAAGTAGTAAAATAAATATGCCCTGTAATAAAAAACCTCAAGGCACAAATAGAAACTACGTGAGGGGTGAAAGCAAAAACACAGAGTAAAATAGGCTTTCCATGTTCCAGCAGTGATATAACAAGCATAACTGACCGGAAGGCTAGAGGGGCGGCCTTGGCTGTCCTCTGGGCCACTTTTAGGCTGAGTGGATGGCGGGGCGTTGGACTGAAAAGAGTCCTGGGATACCTCCTAAAAGACAACAGAACACAAGCTTAAGTGTGCTGCCAGAGATACAGGGAAGCACGCATGTGAGCACACAGAGAAAGATAATTAAGTATGATGAATATGATCCCAGACTGAGGGAGGTACCTGCTGTTGTGGAGGAGGAAAGCGCTGATAAGGTGACTGTTGTGTTTGCTGCTGCTGCTGTTGCTGCTGCTGCTGCTGCTGAGGGTTCTGCGGGTACGCTGCCGACTGGCCCTGTGAGTGCTGGCCGTGTCCCGGTGGTTGCTGTGGAGGTTGGGACTGTGCCTGCTGTTGCTGTGAGGGGGGCTGCTGAGGCCCCTGTGTGGATCCTGGGTAGTTAGACTGGCCCTGTGATCCAGGGGGAGCCTGGGAACTTGGCGGCGGGGCCTGACTGGGAGGGCCCTGCTGCTGGGCGTAAGGAGACTGGCCAGACTGTTGGGCTGAAGTTTGGGAATAAGGTGGCTGAGACTGTGGGGGCCCTTGGGATGGGCCGGGCAGTGGCCCCTGGGACTGTGGGGGCATGTGGGGCTGCTGATAGGGGGCTCCTCCTTGGGTGTGTGGAGCAGAAGTCTGCGGTGGGTGAGGCTGCCCTGGGTAAGGTGTCTGGCCACCCGGTTGTCCTGCTGGGGGCTGGGAGTAAGGGGTTTGCTGCTGGCCTGGGTGAGGAGCTTGACCAGGCTGTCCGTAGTACGGTGCCTGGCCCTGAGAGCCATATCCTCCTGGTCCCTGCTGTCCATAAGATCCCATCTAAACAGAATACACAAGCACTTTGAACACAACTGAAAAAACACTGATAGAAGATGAAATATATAAACCGAGTAATAATTTATGAACAATATTAAATCACATGTTATACCTGTGGACCATACGGCATGCCACCCATGCCTCCAGGAGTGCGTCCTTGCATTCCCACTGGGTATCTCTGGGGAGTCGGAGGGCCATATCCCTGGCCAGGGTAACCGGGCCCCTGCTGCGGACCTGTGGGAGGCCCTTGCTGCGATTGCTGACTGTAAGGACTGCCTGCTCCATATGGTTGACTTCTCATTTTTCCCATTGGGTCCATGGGACCAGGTGGCTGAGCAAGGTGAAAAACACAAACAATACACCAATTAAACAACCAAATACAATATGTGAAATGTTGATAATTACAAATGGTGTGATTAACATCTTTACTTGATCTTATATAATTTTAGTCCATAAAATGCCTGGCTGCAGTGTTTAACTTCCGCAAAGCTAGAAGTGTGAAACAAACTTCAGTGAATGAGGAAATTGTGTTTTTTTTCCCACCTTGTTTCCCACGGTCATTACTCTGATTTTTTTCACCTCACTTTGCCATAGTTTCGGAAGTCAACAGAGCTATATATATCTACTTTCAAATGGAGGGCAGTCTGCCCAATCTTAAACATATCCCAGCTGTGCTCCTGTTTTGAGCCTGGTCCAAGTAGATTTTTTTTCTCTCGGAGAAGGCAGTTTGGCTCTGGATGAATGACACCAGAAATGAAGGAAGTACTTTCACAACAGCCAGAGTGAGTGAAAAATGTACAAGAGCATACTGGTCTATATATCCCAACAGTTATTACAACTAATCTTCAGGTACTATGTCTAAATCCAAAAAATGTCTCCAACTTAATGTTGCGTTGCCTTGACATTTAAAATACAAGTATTTCCCCCACCTCCAGCAAAACTATTTGGCACTAAAAGATCAGGAATTGTATGATAATTTCAACAAAAGTATCCCCTTTCATTACATCAAGTGAATTCCCAGATGTGCACTTTGCTGGGAAAGAGCCTCCTCAGCTTAACAGTCTTTTACAAATAGCATGCAAAATGCCTTACATGACATTTTGCAGATCCAGGATAATTAAGTGAAATAAATAAGAGCAGCACATGGCTAATCTGCATAAGACAGAGAGGAAACTCCCTTGGTGGGTGAGAGATGGTGGACTGCCTTCTGATTGGCTTGGGGGGAGGATTGGGGGGGAATTCTTTGCAGTCACACAGTCAAAACTTGTGTGGCATGCCAGACACAGAATCAACACCACACACATCCACACACACTGAGCTCAAATTTGTCTTTTGCTGCCGTGTAACAAGTTAAAATAAAGAACAGAGTCACTATGAGTCTGTATTTTTTTTATCTAAGGAATATCAAGGATAACAAATTGGTGGTATGTAAATCTAGATAATTATTAGGACAGCAGATGTAGTAAACACTGTTGTTGTGAACATTTAATTATAATGCTGTTAATGTGTTTTGGATTAGCTACAAACAACACATGGCACTCTAGCTGTCATATACACTTATACAAACAGTTATCATGGAGGTACTTTTTTTTTTTTTTAAATCATCAAGCTACAACGTATGTGATAGGCTTGGTTCTAAATAATATAACCCATGTTGCATTTATGCTAAAACACACAGCTGGTAATTTGGGGTTTTTCCCCCTCACTCAGTATAGAAAAACTGAAATAAATTATTAAACCACATATTATTCAAGTATGTGCCAGTATCTCCAACACTACATGTGGCGTTGGTGGAGAAAACTGGAGCAGAGAAGAGGAGCTAAGCGAGCAGCAATACCTCTGGTGACCCTGTGATGAGTTAATGCTGTGTGTTCTTATCAGCAACTGTTGCCTTGCATCACATGTAATTATAAATGGCCATGAGCAGCGGATGAGGAGCCAATCAGATTTCAGCTAGCATGTCAACCCAAGACCAACTATCTCCTGGCTTTGACAGCAGGATTTTTACCTCCACAATTCAAATCCCAGTGCAAACTGCAATCTGCGGGCTGCAGCCACTCACTCATATGGCCGAGCTGACTTGTTTACAGGCAGCATGTGTGGGGGAAGCCCAGTAGCCTTTTAGCAAGAGGGTTTTCTTTTAAGGAATATATGATCAAAATATAATCTTTTTACGTCCTTACATGACATCTTATGGCATTTTAAACTGGGGAGGGGATATAAGAGATTTAACTAACCGTGAGGCTAATTCGGCATGCAATACATCCCTTCCCGTCATAGCTACACAATTATAGCTTATCGGGCAAGAAAACAACACAACGTGAACGTATAAGCGACTATCACAAGCTAATGTGTGAGAACATGCCACCTTTTATATATTGTGTTCTATACATATAAACAGAATACGGTGTAAATGTAACGTTTAAAACGTGTAGGAAAGCTATCGGGAGTGAAAAATGAGCCGTTGCTCGTCGGTGTGCATTTTCGCCCCGTTTTTCAAAGTCGGGCCTTCTTGGCTCTCCCTGAACGTCCTTAACGTTAACGTCGTTTCAACAACTTCCATCTTCAAACGGCTCTCTTGTGTCGCTACACACCTCCATAAATATGTTGAAAACGGCCGTTATTTGACGATTTGGTGTAAAAGGAAGACAGAAAAACACACATACACACGAGAGGCAGCCATTTTAGAGTCTTTGCGAACTACTAGCAGACAATGGCTGGCCTGCTTCGTTGTGAAGTAGCTAGGAGGAGGGAAGGAGACGTGAGAAAAGCGCACATGATGCTCCTGTTATAAAGTGAATTTTACCTGGTTTCTAACTAGCGGTTGCCCGCCACCTCCCGGGCTCATAGGCGACGGGTGATGGCTTCTTTGTTGCCAGCCCGTGTTGCTCCCTCCATACTGGCCGCTACTACCCATGTCTTTACTGGCTCCCTCTTGGTTGCTGTAGTCGCCGGACGGGTAGTTTGGATATCCCCGCGTCGAGCTGGGAGAGGTGAGGAGCTTGTTGAGTGTCGGCGTGGATGTAGGTTGAGGGTTTCCAATGTTATATCTCTGGTTACTGTAAGATCCAGCCATCGCCGTGGGTCCTCCCGCCGCCGCCGGTGGTGGTGGTGGCTGCTGCTGCTGCTTAGCAGGCTGCCCCCCAGCTGTCGGCGCCGGGGTACTGCGAGGGGAGTTCATGGCGTATGTTTGCCCGGGATAGGGAGTCCTGTTCGGGAATGGGTTGTAATTGTTAAACTGATGGTTTGAAAAGCCATGTTCATGTGAGTTAGGTTGATACGGGTCCATCATGTTGCTCGACTGCACGGCCGGACCCGCAGCAGCTGCCATGCCAGGGCTTTGTTGTCCGCCATGTTGATGAAAAGGGGCCCGACCGTAGTGCTGGCTGTATCCGTACGAAGGTGGAGGGAAAGCGGGGCCGTGGTGGTGCACCAACCCGGGGTGGTTATTCCCCTCCGGTCCGACAGAGTCATTCTGGTTATTATTGTTAGCCCTGGGCGGGTTCCCATTCCCGTTCTTCATCTCAGGCTCCCCTCCTCCCCCTGCATTTCCACCGTCGGTCCCGTCCTGCGGCTCCCCCCGGCCCGGCGACCCGCTGTCCAAACCGGGCTGCTTTTTGTCCGCCTGCTTCTCCCCCGGTACCGACTCCTCCTTGGGGTCTCGATCCGGCTTTTTGAGTTCGGAAGGCGGGCTAGTGTTAAGAGTGGCGACCTGAGCGGCCATGATATTACCCCCCCCACCTCCTCTCTCCCTCTCTCGGCGAGTCAGTCACAATCAAAAGCTAGCATTGAATATAAATAATTGTTTATAACCATTTATCCTTGTGCCGATTCATTCCCACCCCCTCAAACCGGACCGAACCCGGCTGCCATCCCCCCGGTTCCGGTTCCGTAAATGGGTTAGAGAGATGATGGAGGCTCCATACAATGCGTAAAAAAAGCGACAGAAATTGTTGTGGGAGTTGTGTTAGTGAGCCCGGGTAGAGGCAGGGAGCGAGCCCAACCAACACGAGGCTCCGCTAGATACAGCCATTTTACTGAGCCGCACAGATGGCTGCAAAGCACGGACCGGATCTCCTTCACAACACGGACTGGACTCTTGTATCTTACAACATCACATTGTCTTTTTCCCCCTATAGGTGGAATATTTTCTCCACACGAAGAGTCTAATGTTCACACAACTCATAAATGTTGTGTTACCAACATATCAAAACAATGCATTTATAAATAAATAAACCACCCATGAGGATGTGCATTATAAAAAAATATATGCATGGTGAATTTATTGAGTGAGCAGTGCAAAAGGGAAACCAATTAATTCATGAAATATATAAATTTCAGAGTGTCTGTGTGCACACATGTGTAAAGAGCTGTGCAGTGCACATTGCAAGATGAGAATTAAATGAACGAGGGGGGAGGAGGGGGCGACTATTTGCTGTCTGAGTTCATTTAGCTTGATTTGCCACACAGTTAATTGGAGAAAAAAACAGAATAAAAGAACAGTAAAAAATAAAATAAAAAACATCTATGAATGCATCTAGCTAAAAAAAAAAAAAAAAAAAAAAAAAAAAGTCGACCGGGTGCATTAAGTTATTTCCCACCAGTGATTCTCAGAGGTATTTAGGCAAGCAAAGGCAACACACACAGGTTTTTCCAGAGCAGAAGGAGCAAGCCTTGCAGCAAACGAGACTACCAATGCACATTCCCTCTTATTCCCTCCCCTCTGCCTGCCTGCCTGCTCTCCTCTACCACCCCCTCTCCTCTCTGTCTGTCTCTCACTCCAGCAGAAACACTCCTCGGCTGAGTGTGGGGGGATGGGCGCAGGCTCCAGCTCTCTCACCCTACAACATTGAACTACGCCGTACAAAAAAAAGAGAAAACAAAACAAAACAAACAAAAAAACCCAGACTTTATCTACCAGACAGAGGATGCATGGATAGTTTCAAAGTCTCACAACAATTAGGAAAATGGAGCATTTGTCCCCTCCCTTCAGTCAAATGAAGCAGACATTTTTGGCATCCACAAAACGCTCAGGGTGTGTGCACAGCATTGAGCAGGGGTGGGATGGTAATGAGAAGTGTGTGTGTGTGTGTGTGTGTGTGTGCAATACATGGTTTTTTATTTAAAAGGGTGAAATGCAAAGGCATAGAAAGGTTTATGAGGCGTTTAATAGTTCTGGGTGTTTATTTCAAATTTAGAGTGGTGCGAAATGTGTGTTTCGGTTTCTTTTCTCACTCTCGACACACACACATAAACTGTCTCTCTTCTCTCTCCAATACACACACAAACACACATCTACCTCTAGGGGGCTTATAGAGAGGGGGGAGGCAGGAAGTACCAGTGAGAAGTCATACTTGATCACATGTACAAACATCGGATCACAATTTAACATTCTGCCTGACACACCCCCCTAATGCACGGAGAGGAAGGCAAGAAGCTGTCCACATATAATTTCACAGCCACATCACAACACACAGGTTTAATGTCATTTCCCACATCAGTGCGAACTCGCAAAGTGGATCACTAATTATTTTAGTCTGGCACGAGAAGCACACGCACGCACACCAAGCCTCAATTTTAAAATGTGCGATATGTGCACGTGCGTGTGCGCGCGCATGTGTGTGTCTGTAGTCATTATTTGCTTTTGGATTTAAAACGCAGATGTTTTAAACTGGGTTTCAACTGTAAAGAAAGAAGACAATAGCAGCAGTTGGAAAGAGTGATCTCCAAAAGTAGAAAGAGAGTTTTAGTTGCTTTTAGAAGAAGACAGAGGGTCTTCCATCCCAGAGACCAGACACAGGGCCAGTTGTGCAGAAACACAGATTTAATGTGGCTTCCTCTCCCCGCCTGACTTAATTTTTCTGCTTTGGCTGCAGGGAAGAGTTGGAACAGACTTTTCCGGATCTGGAAGGAGAATTTGCAAGCACATGTGCCATCTGCTGGACAATATATATATATATATATATATATATATATATATATATATATATATATATATATATATATATATATATATATATATATATATATATATATATATATATATATATATATATATAGACCCAACAGACAAGGACTTGCTCTTTGCCAAAGTCATTACTACTTCTGATGTGATGCGTTTGAGTCACCTTACCTTTCTGACAAATTACTCTATGATTACATACCACCCTACATGTTGCATAAGTAGTTGTTTTTTTATTATTCAAAACTCTGAAAAAATTCAGTTACAATAACAAAATGAGAATATCATAGTCTTTCAAGACATTTTTCAAACTAATTTGGTTGCAGAGTAAGATTACTTTGTTTGTTATGACAACATAAAATATGTATTCATTTTAATATTTATCCCTCCTTTACACACACACAAATTCACAAATTGCACTTGCATCTCTGAGGTACTGCCGACTGTCATCATCCATTATATTCCGCTGTTTATCAAGGGAAAAATGTTGTCTGTTCTCTGTATCTTTCTGTCAGACACCCTCCTCACTAATATATGCACGAGGAAAGTCCAAGTCCTCTGTTTTATCTCAGCCATGATGTTATTCACCAAGTAATAGAGCTGAAACACTGAAAGACAAAGACTTAATTCATGCACTACAATCTAAAGTAAGTGGTAACAAACATGTTATATTTTCACTTGAATCAGTCAGCATGAATATAGACCTGCGCCCGACTTTCCTTAAAAGTATGAGTGGCTCAAACATCTAATGGACTCAAACTAAACTGGGGCTTTTACATTTGATGCATTTTAATAAAATGTGTCGACAGCAGTGAAAAAGCAGGACTAATCACATCACTCTTTGATTTCTCTGAGAGAAAGCTCAGCGTTTGCTCCCTTCAGTCGTCCTCATTGTAATTTTTTATGAGGTGTGGTGTAAACCTGAAGGATCCACAGCACCCAAATTTAGTTCCTGTCTCTCCGTCGCTTTTGTAGAGCGGCTCACAATTCAGGCCAAGTGAGATGGATGTTGCCAAGACTCTCCTGATACACTGGTGCTAAAAAGACGACCAAGCTTCTGTCCATTTTATTTGGGCGTTTCAATTTACTGGTCCATCATTTCCTCCTCCACAGTTCTTCCGCTGGTTTCAACATACCGCTCTTGAACTCCAAGAGTACTGGAGGGTGAAATGTCAAGGGAAACGCAACAAAATAACACATTTTAAAATGTATAGTGCATGATTTGGGTTACAGTTGACATAATGTTGCCATTATAAAAACCAGAGCCTTCATTTTGTAAGCCGAGTCCCTTAAATCTTTGGTCAAAAGGTTTGATTTTAAACCAGATGAGTCACAGTGAGTCACTAGACTGATGAGGAAAAGGATACGAGTTGAACTGGAAGTCTGCCCCCACAGCAGCTGACATCATGGCCTGCAGATTCCTCTCCTCCAGGTCTCCAAAGCAGTAGCCGTTTGCCTTGTCTACTGCTCGTAAGACCTGAATCATGCTCTCTTTATCCTGGAGACAGAAAACAGAAACATTTGATCAGGAGGGTTTCACTGAAAATACCTAATGCCAAAATACTTGCTAAAAAAAACCTTCTATGACTCCATGTTGTTTGGAGACAGTTGTATTTAGATCTACTGTATTAAGGCGTCGTCCTCGAAAAGATTCGGAAGCCTTGGAAATGTAGTAATCCTGCCATTTCAGCCTTGGTTTTTTTGTTTATCAGTGTTTGGTATTCTGAGATAAGCTACACATGCAAACAAAGCCACAAAATCCAAAACTTCATCAGTCTAAGATGCTCAGAGTTTAGCATCTCGTCTTTCTCAAGGTCAAGCTTTTAAATTTGCTGTGCTAAATACCGCTGGTAACCAAGGTAACTAGTGGCTGCTTAACTTAGAGGGTGCAGAAAACACAGAAATGAACCAACACTGCATTTTCACCATCATGGAACAAGAGTGCCAACCTGCTATTTGTATAAATTACTAGACCCATATGAAGTGATGGCATAGAGGTCTAGACTCCTGTCTCTGGACGCACACAGGACCAAATCACTCTCCATAAAGGAGTAATGCCAGGGAGTGTGCAGACAGCCCACTCTATTTTAACAGTCCTATCCATCTGCAGAAAATTGATTGAGCGTTGAATTTCAAATGCTAAAAGCGATTCATCTGTTGAAAAGATTAAATATATGTGGTGTGCTTTCAGTCATTTTTGGAAGGGAGTCTGGTGTTTAACATTTTCAGAGGCCAGTTCTACTCGGATCAACATCAACATCTCTCAGCAGCCTCAGATAATTCAGCAGAAAATAAATATAACATGAGACAAATTCAAGATTCAGTAATTAAGTGAGAGTTAATTTGCAATCTTTTAGTCAGACATCCTGTGTTATACACAGAAACAGAGACTTCAAGGATTCATTTTTGTATATGACAGAACGATGTTTGATGAAACTAGTTGGGCTACATTAGATCTGTGATTTCTGCATATAGCTCAGAGCAGACAAAATTTGGTAGTCACTGAGTAATAACCCACTTTAAAATGGCAGTTTTTTTATGCAGCCAAGTCATGCAATATGATGTGTTAATGGTCCTGCACACAGTTTACTTACTACTCTGCTCTCATTTAGATAATCATCACAATTATCTTAATCTATCTTAAATACAGCTTTGTCTTATATACATTTTTCTCTCTGTAATTAGTGGAAAAAAAAAATCAACACAGGACCAGTTCTCTTAAGACAGTCAGATAGAAAATAAATCTATGCTTTTCTTTTTTGTGTCACACAAAGGCCCCAGAGCATGCATACACATCTATGCAAGAATGTTTGGACTACTAAACTGAGCTATCAGAGAATTAAATTACATTATATACTTGTAATAACTACAAGCTGGTATACTATATAACCAATATGTATTACATTACATTAATTCTATTAATTTAAATACGGATGGTTGATGACAGCCACGCGCAACTCTTCTATAAAGTAGCTTAAGCCCTTTTTCAATTAGGAAATCCCCAGTGATCCTTCCTTTTAGTTTACTGAGGCATAACGTAGTTCAGTAAATTGATACTAATATTAAGTCCTTGTGGCTATAATGTACCACCAGCAGACCAGCAGTACAAAATATATTAAGTCTGAATCATAGTGGCTCATTTTGTCTCAAAAACAGCAAACAATGATACCTGTACATTGAGAGACACAAAGGAGACGAGGCTGTAATCTTGTATGACTTCTGCCAACTTTTCATTTAGATGGCGGAATTTTTTGAAGAAGGGGTCCGCAGCCAGGTGATCAAGAAGATAGTTCAAGTCCATGACCTCTGTGTAGAAGTCAAGGTTGAACGCTGTCCAAGAATACAGACAAGACAGGAAAAAAATGTTACCATGATAGATGAAATTAAGTGCACAATTCATTATTTATACATATATCAGTGAACGCAATAGTTATGTGTATTGTATGTCATTTTCTTTCATGTAAATTCAATAACCTTCATCTTACCCAGTTTGCCGTACTGCTCAATCAAGTCCATCTTGGAGAGGACGTTGACGTGAGGGAGCTCCACATGCAGCATGGTGGACAGGGAGGTGCACAGCACAGAGATGAACTTGGCTGGGTCAGCGCAGTAATGAGAGTCCACAAGATGCACTGCTGCCAGCTAAACAAGGGGAGAACGTTCAGGTAACAGTCATAATGAAATAATTCTGCTTTTATGTGAAGCTGCTTTTCAGATATAATACACATGAATATGTACAATGGTAAGCTTTGACATATCAAAACAATATGTGTGGTGCAGATCTTTCCCCATTTCTGAATGCCGAACACGCTCACCCTGAAATTCCACTTTCCCAGCTGTGAGAATATATTCTTCACTGAACTCTGGTGGGTGTAGAGCTCCACCTGTCCAGGACAATCAAACAGGAAGTAACAGTCACTGTGCTGTTTCAGCTTGTTTTCTAACCAGTCCAGATTGGCTTCAACGTACTCCATACAGTAGAGGAGTCCACCATTGGGCCCAAGCTTCAGGTTTTCCATGACATCATCCAAAGTGACCAATTCTGAGATATCTACTGCACAGGGATATGGTAGTCCTTCATTGGCAGGGTCCATGTTCACTACAACCACCTTGCGTCCAAGGTGAGTCAGGAACTCCTGCATTCCTTGGCAGTAAGTGGTTTTACCTGAGCCTGGGGGCCCAATGACCACCTGGCCGAAACGCAGTGAGGGGGGAGTGCCTTCTGTCTGACTGGACATGGTTTCAGTGCTGAGAAGGTTCACATGAGATGGGACCTTTATGTTAGAGGAGCCACATGTGCTGTACTGAGCAGGATATCAGCATCCAGCTGGGACGTTACCTGGCAGGATCACACCAGTTTTAGCAAAATACCTCTGTTACGACTAAAGAAATACTCACTATGATACTTGTGCAGTTTAGCTTAAGTTCATATTTGAATTCCAATAACTTAAAACGCAGGTAAATTAACGTCACTTAGTTGAAAATCTACGTGTGACAAAAATAAATAAAATGAATGCCGGCGATAATTTCAGTTACGATGTTACGACTTTATATTAGCAATTTAAGTATTGTTTAATTACCATCTGCCGCCTTTATGTTTGCATGCGTACAAGGGTTGCTAGCTAACAGGCTAACTACATCCGGGTCAGCCAGCTGAGGTGTCAAAATAAAAGCAGCTTTTTAAAATTCCGTGTGGCGCCCTATCTTTATACAGTCTATGGTGGCACCACATATTTTCGTTTGTTCAACACTTTGTGTTTACTACATATGTACCTGTTGTTATGTATATTTGATGTCTACAGTATTACAATGTAGAAAAATAGTTTTAAAAAATTAAACAAAAAAACCCTTGTTGAGTGAGTAGGTGTGTCCAAACTTTTGACTGATTCTGTATATAAGAAGGAAAACTCAGCACAAGTAGTCTGAATGGTGTAAAAATGTTTTAATAGCAAAGTCAGACAACTGAGTAAAATATAAATAAAATTAAAAAAAAAAAATGTATATATACATAATAATAATTGAATTAGAGTCATCTTCGTGGTCCAATGGTGCCACCTGGCTGCCAGCCTCTGTACTTCATGCTCGTGCTCGGTTGACGTCTGAGCAAGGTGTCACCTTCATCTATGTCTTTGGGTTTATCATACACTGTAGTTATATGGAAATCCGGCCTGGCTTTTTTTCCAGGATGCAAGAGCAATTTCTCTCCATGGTACCTGCAAAACAAAGAAATGAACTGAAATGTAAGGAAAGCACTAAATAACATGCCAGCTAACTGAGATACCAAAACATGCAAATACATTTTATCAATTCTATTTTTATGTTTATACTCACCCAAACCCCCGTTTGCAGTTTGGATGTTGGCCCTCGTTCTCGAGGGCTTCAGCAATCCCGATTTGACTGTTCCCCAAGCCTTCACCGTCCTTCCAGCCCTGCTTCTCCATCACTCGACGGCCAAAACCCTAGTCCAGGAAAATATATGAAAATATATGAAAGACTGTACAGACTGTAGCGAAAAAAATGGGGCAAAATATGGGCTGTGGGAACCTCTCTTACCTTAGTAAACCTCTCAAAGCTGCCAATAGTCTGGTTGTGTCCTGATCCATCTTCAAGACCCTCCCGCAGCCTCTTTTCGTACCGCATTCGGACATAGTCACGGGAATCCATATCACCTCCATCTATGTGAGGGAGACTGGGGTTAAAGTAAATCTGACTATACAAGAATAATTTTACAGGTTTCAAACATAATCTTTAGTTCTCTTGATCAACCAAAGTCATCACAACTGAATAACAGTAACCTGAGATACCTTTATCATAGTAAACGCTCATGTCAACATCCCAATCGTCTGCCGTTTGTTCATCAAAATCTGAAATAAGAACAGAAAGAGGCATAAACATAATCAATACTTCATAACACAAACACACTTTATTTAAAGTATTAGCGGTCAACTCCTGGTTTTCATGAGTTCTGCTGGTTTTCATTTCAGTTATTTAACTATTTAGATTATAAAAACTGTACCAGCAGTCAATTAGGTAAGGCTGGATGAGGTGTTTTTCCTAAAAGACGAATCTTGTGTCTAATTGAGCAAAACAAAACAATTACTGTGTCTGATTTCAACACAAATTATTTTTTAAATGCTCGACAATGCCACCAAAAAAATGACTATCAGTAAGATAACTTATAAAACGCGATGTCATTTTTCATGTATAAACAAACCAAAATCAGAAAAGTGTGGCAAAAGGCACGGTTCATGTTTTTGTTGTTGTGGTTACCTCCTTCCTCTTCCTGCCAGTACTGGGCGTCCGTGTAGAACACCAGTCCTGAGCCGCCCTTTTCCCACTTCAGCTCAATCTCTTCTTCGTATAGCCTCTCTTTGCTTCGCTCCTGACTCGTTACATCGTCATGCAAAGCTTCATGGCGCTCCCACTCCTCACAGCGGTCATCATCCTACAACCGACAACATGAATAATTGGATTGAATTGGTTTAATCGAACAATTCAGCCAGTCTTATATCACATATTGACAATAAAAAAGCATTTGTATTTGACAAACTAATAAATATTGATGGATTTAAACCTACATCATTTGCATTTGACTGTGCATCCTCCTCCTCTTCTTCTTCTTCTTTCCGTGGCTCATCAGTCTCTGTTGTTTCTGTGTGATCAGCCAGCAGCCTCCGTCCCAGCAACGGTGCAGCTAAAGCGCCCGGTCCTGATATTTCATGCCCGGCAGCTGTTAGCACGGTCTCCTCTGTGGCTGGAAGCGTGTAAGAGTCCTTATACTGGAAATGCACGTTGCCGTAACGACGGTTGGAGCTGGTCTTGGGGAATGTGAGGCCCAACTTCCGTATGAGTCGAGGAGGTAGGCGGCAGGACTGGATGAGCTGGAGGAAAACTTTCACTGGTGTTCCCACATTTCCATTCGGCATCAGAGCAGGTGGATTCAACTCCGATAAACTTCTGAGGTCCGTCTCTGTGAAACGCTCCGTTAATGACGAGCGGTGACGCTGGTCATACTTTGTCTTGTAGGGGAATGACTCCTCATCTGAAATACATTTTTAGACGCACAAAGGCATGTCAATACAATGATATTAAGTTTTAACAAGACAAAACAACATACACTGCAACACCCACAGTAAAGCAAAACAGTCAACATGCAACAACACCCCCATTTAGGAAAAGTACCTCAACAACTAAACTAAATTAGTTTTCTAACTGAAAATTATTATATATAAATAATATAATATATTTTTATAATTAAGTTGTTGTTCAACTTATTTATCACATGCAATAAACATTTGCTGCTGATAGCTTTACTAACAGACAGATAGTAAAGATTGATTTGTTCTTCTCTTGTTCATTTGATTTGTAAATTCTGTGAATCATTGAAATGACAAAGTGGACTCTGATAACTTAACAAGGGGCATGTTTCAAAAATGTTCAGCATTTTATAGAATAAACAGATTACAAGATATGTTAAGTGCAGCCCTACATGCTGGTCTTTATGTGTTTTAAGATTATAATGAGGGCACATACTGTATACAACTTATTAGTTTAAGCTACAAAAAGATACTTGTTAGTAGAGCTGCTTGATAATGGAAAGAAGAAATCATAAACATGCCTATTTTGGTCAATAATGACTTTTTGACACGATTACTCTCGACTTAGGAAACATCATGCAATTATTGAACTTTACTGTACTGAGAAATGGAAATAAAGAAATATTGTATGTTGAATCTACTTAGGGTTTTAAGTTAAAGCAGGATATGTCTCTACTAACCATTTTCATGTGAAACTTTTACTCTTTTGATAACACAACGTCTGGACAGCCAGCTGCCCTTCGAGTCAATCCAGTGGTTCCCCGCATACATCTTGATGAATCTGTCGGCGTCTTTAGCCTGAACTGAGACCACACAACAGCCTGTTTTCACCGCATGCTGCTGCTTCTTCTCGGAGCTGCTGTCTGCCGTTACTCGGTCGCTCTCCGGGGGTCTGGAGCTGCTGTTAGCCGTTACTCGGTCGCTCTCCGGGGGTCTGGAGCTGCTGTTAGCCGTTACTCGGTCGCTCTCCGGGGGTCTGGAGCTGCTCTCCTCGCTGTCATCACACACCGAGTTTTGTCCCTCGGACTCCCTGAGAACCTCCGGTCGGTGTCGGTAATGAAAACACTGAAAACCGCCGCTTTCTATGAACTGACTGAAATAGTTTCTGAGGTCTGCTGAGCGACAAGCAACAGGAATGTTGCTAATTACTAAATACACAGGAGGTAAGGCTTCTTCAGAGTCCGCCATGATTGTTTATTCCGAGACACCTTACGTCATCGTAACGACGTTCTGAAATGACGTTAGTTCCGCTTCCTGAGATGTTTAGGTGTTTAGGAAGTTAAAATATTTTGGAATTTAAAAAAATAAATAAAATATAAAATGTAATGGAGACTTTTGTCCTCAATTTACTTTTGATATAATGGATTTAATATTTGATAACACTGTGAGATTCATGATTCATATCAGTATTTTTTTCTGATCTTTGGAGAGCTTTGGGTCACCTGGATGTTTCTTTTAGATGTATTGGCTTATTTATTTATTGTTATAGTGTGTCATTTTGTATCTTTCTGATCCTTTTAGTGCTATTTTATAATTGGTGACATATGTTTTGTGTTTGTTCAAGGTGCTCATGAGTCAAACTAATCTCTATAGTCTGATTGGATCATTGAGGCAACTCCTATGTATAGTACACACACGCACACACACACACACACACACACTCAACAAATGGTTGTGTGGTGTGAATGTAAATGGTGTGTATATGTATATATATGTATAGCTGCTCAAATGGTCATGCTATATGGCAGTAGTATTTTAATTTATTTTGAAAATAAATCAGAAAATAATGTTTTGTTTGTTTGTTTGTTCTTATTTTTAATTAGCAGTTTGTAATTTTTAGCAAATTCCATATACATAAAAACTGACAAATAGCAAACCAGACTTTATTCTACTTTAGTCACAATACTTAATTTAGTCTTAATGATATTCATTTGTATTACAACACTGAAGTTAAGATGCAAAATTTAGAAGAAAAAAAAAACATTTAAAAAACTAAAATTCTTGAATATAAATATGTAACCCTTAAAAACATATACCTATACCTATACATTATTTTATTTCTATTGAATGTTTATTTGTCTAATATACGCATTTAATGGATTTCCTTTCTGTTAATTATTTTTTTTTCTTTTTGTTGTCATACATGTGTATATGTTACTGTGCTTTGAATATGTGTTTTGATTTTGATTGCTGTAAATAAAGAAAAAAATCTATTTTTCTTTATATTACATGTAGTTTATTTTACATATAACTATCATTATATGCATATTTCATATATAATGATAGTTAAGATAATATCTCTCGTATGCTTACAACTTTAACTTGACTACATGTAGCTATGATTACTAAAGAATCTTAAAAGCTATTAAAAATTTCAGTAACAATACCATCAACTATGTGCAAGTCAGTAAACAGAGAGAATAAACGCCAAAGAAAAGGGACAGATTGGTACTCAGTGTTTTCAGGGTCCAGACCAGTCCTTTAAAATCTAAAAAGATCTGTCTTTCTTTCTGTCTTTCTTTCTTTCAAAGACAAGAATCAGGTTCCTTATGCCAGTAATAAGATACACCTACACAGATACAAAGATTACACCCATGCTCAATGACATTGTGGTAATTGTGTGTATCTTTATCTGTGATAACAATATGTCTTCTCTAGTATTTCTGTATCAGAGGATCTTACTGTATTTCAACGTGCATTCTTGTTTCTGTATCAGGAAATCAAATCCAAATGCTTGAAATCCTCATATAATATCTAATATATTATATAATATATAGTAAAGAAATGGAAGCATTTTAAGAGCATTACCAATATTCTTGGACAAATGGGAGTAATTTATTTTATTTAATGTATTTTTAAGGTATTATATTTTAAGTTAAAATATTAAAAGGAGAAGTGAAACTGCAATGACGGTTAAGAGTATCCTGGCACAGTTTGTAACTTTCCATTTCTATTTTCATAGAGTACACAAAACACTTTAAACATCATTAAATAAGACAACATGTGAGACCTTTTGTAAAAATAATAATAATAATAAAAATAAGTGAAAACCTTTTACATTAACACTTGTTTATTTTTTCTCTCTCAGAGAGACGACCAAGAACCACTTTCAGTCAAGAGTTCATTAACCCAGAGGCTAAATCTCCCTTTGGCCTTCAACTCAGCTTTTATCAATGTGTTTTGATAGTAATAGACAGTAAAACTAACGCGGGTGTCTGGACCCTGACATCACTTTACACATCATATTACACTCTTATTGTGCATTAGTCATAGCCTCCATGACCTGTAGAAACCCTTATTAAACCTTAACAGTTTAGAAAGTACAGAAAGTATGAAGGAAAAAATAAAATTAATATTGAAACCAACATTAATTTACAAACATAAAACTTATTAAAATTACTTATTCAATTATTCAAAACCTTAAACATTTTCAGTTTTTTTAATACTGAAAGATTCAATCTTTCTAATACATATGTTATATGAGGGAAACTTAGAGTAACAACAAATTAACAAATAGACACAATAATCAAATATAAAGTCTGTATGTGATGAAATATAGAAAATCATATAAACCACTAGTGAGCCTGGAAGAGGAAACAGAAATATTATAAATATTGTGACACCCTGTTACATAAATACAGCGTCACTGTGCTGCAGGTTTTTGGCCAGCTGGAATATTGATTATTTTTGCATATTTTTATTTAGTATATATCCTCTGATACAGCTGCGAGTCATTTCTTACAACCACAATTTGATTTGAGGAGCTGCATTTATGTACATTTATGAAGATAAAGAATAATAATATGTAATGATAAAATAAAATTAAAAAATGACCACATTTATGGTGAGCTTGGTGTAACCGTGTGAGAAAATGAATTTGCATCACAAGACTTAGATTCTTGAGATCATGACAGGTTGGTTTTTTTTATCCTCCTGAGAGTTAAAATGATCCCACAGTGGGCAAATGAGTCTCACCTTTGGATTGCTGACCTTGTGAAAAGAGAGTTCAGTACATGACCCTCTGCTGCATTAACAGTATGTCAAGGTCAAGTGTCATGTTCCAGACGTGGTGTCCATCACGCGCATACACAAAATGGTCGAACAGGGAGGTCATTGACCTGTTGGAAACTCATTTTCAGTAGTAGCAAAGGAAAGCATTGATTCCATCAAAAACTTTATGGATAAATATTAAATATATTCCTTTTTTTAATTGTTATCACATTTTGCATTTCATAAAGATATTACAGTCACTTCTTAGAGTTTGTAGGTATTTTGGATAACAAGTCTTGGATGTTCTTCAACTGTAAGTCATTACATCATGCTTCATCAGACCTGAACGTTTGCACTTCCTTGATTTCAGAATACAGCAGTTGCTCCACTTATAGAATGAAGGTCTTTTTGTTTTTACTGTCCCGGAGGAGATAAGCGTCTGTCCTCCGTGTCCGTCTCTGCCTGCTCCTAACCTCTATAAACACAAGCCTTATCACAAGCATTTACAACTGTCAGCGTGCTTCATCAAGCCTCGGGGCTGCCAAGTGCATTACAGGTCACTTTACAGAGAGAGGGTCACATTCTTGAAGGTAACATAATGTGTTGTATCATGTATGTGAAGCTGCAGTCCATTATGATTCAGCTCCTGTAAGTGCGGATACAGTCACGTCTCACATGAATAATCTTTGTGTCATAATGAGATTACTCCAAAGATTCAAGGCTATAAAACAGATTCTGGAGGTTTCCTTAGAGGAATGAGTAAAGAGGCGGATGAAATAAAACAAACATTCGGTGACTGGTGCTGCCACTTGTGTCTGGCTTGTAATCTCTTTATTGCAGTCATTCATATTGTGGACTGACCTTGACTCCACTGCTCTGTGGTTCAGATCTCCCCTTGGAACATGGATCCTATGATACTTACAGGCTTCCTGGCTTGTGCAGTGGGTGTCCCGCCAAAAGTAAACAGTATAATATATTATGGTGTGTTATCTGTGACATATCTGCAGCATTATACAATATGCTGAAGAAATGTGCTAGGCTCATGGTGCTCAATGTTCAGGTCGAAGGAGCTGGTCATTGAAAATGCTGTTTGTTTATTTGTGACAATAATAAAGTAATTTGCTTATCAGTGTCAAACCTCTGTGCCAGGTACGGGTAAGATAACAAATTAGGGTTAACTAATTTAAATGACAAGCAGAACATTGTACCACCTGTCACAGATGCCATAAACTGAAATTCTTTGAATATTCTTGAACAACTTTGATTAATTCAGAATAAAAAACAGTTATTTGACTTACAAAGTCATTTTGAGATGTACCAAAGCTTTAGAACATCAAGAGATGCTGTCTGAGCTCTCTCCATTGACTGTGAAGGAAACATCAAATATTCTCAACTAGTGCTACTTAAAGATCCCCTCAAGACATGTTTTAAGATATATACAAATACTCTTTCTTAGAATAATAATAGATGGTTAATATAGCATATGGATAATGCGTTTTTTCCACAAAAAAGTTCAATTACCTCATTAAAATAACTCCCTCAATGACAAATTCAAAATCAAATATTGTTTATTTCAAATATTTAACTGCTGAACACAAGATGTCTCCTCTTTCACTGTAAAGTCCATCTTAGTGTTTGTGCACTTTAAGTTTCCACATCTCACTTGTGTAAGTTGCATATTGAACCATTACCAGATTTGACACATTGTTAAAGATGAAACCAGTGATTTCCAACTTTTTTAGCTTTTGATGTATTACAAAAAAGCAGTGTGTAGTCGGGGTCACATTTCAGATGTCTATGAGTTGTTCCAGCTCCACCAAATAGTGATTTTTCCCTCTAAACTTCTCGCATGGTTTCATTTTAATAAATGTTCAAATGATCCAACATTTCACCAAAAAATCAAAGATTAGACAAAAAGTCCAAAATCTGAAAACTGATTTGTGTATCAGAACTTTTTCCCCCTCTTTTCTCCCCCACTAATCATCTCATGAACTCTCAGATTTATCTGGTGATCCTTTGGAGGGGCCCAACCCCTAGGTTGGGAACTACCGGACTAAACTAGCTTACTGTACATAAAGTAGTTCAAACTAGCTCCACCTCCAGCAGCTACAACAGTAACATGCTTCAGTATTAATAATATAATTATGTCATATATAATAATATATCAGTCAGAGGGGCCAAACCACTACTTTTATTGCAATATTTTAATTATATCAAGCTGATAATACTTTGGTACATTGCTGTATTGGTACTTTTACTCAAGTAAAATATCAGAGTCCTTCTCCCATCACTTTAATAATAATACAATAATAATTAATATTTGAATACTAGTTTATTTTATTTTATTAATATCAAAGGCAAACAAATACTGAAAAAGAGGTTGGATTGTGCAGTTGTGTAACACTAATCACAAACAAATTAGGTCTTCAAATTATCACTGCAGTTAACAGAATAAGTTGAATTTACACAAAAAAAGAAACTTGCTTAACCTTTAGGTCAGTGCTCCCTATCTGCTTTGGCCTCTTTCCATTTCTCCAGGTGTGAGCTGGCAGGGGCACAGTGGAGGCTAATTACCTTTGCAGTCCTTGGTAGCTTGGTACCGCCTGGGTTAATGACACCGGCTAAAAGATAAGGCCCATCCCTCTTCATATCCAAGCATTACTCCATTAGCTCCTCTTCATTGAGAAAAGCTTATCGGTTTCCCAGGGTTGTTCCATCAGTCACCTGGCAGAGCACGCGGTTGTTTTTCACTGAGCGTGTATTGACAAGTCAAGGTCCACTTAGCAGGGCGGGTTGGCCTTATAAATACAGACTCTGGAGGCAGCAGCTCCAGTACTCCCAAGCTCATGAAGAGCACGTCCTGCGAGAGGATCATTACATTTGACCGCACACATCTTTACAACCTACAAAATGGATAACGGGTGTCATTGTTCGACCAGCGGCGACAGGTTTTTGAATCCTATCCTCTACAATATCCTTAGCCAAATGGATAACAGCAAACCAAGTCAACACAGCAGCTTCAACTACAATTCAATACCTCATAGATGCAACTGTGAACTGCGTCGGACAGTGTGCTTGAAAGGGCAGTCTGAGATTTGCAAAGAAGCTTCAGCAGTTCTGGTTAAAACCGTCCATTTCATGAAGAACTTGCCCGCTTTTAACCAGCTTCCACACAATGACCAGTTCTCACTTCTCAAAAGCTGCTGGGCACCACTCTTCATTTTGGGTCTGGCCCAAGAGCATGTGGACTTTGAGGTGACGGATACCCCTGCTGACAGTATGCTGAAAAAGATTCTCCTGAACCTCCAAGAGGGCCCCGAGATGGAAAGAGAGCAACCCACCATGGCTGGAGTCAGCAAACTCAAGTCCTGCATCAAAAAGTTTTGGAGTTTGGATCTGAGTCCAAAGGAGTATGCATACCTCAAGGGGACGACGATATTTAATCCAGGTATGCATTCACCTGATGCTACCACGTTGCTGCATGACAAACAATTTGATTTATTGGTTCATTTTAGTAAAATTTCAATCACTGCTTTCAGAATACTGTGCTAAAAGTGCAATGTACATGTATATATCACTAATAATGTCCTGTCGTTACATTCAACAGATGTCCCAGACCTAAAGGCAGCTCTGTTCATTGAGGGGTTGCAACAGGAAGCTCAGCACGCCCTTAGTGATATGGTCCGGCTCCTTCACCCCAGGGACCAGGAGCGTTTTGCTCGAATCCTCCTCACAGCCTCCACACTGCAGAGCATCACACCCGGCCTCGTCACTGAACTGTTCTTCCGGCCCGTGATTGGCCAGGCTGATCTGCTGGAGCTGCTGGTTGACATGCTCTTCTGCAGGTAGAAGAGGACTGATGGTCTTCATGAAATGGTCCTGGAGAAAGTTGACACAGCAGTGATGTTTTTGTTGTTGTTGTTGTTGTTGTTGTTGTTGAACTAACCAAACAATGTTCCCTCATGAAATGAAGGAACTCCTGACAGTGGTGTGTTCAAAAACTGTGTGAATTGGTGCAAACGTGTTGTCTTCCAATGTGAACATGAGACTATGAATTACTTTCATTTACATTGAAGCTGAGGTCACTTTAACTATGTCCAGAAAGATTGTATCCGATTAAGTGGAAAGATTTGACTTTCCACATATTACAAAGACGGACTGTACCAACTTTTAATACACTGTGTCTCATGTTGAAGATATTCTCTTTGCCTCAGTGTTGTAAATACATTTTGTCTGCATTTACAAAACATTTCAAATAAATCTATTTTTATACCTGAACATAATAGTCAAGTTCTGTCTCAATCTTTAAAAAAATAACAAGCTCTTTGAAATCTGACACAATATGTTCCAACTATATCAACTGATGATGGCACTTTGTTCTGAACCCCTACGGTTTTTTGGCAGATGCATCATTAATCACATGTTGCGCAGCCAAGTATTGCTCAAGCTCAATATATTTTGAACTGTCAGGCCACCAGTGTTTCCAAATATAGTAAATATGTCAGAGTCAATTCCCTGAACATGTGTATAAAATGGTTTAAAGACTTTTCTACATGATACTGCTCTAAACGTGCAGTGATTTGGGATTCAAAATTCCTTTCCATGATGTTTGGTGTCCCTTCAGCGAAGTACTGGAACAAGAGGTGCAGAAAATATTTTGTAAAGGACTGTGTGGAAATTATTGGTGTGGGGGGGAGGGCTGAATCTAATATTTCATTTTATTACAAAGAGAGGTTATTTATATTTTTCTTTGGGCCCTCCCCTTCACTCGGAAAAAACAACACACTACCCCTAATATCTCAAGACAACATTGTGCAATGTTTTTTTTTTTAAAAATCCATCCCTTCCCTACTTTTGAAAAAGAGAAAAGAACTAATAAATAAACTGTATTTGCAGTCAATGAATGAGTGAAAATAACGCCCTGATACAGAGACAGGATTGCTGTCCTCTGCATATGGCCAAATGTACCTTTATTATTATTATTATTATTTTATATTTTTTTTTTTTTTTTTTTTTTTTTTTACAAGAGGGGAAAATTACATTTAAAAAAACAAATCAGGGATGCTCTCCCACATGTTTTAGACTATCCGTCCTCCAACAAAAAGAAACAGAACAGAACAACCTCTCCCTTCCTAATAATTACATACAGTCACTGCTACACTCTGAGAGTAAAATCCAGTCAGCAGTTAGGGTGTTGAATTTGGTGTTGCAAACTCATATTGAGAAAGCCTGTGTGATTCATGCATTGTGTTCTTCTATTTCTTGTTTTACCAGATTGTGTTTACACTGAAGTTGACTGTCAGAGTTGGATATCAGTAGCTACTTCACACATTTAAAAAGTTCATACTATAGACCTCCTAAAGTTGTGGGGGTTACACTATGTCACATGAAGGTAGAGTGAAAATGAGCACCCCCATTGTGTTTCTTAATTTCAGCATGTAAGCCTTGTTCTTTGCTTGTGGTGTTTTGTCTCCCTCTCTTGGAAAATAGTGGAAGTCATGTTTACTTGGACAAACTCTAGACAGACAGAAGCATAAAAAGTGGTCTTAAACTGAGTCTGTAGTTTTTGCTACACATTTTTGTTACAAATACATTAAAAAGTCAAAGCTCTTGACAAAAACGAGGATTTGAATGTGCGAAAGCAAGTGGGAGAAATGTTTAAATCATGTGTCCTAAGAAATCTGAGATTTCTATCAACAATCTGTGGACTATATTTGATACAGAGCAAGCCCTCTTGATTCAACCTATCCTGTGGTATGTTCGTTGTGAAACAGTGAGCCTTTACATGACACCTCATTCAGGTAAAACAGGAATGTGCCGGTGGGGGCAGAGAGCCAGAGGGAACGGGGTAATGCAGGGCGACTGCAACGCACCACAAACACAAAAGCAAGTCAAAAAGCTTGACATTTGGTACAGAAGAATCCAGATAAACTGCTATTATGCAGGCTTCGTTACATAGTGGTTGTTTTTTTTCTCTACAAGCATGTGAAAAATTATATCAAGCAGTGAGATCTTTCCAACTATTTTCATTACAAATCACTTTATTACAAGAATGTTTTTGCATCCTTGATTCCGTTGGAGATGTCTGTTTATTTTGTCTTGTTTCAAGATGCTGACACTTAATTACTGAAGTCTTCAATGTTGAAAATGTCCCATATTTCTAAATATGTTTCCTGAGCACAAAATACCACTGTAATTACAATATGAATACACCTGAAAATGTCAGTCAACCAACTGTCAAAAAACACATTTCAACACATTCATTATTCATTTTAGAGATCACTGAACTGAGACTTACTGCAGCTGCACCAACAGACCTGTCAACTAAAAGCATACTATTTTAAGTTTATCTTAAATATACATTATTGGTTAATACAGCATATTTTCATTTGTTTTTACTTTAAGTAGAACTTCAGGACACATTCCTGAAATCAGGCTGATTTTCTGCACTGCTTCTACTCTTTGCAATAAATGACACAGACAAACCCCAGGATTTTATTTCCTTTTTGTAAGAACCAGCCAAACAAGTTCCTTATTTTGCTGAGGGCTGAAAAAGCCTGCCTGCTGCAACACAGTGACCTCGGGGAGATGAGCTTGACAACAATAAAGCGAGACAGAAGAGGAAAAGTAGGCTAAAGACACAGCGTCAGAAAACCTTGAGAGGAAAAAAAAACAGTAGCAGTGTTGATATAAGAAAGCAAATAATTGGCTGGTGAGGAAAACTCTGCATGCATAAAGCACTAGATTTTCTGTAAGAGCTAAAATGAGAACTAGACGACTTAAAGAAGACATTTCCTTGTTGAACACGCACAGAACAGCAAAAACAGGCATGGAGATTTTTATTTTATTGAAAACAGGACTCACCATTGAATAAAAAAAGCTGTGGCCAAACACCACATATGGTTTAACAACCCAGAAAGTAAAAATATATACATCAAAATATGGCTTAACAATATAGATGAATGATGATTTTTCAGGCCACAACATGCTTCTAAAGAGTCTAAATGGCAGTCAATAAGCCCATAGACACACACACACACACACACACACATACAGAACCTGCTTGCATAAACAATCACACAGACAAAAATGAGGACGGTTATGTTCTACCATCAGTGTCTATCCTCTGGCCTGAAAACCTGCATGGAGTGTAGTCATGTTTCTTTTTCTACCACGATGGTGCGAAAAAACCTTAAACACTGCGTAAGAATACATAAAAAACGTGCATTGTAATTTTCCCTGTGTTAAAAACAAAAACTTTGCATTCTCAGTGGGTCATTTTCTGGAGAAAAAAAAGGTCTGTGAAGTTAAATGACACCCTGATAGCAAACAATAGCAGGACCACTAAAAGGAGAATCCAGGATAAAAGGCGCTCCACTCAGTAACAGCATTAATGACAGCAGAAGGATAAAACTGTCCATCTAGTTGGCTACATCCCTTGTCAGTATAAAAGCAGGCACTTTTGATTCCGTGTTGCCCTTCAGAGAAGCAGAGGAGCGCCTGAAGAGTCTGTTTCGGTGGCGTTGCTGGAGGAGTACACTGCAAGTGAGAAAGAGACACATTTAATGTATTGATTGATTGAAAAAAAACAACTCTGGATTTCATGCACAAAACGTGACATTTAAAACCGCTGAGTTTAACCCGGAACGCTGACACATTCCCAGGCAGCGGTGTGAAAGTTGCGGAAACACAATGTAGTGTACTCTCATTCAAAAAAAGGCACGTAACAGGACACCGCATCCTTTTACCAACCTCTTCACAGATAACAACAAAAAACAGAGGCTGCTGCGCGGTAATCCATCTGTAACCCAAGTCGCTCACTAAAATTACATCATAAACCACGGGACATTATGTGGCATATATTTAATGTGACTTGATCCGCTGCTCTGACAGGTGGTGTCGCATGACCGCTGAGCTTGAGGGGAGAATGAGGCGGCCTCATAGGTGATTATAAGGTGGCAGACGAGGGGAGGAGGCAGCTAATGAGCGAGGGATTGTGATGCAGAGAAAAGGCAGGAATTCTGGGCTTTCACTGCTTAAGAGTGGTATGTTACTGGAAGGCAAAGAGGAGGTGAGAAAATGCCTGCAGCTGCAGGAGGTACAATGGATCTCAGAGGCTGAGCCGCACCGAGTTTGTAGTTAATCCTCAGCAACTGGGACAAATAAACATTGTTGCTCTATCAGCACAATGAACGCAATTATTATGATGTGAAATATTTCTAACCACTAATCATACACTCAGGTGCTGATTGATTCTGGATCGTATTCAACTCATAATTCCTCACTCATGTGTCGGCCCAAAACAAGACACACATGTGTCTTTGCACCAGTTATGGAAAATTCCCAACATGTACTCACTTCTTCCGCTGTAATGTCTCATTTTTCTGGCCAGCTCATCTGACGGCGTCTGCTCCGAAACTTTCACCTCTGGAACTGTAGCAGGAGAGAGACCGAATGAACATAACGAACATTATTACACAGTCATTGTAGAGTAATCTGGTCATCCTGTCTTGTGTAAATTGTTTGAGGAGACACTCTGTTCCTGTATCGACTTGCCTCAGATTTACCAATTGTTATTAGGACACTGCCTGTAAAATGCCTGGTGCATCAGGCCTTAAAACTACGAGCCAAACAAAAGAGCTTCAGCTTCAGCTATGAGTCATTAACAGAAGGAAGATCATATGATTGGTATATTTGGTATGTTGCAGGTGGTGGTGAAAAGAGACATCAAGTAGTGTCTTATGAATGTTTATACAACAGTAATTATTAAAGTAAAACCGTTGAAAAATTGCATGATGCAGCAGTGTCAGATCTTACAGTCACTGCTCATGAGAGTGTTGGTCATGGTCTCGTTGCCGCTGTCGGGGAGGGTCCCGTCGCTCCTCCCGTTCGGACGCTGTCCCGTCGACTGATGGCTCTTGTTCCTCTTACCCTTCCGGGTGCTGATGCGGATGACTCCGTGCACCAGTTTGCACTCGGCCTCCTGCTCCTCCAGGTTGTAGTCCTGAGCGATGCTGTAGATGAGCTCGCTGATCTCGTTGGTCTTGCGGGAGAAAGACGAGTCAGAGGTGCACTTGGCCAGCTGGTCGATCTGATGCAAGGCGTAAAGCTCCAGCAGCTTCTTGGTGATGAGAGAGTCAATATCTGTGCCCGTGTCACTCAGGTCATCCAAGTCATAGTCCTCACGGGATAACAGGCTGGTGTTGCTGATCGGCCGCTGGCTTTCCCCCTTGCCGTGCGTACGGGGCCGCTTGGGGGCGGACACCGGATACTTTACCGTCTGACCTGCGATGCGCACATCCTGGTAGCGGAAGCTGTCGCTCGTGGGCAACTTAGTGACTTTATTGGACTTGCTGGGCTCTAAATGGATGCCACAGGTGGGGTTGGACATAGCAATGCCATTAGGAGGGTGGGCCTCGCTACCTACTTTAGGGGGATGGTCTGTGGAGCTCTCGTTAACAGGCAGGCAGGGCTCTCGGCTGCCATAAAACCCGCAGGTCAGCACGCAGCAGATAAGGGCCTTACAGCCGCTCCAACCCATAGAGGCACAGGAGCCACAGGCATGTCTGCTAGTAGGCGTGCTGTCTGCTGACCCCGGTATAAATCCTATAGTCTCTGAGCCCCGTCCGGTGCCATTTCGTGGGTGCCCTCTGTGACCATACTTGGTGTCTGAGTACCGGGAGCGGTCAGTGTGGTGGTGCTCCTTCTTCGGGTGCTCCCCGTGAGGATCCCTGTGCGAGTCTTGGCTGGTGGTGCTTTCCCGTGATATAGTCCGAGCTTGTCTGTACTTGTCTGCTCTGGAGCTGGAGCTGTGGTGTTTATGGTGGTGGCGGGACGCCTGGGGAGCCCCTGTGCTGTGGCCAGGCATGGCTCAAAATACCCGGGACCTGGTGTGGGAGAGGCATATGTTAAGAAATAATAACCAGGTGTAAAACTCCTCTCTTGTTGCCACACAAACCTGCAAGCATTAAACGCAACATGGTACATTAAAACAGGCAGACTTACATAGTAAACACTTGTCTTCCAGTAAAGTAACCTCCCCTAAAACTCTGAGAATGTAAATAAAACTGAGTGCATTGATTGCTGGCCTGATAATAATTTGGGCCATTCGGTCACGCAATTCCCACTTGTTTGGTTTATAGTGCAGAAAAACAGACCAAATCCAAGACAACATGTATCTGTTTTTTAAAGTTAACTGATAAAACGTGGACTTACCGCATAAGAGGAAACACTTGTGTCTGTCTTTTTTATCCCAGATAACTTGATCTGTGAGCAAACCGCGGAAGTCTCAAGGGAGAAAACTTTCCTCCGCTGCTAGCGCTTTCAAACAGAGAAAGAAAGGAAGGTGTTTTTTTTTTTCGACCGCCACAGATTTCCAGGTGATTTTACTTCCACGAAACAAAACAAAGTCTGCAAACTTTAACGTACGCTGCCTCCTCTGCCGAAAAAACACAACCGAACTCATCCGTGTCGTCTCCTTTTGGTGAAATTCAAAGTTTTGTGTTGCCGAGTCTCCCAATGTTTGGCTATTACCTGCGGCTACAGCTAATCCCAGATCCTACACCCACCCACAGGTGAGCCGTGACGTCACGCGAGGCGGATATGAATGCACAGAAGAAGGGAAAAAAGGAGGGGGGGGGGTAGTTAAAGAAAAATATATAAACAAAGACATACATGTGATAGAAGATACAAAATATCTGTAAATCATATAAAGAAACATAAAACAACTGATTTACAGGAATATGTATGAATTGTTTTTGGAATGGACTTTCTTATTCATGGACAGACACACACACACACACACTTGCTGTAAACACACACACGCAAGGCAGGTCTGACAGACGCACAGAGGTGCACAGCTGCAGAGCCAGCAGGTCTATTTCCAAACAATATCTTTCATTTTGCCCTATTTTTTCCTGCTGTGGCCACATGCACTTAATCACCCGCTCAGTTTGAGTTGAAACAGGTGAAACATCTCACTGGGAGAAAAATAAGAGCCTGTGCAACACAGTGTCTTGTGGTTTCACACAATAAAACAGATGCAAGAGAAAGTTAAATAAATTTTATTGATAAAGAATGTGAATACAGGTTTTATATCAGAAAGTAGCTTTAAAATCTAACTATACCTTTAAATATGATAATGCTGATCACAATATGGACCCTATGTGTAACAATAAAGCTACATTGTTAATCAGATACACAAATCATACATAACCTTACAGTTACATACAGTTTCTCAGGTCAGTATAGATTTTCCATGCCACTGAACAAACTATGTCATTTATCTTTCTACTAGTCTTCTGCAGTGTGCCAACATATTTAAAGACATGATACAAAAAATTTTAAAAAGCAGGAAATCACACTTGACAAAAAATTCAGATGTTCCCTATATAACTATAAGTACTATATTCTTTAAAAATGTCTGATATCAACACATAATATTGAGGTCATTGTACAGACACAATGCTCCAGTGCCTTGAAAACACAAAGGCACTTTTAAGGTGAGATTCATGCCTGCAGTATGTACAAGAATCTCTCAAAAACATCAAATAAATGTAAACCTACTGCTATAAAATATTCACATCTGCATCTTTTTCACTTTTCCTCAAATTATTTGAGCTTCGGTGAAAGATTATAAGTCAACAGGTGGTGAGGTTGTCACCTGTCTGACCTGTGTGTCCGTAGGAACGATACAGGTGTCATTTGGCTGCTGTTGTAACATAGCTAACCGTAAATGCCCCTGTGCCCTGTTGCCGGCGTTATCTGCTGAGATGTACCCCAGCCGAGGGTCTGAGTCAATCTCATATCGGTAGTGATATCCCTCCATAACATCCCGACATGCATTTCTCATTTCAATAATCCACTCCTTCATACCTTTGCGATTCAGGTAGAGCACAAAGAGAAAGAGCATACCCACAAACCCCAGAACCAGCCCTAAGAAGACGTAGGATGTCTGGAGAGTGAGGTCAGTCACCTCTGCTTGGACTGGGACAACACATCCAATGGCCTGAACCCCAAGCCCTCGCAGCCGGGTGTCAGTTAATCCTCTTGGGGAAGCACACCTCACGGCATCCACGTCTACTTGAGCCCTCGATTCATTCAACCAGGCCACAAAATTACGACTCTCACAGGAGCAGGTGTAAGCGTTGTTACCAAGAAGGATTCGGATGTTCCCAAGCTTCTCCAGCTCCTGCAGAGCATCATCCCTGAATGTCCTAAAGGCGTTCTGCATCAGGTCCAGCACCTCCAGATGGTTCATGCCAGAGAAGGTTCCAGCATAAACAGTCACCAGAGAGTTGTTAGCGAGGAAGAGCTGCTGTAGATTGGGAAGGTGGGAGAACATCCCCGGGGGCAGCAGGGCGAGGTGGTTCCCAGAGAGGTCGAGGCGAAGGAGCCCTTGGAGGCCACCCCAGCGCAGCGCTGTGGTGAGGTCCGTCAGGGCAGTGACATTGTACAGTGAGCGGCTCAGGTTGAGTTCCTGCAGGGGACTGCCAGGTATGCTGAGAGCCTCTGGATGGATGAGGGCCAGCTGGTTGCCACTGAGGTCCAGGAGGCGAAGGTTGATGAGGGCAGAGAAGCTGTGAGACGCCATCTCTGTAATCCTGTGAAGATGACTACTATAGTTAGATTTATCCTTACATATTATTACTATTCTCATGGTTGGATGCAATTCATGCATATCACTGCATTGTAAAAGTAAACAGACAAAAAAAACGCATCGACAGAAATAGACTTATTTATTTATTAGATACACATCTCAGAAGGTGTCATTTTGTCCAAATATGGCTTCATATACATGAATGAAACAAACAAAAAAACAAACAAACACTGTCATTCTCACCTATTATTGCTTAAAATGATGTTGGTAACATTCTCCAGCTCTGAAAATGAATCAGATCCAATCTGGTGTATATTATTCCCTGTGATGATGAAAGTCTTTGCATGTCCTGGAAGAAGTTGTGGTACCGTGAGCAGATCCTTAGAGACACACTTCACTGTGCGAGTGACAGCAAAACACTCACAGCCAAGGGGACACTCCAAGCACTGATATGGTGCGTAAAGTAGTATTCCCAAAAACACTGCAGAAATATACATCTTTAAATTATAGCCAATTAACAACAACAAAAAATAAATAAATCCCAACACACAAGAGTATAAATTACAGCAGAAAAAAACTTGTTTCCATATAAATTAATGAGCTAAATTCAGCTTTTGTTCTCACAAACTAATCAAATACTGCAGAGAGAGAGTAGAGTGCTCAGTCCCTCCTCCTCTGCTCCACTCTGGGAATAAAGGTTCCCGCAAATCGATGGGGGTTCATATCACGCAGAATCTGCTGGATGAAAAAGGTACGTGGTTCCCTTAAAGGTACAGAGGACAAGCAGGGCATCCACAGCATGTGACCTACACCACAGTCTGCCAGCTTTCTATACAGCACATCCAAAATGAAGTTACAAAAACAGAGATATTAAACTGATATTATAGGTAAACCATAATAAAAAACACTTATTAGGCATTACAGCACTAAAAAAACAATCAAATCAAATAGAAATGTATTGTAGTAGTAATAACATAATGTAGTATTGCTTGTTGTATAATTAGTTATTGTATAATGACATTCCAGCATGCGGATGCACAGTTTGAAAGCATTCAAATTCTATGTGGAGAAATATAAATAATAACCACATGTAAAAAAAAATTAACAAACACTTCACACGTTTGTCTTTATGTACCAGAGGAAAGTAGATTGAAGGGAGGAGGATGTTTCTACAGGACAATACCACTAATGCTCACATGTGGCTCCTATATCATTCTGTCTTTGGTAGCGGTTCATATCTCTTACAAATAATTGATGAATACCTTCAGCATTAAGATTTCGTGATCCATTTTGTAGCGCTTCATCACTGAAATGTACATTAGCCGGTCTGGAAACACATTCATCACTGCTGTTCATGAAAAATACATGTGGAACTCAACCGCATGGCAATCTGGAAAGAGGCACATCGCCCTTTATAATCCTCATAATGACAAAAACAAGAAGACTTTGTGGAAAACGAAATTAAGCTTGGAAGATTGTTTAAACACTTTACTAAATGATAAATACTTTGTAAGGAAAAATAACCAACAAAACTTTATAAGATGATTATTGATCTCAAAAGTACCCATGAACACTTTGACTTCGCCCTCAGAGACACAACTACATCATGAGAGATCACTACAGACAATGAAATCCTTCATTTGGTACTTTCGTGTACAAACAAGTGTCCCATCAAAACACATCATTAACCTCAAAGAAATGTCAAAATAAAGTATAACCACAGTCTATGAGTCATCCCGTTGCACTTCCTGCTCTATTACTGCAGATTGAATGTTAGGATGAATGTGCCGAGGACTCCGCAGAGCATGAAGAAGGGTAGCCAGGTCTTGAGGAACGCTGCCCAGCTGAAGGATACAGAGAGGGTAAATGTGTGTTAGAGTCATCATCACCTAGATATTGTGAGTGTGTCTTATGTGTGTGGCAAGGAGGGAGAAACACCATTTCCTGTATATTTTGGACAGGCAAGGACATGCAAGGTGTGTTGAAGTATCACATGGTCCAATCTCTTTTCTCCCTCTCTATAGTCCTTGTCCTACTGTCCTTTCCACCCACCCGGCGGGGGGAGCCCCAGCAGAGAGGTGACCTCCAGTGGCATCTGTCAGTGATGAATTACACGACTCTCCTTCTGTTTAAAGGACTCCTGTGCCGTGGGAGTGTGTGTGTGCAGAGGCGGCACACGCTGTGACGCCAGCTTTCTCTATGTGGGTCAACGGAGAATAATGAGGGGGGCTCTCTGAGCCATATGTCTCTTAATGCTTACGCAAGCATCCAGCAGCAGAGCAATTTAACAGGGTGCATATATGTTTGTGATGAAATACTTCATTCATATGTTTTTGGCCCAGTTTTGTTAGTAAATCATACTTTACTTTTCCTAACTTGTAATTCTACTTCTGCTTCCTATTGTAGGTTTGTCCAATATGGAAGAGGAATCCCTCCTCTGTTCTCGATTAATTGATTAGTTGGTTGGTCTATAAAATATCAGAAAATGGTGAAAAATGTCAATCATTGTTTCCCAAAAGCCAGGGTGCAACCTAAAATGCTGTTTTTGTCCTAACTAACAGTCCATAACTTAAAGATATTCAGTTTACTGTCATAGAGGACTAAGAAACCAGAAAATATTCACATTTAAGAAGCTGAAAAGAGAGAATGTATGCATTTAAAAAAAAAAAAAAAAAAAAGAGACAATAAATCAATAATCAATGTAGTTGGCAGCTAAATTGACTAGTTAATTAATCAACTAGTTTTTGCAGCTCTACTTTTTTCCCTGTTAAGGGTTTGTTTTGAGGAGTTTTTCCTTATTCATATTGAGGGTTTAAGGATAGAGGGTGTTGTATGTTGTAATAAGAGTAAAAGACTCTGAGACATATTTGTGATTCAGTTACATAAAATAAAATTGATGATGTTCATTTTACTGACTAACTTCATGTAATGTACCAAACAGCACAAACAAAACCAGAAAGCCAGTTTTGTATTGAAGTGTGAGGTTTTGATAGTGTGCCTGAAGACAGCTGTTACTGTTGGTGGTTCAGACTCAGGCTGTTCCTGTCCACATGTCCAAGTGTCCTCAACCTGGACACTCAACCCCAGAAACATCCGCAAAATGATTGAAATATAACATAACTACTGCCCACTACAGTCCTACATACACATTTAACTTATAGTTAAATTTATAACTTTATAACTTATAGGAAAATAAGATCACACTGCCATGCTTGTGGACTTTTCAGAGAAACAGATGAAAGAAAATCTCTGAAGCAAAATGTGTTAAGGAGACTGAAGCAGGATTCTGGTTCTGTATGTACATTTCTCATTTAAAAATGTCAGAGTGAGGTTTAAATGCTTACCTCACATGTTTCCCATGAATGAGAGACAGTAAACACAAGTTCACCATGTTCCACGATGTGCTGTTGTCGTAGCGCATGAGGTTGAGGGCCATGGCAACGTGGGAATGGCAGTTATCGAAGCACAGATTGTGCTTAAACAAAACAGAGAAACCAGTCATTATATGTGCAACAATGTATAAATATGTGTGTTTAAAAGTCCTAAATATTGTCTTACCGGCCTGCATTTGTATTCTTCGGATGCATCAAGCACTGCTTTGTCCCACGTAGCGGCACCGTGGCCACAGACTTTGTCCACATCAAGCTTCCAGTACCTGCAATATGTCAGCATTTCATTAAGTGGCTGATCAGGTGTTGAAACAGCATCATAATAGTTTTGCATTTTGATCAAGTATCTTACTTTGTTGGTCTACCAAAGCCCATGTTGTCCTCCTGGGAAAAAAATAAAGATATTTAATGAATTATACAAGTGAAATCATGCTGAGAACAACATTTTGTGGAGTGGATTTATAATTGGTGCCTTAAAAAAAACAAAATACAAACAAAAGATCAATTCAGCAGCTGCACTCCTTAGTCACCATGCCATCTTTATCATTTTCATTTCTATCACTGGACTCTCCTGAGCCGTGAGGAGAAGAATGGCAGGTAAACTGAGATGGGTAAATTGAGATAAATTGAGCGATGAGTTACTCACCGAGACAAAGTATGATCCTGCAAAATCTCTTATGACTCCAGAAGAGGTGCATATACCCATGTGACCAATGAAGGGGAGCACCCACCTGCAGGATGCAAACATATAAATTCATTTCACTGTGCAGCAGAACACATCACATTCAGTAAATTATAGGCAGCCATTTACAACAGGCAAAAGAGAGCATGAAACATGAAATCTGCTTTAATTCATTTGACGTTGCACAACAACAAGCTGCTGCCGCCCGAGCGGCAACGCGGCCACGTTTAAGCTAGAAAAAAGCAAAAAACAATGAATTAGCAGCTTCTTACGATAATATAGGAATGGGTGTCCAGACAACACAGAACGGATAGCGGCTGTTTTTTCTGTCGCTTTTCAAGAAATCCGCGTTGTAGTTCATCATTATGTCGGTATCGTCCGCCTCCGCCATCACTGCCTGTAGTGACAGTGACGCACAGGCGGCGGGGGAAGCGGAAGCGCGCAGGCGTCGCCTCCGCGGATTAAAATTCATCAGCAGTCGGTCAGTGAACGCAGCACCGTTCACAACTATGGTGTTTTGTTTTTACCGACATTTAATGAATGCTGCAGTTTTAATTAAGTGTTTTGAAGCTTTAACTGTATTTATTTTTGAAACCTTTTCTTTTTAACTGCTGCACTGTCTGAGCTTCTTAAAGGGGAAAACTAAGCCACCTTTACAAAACATTATCAAATGTACAAAAACATCTCATATCAGAGTAAAATTGCTATAGAAGCTCAACGTAAAATGACAAAAATATACATACATTAGCAGATATATATCAGACTTTAACATCTGAAAATGACGTATTTGTGCCATCCTCATCCCAGCAGCCATGGCAGTCTGTTTGACATTTGACCTTAATTCGACACCCACACTCCACTGTGAGCTTTACTGTAATCTCCACAACTCCTAAAGCTGGGTCACCTCCTTATTGTGCAGTATCTGGGGTAGGAGACGCTCCCCTAACTACTCATGTACTGTGCAAACATTTGTCACCTAATAGTCAGCAAAAACAAAGACGTAGAGCAGACACTGACGAATGAGCAGGAAACCAGAAAGTTCATACCGTAGACTCTCCGACAGTACGTCTTGCCAACCTAGTTAGTATTGCAGCAGCAGTACTAATGCATCTGTTACACTGAAAGGACAAACGATTCATAATAATGAAAAAGCACTGATGGAACAAAAGCAAAAGAATCCAGACAAGAAGGTGTTCAATAATTTTATTCTTTACTTTGTTTGCAACAAAGGTTATTACAGGATTCCTTAAAGAAAAAACAGAATACCTCAAATTAATGAACTAAGTAAAACACATGGAAGCCTAGTGTCGTATGTTGTTATTCTTCAACATTTACCCCATTCGGGGGGCAAACGAGCAGTTCTCTGAGCAACGAATGGGATGGCTCCGTGTCCTTTTTGCCCACAACTATGGTCAGAGAAGCCTCATGCAAGCAGGACTGAACACCTGACTGTAGCAGAGGACTAGTGCTAGAGCCACGCAGCTAGTAGGCAGGAACCCTATCGCCACCAAATACTTAGTGCCCAGTTGTTATATACCACAAATTAGCATCTGTGTCCCACTCAAACCCAACAAAAGTTTCACACTGACATTTCACGCCAAATTGAATTTGCAATCAAGGGGACTTCGTTTAAAACAAAAGATCTTGAATTAGACAAATATTTACTTGTTGATACTGTGTTGATTTCATCAACGATCTATTGTAGTAAAACCTCCCTCTAAACTTAAAAGGAGTATATTATGCCAAAATCATGTTTCAATGAAACATAGAAAACAAACATTAATCCTTGGCCATTGAAATCATAGATGACAACCTTTGGCAGAAGAAAACACAAGTTTTTTTTTTCCACACATTTATAAACTAAAAGCTTATAAACACATTTCACTGGAGCAGCACTTTCACAAATTGGAGAGTGACAATTCATTCTAGGCTTCCTGTGACCAAAACTCCAACAGAAAAGAGGATCAAGTCTAACTGAGAATCAATGACTTGGGTGTGCGGCCTTTCTGAGATGAGCGGGCACTGTGACTCTTTAGCTCCAGCTGTAGAGCAGACAGGAGATGCAACAAAGCACCGTCTTCTGGTTTTGTGATCAGATCCGATCCTCCATGGAGGACGCTGCGACTGTGTGGCCACACCGACCTGAAAATAGGTCACCCGGCCGCCTCTCCTTCTACGTGTTTGTGTGTCTCTCCAACATAAACCTGAGGAGGGATAAGTGCCAAACTCCTCCTTCTTCTTCTTCGTGAGAAACTGGGGAGTGACGTGGAAGGTGCTCTCCTCAAAAGGTGTCCCCCCCCCCGCCGCCACCAGAGGGTGGAGGGAGAGGCTGAGGTGTTGTCGGTGCTTTGAAGGGGCGAGATGGGTGTTTTCTTCACCCTAATGAATTCCTCTCCCCGAAAGTGGTCTCCGCCTGTCTTCTCTTAGGACAGGGGAGGGCAATGCATAGTGCAGAGATGTGACATGACATTCACTCAATGTTTCTGTCAGATAGGGGGGGGGAATTAAGATTCAAACTGGAGCTGGGAGAGTGCTTTGCTTCCTACATCCATTCTACAGAATAGCTCAACAGCTTGTTTAGCTTGGTCGACACTGTACTTGTCCCTCTGAGCTGTCCTCGTCGTCTGACCCGTCCGGTCCAACACCACGCAAGCCTGTGATGCGATAGCCCATGTTGAGCAGCATTACTTCCAGTGGATCAGCGTTCATACGTCGCTGGTTGGCCTGAGCTGCGCCCTCCATATCCTCTACCACGCGTCCGTTCTCGTTCTCCGTCTGTCAGGAAACAGGGAGGAAAAAGGGGGAATGGAAGTAGTGTTGTTGTGCATCACAACCATCACATTACTTAACGGTGCATTCAGGTGTTCCTCATCGACTTCTAAAATGAGGAAATATCACATGACCACAACATATTTCACAGTTATGTGTCACTGGTAAATATTTCAGAAAAACTGAAAAGACCGTTTGAATGACTGCATAACTAAACCAATACTGCCTACACTAATTAACTGATTAATGATGAGCAATTAGGTAGAAAGCCATCTGCAACCAGAGGCATTAGCATGGTCCTGCATTAGCATAAAACAAAGCTCGGCGGGTTAATCAATCATAGCTACTATACACTGTAGTCATTGTAAACAAACATCATCCTGTTCCCTTAAGAAAAAAAAAAAAAAATCAGTGCATTTTCAAAAATCCTAAAGTTTTCACGCATCAGTTGTTTACCTCTGGTCTGGGGTTCCATAATCGAACCACGGGGTCGATGCCGCTGGTAGCCAGGAAGCAGTAGCTGGGGTGGGGCTGCAGGCAGTTGACTATAGACTCATCTCCCTGCAGGATCCTCACCAGATTGGTCGTCTCCTTTTCCCAGATAAAGAAAGAGCCGTCGTCTGAGCCGCTGACTATGTACTGGCCTTTGCTGTGGAGACGAGAAAACCATTCAGACCTGACTGACAAGCCGTGAACCTGGAACATGTTGTATTAACTCAGAATTAATTGTGCAACCGTTTTACATTGTACTTCTTCCACAGAACGCTTGATCAGTTCAGCGCTCTGAGTGAACGGGGGTTTTCCCAGTTTTAGTGTGACCGGTAACTGAACAAGGTTGACAAGTTTTCAATTCATGAGTTTTGTTACATTGTTTGTTCTGTATTACATTTGGTTTGAGTTAGTCACACCTTTCTTTACTGGATATTTCCCGTAAATTCAGCCACATTACTACTTCTGTTGTATCGACTGGTTCCTGTTGACACTCAAATTGCCTTTTTGAACGCAACAAGTGGTGCAGTGGGAGGCCAGATGAGGATGGAATAAAATGAGTAATATCTCTTGTTAAGCAACATAACATAGTTTTCTACACATACTTCTCTTTGTTGACAGTACAAAAAGGACCTAATGCTGCTGTTTAGAGGTTGGACCAGTTTGATTTGTGTCTCACATGATTTTCTGTGTGATACACATTTTGAATGACGGAATAATTATTCAGCTCCACATCACAAAGTCAAAGCATTTCTTATTCAACAAATGAGTCATGTTGGGAAAACTGAAATATTCAAATGTCATGATTAAATGTAATCAGACTTGTCAGTTTAATAGATGTGCTCTGTTATCTGTCTGCTACTAAAAATAACAGTGTTTGAATAACAAAACAAACAGTTGCTGTTTTGAATACCAACATCCCATTGAAATGGGGAAAGTCGTACTTTTTTTTTGTTAATAATGATGTTGGTATTATGAATGAAAGCTACTTTTCGCTGCAGGTTTTTGCTCTATTGTCTCCAGTGTAGATGAGTTGCTCTCTGTCTTGTGGCTGCCCCCTAGTGAAGCAAACCGGGGCCTCAGATCTACTGACCTCCCAAAGAAGTTGGCCTCTTTGATATCGGTGGTAGTGTTGCAGTGACCGCAGTATCTGTGCTTGTAGTCAAAGCTACGTTCTCGCAGCACCAGCTCATCTTCAGGGATGGACTCCTTCCGACTGAACGAATGAAAACGAATGGAGCTGTTGGCCTTCTTATCTTCTGCTGGTGAGGAAAGAAATCATAATTATAGTCAGGAAGTCACTCATAGGCATTCACAAATAAACAGAGAGTCTGTTACTCTTGAAAAGCCAAACTAAATAAACACATCACTTATGAACGCATCATTTACGTTCTAAACCTAAAAAACATTTTACCGGGTATGAAAAGCTCTATTTTATTCTCCTAACTGTGTATACAAACTGTGGAAGTATCCCAGAGTTACAAAAAAGGATGGTGGCAATGTGGTGTGCAAATTTATTTCAAGATCCAACTGTGTACATACTTGTTTTAAAAAAAAAAATGATGGCACTGTTTCACTCTTTCCCACCTGATTCTGTCTTGGAGAAGAGAGCAGCCTTGATATCTTTATCCAAAGCATCACAGGCACTACTGTGCGCCTGCTCTGGAAACTTTCCTTTGAAATCGTCCAGACACTCCAGAGCTTCAGACACATATTTGAGCTCGAACAGACACCGTGCAAGCCTGAAATGAGCTTTCAGATGTCCGGGGTTTAGAGTCAGAGCCTTCAGACAGTCCCTGAGGGCATCATAATGGTCTCCATCCCTGTGAATCACAGATACACTTGATAACTGCTTTCGTAGCCTTCAGGAGGAGAAAATGAATCATCTCTGCAGTGTCACAACTTTATGACACTATGACGCTTACCACTTGCGTTTCATGTAAGCTGCAGCCCGGTTCCCATACAACATTGCGTTACAGCTGGCCTGATGAATGCCTAAACTGTACAGTTGGATGGCCTGAGTCCATTGCTGCCGAGCAAACGCGTCATTAGCTTGTTGCTTTATCTTCTCCAAGTTAGGAGGGAGTTCAGTGGAACTGCAACGAAGAGAGCAGAAGAAAGAGCAGATATTTTAGTGTGTGTACCTCTATAAACCTTTATACAGTCAATCTGTTTGTAAGAGCAAACTGTGACAGTTACCTTGATCGCATCTTGCTTTCAGCAAATCGGATGTGGCTGGTTGGTAAGTGAATTCCATTGGAGACGCCATTGGTTGTCTTTCCATTCTGCACATCTCCTGAAAAGCCAAAGTTTCAAAAACTGTCATTACATCTGTAGATGACATACTTAATGTACGTTACTGAGGCCATTTACATACCACAGACATACCTGTTGATGACTGGCACTTTTTTGGAAGCAAGAAGGTGTATGGCCTCTGTTTAAACGTCAAGTCAAACAGGTACACCTACAGCACCATGAAGATGAACACACAAAGAAAACATTTCAACACTGAACCTGAAACTGTAAGAACTCTTCTCATTGTTCCTTGTTTGTTCAGAGAAGCGTTACCTGTTCTCCGCCCATGTTGACGAGTAACTCAGTGCCATCTGGACTGAAGGTGACATAGGTGGCCACCAGGACCCTCAGGCGGTTATTGTAGTCTGGGAGTTTCACTGGCAGGTGCCCTACAGCATACAAACAAAGGGACAGATTTTATTGCCAACTGCACTTCTCCTGATGTCTTTACTACATAATTTGAATACAAATGTGCTCATTAAATTAATCTGATAGAAAACAATTCATCCATTATGCACCTGCAACATAATACTGGCCAGCTCCATCTGGGATGGGCTTCTGCCTTTCACAGAAAGTGTGCACAGCGGCTGATGTGCTCTGACTCATAGATTTCCTGTGCAGGAAAGGTAAAACATGTTTAAACCCAAAGTTGTGAGAGTGTACATCAATCCCTGGAATGGATTAATACGTTATATTTGATTGGTTGTTGAATAATCATGAGCATAGAATGAAATTTTCATATGGAAGCAGGCATCCATAACCAACCTGTAGTTGTGAATCATCCGAATATCATAGAGGCGAACAAAAGGACCATTGGCCCCAACTGCCAGGTAGTTGTTGTCCCGTGGATTGACAGCGAGACACTTGGCCTCGACCAGCTGACCACAGAACTCTGTCAGGTCGATCAGCACCTCAGAGCGTTTACTGTTCTCCCGTAAGTCATACTGTCTGTATACGCAAGCAGAAAGTGAGCATATTAACTGAAGGAAATCAAAATCAGGTAAGACTGAAAATCTTTGAGAAACATAAAGTTACGTAAATGATTCCCAGGTTCTAACCTGATGATGCCGTCCTCTGCGGCGCTCCAGAAGGTGTTGGGCCACATGGGTGCTGTGGCGATGCGTTTGACTCTGTTGGTATGATCAGAAAACATATGGATGGTTTCCTTCGCTGTCAGGTCATGCACATGGACCTTTGTGTCGGCCGCACCCGTTATCAAAATTCTGTCCCCGGAGTGAGGGAGGAACTGTGCAGAGAAACAAACACACCAGAGTGAATTGATGAGTCATCTTGTGATAAACTTCTGTTTTCAAAAGATATACTAATCCAGTTACTGCCAATACTAACAGGTTAAAACACTGCTAAGATGTTTACATGGGTTCTTATAGGACAAACTTCAACATTTCCTTGACATTAATTGACCTCTTTGTCAAGGATTCTGTCATGAAACAATTCTATGATCACAAGGGGATTTTGTGTGTTAACTGTGATAAAATCATGTTCAAAGATGCTTTTTCAACTAATGACAAGCCACTCAATAAATGGTCAACAGCACCACCTAATGTACAGGAAGTGAACCTGTCACATAGACAGCACTTTTTAATATCTAAACAATGGTTGAGGCAGAGCAAATAATCATACTGGTGGAGCATGTTTTGCATACTGTCATCCTGAATTTGAATAGCTGTTTGTTTCACAAAATGCAAATTAGAATTAGAATTTTGATTCCAATTTAAATTAGCAAGCAACAGGTGAACAACATAATTACATGACAACATATTTTTACATGGGCTGCATCTTATTCACATCACTGCTTTTTTCATGTTACAACTGGATTATTGTTGTGTATGTCAACAGGGACTTGATTGATTAATTAATTGATTGATTGATTGACTGACTGACTAATTGATTGACTTTACTGGCCACCTCAGTGGAAATTTGTCTTTGACTTCTTCCAAAGTACAGCAAAGTACATGCACTACATATAGCACAACGCACCACTAAAAACATACAACATACAAGGATGCAAAATGGGCAGGTAGCAGCAGGTAGGTTATATAAATAACACCAGATAGCAGATTTTATAAAATAACAATTATTCCCTGATACAGACATTCTGTGTTCTGTGTAATGCTTGTAAGAAGTGTCTACAGTTATATTTTTAGCCTCCTTTTCAGTCAAATATAATGCAAAAACTTTGTGACTTGACTTGTGTTTTTGTTACTTGCAAATCACTTTCCCTGCAATGTTAACAATTTTGGAGAGCTTGTTTTCCCTCTGTACACTCAAGTTGCCGTATCAAGCTGTTATGTTAAAACACTGTAAACAATACATGCCGTTTACTACGTCTCTCTTCCAATCAGCCCCACTTACCTTTACAGAGAATATGTTTGCTGCATGACCTGTGTGCATAGTAGTAAGCTTCTTGTGTCTGAATGGATCCCAGACGATAGCATGTTGATCGTCTGAGCCCGAGGCCAGTAGACTGAAATTGAAAACAAAAATCACCAGGACAAATTAAGCATCATAGGTTTAGTAACAGGTCTTTTCCTGCATTAAAGTATATATAATATCCCCAAAATAAGACACAGAAAGGTATAGTATATATTTTTTACAAAATGATATGATTATATGAAACAGTCAGTAATCTCAGGTAAGACACTATAATTGTACATAAGGACTTACTCTCCGCATTCATTCCACTCCAAACAGTTCACACAGCCAGTGTGGCCCTGTCGAAACACACAGTATAAACTGTCAGAAGAAGATATAATGTGCAGAAGTATTGTCTCAGTCTCTCTCTGCGTGCACACAGGCATTCACACAATTTGTCAGTCACTGACCTGAAGCTCAGCTTCCAGTCCAAGTCTCTTGATGAAGGGGTCAGTCACATGGTAGGACCTTTGGAAGCCTGATGCTCTCTTGTCCTGCAGATAGGAATCAAAGCCTCCATCATCTCATCACCAAACACCTTTCAGAGGTGGTTTGCAAGCCATTGATATCTTCAGTAATTTGTATTCTGTGTTTCATGTACCTGTATAAACTCTGAATAAGAGCCCAGCAACTATTCCAGATCTTTGCAACGAAATTAAGCCTGTAATTTCTATGTATGAGAGGCACCTCAATAGTGTGTTCAGCTCATAGGAAGTTGTGGTTTCTGTTTACTCACCCTGATCTGCCTGTGCAGAATATCTCGGGTGATGTTGACAGTAGTCATGGCCTCACCACAAAACATGAATTAGGATCTGGGCGAGAGGATCCAGGGGTCAGGGCTCAGATGACATTTACTCTGTATTTCTTGAGAATCAGCTGTAAAAAGGTAACAGGCATGAAGAAAAGAGACAATAATACAGGATGGACAGGTAACACAAGACAGTCATTTTACGTTGGTTTAATGTCAGTTAAAGAGCAAGGTGGTCAGCTGACATTTTAGTGATTAAGTCGTTATAATTTGTTTAAAATCAGCTGAGACACACGCATGTTAGCTGGTGTGCAGACTTTACCAAAGACAGTGAAGCTCCCGTCAACGAACACAAACAAGACGAGTTTATTAGCTAACTAGCGTTAGCTAATGTTAGCTAATGCAGCTCTGACAGTATTTATATCGAGTTTTCCACTGAACACGAACAATTATTTAAACATTAAGGAGCTGTTAGTCTGCTATAGTCGTTCTCCAGCTATGCATCAGGCCTTTAAGAGAGCTGTCGTTAATCAAGTAGCTGGCGTTAGCGTATTTGCGTTACCTTGCTAGCTAAACAAAACGTCCACTTCATGTAAACGTCAACATTTGCAACCGTTTAATTTCAGTTTAAGACTACGAATGAAATCTCACCGCTTTCCTTGAAGTAGACAGGCTTCTGTCAAGAGATGTCCATTTAACAAACGTGATAAAACGCACTCTATGTGAGTTTGTTGACAGGATTCTCGCTAATACCTTCTCTGACTTGAACGCAACCCTCCTCCCACTGTGCGCAGTGAACGCATCACGCAACTCTCTTCCGCTAAAAACAAAACAACACTTCCGGTCCGATTTTATTCAGAATAAAATAATCCTATCGACAAATGTGCAGATAAAAATGTTACAAGAAATCTAATAGTTAAAGTCCTTCTCCACTTAAAAATGTCTTTTTTCTCTCTCTTGTGACTTCAGTTTAATATTTGAGCTTCACTGTGTATAATGATCTATGTGCAGAGTTTGCAGTTGTGGAAACAAGTATTGCATTTAAGTACAATTTTGAGGTATTTGTACTTTACTTGAGAATTTCCATTTGATGCAACTGTATACTTCCACTCCACTACATTTCAGAAGGAAATATTCTCTTTTCTATTCTATACTTAAATCTCTTCACTGGCTCCCTGTTGCATGTAGGGTCCAGTTTAAAATTCTCACTCTTACTTACAGGGCATTGCATGGTCAGGCTCCTACATATGTGGCTGATCTGCTATACCCTTACTCATCAGCTCGCTCTCTTAGGTTAAATATGCTAAATTTGCTGTCTGTCCCACGCACACGCCTTAAGTCCCATGGTGTTCAAGCTTTGCTCTGCCAGCACCTCTATGGTCTGCTGATTCAGTAGATTCTTTTAAAAAGCAGCTAAAGACACATCTGTTTAGGCAGGGGTTTGGGTAACTTGGATGCACCAGGTCAGCATTTTATGTTTTTTATTGTGTATTTTTATAGTGTATTATCTTTTTTCATTGTGCATTTTGTGTTTTAATTTTGAACTCTTTAATCATGTGATGGTCACTTCATCTGCCATGATCTCGTTCTTCTTTGTATATTGTATTGTGCCTTGTAAAGCACTTTGTGACCAATGTCTATGATAAGTGCTATACAATTAAAATTTACTTACTTACTTTCTACTCCACTACATTTATTTGACAGCTTTACTTTTCAGATGAAGATTTGACACAATGGATAATATAACAAACTTTTAAAATACAACACATAGTTAAAGATGATATTTCAGATGTCTATGAGTTGTTAACAGCTCCACTAAATAGTGATTTTCCCTCAAAACTTCACATAGTTTCATTTCAATAATTTCTCAAATGATCCAATATTTCACCAAAAATCAAAGAGAAAAAGTCTAACCTGAGGGGCCTGACCTCAGGTTGAGAACCACTGGACTGAACTAGCTAACTGTATATCAAGTAGTTGCTCCACCTCCATTAGCTACAACAGTAACATGCTTCAGTATTAATAATTTAATGATGTCATATATAATAATATATCAGTCAGAGGGACCAAACCACTACTTTTACTGCAATAGTTTAACTACATTTAGCTGCCAATTTTTTCATCTGCTGAAAGTGAAAAGTTTCTTTGTGCTCATTGAAAATCTTATTTTACGTTGTGGGCACTTAAAAACAGATTACAACTTGTTTTGAAGACAATCCTGGTCCAGTATTCAACCTACAAAAGTGTGATGTGGAAACTTGAAGCCTCCCGAGTGCAAACACTGAGAATGGACTTTACAGTGAAGTAGGAGACATGTTGTGTCCAACAGTTAAACATTTTTGATGATGGAGAAGTTGTAGATGTCAACTTTTTTGTGGAAAAACCATGTCAGACACAAATTATTATTCAAGTAGAGTATTTCACATACATCTTGAAGCATGTCTGGATAGAGATCTTTAAGGTATTTTATGTGGTGTTAATCTACAGGCTGACATGTATTTTTAAAACATGGCCAAACAATATTCAATTCAATTCAAATTGTATTTGTACAGCACCATCTCATAAAAAAGCAGTTCTTAGTGCTTTACATAAAAAAATAAATACAAACAAAAACATGCATGCATACACACACATACTGTATAGACAAGCATACATACACAGATGTACAAATACAGTGTGTTCATTTAAGAAAATGCTCGACTGAGAAGGAAGGTCTTTCATATACTTTTAAAAGTGTCGGAGCAAGTTTAAGATCTGTAAGCAAACTGTACCATTCCTTAGATGCATATATGCTGAATGCTGTCCCACAAGACTTTGAAAATGCTCCAGGCACGTGGAGGAGATGACCTGAAAGATCTGCTGGGATGGTATACTGATAGCACGTCTGATATGAACTGTGGAGCCAGACCATTAAGTGCTTTGTAAACCAAGAGGAGGATTTTGAACTGTATTCTGAAAACAACAGGTAGTCCAGGAAGGTTTTAGAGGACTGGGTTTATATGGTTTAATTTTTAAATTAGTTTCATTGTAAAGTAAGGGGAAAAAGTGAGACAGTCAGCTTTACGTACTGGTGACAGAGAACGTGAAAAGAAATGCTTACAATGCAGCAAGCAGCCAGGCCAACAGGAGATGTAGATCAAATGTCTGACCACACTGGAGTGGCAGCTTAAGGATGCAAAGATGAATTGAGCCGGTCGAGTTAGAGTGAAACACAAGAGCGTAGTGTCTGAGTTTACTTGCACTGATGGGGAATTGCACTGAATTGGTAGATATGATCATGATTAGAAGTCATCTAATGAGGCAGTCGGGTGGCATTTATTAACAACTGTGGAGGTAAAGAGCATTCAACACATATCCTTAGTATTCTACTGGATATTATAGGTGGAGGAACTGGAAAAAGTCTTTCTGCTTGGAAGCAAAAGCAGGAGAAGTTTTACTACAGATGTTGTTGGAGGCAATACTGAAGGATGAAGTGCATACAGTATTGTTTTTTTTAATGTCTGCCTATTTTACCATTCAAAAGTGGATTGAATTACTCTGGTGTGATGTGAATAGATTCTTTCTCTAAATATTGTTTCTTTCTTATGTTTCATCTTTTTCATTTAGTTTACCTCAAAAACAATCCAGAGGTTCTATGTTCTTCCTCCCCTGTGGGACAAACTGTGTTTTTGTGCTGCATTTCATACATCACAGGTCATATCCTGAACAAAAAGAAAATAAATATCTAACATGACCACCATTTCTTTATTGCAGCTGCTGTCTCAGCTCTTTAAACACAAACATATTTCTGTTTTTTTTTCAGCATAACTGAGGCAAACATCTTGGACAACTTTGAGTTTCCATCTGTTGTAATTCCTATTAAACTGTGCTCATGCTTAAGCTTTTGTCACACTAGTTATGATGATTCACAAGAGCTTTTGTTACTATAGAGAAATGCCAGGCACTTTTTCCAGGCATGTTAAATTATTCATTCATAATAATAATACCAAGGAAAGACAGAATGGAAACAGATATTGCAAGTAATTGTATTTCAACTGCTGCTTTCATCAGATTAGGTGTAACAAATGTCATCGTCGATGTCTCAACTTCCTACAACAAACTGATGTCAGCATTTGTGGTATTTTCACTTCTTTGCCATCCAAAGCTGTGATGTTTGGTGTGAGCCAACAAGGTCACTTAGAGTGAAGAGCAGAACCTTTTAAATAATAAGAACATAGGCCCTAGTTTGTAGTACAGCTACTGAAAAGTTGAATAGAATAGGTGTTTATTTAGACTATGCTCTTTAGTTTAACAAATAAACATATCACGTTTTTTTAATATGATATAAGAAATACTTTATTAATCCAGAGGGAAATTTAAGTGTCTCAATTGCATTGGCCAGCGCACAACTACAGAATAAAATAAAAGTTAAATTGTGAAGTAGAAAAGGTTATTATTGTTTATTGTGCAGTAATTACAGTATATAATAAAGTGAGTGTAGTGAGATAGATTTAAAAAATATGTATTATCCATTTTGAATGATTATATACATAGCACAATGGGTAATAATTTTATGATTAACATAATATTATTTAATAAAATGATTTTTGCTATTAAATGCTACGTCGTGGTCCTTTTGAATATAAATAAACTGTTTAATAACTTTTAATCCTTATTTTCTAGGTTATTTCAGCCATCTCAACCCATCTTGGTAGGTTGGTTCGTTTTGTGTTACTATAGTGATGCGTGGTCATATGACAGGGTGAACCCACTAATTTTATTTTTGCTGTATCTGCAGTATTATTGCATGAAGAGCCTTAAGAATACTGCATTCCTAGTTTTGGCCCGTCAGTCTACAATGTTTAGCTACTGCGGATGAGTATACGTCGCAGACAGGATATCCGTAGACGGTTTCTCATGAGCCGCCGCAATTGAACGGGCGGCGCTGTGTGTTTAAACAAGCGCCTCCCGTGCTGAGGTGGGTTGTCTGCCGTCAGAGGAGCAGTTAGCGGAACAACAGCAGCAGCGGACGGATCAGATTCAGCGTCAGTTGGCAGCCTGACACCGAGATTTGTTACTTGATTTTGTGTTAATGTGAAAGAAAAGGTAAGCTTTTTGTTACCACCGACAGCGAGTGTAGCTCTAATAATGTCAGCAGGAAAGCTAACAGATTTTTTTTTAAAACGTTAACGGTAAGTTAAACGCGAGTAGGTTAGCTAAGCAAGACGTTGGGTTAGCTGTTAGCTGGCTTGTTAGACGGAAACGGATTTGTCGTGGATTAGCTAAAAAGGTTAACGGTGCATCGCAACAAAAATGAGCATAACTGCGAGGAGACAAAAGAAAAATCTTTGCTTTTAAAAACAGCACAGTCCCGAATAGCTAGCATTGTCGCATTTAGCGTGACCTAACGTCAGTCTTATTACGTTTAACATATGCAATTTAGCGATTAGTCACGGTTAGCAGATAGTTAGCTCCGTTAGCGAGTCATTTCCTTTATGAATTAACCAGCTAGAGAAAAAGGATTAGCCTCGTTTGTAACATCCAGGCTGATGACTGCGTGTTTTCCACAAGAAAACCATGGCTTGCCACAAATGATGTACAGCCTCCTGAAGCCTCTTAGGGATATAAACGTTTGTGTAACATATTATGTAACGGTACGACATGTGCTCATGTTGTTATTTTTGTTGGTACCAAGAAAAGTCTGGCGAGGTTGTTCCTGGCATGTTGAGGGGCAAATGAGTTTGATAGGTGAGCGAATCAGTCAATAACGAACAGCTGTTCAGGCCCACCGCCCAAGATCGTTCAGGTCATAATGTTCAATATGCAGGAGAGGAAACAAAGCAATATGTTCAGTGTACATAGTCTCCGATTTACCATAAAAGTCAAACAGACACTTTCAAGAGTGTCCTTGTCAACTAAATATTGAGAATATATATATATATATATATATATATATATATATATATATATATTTTAGATATTCACTTATTTGCTGAAGAGACTGAGAGGCAAAGTTAACTAATCTACAGTGAATGAGGCCAGTTATCATTTTTTTCTCAAATTGGTGTAATTTTTAAAACAAATATTGTCCTCTGGGTGTGTCTGTACTAAAATAATATGAACCCCCCCTCCCCACATTCTCTCCTCATCTCTATCAGGTGACATTGTATTGTATGGAATGAAAACCTCACAGAGATATATCGACTCCAAACCAGCGAGTAAGTTGGACAAACACTCGTCAAAATGCTTTAATTTCTGTGTCAGTTCAGCATGTGTTGATAATACTCCTCTGTTTCACTAATATACATTAGCTCGGTTTGCTGACATGGAGTGGCAGACACCAGCTGTGTCAGAGAAGTTCCAAAGTCGCTTTGGCCGTCGGCCTGGAACATCGGACAGTGGGGACACTGGACTTGGCACCTCAGCATCTGACAGCGCAGAAGGTGACTCTTGGTTGTTCTTCCTGCCTGTAGTGTGTATTATGCAACAGTATTTTTGACGTCTGTCTGTCAGTGACGGAGCTCCAGATTGCACACAAACAGCCTGAGTTACGTGCTTTAATGGTGGCTGCATACATGCGATTTACAAGATATCTGCGTTGTTGTTGTTTTTTTTATAACACGACTGTGCTTTTTAAATCAGTTTTTAAGCTGTCTTGAAAGCTGAGAACAGTCGTATAATGAATAATGTGGTGAGAAGCTATGCATGGCCCTCAGACTCAACCCCCTTTTTTTTCTGTGCTGAGACTGGAAAGATGTTTTCTTCATGTTCGTGTTGTTTCTTGGGCTATTTATAGAGTGAAATAAATGTTCATGATCCACTGTGGGTGCTCGGGAGATTTGCAGAGGTAGATTAAAGTCCCAGTCAAAAAATGCCCCAAGGCTCTGCTGCGCCACTCATGTGATTAGTCTAATTGGGAGGATTGGATGTTGGGATACCAGGACTGGACAGCTAGATGGAAACTGGACTCTTGCCTGTGGTGTGAAATGTCACATTCAAAGTATTTTATGAGTTAGAGTTTGTGTTTGCGTGTGTATGTGCTCTGTACTCAGAATAAAAGTTGCAGTATTAGAAAGGTTCAACGTCGAGGTTGAGATGAATGAACTCTTGTGTAACAGGACATTACAAAATAATGAGTGCAGAATCATCAGAAGTGAATCAGGACTGCAGGGTTTGTGCTACACAAAGGTGGTATTTATGGCAGGGCTGCCATTTGAGAAATTCATTTTCATGGATATAATTCATGACCAGAAAGACATAAAACGAGTCTAAGGAACAAAAACCACTGACTGTTAGTAGTTGAGAGAACTTGTCTTGCATCTTGCAGTCCTAACGATGCCTTCGTCTCATATTGTCTTTTGGCAGTTGTTAAACATGGTAGTGGATCTGTAATAGTATGGGCAAGAGTCTCATGGGTGTCAGTAGTTTCCATAACCGTCCGCGCCAGTTTCATATCAGCAGTGCAATATGAGCCATTTTGTAGGACCATGTAGAGATGAATTTATGTGTGTTCTGGTGCTTTCCTGATGACTGTGGGGAATTAAAACAACCTCTGCTCACCTCCCGCCATCCATATCTGAACCTCTGTAAACCTTAAAGGGAGCCTTAAGGCGGATTTATGGTTGGTCGCTCGACAGAAATGGCACATTTTCAACAGTTTCCTTTTCATGTCGTGCACCCACAGAATTTTGTGATATCGCACGGACGCTGTCATATTTTTGTCGTGCAGTGCGAATGGATCCACGTCGCCATGGAGACTGTAGTTTTCACTGAAGTTTCTTATCGATGTTTCGGTCTGTAACTTTAGATAATTTGTAACATTCTTGTTTCATTAGTTTCAGTCCGGATGATGAAACAAGCTGACTGGATAATGAATAGTGTCTGGTTACCATGGAGATAACTGAAAGCTTTTTGCTGAAGCATACATTGAGAATGTTGTGCATCTCTTTAATTTCTGTTGAGTGACCGGCCATAAATTAAGGATGCACCAATCTGACTTTTTCAGTCCTGATACAAATACAGATTCCTGCTCTTTAGATATCGGCCAATACCGAGTACTGATCTGATACCAGTGTTTGATTGATACGCCTCACTGTGTGGGAGAGAGCAGGATCCTTCCCACAAATATCGGTTTGCTGACATAGAGTTGTGTCAGAAGAGGTCAGGCTTGACTTAAACATTTCAGTCCTTACTTTGTAAAAACAAAATGCAACAAATGAATATTTAGATATATACATCTAAGTTTACTGAATTGTTTATTTATGAAAATAATGGTATCTGCTACCTGATTGGCCCATTGTCACTGCAACCCAATCCAGCTACCGATATCCGATATTGGTGCATATCTACCATAAATCAGCCATTTGCAGATTCATATCTTTTACGTATTTGCTTCTTCTTGAGGTGTGAAGTTTTATCTTTCGATCCCTGAACACACCGTTTCACCTCAGGGCTGCTTTAAGACAACATTTCTATGAGGACTGAAGCTGCATTCAAGCAGAAACGGTGGTCCAGTTCCTTACTGGAAACCTCGTTTTCATTAATTGTTGGGTTAGATTTTTGTTGTGATCTCTGCATACGTTACCATAGCAGCTGTTGTCTCCACATAGGAACGAATGTAACGGCTTCTTACCGGCCTCGGTTTCTTTGTCACAACTGTTGAGCACGCTACTGGCACTGGGACAGCTTTTCCTGGCACTTCAACTGACAGCAGTGCCTAGCAACGTGACAATTAACCCCAAATTTAGCCACAATAATGACCTGTTGTAGATACTCCTGAGTAGCGTACTGAGAATGTGAATTAAATGGCTTTAAAATACCAAACTTCCTATAAAAAACACAAGAAGTTTTTTTTAGATTTAAGTTGGTTGGTGTTTATCAGAATATTCAGTGTTACAGCTTTAGGTAACTGTCTTTATGATATACTTTGCAAAGGCAGGAATGTGTGTTGAGCAAACAGCTAGCTGAGTAGTTTAGACTTGTTCAAGTCATGAATCACGGAGCCTGGAGGGCTTTTTATTATCTTCCTGAAAACTTGATGTTGTTTCCTTTTGATATTCTTGCCTTTTTATCACTAATTATTTTTCACTGTGACTTTAAAAAAAGAAAAGGTTCTTGTTTTAATGAAGTTGTGGTTTAAACTTGAGCAGAGAAATAATAATAATTATAATAATAATATGCCATTCACTCTTTGACTGTGGACGTACACGTGTGTGATGTGTGTTTCAGTGGGAGGAGGCAAGGTGCTTAAATAAGCGGCACCCACAGATCACCCTGTAACTTGAGAGGTGGGCTATAAATACCCCTAACCTTTCCTGTGTATGCCTGTTTGTATGTGTTTGCTCTGAGCTCGGTACAGGCTGGTTCTGCTGTTCCAGGACAATACGGCTTTTCGGGCACAGGGCCTGCCTGCTGCGCTGCTGTCAGTCTTAGCTTCAGAAGTCGATTCTGTGCCGCCCCAGAAATGCAGACGACGGACTTCTGTTTTGATTTAAAGTATTCTGCAGCTCGGCTCACCCCAGTTCAGCTTTAGAAAAAAAAATGCCACAGCTAATGACATGTTTGTTGCCTTCTACTGACTGCCTGGTTTCCAGACTTCAACAGGTCTCTCAGGTTTGTAATGCTGTTGAAATCAAGTGTTATGTAACTTGTGGAGATGGCTATTGGTTGGTTGCAGTGGTCTTGCTGTCTTTTTTTTTTCCTGCAGTGTGTGGTGAGCATAATGTGATCTCTGAGGTTTCCAAGTGAGGACATTTTTATGCATGTTTTATAGAGTGCACTGGGTGTAAACTGGAGTAATCCGAGGATGCTTGTCTGTGTAGAGTTTGGGCCAAGTAACAAGGAAGACCCTTTAGTCAGCACTTCTATTGTTACTGAGTTTTCCAGTGAATTCTGCTTATCTTGCATGGACACACAGCGACACGGCAGCTATTAGAGGTTTTATTAAATACTGTAAAACAACAACACTTTTTTTTATTAGTGTTGTAATACAGAGATTTGACTCTGCACTTCAGTTTAAGTCTATATTTAAGCCTATTCCCTTGGTCGAGTCAGTGAGAGACAGTTAATTCTTTCCGTGGTGACACCTCATCAACAAAGTAGGCCACCCATAAACCCTGCTGCATCAACTTTACATCACCAACTGAAAATAGAGGAAATGGCCCGCAGTAGTGCTCTAGATATTCTGCACTGATTTAACGAGGTACGTCTGTACTGTTGTAGGCAAGAGTTTGGCCATCCCTTAACAAATAACATATTTTGGTGATTTTTTTTTTTTTTTTTTAAATTGAAAAGATTTAAACAGCCTTTCTAGGATACGAGAAACAACATATTTTCTGCCCACAGTGCAGAGGAAGGCTACAGTCCTCTGACTTAAACATGACTGAAATCCTGTGGGTAGATCTTTAAAAGAGCTGTGAATGCAAGATAATATAGAGAATAGAGCAGAACTAGAAGCTTTTTGCAAGGAAGTATGGGAGAAAATCCCAAATACAAGAATTGAATGATATTTATCTGGCTACAAAAAGCTGTGATATCTGCCAGAGGGGGGTTTTACCAAGTACTGACTATCTAAGGTGCCCAACATTTGCAAATGCCACAGTAATTATATTTATTTATTTTATTTTTCAATATTTGTCATAAAAAGTAACTATGCCTCAATGCTTGAAGAAAATATATCCTAGAGAGGCCGTGTTTACATCTTTTCAATTTAAAAAATCAGTAAAACATGTTATTTGTCAGGTGTCAGCCAAACATTTCCACACAACTGTGTATTTAACGGTGAGAGAATCAGACTCGTGATGTGTTTGCTAATTATTCTTTGTTCTTTTACTCTTTGAAGATTTCTGCAGTTCCAGCAGCAGCCCGTCTTTCCAACCCATTCGCAGTCAGATTCCTATCCCCACTGCACATGTCATGCCATCCACGGCCGGAGCCCCGGCCTCTAAGCCCCAGGTGTCAGTCCAGGAGGACTCCCAGTCCTCAGTGGAGGGTCACAGGTCTTCCTCTGGCTCCAGAACGCCGAGCGGGTCCACCTCCAAGTCTTCCTCTCTCTCCAAATCAGCTTCTTCGCCCAACTTGGATGCTCAGGCCAGTGTGGGAAGTGACCCCGTGGGGCCAAAACCAGACTGCCTGAGCCGCTACCGAAGCCTCGTCAACGGGCTGGACCACTCGCTTTTCCCCACAGATCACACACGAGTGGACGAAGGCCAGAGGTTTGACACTCCCGCTGTGGAACCCACGCTAAATCAGTCAGCCCTGTTGGGGGGGTTATGCCCTGATGTTAGACTCCGATTACAAACAGGGATCAGAGACACCCCAGACTGCGTGTCTGAGGCCTACAGGGGAGCCATGGAGCACAGCTATAAGGTTCTGCCTGAAGCTAGACCGGGTGTCTCCAGCATAGCTGAGCCCTCCAGCCAGAGGGTCAGTCAGCCTGGTGGGGCCGGATCTGCCAGCGTGTACGCGAGCCCTCTCAGCCTGCAGACACAGGCTCTGCTGAGGGAGCATACCGGCTCAAAGGGTTACGAGCCGCTGCGGCAGGACAGATGTAGTGAACTTTCCAGCTGGCAGCAACAACAGCAACATAAGCAGCAACTGGAGACTTTACGCCTGCAAGTGGAGCAAATGCAGGTAAGCGTTCATTCTTAAACAAGACATCAGCTGCTCCAGTTGTAAATAAACACAAAGCTCAGACTGTCGAGGGTTTTTAAAATCGGTTTCATAGCTGTCACGGCTCTTTTTAGACTGCCGTAGGGTAGGCGCTGATGTCACCCTTTAGAGCGATACCACAGCTGGGTGGCAAAACAAATGTCGTCATGGCTGCTATGAATAGGGCGAGGAAAACAGAATAGTACTTTGGCAAAGTAAAGGCCATCAGAGTAGACATGTGGGACAGTCGGAGGGGGTTTGGACATTCAAATAGGGCCAGAAATTAGGTTCCTGACACATAACTCAACATCAGAAAAATAATGTTACGCTCGACTAAACAAAGCCTGAAGGCACACAGGCGTCTTGTCCTATTTTAAAGAAGGATTTGTCAAAACCAATCAGCCAAAAGACATCACAAGGACTTCAAAGGATATTTAGATGTCTGTCAGGTTCATAAAAGTAGATTTTGTTGGATGTTTAATTCAGAAAATTGTGTGCTTTGTTAAGATTAAAAGCTTCTCGCGTCACTGCTTCCATTTTGTCTGTAAGAAATCAAAATGGTAAAAATCTGCTGCACAGCAACGCTTTCAGGAATTTTTTAAAATGTTTTTTTCCCTCATTCGAGTGAATGATGGCAGATGTTGAGCGTTGAGCGTTTGCCACTCGAGAGTGACTGTCGCCTCTTCCACTTACTGTGTGATGACACATTAACTTAACACATTAAACTATTTACATATTTGAGATACTTCTACTGGGCAGAATATTCAAAGCAAAATATAATCAGACCCACAGAGTTTTTACTGCATGAAGAAATAGTTTCTTTGTGATTTGAGTTCAGCATTTATAATTTCATTCATGGTGCTGCAGAACAAACTGACACCAGTGTGTGTTGGAAGAAAGACTTCAATCAGTCACTGAGGTGATTTTACATACTGATCTAAAGAGAGATGACTTTATACCCGTCTTGTGTCTCTTTTTTTGTATCTGTTTGAAATTGATCACGTTGTTATCAGCAAAAAGTATCTTCATGTGTTGTCAGATGACTGAATGACTATAAAAATCATTTGATCAGGTGATTATTTTTACAGTTGTGTTGTTGTCAACAGCTGTATTTAGTGCATTAAACACTGTCTATATTGTACTAAGATAAGGTGGAAGGATGTCGTCTTTCCAGGTAAATACTGTGCATTTGTAAATCTTCACATCCGTCATCTCCAGTGTGTATTTCCGTTATATGATGCAGCTCTAACTGTCACGTGTTTGTGTCTCTTGGTCTCCAGTTAATGAGCGCTGGAGTGGGTCAGTATCCATCTTTGTACCCGACGCCTGTGCACACAGAGTCTGGCAAGTGGGACGCTCTGGTCAAAGCCAGTGAGAGCCTGCTGAAGGAGAAGGAGCTTATTATTGAGCGGCAAGTGTTTTCTATTAGTTTTATGACTCATGTTGGGAGGAGAGGTAAAGGAATCTTTGTCAACTCCTTTTTTTTATAACTTTAAAATGTTTAATACCTTCTGTTTACTTGTTCTTGTTCTGATCTTGCAGACAAAAGCAACACATGAACCACTTGGAGCAGCGTCTTAGGGAAAGCGAGCTGCAAGTCCACGGAGCCCTACTGAGCAGAGGGGCTTCTTACGGGGACATGTGTATGCTCCGACTACAGGTTAGTGGAAAAACAACTGAAAACCTTGTTAGTACAATCATCATCTGTACAAACAATCTGCCCCCGAAGAACTTTATTGAAACATCACTATCACATTGTGACATTACAGGAAGCTCAGCGGGAGAACGCCTTCCTGCGGGCGCAGTTCGCCGAGCGCACCGACTGCGTTGCCCTGGAAAAAGCAGAGGCAGAGCACAGGCTGGGGGCAGTCGAGGCCGAGACACGCCGACTAACTGACAGCCTGAAAGAGACCTGCGAGAGGCACACAGAGGAGATGAAAAAACAGGAAGAGAGGGTGTGTGATTGCCTAACACGTCTTCCTAACGTATGATGTTGCACTGAGCAGTTTAAACGACAAAACAACTACACAGAGAACACATGAGATCTGCTTTTCTGTGTTCACTCTGCTTCTATTTTAGTGGCTGAAACCTGCATTTACATTTCTACACTTTGGTCATGTTTGTCATGAATAGAAGACGATAAAAAGTTAGATTTTGCATGTTGGCTATGACTAGTTCACTTCAAAGAAACGTGCTTGAAGCTCCGAGGCCAACATGCAATCGTGTTTGTGGGAACAGCTGATCATATGTTCTCACCTCGAGACTCTCACTCAGTCTGTTACAAGGAAAGTGTAACACCTCGTACTTGTTATATTTGGAACATATTATCCCACTTACCACAGTGTCCTATTTGTGCAGATCCGTAGTCGAGACAAGCACATCAGCAACCTGAAGAAGAAGTGTCAGAAGGAGTCGGAGCTGAAGAGAGAAAACCAGCAGCGTATTGAGACTCTGGAGCGTTATCTAGCTGACCTGCCCACCTTGGAGGACTACCAGAGCCAGAACAAGCAGGTTAGAACAGTGTTTTGTTTTTGTTTTTCACTGAGGACAGCGTGTATAAATCATGATCAGTGTTAAACATAGACTTTTTTCTTTTTCTTTTTCCCCCCATCACAGCTTCTGGAGGCTGAGCAGCAAGCAGTTCAGCTACAAGACAAAGTAAGAGAGCTGGAGGTGTGTCTAGAGGCGACACGCTCACAGCTCCGGGAAAAAGACGCACAGCTGGAGGAGCAGAAACGCAGGGAGAGAGACCTGCTGACCACCATTACAGAGTACGAACACACACACACACACACACACAGACAGGCTGTATAAACCACAACACGTTCTCAGTCGTCGTGGTAATTATCTTCACTCTGTGTACAAAGAGACGGTAATAACTCTGCATAATGTGTGTTTTTATTATATTTGTCTTCATCAGCATGCAGCAGCGGGTGCAGCAGGGCCTCGAGGATGGAGCCCGACTGCCGACCCTGGACATCGAGAAGCTCAGAGGAGAAAACTGCGCTTTGAGAGAAGAGCAGCAGAGACTCAAAAAGGTCTTTTTGTTGTTCATGTTTTATGTGGAAATCAAATAAAAGTCCCCCAGTTAGAATGCATATATTTGACTAACTTTTGAAGTTTAATCTGATCGAGGGAGCTTCGAGGAAATGTGTGTGCTGTTTTGATTACAGAGAAGTGCTCGTTTCCAAGGAAGTCAGTTACGGTATATTGTGGTTAAAGTGTTTGTTAGCAAACTGTTCATCATAGTATCTTTTCTGGTTAGTCTGGTTTGAGCGCAGCTGCTCTTTCGATGTCTTCTTTTTAATGTTTGCTGCACTGCTGTGTGCTAAAAGTATATTAATAAATTGCACCTCACACAACAGCAACACCTCATTGTACTGTTGCATTATGTCAAAGCAGGAAGTGACTGTGGTTACAGTCTCTGCTCTTTTCTTTGCAGGTTATTGAGAAGCAGCACCGGATGATGGAACAGCTTGGCTCCCAGATCCAGGTATTTAATTCTTTACAATGTATAAACAGCTGTGTGGTTCCTTTTGTGTTAACATTTGAGTGTCATTAATTGTCCTTTTTTTTTTTTTGTTTCTTGTTTTTTTTTTTTTTTTTCAGACTCTGGAGGAGCGGATATCTCAGGAAGATAGCAGCTCTCAGGCTCTGAGAGAGGAGGTGATGGCCAAAGAACAGAACGTGTCGGAGCTCCGCACAGCCATGAAGGAGGTGAGTTATGGACAAATCCCCCCCCCCCACCCCCCCCACACACACACACACACACACAAAAAATGTATCCTGTTGCTCAGTTTGAGGAGCAACAGCTGTGAGTGTCTTATATCGCCTGACTCTTTCATTGGCTAACGTCGACGCTGAACGCTGTGTTCCAGCTTTCAGCCCAGAACCAAGAACTGATGGAGCAGAATCTGACCCTGCAGGAGCAGATAAGCAATCCAGAGCAGAGGAGCACTAACCAGGCTTCCTCTGCCTTACAGCCAGCCGGAGCTCTTCTGACACAGAGGCTTCATGTGGAGATTGCGTCCTGCCTCAGCGACCTGCGCTCCCTGTGCAGCATTCTGACCCAGAGAGCCCAAGGACAAGACCCCAACCTCTCCCTGCTGCTGGGCCTCACAAGTAAGAGAAAAACTCTTTCTTGTTGGTTTAAAAAAAAAAAAAAACAACAAATAGTAAATGTCTACTAACCAAAGTGATAAATAGTTTCAGAAAACTTTATAACATGAATCGGTGTCATGTTTTGTCTCTCCAGCCCCTCCACCAGTGGCAGGTCAAGACGAGGACTGGATGAGTCCAGAGGTGCTGCAGAAGAAGCTGGTGGAAGCTCAGCAGCTCCGTCGAGATGTTGAGGAATTACGCAACGTGATACTGGATCGGTACGCACAGGACATGGGAGAAAACTGCATCACCCAATAAACCTCGCCACCCAGACAACGGAAGGAATTTTGCGCGTGAAGCCCCACTTTTTCTCCTCAGAAGCGTCTAAAACGAGCTCGTCTTGTCATGCCTAGTCGCTGAATGTCAGGAAGAGGACTGGATTTTTAATTTTCTTAAAATGAGGACAGAGGAAAGCCCAAATGACTGACTGAACGTCGACTCTCAAGTCTGCCTGTAGCTCAGAAACCTTCCCCATCCCTCCCCCCTCCCCCCGCTATGAGTTCATCTATTTCAGTCCAAGGGCTAACAGAAAATAACTTACCTCTAATACTTGATCCTTAAGCATTGTGTGTGTGTGTGTTATTTTTTTGTTTTTTTGTAATAATGATGACAAAATGCTGTCATTTACCAAACAGTCTTATACTTTCTTTTTTTTTCCTCCCTAGTCTAGTGGTTAACTATTTGTGTCGAAGTCCCACAAATATAATTTATTTAACTCTTTGATTTCCCTCTCGAGGGAAATGATCCAACAAGTGGTTGACAATCAACTGAAGATATTTTAAATCTGTGCTTTTTTTAAGTGAGTTCACAAGGAAATGTTACTAACATGCCATTATTTAAAATGGCGGACGCTGTAACATCAGACTCTCCTGTGAGATTATAACAACTGAAGGATTTGATACCAAACCAGCGCTCTCACACCACCAGGCCTACAACTGTTTGTTTGTTGTTGTTTTGTTTTTTTATTACCAAAGAAGCTGTGGTCGAGGCAGTCGTGCAAGTCTGCGAACGTCTGTGAGCGCTTTTGTTCCTTGAATGAAACACCGACACGTGCCTTTTTTTCTGTCATGTTTTGCAACCACGATGCTAATTTCACGTTAGACCAACCACAAAGGGCTGTTTGCAGCTGACTCTTCCAGTATGACCTTTTTTCTCCCAGCGTGTCAACCAGTAGGATAGTCAATACATTCCCTGACTCTGAATGTAGCAGATAACTTCGGGCCTGCATCGCAGAGGGCCCCTCCCCCCCTTCTCACCTCTCCCTCTCCCTCCTCCTTTTCAGTGTTTTGTTCCCGGTAGATAGATGAAGTTAATTAAAACTCGTTAGTCTGTGTGATCTATGTAGACGAATAACTTCACAGCATACTGTACATTTCAGGTCGATGACGGCTGACTCGCATTCGCCAGAGTGGTTAAGTGTTTGATAAATGTATGACCGAGAAACAGTATTGACCTTCAGTATTATTTATTTGTTGTTGTTTTCTTTTTGTTTGTTTGTATTGACAGGTCAGTGTGAAAGCGTTCTGGGTCCTCATGTGTTTCTGTAATAATGTGCTAATGTGTTTGAGCATCCACAGTGTGTAAAGGTCCCATGAAGTGGCGTTCAAGATCGTGATTTTTCTCCTTTTTGGTTTGTATTTAATAGGATGTTTGGGAGGGTTTTAACATGTTTTAATCCCCAAATGGTGATGACGATGATGATGATGATGATGATGATGGAGGGGTTGGCTGGATCACCCCCAAAATCACAGATCACATTGTATTGGATGGATTTTTGCCCTGAGTGCAGACTAAGCCATTTAAAAACTTGACACTTTACAGGGAGAGAAAAGGAATTTTAATATGAAAATATGCAACGATTAACTTTCTTTTTTTTTTTTGTGTGTGTGACAGACTTTATGAGATCAATACATCCAGGGACACACAAGCCATTTTTTTTTAACATTTCATGGGACCTTTAAACTTCAAGTAGCACAAGATTTCTCTTTGGAAAGTCAGGCTCCGCATGCCTTAACATCTCAAATGTTTTGCAAAAGGGAAAAGATGTTTATATTTTCATACTTTTGTCCTTGTTTGTATTTGCATATTTTAGAAATAAAGATTTTCAACATTTACTTTGGTTTTAATTTGTTGACAAATTCAGTTTTCATTTTGATGATGACTTTAGCTGCTATATTTCCATTTTTCAGTTTCTGTAAGTCGGCATGAAGATGTCAATTGAACAAAAGGTCAAATGATACTTTTTTTAATAGATTTATTTATTTAGGGGCATTGAACATTGTCTTTTTTTTCTCAGCAGCAGAGTAGCATTAGCCGTGAGTCCGCACGATTGGAGCGTCTGGCTGTCGTCATCGTAGCGGCACTGTGGGTACACGCTGATGATGTCATAGTCGGGGAGACCACCCCCTCTGTTGAGGAATAATCACAAATCGTGATCACAATGTCACATGAGTGTAAAGACAGAAGCTGTCAGAAACATCAGTGGAGGAGGACGTGACCTCACCTGTGTTTGTCCAGATGTTGCCGCAGGTCGCCGATTGTTTCCGAGAAGCACATTTTCAATATGTAAGTATGATTCCCGTCTTCTGACCTCACTTTGAGTGTGATGACATTATGGGCGGTTGAAGGCCGGTCAGAGGTGAACATCTGCAGCCTATGAAAGGTGACGACACATCTAAACATCCAAGCAACATTAACAAAGCTTATTGATCACTAGAAAAAGCTGATGTATATGAGTCGACACTTCTCTCAGGATAATCTAGTTTAGTTTATGACATTAACACCAGTTTTATTACGTGTGGTGACCTAGATGCGTTTTAGGACCTATAAATCAAACACTGGTCTGAGACCAGTAGGAGGCTGCAGATCTGAGTCCTGGATCCTGTCACTAGCTGTCCATGTTGACCTGCCCTATTTTTCAGACCAGTGCATACAGTAATCTCCACAATCTTGACAATCAGCCGCCGTGGTCAAGTCAGGATTTTAATCAGTCTTCACATCATGTTGCGTGATCTTAAATCCTTTAATGTTAGAAAATGATGTTTGACATCATCGTACAGTATATTTTGTGTCTGGATGGACTGTTTGATGCTTGTACTGCATGAAATATTAAATCCCAGATGCAATGTTTGTATGGATGAACCTTCAAATGGAAATATGTTAAGCAGCATTTAATAAATAACTTCTACGATTTTAACATAATGTTCTACATTATTTGGTATCCTTTAAAAACATCAGAATAGCCACTAAAACGTTGAATGTTTTTGTAGGTTTAAACAAATTTGTAATGGATCCCCACTGATGAATCAATTATTAAAAGGTTTAAAGATGAATGGTATTTAAATAAAAATCTGGCTGCATGATTACAATAACGGATTATATTATTCTGGATACCTCTCCTTCATTTCCTGCAGTGCTGGTGTGTCTACGAGGATCATTGAATTGCTGCTCCGAGCGTCAGATGAATCCTGGGGAAGATGAATCGTTAGACAACGAGCGTATTGTGTTCAGCACATGTACAGACAGGAGTAGTTAGTTAATGAGGTGGATCTTCTCTGCTGTTTACCTGCACCGTCGTCCTCACTGAGACCCTGATATCAATCACTCGACTGGGCTTCACCACCATGCTTAACTTACCTGTGAGCCAGAAATTGGTCGTTAAAGGAATTCCCATCACAGATTAAATTTTTGGGGGGAGTGACTGAGTGATGTTTGCAGGACAGACCAGGTAATTGAGAGCTGACAGCTTTTCCTTCACCAGGAAATTTATCCCCTGGTAGCCTGAAGATAAATTCCTCATCTCGTTTGTCTTGAACCTTAAGAAAAAATTGACAAGTTGCACGTTTACTCGTCAGCACAAAGTTACACACAGAAACACACAAACACACACCTCAAAAGGGACACCATCTGGAAATCTTTCTTGCAGCTCAGTTGGAAAATACCCATCCATCAGATCCTGCATGCACCTCTGTAAAGAAAGAAGATTTTAGCAACCAGTTTAGATCCTAGTTTAAGGTGTTTTACTTCTTCCTGCACAGTTTTAACAGCTAACCTGGGTGCTGAGCTCCTCATAAGAGCGGAAAGGACCATCAAACATGACGATACCGTTGCTGTAGAGCTTCAGTCGGATCGGATCCTTTTTGGCCAGCTGTGCTCCGGTAGATGTAGACTGTACGAAAAACTCTCCCTCCCCCGCAAGGATGTTCAACTCCTTGATCCTCTGCTGCACGAGGTCAAAGTTCATGTGGAAGTTCCTCATCCCAGAGGTGCCTGCAACAGGAAGGAGATGTTTTAGTATCTCAGCTGTATGTTTTTAGTAAAGTTCAAGGCCTGTAAAGACGACGGCAGATGGAAACTACCTGGCTGCTCACAGTCAGCGGCGTCACTGGCCTCCCCGTCTCCCACCCAGATCAAACCGTAGTCATTAAGAAAGCTCTGCAAGGAGTAATCACAATATAAAAACATAAATTAAATTTCTTATTAAAGGATAAGTTCTCAAGTTTTTCATGTGTGTCCTAAAACAACAATCAGGAGCCCAAATGAACACTTACACACGTTTTCTTGCTGTAATCATTCTTTGTGTTCATCCTGGACATTAAGAGACCTCTTTTATGCAAAAATGTGTTCAAAGTTTATTTGAAGATAAAATGAAGTTGCAGCATTTTAGTGCCAAATTCCCTCTTTTTGTTACAATCCTTGAACTGGCTCAGCAGCTTTTTTTACTAAAAATACTGAAATTGTGGAAGATATCCACTTTATTTGATTATGTCAGATAGCTTATTGTCTTCAAATAAACTTTAAAATATACCCCCCCTCCAAAAAAACAAAACAAAACAACTTACCTCCATTTCATACACTTGATTCTGCAGTTGCTGGCATCTTCTCTGAAGATCGTCTCTGCAGCTCACATCATGTGTACTCCCTACATCCACCGACAGAATTCAGCCATAATACAATCCTTGCATCTAGAAATCAAACCGTATTTATGTTGTAGGTGGTTACCTGACGCTTTCAGAGCCCTCAGTTTCTCCTCCAAGACTGAAATCCGTTTGTTCTTCAGAAGAAAGAAGAAAATATAAACTGGAGGGTTTGACATGTTTCAAAGATGCTGTTCACCTGGAGGAGGTGAGAGCTCACCTTACGCTCAATCTCCTGCTCTTGGCTTCTTACTTTTTTCTCCAGCAGGGTCAAACGCTGCATCATGGCAGACATAAGCTCAAAGTCGCTTGGTGGAGCACCTGATGATGTAACAGCATCCATTATATTCTTGGTACAACTTTCTGATAAGGCTCTAACCCTAATTCTTTAGGAAGACACTTCCAATGTTAAATCACTGTTTATTAACAATTTATTAGCGTTTATAATTGCAGACTTTGATTATTTTAATGAATTACTTCTTGATCTGATGACTTATCAGAAAGTGAGAAACATTTAACCCTTTATCCATGATTCATGTACTGTATACTGATTCATATATATATTCATATATATATAAATGAGTGAATGACTTGAGCAAATGTTATGGTGGCATTGAAAGGAAATTATGCTTATTAATGGCTTTTAAATGATTTGTAAAGTTAAACCTCTTAGTAGATGATTAATTAATACTATAAAATCTTAATAAATGGATCTTATCAGATAGTGGTGCTGTATTCTTAAATAATGTAGCGAAGAAATGTGATAAAACCTGAAGCTTTCTTTGCTGAAACTTTTGACTTTGAGGTGGAAGCAGCATCACTGGGATGAGTGTTCGAGGTCAGGACAGGATCTGGATCAGAGGAATCATCATTATCAGCCAATGCTGCTTGGAATTCTGGGAAAAACACAAGGAAAATGTGAAAAAAAAGAAGTCAAAGAAGAAGAAAATGAGAATATCTTCGTGGATATTTATTTGTTTTAGATTTATTACAGGATTTAACTGGCAGCCTACCTTTTACCAGATTCCTCCTGAAAGGTACTTTCTTTTTGCCCCTGTAGGTCAAAAACAATTTAACTTCCTATGTTTATGTTTCCTTTTTCCCCCACAGCTGTACAGTAAAGTCACAGTCCTCCTCTAAGTCTTTTTAACCCACCGTTGGTCATCCACAGAGCCCTGCAGCGGGGTGCGCCTCGTTTTCTTCAGCATGGACAGAGGTGAACTCATGGCTCCAGTTTTGGCCTTTCAGAGGGTTTTCCCGTGTTTTTTTTTTTTTACTGTTTGTTGTTTGGAGCCTGTTTCCATTGGCAACACGCAGCAGGCAGCTGATATGTTGTGGAATGAGGCGGCAGCGTGGTTCCTGTTTTATCTGCAGGAGGTCGCTGTTTCTCTCATTCGCTCTCTCACACACTCACACTTAGCATGTGTGTAAAGCTGCCTTATATCTGCTCTGCTGCCTGCTCACTGTTTTTGCTGGTCAATAAAAGCGTTAGTTTATCAGAGAAAATGACCTTTTAATATGTTAGAATGATGAACTAATGAACTAATTCATGAGGTTTGATAGGTTTTGTGGTATTTGATATCATATTTATATGCATACATACACTAAGTCTGAATGAGTGTCTCCATGCTTCCATGGTGTCTGGGTCAGTCACACTGCAGCCACTAGTCGGCCGCTGCAGCCGCTGTGGGGAGTGAGCGGGCAGAGAGGATGCTGAGGCCTTCCAGCCTCACAACACATCCATCTTTTACCCGGGCCGATTAGGCTGTTCCGGGCTATGGCGGCGCCGATAGCACATTTCGACGACGACTGGCCGCATTTGGGTGGTTTCAGCATGGTTTCAGACCAGCTGCTGCCACAGAAAGGCCGTGTAGCCGCCGCCGCCGCCGCGGGGGAAGCGGCAGCACCGCGGCTCCTCCTGGGTGATGATGATGATGATGATCTCCCCGAGCTGCACGACAGCAGCCTTTCCCCGGGGGAAACCGGTGCCTTTAGGTCCATGGAGGACCTGGTGAAAGATTTCGACGAGAAGTTGTCCGCTTGCTTTCGAAATTTTAACGCCAAGACGGAAAGCATCGCTCCCGTGAGTGAGATCACCGAGGACTCACTGCTGGAGAGAGACGAGTGAGTGCTGATGTTTGTGGCCTGTTGTTGTTTATGTGTCATACACGATGTAAGGATGTGGAGGCGGTTTAAAGCTCACAGAGAAGCATCTTATCTGCAGCAGGACTTTTAACTCAACTGTTTGTTTCCTACGTGAGAAAATCCATCATTTGTTAGAAAAGGATCTATTTAGGATGTGATGGCGCGAGAGGCTACAGTGACAGCTACACTCATTGCTACAGCATGTTCAGTCAAGCTATTACAACTCACAACACAACACAGGTCAGCTTTAATCCACTGTAATAACAGACAATGTAAATATAAGATAAATTCTTTCCAGATTAAACCTAACAGGTGCTCTGATATCGGTGTAATATCGGTATTTGCCCCAAATGGCTTCTTAGAACCGATATTAGTCGATTTTAAAAAGTACCATTTCTACTGCCGATATTTGTGGATATTATTATGTAGAACTGTCAATTATTGTCAACAATTTAAATGTATTCTCAAGCAAAACCACAAATATTTGACGGTTCTGGCTCCTCAAATATGAGGATTTTCTGCTGTTACACTGTTAACTGAATATTTGGGGTTTTGACTGCTGAATGGTTTGTAACAATTTGAAGACGTCATCTTGAGTTCTGGGAAACTGTGATGAGCAATTTCTGCTTAATGGAGAAAATAGATTAATCAGTACTGTGCAACTTTAATGCAGTATTGCACAACCTTATTCAGTATGTTGTCTTTGTCAGCATCGACAAACACATTCAGAGGGATTTTCTTGATATTTTCATTATTTCAAAACCACATTTCAGCACATTTCTATTCCAAAGTCTTTTAAAATGTTAAGTTGACAAAAAAAGTGGGTTTCAAGAGTGAAAAAAGAAACATGAGTTCAGAGACATGAAGGCGTCATCCTGCAGCTTTGGGCTTTTGTGATACAAACATTTCATCATCAGTGGCATTTTCAACTTGACAGGCTTCAGGGTTGGAGATTGGACAGATATTTATGTATCATATTTAATGTCCACACCCAAAACTACTTAATCTGATGCTGATACATTTGTGGATCTGACTTCTAGTATTTTGCAATATCTCATCGCATGCCAGATCCTTGGCTACAAATACAGATTTGGTTTGTAATGATGATAAATGTGTCGGTATAATTGTGCATTTAAAATGGAAACATTGTTTGACAAGACTTCCTCTTGTTTCCTCACAGGATCTGGAACACTTTAACCAGTAACTATGGGCGCGTGATGCCTGTGGATTGGAAACAGTCTCGAACACGCTCCCTACACGTTCCCACATTCAACCTGAAGGAGAAACCAGTGAGTGATCCCCCCTCCCCTTGTCCCACTTTCCCTTCAACCCCACCCCCCCTTCACCTCCCTTTCCAAATCTCCCCTCAGTTCATCTCACAAATCTCAAATATTCATTGTGCCAGGGTTAAGCGCTTTGATTAAATTCCCTCCTCCCATGTTCTGTTCCTGCCTGGCTAGAGAAAGAGTGATGTCACGGCGGAGCTGTCGGACGATGAGGAGCTCAGGGAGCAGCTGGACATGCACTCCATCATCGTCTCCTGTCTTGCCGAGGAGCCGCTTTTCACTGCAGAGCAGGTAAGATGCACAAAAATTCAGCAGTGTTTGTCTCACGTGCAGCTACAGAATCTTAAAAACACAGAGCAGCAGCTTAAACAAAGCTAAAATGTTTCCAACAGAGATTTAATAACTTATCCTCACTGGGATGTTTTTCAGTGTATCTGATTTGTGTGTGTGTGTTTCTGTGTGTATAGGTCATCGAGGAGATTGAGGAGATGATGCAGGACTCTCCTGACATGGAGGCAGAGCAGAATCCCTCTCAGTCGGACCTGTCGATGCTCTCCCTGGATGTCCAGCGCTCCAATACAGACGCTTTCTACGAAGACAGTGAGTATACGGCAGACAGGACTCAGGGTGGGACAAATAATCATTAATATATATATTGATATACACTCTTGCAGTATGTTATCAATACAAAAACGTTTTCTTAAACGTTCTTGACGTAACGCTTGTCATGTGTCATCAGTGCTTTGCTACCAAGTTTAGCTGTTTTTGCATTGTTTTGATTGTTAATTTTACATCCTAATTTTGCCATTTTTTTCAGAAATGCAACTAATGTTTTCTCTATTAACTGTTTAGTTCATAAAATGTCAGATAATAGTTAAAAATATCTGTTATAATCGCCTAGAGCCCGAGTTGACGTCTTCAAATACCTTTTTTTTTGTCCGACCAACAGTCAAAAACCCAAAGATATTCAGTGTACAATTATATAAAACAGAGAAGAAGCAGCAAATCTTCATATTTGAGAAGCTGGAACCAGCAAGTATTTGGTGTTTTATTGGACATATTGTGTTTTTTGAGATTTTCGGTTATTTCTATACTGTTATGATGCTCCAACGCCAGGGTTTCAGCATCAGATAACTGTGTGTTTGTGTGTGTCTGTGGTGCAGGGGTGAGGACCCTAAATGTCGCCGAGCTGAACGAGCGCCTGGAGGAGACGGAGACGGCTATCAGGAGGTTCTCTGAGGAGCTGGTGCAGCAGCTGGCTCTCAGGGATGAGCTGGACTTTGAGAAAGAGGTGAAGAACAGCTTCATCTCGGCGCTCATCGATGTACAAAACCGGCAGAAGGAGCACCGGGAGCTGCTAAAGAAGAAGAAGAAACTGAAAGGAGGAGCCGGGACATCACAGAGTCTCGCAGAGAAGGCGCTCGGATCAGTAAGAGCTTTATTCTTACTGTCATGTTTGAAATATTAGCAGCCTGATTATCACTGTTATGGAAATTCTCTCCTTTATGATCTCCTCAAATGTCAGATATTACTCTAATGTGATATCGTAAGATCTTTCTTTTTCACTGTTCCTCTGAAAACCGATCTGTCATTATATTCCTGGATCTTTTCTCATCTTTGGTCACCTCTCGTTTCTCTGCTTTCTTTCCTTCCTCCTCAGCGTTTCAGTATGGAAGGACTCTCCTCTGTCATTCAAAACAGCTTTCGGCAAACCTTTGGGAGCGGGTGCAGTGAAAGACAGGTTACTTCTTAGTTCTCTCTTAGCAGCTTTACTTTATTCTTGTCTTTCCTTTCTTAGCAATGTTCTCTGTCCTTTTTTTCCATGTTTCTTTTCATCACAACTAACCAAATCTACTATTACATTAAAGAACAAGTCAAGTTATATGTTTTATGTTTCTGTGACTGTTAATAATTACATTTTGCCTTTTTAATTTCTCTCTCATTGTCATTGTTTTCTGCTGGCTAACAGTATTTGACCACGGTCATCCCCTACGAGAAAAAAGGGCATCCTCCATCGATAGAGGACCTCCAGATCCTGACCAAAAGTACGTTTCTTCATCTGCATCATCCAGTTTGAACTCACATGGCTAACTCATCACCACTGACTAACTGCTCTCCTCTATCTTCTCTCTATCTGCCGCCTTTCAGTTCTACAAGCGATGAGAGACGACAGCGACAAGGTGCCCAGTCTCTTAACAGACTATATTCTCAAAGGTGAGTTTTTCTTCTTCTCACACTGCAGAAGTAGGTGATGTGATATGTTGACTGCATTGTATGACGTGCGTCACAGAAACCGAAAGGGGTCACTGACTGATCAATAGTGACTGTACTGATGACGTACAGTAAAGTTAAAGGGCCACATCAGTAGTTTTGCACGTTACAGCTCAGTTACAAATCATGTATGTCATCACAATCATGTATTTGCCTGCGATAAAATGTTGCATTCATAAGGTATATTGTTGGAAAATCATATGTGGATGACAAACAAATTATATGCAAAGTCGGATAGTGTGAAAATCTTAATGTAAATGGGGAAGATTGGAGGTGAGGTGCCAAATGTTACACCGGATAGGTCAATAAATATTTAAATACATCAACAGGAAGTATTTAGTTGTATTACCATGCAGCAGTAAGCAAAACAAGTTTGAACTGCAAGTGTGAGGAAATCAAGCTAAAATGGTGCTACACGCCTGTCTGTACCTATAATGTACATTCAACAGCCTCTATTGTCCTTCAGTGTCTCCTCACTCTTGTCTTTTGTGTTCTTTCACATACACTGTTTCCATTTCTCTTTCTTACTCTACTTCATATGCTCTACTCTGCCTAATTTATTGCTGCCTTACACTCGCTAGCTCTGGTGTGAGCGATGGATGGAGAGGTTTGTGATGCGTTCACTGTGATGTGCACCGTCCTGGTGGGAGGGCGCCCCCATTCTGCCAGTGAACTGTAGTGCAGTTTGACCCTGATGCTCTCCTTTTCACTTCTCCCATTTCCCCAAACAGTGACACAGCAGCATGGTTGATTCCTGTTCATGTCTAGACTCACTGACGCACTTGAATTAGACCTCTGTTTAGCCTGCAGTTTTCATTTAAGACACTGTTGTATAATTATTAGTGATATAGCACCAGTTTCTAATTTCCTGCAAGTATTTATCCCTCAAATCATCAAAACATACGTCTGAAATAAGTTTGTAATGATGATTTTAAAGGTGTTTTTTCCTTTCGTTTTTCCTCCTCTTTGTCTCCTTCTCTGTAATTTGCACCTACAGTGTGATCCTGTGCTGATCCATCAATCACAACTCTGCTAATATTCATCTCTGCTGTTATTACAGTGCTTTGCCCAACGTAGACCGGAGGGAGCGTGCCGAACACTCAGGAGAGGCTTCAGGTAGTTCGTCATGGGGAGAAGATGAAGAGGACTCATTGCATTTTATTTTTGCAAACAAATGAAGCACACTTAATTTATTCCTGCATGTTTTTACCTCAGGATGTGTCTTTTATTGTGTTCTTGTTTTCATTTTGTTGTATTTATTTTATTTATTGCTAATCTTGTGTGTTCCTGTGGATCTTTTCAGTGTTTTTGTCTTTCGTTGTGAAAGAGTGTCCTAAAAATGATAAATTATATATGAGATATACCCAGGTGGATATACCAGCATACTGTGGGAGCTGCACTGTTTCTAAGATACTCAGCTTTGCTTTGTGTGTTAACAGAACTACGATACAAAGGGCTTTGTATTTATCTGAAGTGCTTCCTATCCACTGAGAAAAAGAACAAATGTGCACAAAGCACATGAGGCTCCCGACTGATTGTACTTGTTATTATGAGCACAGCAGCTGCAGACTTATAAAGAGAGTTTTAAAGACTGTAAAGCATAAACAGAAGAGAAAGATAAGATTTGGAAAAAAAAGTTGTAGCAAGAAACAAAATACATTTACATAGAAAAATACCCCAAAATAACAAATAAACTAGTTAGTTCTCTAAACCAGTGTGAACCATCACATCATTCAACACAGGCTTTTAAGTAGCTGCAGACAAAGTTTGTTCTCCTGTCATCATCTCTGCAGTAAACTACATACATAACATCATTATTCAGTGGAAGATGTAAGCATAGATGGCCACTGTGATGTTGTCTCGGCTGGACCAGTTTTGCACTGACAGTTCTACACTAACTAACTATGCATTCGAGTGAATACTGAATCATGACCCGTGCACTGTCTGTACTTATGTGATGCTGACTGGAGCTCTGAATCAGAGCCTCAAGTGTCAGCGAACACCATGAATGGGAATTCTTACTCTGTATGTATTTCTGTATACAAGCTGCCTTTGCCTGAACTTTTTGTACATTATAAATGACTTTATTTTCAATGAATGTCATCTTACTGGACTACTTACTTGCTTTATTGCTAATTTATTCTGTAAATATTTGATTTCAAATATACTGATAAAACCACATCCTCCTTGTTCTGTCTTTGAGTATAATGAGGTGAAACATGTAGTCCATATTTATATAAATGGTTTGCAAGAAACTTTGCATTGCATCATTTTAATGCGTCATTTGGCTGTGAGGTGAGTCTAGTCAGTAAGAACACTGAACTCATCAGAGGGCCATCAACAGTATTTCATTTCTTCATTATATAAGGCTCTTCTGCATGTCAACTGCACCTCCTCCAACTTGTTGAGGGGAACCAGATGTTTGCTCTGAAAGAAACCCAAAAGCATCCAACCTCTGGCCTGTTGAAGCGGAACAGTAGGAACACAAGAGACCCTTAAACCAGCAAACAAATCTAATTAGCAAGAAACTATATTAAAAAAGACTTAAACTAAACAAAGAACTGTTTATGACTTAAAAGTTGTTGCCTAAGTGGCACAAAAAATGCTGACATTAGATAAAGAAATGAATTCAAATACTGTTCATGTAAGAATTGTGACACAACACACATACACACACAATTAGATAAGGCCCTCCTGAAATTCACTGGTAACCTGCGAACATGTGGAACCCAAGTCATGCTTGTCTAAACCCCGTTAAACACTGTACAGTCTTGCTCACCATCCATCGTCCTACATCATTCCAAAGGCACCATAAAAACGGATGTTAAACATCTGTAAAACATTTCTGTTCTCTGAGATAAGATTTCCTCACTCAACTCTCTGTGCCGCCACTACGGGCGTGTAAAACACAACAGTCTGTCTCTGGCCAGCACTCAGAGCTGCGAGGAGCGTTTGTGGTGCTGCACTAAAACAGCATTTTTACGGCGGATTTTAAGCGTTTTTACCCCCCCAAAGAATTATGGATACTCGAGGAGTTTGCTGGATGTTTTGTCTTATTTTGCTGGCACATTGTGCAGAGCAGCAGACATCAACGAAGAAAAGAAATGGCAAGAAAGGTGGGACTTGATATTAACTTGATATTGGAAATGAAGACAATGTCTTTGCTTGTTAATCTTTGATGGAAAAATTATGTTTCTGATTAGATTTAGCTTTTTTTTTTTTGCTTTAACAGACTCTACAAACAGTGCTGCAATTGAGGAACTGAAGCAACAGGTTAATGACATCATTCAAGAGCTTAACTCGTTAAAAGAGCAGCAAGCTTTGCAAACAGGTATTGGTACAATTCTTTATTTCAGTACATCCATTTATGCAAGAAAATCTTTCACAGATTCACAAAAATTGATCACAACTGAAGAAAATTACATTTCACTACTCTGCCAACATGATGTTATGTATAAAGGAAAAGTCAAGGTAGGTTGGCAGACTGTCAGCACCAGATTAACAATAACACCTGAGAAAAACTTCTCTTCTCCCTCAGTGTGTCTGAGAGGAACAAAGATCCTCGGCAAGTGCTTCCTGGCTGATCCAGTGAAGAAGAACTTCCACAAAGCCAGCGATGACTGCATCGCCAAGGGAGGCAGCCTGAGCACTCCTGTGACAGGAGACGAAAACGACCAGCTCTACAACTACGTCCGCCAGAGCATCGGTCCGGAGGAGCAAATCTGGCTGGGCGTCAATGACATGGTGACCGATGGCCAGTGGGTGGACCAATCAGGGTCCAATGTGCGCTTCAAGAACTGGGAGACAGAGATCACCCTGCAGCCAGACGGGGGGCGCAGCCAGAACTGTGCAATCCTGTCCACCACAGCCAATGGGAAGTGGTTTGACGAGAACTGCCGAGTTGAAAAGGCCTCTGTGTGCGAGTTCAACATCGTCTGAAGCCTTCTTTCTTTCTTTCTGACATTTAAACCCCTCTGTGCAGATGAAAGCTTGCAGAAAAGAATGACAGATATCAGGTAGATTTTTGCAATACATTTAAGATATAATGTGCTGCATCTCTCTTAAGCTCCCATTTTTTTGATCAAGCCATTCAGATGTCAATCCATATCAGGGTGACTCCACACAGGTGGTCTGGGATTTGTCGTTGTATAAGTTGAATTCACTGGGAAATGCTGATTCAGTAGACTCATGTACTCAAACATGATAGCTAACAGGCTTTGAGGTAAACACCACTGGATGGCTTGCCTTTGTTATGTGTATTTTATATCATCCGCTAATCAACATGATAAAAAAAAAGCTTTTTTACTGTGTAGCAATCATGAATGTCAAATTATGCTGTTTATATTCTATAATATATTACATTAATAAATCTGTGTCTCCACAGTTAAAACTCTCTCATTGTGTTGTTGAGTTTCAGCTGTTATAATATAAATCTTTTGGTCATTAGAGGGAAAAAATGCTTATGTAACAACTCATAAACAAACTCTTGGCTTTAGGCTGCTGTGTTTTATCAGATAATTTTACAGGGCCCGTGGGATTTAAGGGTCAGAAACAGCCAAAAATTTCCTTTCAAAACAGTACAAGTGAAATCATCTGAATATAATCAGCTCTGAGGATACAGTTGGGGCTATTTTAAGCAAATGTATGTGACTTATGTGTTTTTGGAGTTTATTCAAAGAAATAATAAACATCATGTCCAGGAATAAGAAGAACTGTAACACTATGAGCATGACATTTCTTCTTAAATGTCACCATTTTATATATTTTCATAGATGTAGTATTGGGTATAGAGAGGAAGATGTGCGAGGGAATGACTCTTAATCTACAGAAAAACAGGGTTAACTCCCATGAAAATACAAAACCTTTTCAAATTTCCAAACATTTAATCATCAAACCCTGCAGAAGTTTCCTGATCCAACGTTTGTGTAAACATTTGTGCGCTAACTGTATCTGCATCCACCCACACTTTTCCCCATCATTCTGCGTTGGCATTCAGAATAGTTAAGTCACCCCTAAGAAATGTTACATCAGATCAACATGTTTAGACGTCTCCATGATACCATGGACATCCACTGATGTCAGCAGCAGAGTGTTTGTGGGTATAATGCCTTCGTCTCAGACCTTTTAAAAACTAATTCAAACTGTAAAGCATTAATAGACATACTTTACAGGGCTGTAACTTAACATTCAGACTGTTCTCACACTGTCTCAGGAAACTTTCATCAGGAGTATGTGTGTCTCCCTCTGCTGTTCTGTTTCTGAACTGCAGGAGGCAACATGGTTTTACAAGATAAAAGCAAATTTTTCAATCTTTCTCAGGAGTTTGATTGTAAAACCTGAACCCAATTTCCCCTCAAATGAGACCTATTAAGTTTATGAGTCAGACTAACATCACAAAATGAATACTTTACATAAATATTTTGCTGTGTTAGTGTTTTCTGTTACTCCATTCATCAAATAATGTACAAAATCTTATGAAAACAAAATAAACTTTTGGTTTAATGTTACTTAGTTAGGATGTGGTTTGTTGTTCCACATGTTATGAGCAATTATATCTCTCATACAGTCTCTTCTTTAAAATCTATCTGGTGACAAAGTTCAGTCAATCAACAAACACACTGAGATCCTTTGTGAGATGTAACTCTCTGCTCACTGACTGCACTTAAATATGTATAAAGATTCTCGTTCTGTGTCCTTGTAGTCCAGCAGAAGTGGTCCGTAGTCTTCAACATACAAAATATATAAAATAAAATATGGTCTCTGGTGACTCTCATTCATCATGACACACAAAAAGAAAACAAAAAAAGTCTCTCTGTGACCAGAGAAACAGATCCCTTCGTGATCAAGAAAACAGTCAGCAGATCAGTCTTGAGATTCCCAAAAGTGTCGGTCCCAGAAAAAACAAAAGCACCAAATTTGTCTTTCTATTTGGACCAAAATGACAAACAAAACAATCTATGACCTAAAGGTGTTTTGTTAGGAGTGTAATGGCATCTGTGTAAGGCACCGTTATTGGCTTAATGATAGTCTAGAAGAATCCACAGTAGGTGCAAAAGAAGAGAGAATAACAATACAAAGGGAGGACTCCATGTACAAACACTGCTGTTGCAATCTGCTGCAATACAGCCGTCATCTGGTCGTCATGTCCTGATGATGCTATAAAAGTGCAGTGAGCTGCAACAGCAGTGGAGTCCTCCCTTTTCACCGATTTTATTATAAAAATTTAAAAGAAAAGTGGAAAAGCTTGTAAACAGCACATAAGTTTGCATCATAATACGTACAAAAGTACATTTATAAAATATTTCAGATTAAAAATATCTCTTTAAAAGAGGCAAAACTGGTGTAAAGGGGATGATTAATTACTGCTTTCAAACAAAAGCGGCTTCATCAGAAATAAAATAAGGTAACAGCAGCAGGCAGGTCTGAACAGGGTTGTTTTGTGTAACTGGCTTTGGTGCAAAACGATGCTCAAGAGGGGGAGAAAAAAAAAGGCTTCTTTGCAAGGCTGAACCGCAGGTAATCACACAGATGCCAGGGAACAAACATCTCAAAGTTCAAGTAGGTCAAATGATAAGCAGAAAGTTCAATCCAATCTCCTCCTCAGTTCCCTCCCTCTGGATCCAGCCGTGGCCCCAGCTTCGGAGAATGTTCCTCCTGGCTTTGGTCCTCAGTCTGGTAAATCTCATTGTCCACAAAGGTTTGGCTGTGACTCGGAGGCCTGTTGGGAAGTGGAGGTGCTTGTTGAGATGAATACCGAAACGACCGGTAAACCCCGACGTCCGCTTTGTTGACGCTGCCGTCTTTAGTGACCAGTGGCTTCTGTGAGTCCATGTGCCCCATGAAGGGCCGGTATGTGTCGAACTCTCCGTAGACGCCCATCTCTGCCCCCTTCTTCAGCAGGTGTGTGTAGACCAGCGTGTCCTCGATGGAGGCGTACACGTGGGACTCGTTGTCTTCTCGTGATTTAGGGAAGCCATTGTGTCCTGGCAGGAAGCTGGTGCCGTTCGGATTGTAGATGGAGACCTGATGACTCAGCTGCCTCTTCTTCTTCCTGTTTGAGAGAAAGAGAATTACAGCATTACAGCTCTATAAGGTAATTATGAAATGAATAATCACATCTATAAGTTGAGTAAAATATATTATATAATAGTATTAAAACTCAACTCGCTGTAGTTAGAGCAACAGTTTCATTGGAGTTCATTTTATCAGTTTTATTTCCTTAAACTGTCCCTTTTCAAAAGTCTGTTTTTGTTGAGTATTTATTACATTTTCATATAAAACCTTTCTGACTGTGTTGTTGCCAGATTCAGCCAGTTAAATAAAAGGAAGGGTTACTTATTACTGTTACTGTGTTTAGTTCAAGAAGCCTCTAGTTGGTTGAATCAGAATTACTTTGGCATTATGTTGTCGCTTCAGGAGCTATCTGGCTACATTTGTTGCCACTTGTTGCATAAGACAGACAGGAGATGTGCAACAGACACTCTTCACAGCTGACATTTTGACTTGTCAAAGCAGGAACAGCACAGGTGGAATTAATAATCACAAATAATAACATTAACAATGGCTCCAATCCATTTTGGTGAGTCAGTTGTTCTGGTATTTTGCATGTTCACTCACTTACTGGGGTGATTGAAAAGAGCACAGTTGTTGTTAATGTTAGTAGTTGCACCTTTTATGGTTTAACAGGTCAAAATGTCTGCTGTCACAAGGGTCAATTTGCAAGACAGTGAGCGGGGCGGCGACAACACTACTGTCATTACTGTCATGTTACATTATGACAGAAAATTCTTACGTGAGTGTCGTTAAAGAAAGTAAAAATAGAGTAAAGTTAATAAAGTGTTATTGAGGGAAAGTGCCATCATGAAATATAAATGAGCTCAATAAAACTGACAATGAAACAACATTTCATAATTATGAGATTTGTTTTAATGATTTCTTATTATTTCACACGATTGGTTCCTTTACACATTTTATCCATGTGATTCTTAATCTGATCATCATCTCTTTTTGATGTATTCAATAACGAACACTTTGGGAATCTATATATCAATTATCCACTTAATAAAAGGCAGAAAATCTCAAAGAGAAAAAGTTCTGTGTGATGCTGTTGTTTCTTTCTTTCCACTAGACATTTTCTTTAGTAAAAATACTTCAGTGAGTAATTTAGAAGAGTTAAAACGCTTACTAACAGATAATAAACCTTGAAAAACAAAAGAGATGCACTCACCTTATCACCACACAGACCACCACCAGCACAACGATAAAAATCACCAACAGAGCAGCCACCACACTCAGGATGATGGTCAACATCAGGTCTACATGAGACAAAACAACACGGTATATAATTTGATCTTTTCTGTTATAAACTAAATTAACTCGCTACAATAAAACTGTTACATTTAATCTCTGGATAATTGAGAAAAACAGTTCTATTCCCTCCAAAAATGGCAACATAAGCATTTATGATAACAGTTTTAAAACCCTCTGGAGTGATGAATACATCAGTGAATACACTGAGCATGTTTTAATTATAGTAGCATAACCTTATTTATATATCATTGCTGATGTGGGCTATTGTACAGTATCTCAGTAGAAAACACAAAACATTTTTTAAAATAAATATTTTAAACTGTGAATTATTAATATTTTCAGTGACTAAATTTGCATGGAAAAGGCACAAAATCACTTGGTATGTAAATAGACTGCAGTATGTTTCATTTCTTATATTTGTCTGCTGTATTTGTGTGTATGAATAGTGAAGCAAATCATTTTTACAACCTTGAACTATTCTGTAATAATATTTTGACAGTATCACTCAAAATTTGTACATTTTTATAGGCACCTGTGTCATTTTTTCTTGTAAATTTGGCTCTCGGTGCCTTCATACTTTGTTAAATTGACAAAATGATAACTTAGACTAATACTAGCGCTTGTGCTCAAAAAAGGATCCCATGCACGTGGGGGTAAGAACAGGTTAAAAGCTGCTAAATAAAGACAAAATGAAAGCATTTGTGATCTATTAAATCCTCCAAGTCCAAAAACACAAGCTTCTTCTACTCACTCATGCTCTTCTGGAGGGTGATCTTGGTGATGACGCTGAAGTCTCCTCTTTCAGGCATGCAGTTAGACATGTTGAGGTAGAAACTCTCTGACACGGTGATCTCGCTCTCAGCCTCCTCGTCCTCCCTGCGGCTGTAGTCCTCTTCCAGGCAGCCGACTCTCTGCACCTTGATGTTAGTGTGGCGGTTGCTGCATTTGGGCTGACTGAGGTTGGCAAACATCAGGTTCGCCTCCATCTTCGGGGGAACATTGACGATCCAGGAGACAGTGGAGTAAGACTTCATTCCAACCGGCCAACCAGGAGAAGCCAAAAGGACGGGAGTGTCTTTCATTGGAGATACAGTGAATATGTACCTTTCTGTTTGAAAAAGAAAGGAAAAATAAATATCAGGGAAAAAGATACACTTGTTCAGGATGTATGCTTTAAACCACGTCATTAATTTAATCTACTTGTTACCTGATATCTCTTTTTTCAAACTGACACTCAGCACAGGCTTGGGAGATACCATCAGTGCTTCACCATCCACTCTGGACACAGTGACTGAAACGTTAGTGTGGATTTGGACCTTCTGAATGGCTCCCCGAGGGCAGAAGTGTCCAATAGTGGGTCCATCATCCTCTGCCAGTTTAATGATGCTCTCATTGCATGGCTGCCCAGGCAGAGACTGTTTGAGGGGTACAATGGAGGTCAGCTCCACGGTGCCATGCTCAGGAGGACGGAGGTGCCAGGTCACGTTGCTCAGAAGGGCCGGAAGGCAAACCGGTAGAAAAGGTCGGAACAGGGGCATTGGCGACTTTGGGCAGTCTTTAAGTTGATTACACTCTGGACAAATGTGAGCGACACGTTAATAAAGGTCAGAAACATCAAGACTTAGAAGCGAGGCAAAATTTCTGCCTTCCTATGGAAAAATAATCCCCCAATCTTAATTTTTTTTTTTTCCGCCACGTGGAAGCAGTGGAACAAGTTGTAAACCCAGCATTGACATATTATCACCTTCTAAAGTTGATATGGTGAACAAACAGTTACCTATTTACACATCCAGCAGACACAGAGCAACATTAGCATTCATTTGGAGTCTTGTTTTGGCCACAGTGTACAGGAACAATTGCCTTCTGTGGCTGAAACTACGCTGATGAGATCAGTGAGTGAAAAAAACTCTTGAGTCCAAAACAACAAGCTGAAAGACACTAAAACGCCCTGTAGAGCTGAAGGAAACTGCAGTCGGGATGACTTTACATTACTCATACAATAGGTTGTGTCTATATTTGCACTGATAGTGTCCTCAAATATTCCACAATGGAATGAGAAAGGTAGCATCCGTGACCTGTGCACTACTTTCTGCTAACAATTCCACAATGCAATGAGAAAATTACCGCTGTTCGACTGAACAGTTCACTGTAATGACGCAAAATGGTGATGATTAGTGTCTGAAAGCTCAATTTACTGCTCGCTATTGAGTAAACTATTGAGTGTCTATTATGTAGGGACTAGTGAATGAGGGCGGGATTTCTGGACATAGCCTTCGTCATTGGATACTTTGCTAATATAAAGTGATTGATTTGTGTGGCTTTAAATAAAACAAGGACATTTCATCAATTTGAAACATACAAAAATAGCTGATAAACAACACTGAGGTTACTGACGTTAGTGTTTCACTTTGAGATTTACTGCAAATGTAAAGTGCAGTACAAATTGAATGTATATTATTATTATTATTATTGTTATTATTATTATTATTATTATTATTATTATTATTATTATTATTATTATTATTATTATGGATGTCAAATCTATGTTTTTACTTGCTTGAATTACAGACAGAAATCTTGTTGATTTCACTCTATATTTATTTTATGGCCCAATGAAACTGCATTTTTTCTTTAAATTACTAAGTATGTCGTGACAAATGATTGTGACGTTTAAATTCTGTCTCTAAACGAGGCCTGAAGAATTCCTGTTGTGAAAGAACCATTAAAAATACTCTATTTGTGACAACATTAGTAGAAATATAAATCTGTTAGGAAATGAAATATTGATCCTTGGATGTCAAGAAACAAAAGCAAAGTTTTTCTTCCAAGCCAAAAAGCAGTAAATGAGTCAAGTCTGGATTTACCTATGACTTTGATGGCAGTGATGTGCAAGTCTTCAGCGAGGCAGTCCTGGAAAGACAAGTGAGCAACGCTGTCTGATGAGACTGTGATCCTCTCCTTCATCACAGAATTCATCTTCATCTCGCAATCAGAGGCCTTTCTCAGCTTCTCGATGTGAAGAGAGCAGCCCTTCTGTTTACTCAGGTCCACCCTACATAACACTACAGAAAACAGTGCAGTATGACATGAGCATCTCTTCTACAGACACACACACTAATGCAAATATGTGGGCACATGTATAACAGCTGAAATCATCCTCTTCAACCATGTCAAACAGAGATTTTAAAATTTTGATTTGACTAAGAAAAGGTAATTCCCCGAACGCCAAAGGAAGGGTTTCCTGTAATGTGACACGGCAGTGAATCATGACTCAGCAATGAGGCAATCTCAGAGCTCCCCTAACCTGATACCTGAGGGCTCAGATATGAAGCCCACTCTCCACGTCACCCTTTCATTAGTCAGCCTTACGAAGGTTGTCTGGAAAAACGGAAAATATTATCAATCCCACACGAGCAATGGACCTGCACCCTTGTTCTAACAGGCAAGAAAATGTAAAATAAAGATTATCTGTATATTCGAAGTACGTGCCTGCTGCGACATGTAGAGGAGGCATCATTCATCCTCTAACAGCAACACCCCCACCAACACTGAACAATCCTAGAGGCAGCTTTTGGTTCTGATTTAGGTGAAATGATCCATGTTGATCAACACTAAATGTATGTATATATCTGATCTTAAGATAAAACACCAGGTACTGGTAAACTGTCATCATTTTTGAGAGACTAATAGACCAAACAGTTGATGTAAATCTGACTTTTTAAAAAAGAATCAATAAATGATTAGACAGTTAAAGTATTACTTGCTTGTAGTTAGTTAATAATACTTATTTGAATTTACAGCGGCAATAATACATTTTCTGGCAGAAGAACAAGCTTCAAACACAACTAATAACATTGATCTGAAGCATGTGTAATAAAATAACAGCTCGTAAACACATCCAGAACAATATTAGCATTCATTTGGAATAACCTGATGAAATTAACTCTGATACTCATGCACAGCTGCTAAATGCTTCAGTATGTTCATCAGTATGTTCATCATGTTAACTTTGCCCATTTGTCATTTGGTGCTGGGAAGGTAGCATATGGTGGGTTTTTAGAGATTTTTTTCTGCTCAAGTTATGGCTGAAAAATCCAAAACAACAAACTAAAAGACGCTAAAACACTAAAAGAGCTGAGAAGAACTGTAGAGTCGGTGATGATTCTCTGAGTTTTTTCCCCAAGGAGCAACACCGTTCATATTACATGAATCTCATCCATTACTAATATAAAAACATGGATTAGTGCAGCTTTAAATTTCAGTTAAGTCGCTTTCTTGACCCTTTAAACCAGCCATAGAAATAAACCTTCATCTCAGTTAGTTTGATTGTAACAGTGAGGATAAAAACAACAGAGATTTGTCGATCGGCTTGTCAATATATCAATATTATATTGATATCATGATATGAGACTAGATATCGTCTTATATTTTGGATATCGTAATATTGTGATGTAGTATAAGTGTTATCTTTTCCTGGTTTTAAAAGATACATTACAGTAAAGTGATGTAATTTTCTGACATGGACCCGGATGACCAACTGCCGTATCTAAATTTGCATGAACACAATTTGACCTCAACTTTATGCAAATGACCTCAACTGTACACAACTAAGTCAGACTGGTTCACGAAACTCAGATAAAACTATCAAACTGGGAAGTACTGATCAAATGTGAGTCAGGATTCTGTTCCTGAATTGACTATTTCTCACCTAAAATGTTTTTAGAAACATACTTCAGTGTACTGTTTAGCTGTACAATGAGCACCACCCAACATTCAGTGGTCCGGTGCATCCAGATCTGTCGTCACCAAGTCTGTGTGTCTGCACCATTAATCATTACATCCACATTACTGATGATTAATTCTCAAAAATCTCACTGTGTAAATATTTTGGGAAAGCACCAATAATCATCCCCATAATATTGTCTCAATATCAATATTGAGGTATTTTGTAAGAAACGTTGTTATTGATTTTGTTCATATCGCCCAGCCCTAATGCTCCCAAGACTAAACACCCTTATCAAGTGCAGACAACGTGACACACACCTGGTGAATTGACTCTTGAAGCAGAAACCTTGATGCTCAGGGAAAGTCCAGAAGAACCAGCTCGTCTCCTGTCCATCTCGCAGTTCCTCAGCATCAGGGAGAAGTCACCCTGTTTCTGGGCCGGTTGGGTGTCCGTCAAAGTCAGCACTACCGCCTCTCTCCTTTTGTCGTGGTACTCCACCGCAGTCTCCTTCTTCAGACAACGTGGCTGTGTGACATTCAGAAACTGAACAGATGCTGTTTGTTTGTCCGAGATCTGAAAGTACCACTCCATCACATCGTCGTCAGGAAAACTGTCCGGGTAGTTTGGAGAAAGCAACTCGGAAGATGACGTCCCTTGTGGTAAAGTCAGCGTAATTTTGGCAAGAGCTAGAAGAGGAAAAACCCATGAACAACTGTCGAATAATTTGATGTTTGACACGTGAAATAAGACAGAGAAAATATTATTAGGATGGTAGAATTTAAACTAACTTACACTTGATTTCCTCCCCGACAGATACATTAAATTGACCATTTTGCAACTTCTGATTTGCTGGGACCTCCAGAGAAAAGCTCCCCTGATTCAGTATCTGAACACTGCTGATAGTACCACTCCTGCAGTATTTCCCTACAGCCACGGTCCCTGTATCCTGGAAGGCCTGGAGGGTGTAGGTGTGTTTGTCTGGGCAGCTCACAGATGGATTAATCTGTGTCAGACCTGTCTTGCCGAAGTCTATTTGAAACGCTTTTGATGTTGAAGCTTTCAGGTCCCAGGTGAACTTGTGTTTAAAATTCGGCAAAGGAAGGGAGCCGGAGTCAGCCTGGATGATGTGGCCATTGCACGACTTTATGGTGCATTCTGAGAAGACATTTTCACATAAATCCATGCATATTAGCTCTGCAAGATAATATGATTTCTTTACAAGATAACCAGAGAAGAGACGAGAAACCTCTTACCTATATTTCGTACAATCTCCACACTGAATACATCTTGAGGATTGGAGCATTCAAACTCCACTGGAGCGCTGTTTTTTAACAGCACAGATGTACTACATTGTCGTGAGCGCCCTGCCACTGTACACACTTTGCACACCGACCCTTTGACCTGACTACTGCTGATGTTGAGGGTGGTGCCTCGGTCAAGGGTGACAGTCAGCTTCTGAACCCCTGGATTAAAGCATAGAAAGAGAGACTGAGAGGACGGCAACTTAATGAAGAGAAAAGGAAGATAGATATGTGCTCACACTCACTGTCAATATGACTAAGGCTGACAGCTTGGCTTCATTCCTCATGACTAACTGGGCTTGTGCTGAGCAAACACAGCCATGTTCAGCACTTAATGTGCTCCTTGACTCTATTGTCTCACACATCCTGGTTTACACTGTGTTCTTTCTCTTTCTATATATATTTACACATTTCTAAAGTGGACAAAACAGAGAGAACCTTCAATTTAAGACATGACACATCAGACAGGCTTCGTGAAGCTTTTGGACGATGAGGTTTTTATGAGTAAACAACAGAAAACCACTCGGTCCAGTCATTTACAACAACAAAACATCACAGTGAAACTACACAAAGCCCTTCTTTCAGTTCTTGTCCTCATCTTGATCCTGCTTAACAACTTCATTTACTCTGACAGGACTGATCAGTACACTCACTCAATGATTAATCAACATAGTACACAGCATAATAATAACGGCTTAGAAATAGTAAACTGCAAAGTCTAATAATTCTGTCTGATGGTGCTTCCTTCGATTATTGTCCTGTAATTTGAGGTGTAGTCCTTTCTGATCCTTGAAATAATCCTCCACTGCACAAACATTTTACAGTAAATATGACTTTCTGGTTCCTGTGTCAAATGTCTGTGTTAGTTTTTTTTTTTAATCATATTTCGTCAAACTCCTTCTGTGTTTTTAATCAAGTAAAAGTCTGGGAATTTTAGTCTAATCTTAGTCAAAGAAAACCATAACTATTTTTTCTTATTTTAGTCAATGAAAACTGTTGACATTTTAGTCTTTTTTAGCTTTCAGATTACATTGAATATTTCATTCAATCTGGTCGAGCCAAAACCAATAATTTGTTGTCACTTTGACAATTTGTTGTCAAACTTATTTCACATAACACTGTATCTTATCATCTGATGAAAAACACACGTTGAATGATTAAGAATGTAGCTTTGCATAAAGTGTCTGGTCTGATGGGATCAATTTAAGGAACAAGACATAGAGACATGGGACATGTCCTGATTTGCATTTATTTCTCATTTATTTGGAACCAAAAAGATTCAACAACTGGATTGATTACTGCCTTTAAAACGGCTATAGAATAAGAGTTGTACCGACAATAAAACACTTTGAAACCATTTTTTTGGGTTGTCCAAAGTATAAACGTACCTTTCTGTTCTGAACAACTGAAATAAAAGTAAAAAATCGAAAAGAATACTATACACACACCAATTGCAAATAGATTTGAGGTCTGTGTTAACAAGAAAATAAAAACACTGTGCCCAAAGCACTTAATAATGACATAAGGTTAAAAAAATGCTGTCTAGCAAGCTAGTTTGTCAAGGTTTGCTTGAATAACAACCATAGTAAAGGTAACGTTATACACTGCTATCTTAATCAAAACAGCTGTCTACACGGGCTGTATAGTGGCTAACGATTCACTCGCACCATAAACACGTAAACGTGACCTGTCTATTTTCTCCGTTTTATGCGTATAACTACAGTTGTTGTTTATTGAGCTCTGAGTGCTTCCAACTCGCGGGTGACCTACATTCAGCAGTGTACCTGAACGCCTCAGTACACACAGACGGAGTTGCTGCTGCTCTCTGCTAACTAACGTGCTGCTCAGGCAGCGACTCCTGTCTATAATATTCTGTTTCCTCTTTTTTGTAAACGAAAATAAACTTATGTTTTGGTAAAGTTTTTTTTTTTCAAACTACAGTCTTGTATTTTTCGTCAACAGCATGTTGATATAGTCACAGTTAGTGTTTAATGACGACGGTACCGTCTCTTCTCATCTCGTCTTAGTCATGGATAAAAAGGTCGTTGATGAACATATTTAAAAATAGTTTTCGTTAACGAAATGAACATTACACTTACCTGATACCGTAAAGACGATGAAAGTAAGAAAGAGGAAGATGTGTAGAGAGACTCTGGCTGTTGATAAGGACATGCTGTCCCACAATTTAGCTCTTTGACTTTGATCCGGAGGGAAATCGATGGAGATCTGCGCATTATTTCTTGTCCGTTCTGCGCCACATTTTCTTGTCGTTTACGTGCAGCTCGGCTCGTAGTTATTGAGACACAACTCCTCCACTTCCTGTATGTATGTGTGCGCACCAGTAGCAAGGGCACACCTTTTCATGTAAAGGCGTGGCCAGGTCAGCCATTTTGGCAGGTACAAAGTTCATTCGCGCGTCATAACCGTAACACATCCATGATTATAACATGATTTAACCAGGAAAACCCCCTGTTGAAATCATAGTAATTCTGCAAAAATAAACGCAATTAATACAGAGATTACAGTTGTTAGAATTATATACGAATATAGGCTAATAGAAATATTACAGTGAAACCTAATATATATAAGGTAATGAAATCGAATAGACTCATAAAAGTAATGTTCTTCTAATGTTTTTACAGATAAATGATCTTCCCTAATTGATTCTTGTTGGCAGGCATATTTGAATGCTTTTAATTTGGGGTAAACAAGTCAAACAAGTCTCAGCAGGAGGTAAACAGTTTTCCTGAGAAGTCAAGCTGAAAAAATCTCCTGATATGTCAAACGACCTGCACTTTACTCTCAGGCTATATTGTAATGGATATAAGAACATTTTCCATCAAGTTGAAAGAGTCCTACTCTTCACAAATGAAATAATGAGAGAAGAGAAATAACTTCTCCCTCACAGTTAAAAAATTGAACTGTGATGCATTTTTATGAAATTCTGTATATTAAACTAACTGTAGGGTACTGCATCATCATTTAAATACTGTTAATTATGCATCAATAATTTAACACTGAAAGGGGCCGTTTAAAAAAATCTTTTAGTTTGTGCTTAAATGCAATTTACTGATAATAATCCTCAGTTCACAAGAGCATATGCATTTGATAAATGTGTGTTTTTTTCACAATTTATGCAATAGCAATTAAAATGAAGAAAACAATGATGGGTGCAGAAAAATCGTTATGGCCGTAAGTAAAAGGTGAATCTTAAAATCCCCCCAATCTTTCCAAAATATGTAATCTTTGGATCACAATCTGCGTTCACTTGAAACACAGTCAAATCCAAATGGATTTAGGCTACAGAGAACAGGTCATAGAGAACTGAAATATAACCTATAATCAATTTTATTGAAACCGTTGGAACATGAATACAAAGAAGCACGTATATTGAACTTGACATTATAAATCTAACAATATAAATATTGAAAGCCTCTCTGTCAGTCATAAACAACATCTATTTCTCAGAATGTGTTTGGGGGGGGGGGGGGGGGGGGGGGGAGAGAAAACTATTACACTTACTTTGAACATTACTAGGCTATAGATTAAATATGTGACGTCACACGGTAAAGTTCAGTTTTCAGTGCAAAAAGTCCTACACATGGGATAAGGCAAAAAACTCTCTAGAAAGATTAAAAACTATAGGCTACAAACACTGTTTAAAGAGAAAGGTGTGCACAGTTTGACATAACCCAGGCTATAGAAGGCCTACAAAAACACATTGGTGTTGGTCCCAGTATAGATTACTATTGGCTAGTATAATCCGTCATACATTACCTTGCTTGTCCTAATGAGGCGAGCTATTAAGGGTTAAAGAACACCCAGAACTAAAGCATTTGTTCAAAAAGTTATCCAAAGCTCCTCCGCATCACCATCACCATCATCATCATTCATCCAAGTGAACAGTTGAATGGCTACAATTATCGTATAGGCAGCACAGGCTAATTACCAGGTAATAAAGATCATTTCAGTTATCTGGGTCTCCTCTGCTCCATCCCATTGGGCAGAAATCCTGCAATGATCGGGACTGGCCATATGAGAGCAGCAACACTCCACACAATGATCACCAAAGTCATGAAACAAGCCACAAGTGTCGACTCGATTGGCTTCCTGTTCAGCGTCCAACTTTTGTCCCTCTTCAGCTCATCGAGGCTGAAATCCACGCAGCACAAAGTGACCTGATCCCCGCTCGGCTGGCCCCGCGCCCGACCCTGACCAAATCTGTGATGCCAAGACATCCCGCATCCCACACACAGCCTCAGCTGACCCCCTGTGACCCCGTGGTGCTCGATGACGACCGGTGAGCTCATCCTGTTGAAAGCCGCGGACAAAAAAGCCCTTCCGTGGTTGTTGGTGGTGTAGATGAGCACATCACACGGGTAACCTAAGCTGCTGTCCCAGCGGGCCACCAGCGAGGTGGGCAGGAATCTCTGGACGCTCACGTTGCACTGGGACAGCGACTGCAGGGAGGATGAGGAGGATGAGGATGAGGAGGAGGCGTCGGACGAGGCTTCGCTCTCCTCCACAGACCTCTTGGAGAAGCGCACGTCCACCTCCAGGTTGGCCAGGAACCTGTTGGAGGAGTTGATGGGCGGCAGGAGCAGGTCTTCGTCGCTCCAGCCTTGGCATCGCTGGAGAAGTCCGGCCACCGCGGTCAGAGCCAGCAGGAGAGTCGGACAGTTGTTCAGCATGGCACAGGGCGCGTCTCTCCTGCTCGCATGGTGCTGTGACGATCCGCAGGCGACGGACGAGGCAGTGTTTGAGAATGCCAGTCGCCAGTGATTTTTAAAAACGCAGCTCCCGATGGAGAGATTCAATTCCCTGCCCGACTGGTATAAATGGAAACGTCCAATGTCTGTCACATGCGCGCATCTCCCCCCTTCCCTCCCTCCCTCCCTCCCTCTGGATATTTTCCTTATGACTTGCTCTCCAAATGTAGCCTTGCAATTGCTTTTTACAGGAGAAGCAGGCTGAGCAGCAGCTTTGTGCGCTGTGCCTTCATCGCAGCTCTGAGCTCTTCACTCCCTCTCTGTCACCTCAGGTGTGAGCGCTGAGAACCAGAGGAGTGGTGGTGAAAGGGGGAAAGTCTTTAGTGCGCAGGGACAGAGGCGCCAAGTTCAACACAAAACACATCTCCCAGTCAACAAATCCAACACATACAGACACACACACACTCAACAAAACAACAACTGATCTGGAGACAAAATTTCAGCCTCAGTCTGCTGATAAGTGGGTTGTTTGATCTTCCATGAGTGCTGCAGTTTTCTCTCTAGAATGGGAGAAGATTGTAGATAAAGCCAAATAAAAATAAGTAGTGCACAAACAGAGAATAACCTCAAACTGCTCCTTTGAGGCAGAATCACCTCATTATCTCTAAAACTCCAGTACGGCTACTAAAAGGACAGGCTAACAATTGATCAAGTCTGTCCTACAATAATAAGCAGGTACCTAAATGAACATTGACACATGTTTTTTTATAGCTGTAATCATTCCTCCTATTCATACTGGTCATTAGGAGATCCTGTAGCTCAGGTGGTCAGTGGTTCGATTCCCAGCTTGTCAGCATGTTGAAGTGTCTTTGGGCAAGAACTGAAGTCCAAATTGCTCCCAGTGGCTGTGCCAGCTGTGTGTGAGTGGGTATTGGCACCTTGCATGGCAGCGTCTGCCATCAGTGTGTGAATGTTGGCATGTGCTGTAAAGCACTTTGAGTGGTTGGAAGACTAGAAAGGTTTTATATAAACGCAGTCCATTTACCATTTAATACACTTTCACTGTAAATGACGGGGGACAAACTCCACAACCCTCCTTCTGTGCAGTAATGTGTTAAGAAGTTTACTTGAAGCTAATATGAAGCTTCAGATGTCCAAATTATTATTATTATTACTTTATTCGGCAGGGACAGTGAATATTAATAACATTTCTGAAAATATGAGAGTTCAGAGTTAGCTAGAAAGGCTAATTTTCATCTGTAGTGCCTGAGCAGGGAAATAGTAGAAAGCACAAATGTTACAAATAAAAGCATTGAAAATACAATCAACAATAAAAGCGGTGAGAATATGCTGATACAAACAGAGCCAAGAAACAGAGCCACTGCACAGAATCAAGAATAGCGTGACAACAATCAACAAATAGAATAACAACACATTCAACAACTAGCATGACAACACAATGTTAGGACTAGTGAAGTGTGGATATTATGTACAGAGCCTGTGATAAGCAGGAGTAGCTTACACTAAGCATCTAATGACAAATAATACAAGAAACAACAGGAAAAACACTTCAGTGTTCTAATGTTCACTAAGAACCAGGCTCTTAATGTTGTGGTGAATTAATGGTACTTGGCATAGTTTATTGTGTGTTGTGGTAAATTATTCCAATCCTGAGAGGCTCTGAAAAAAGCAGATTGGCCAAAACTACTTTGTCTCCTCTAGTTGATGCTCTAGTAGTTTGGCTTGTTTTTAATGTAAGTACAGAGTGATGGAGGAGCCACATGTGGTAATACCTTGAAAATGAGACACAGCCTATTGTATTTAACCATGTTTTCCCAGTTGTGATGTTTCAAAATATTGCAATGATGGTATCCTTGAGGCTTCTTGTTGGGTTGTATTGTGTTGTCTTGTAGGGCTTTTATTGTTTGTTTGTACAAGGATTCTTTTGGCTTTAGTGTGGTTTTATTGACGTGTCCCTAACTTGTTAGACAGTACGTGATATGTGGGAGGATCATTGTGTTTTTTAGCTGCATTAGTGGTCGGTCATGCAGTTCCTTGTCAATTTGAAATTGACTAGATTAAATCTAACACTCCCTTTTTCCACATGAAATTAGTCAAGTAAAGTCAATATCTTTCAAAGTTACTGTCATTTTAGTGCCAATATCTCTCTTTTTATGATCCTTCCACTGCAGCTGAACAGGAAAACGCTGTCTGTCAAGACACAAAGAAGGAATATTTTACTAAGAAGACTGCAAGTGTGGAAGATATTCACTTTATTTGACTACCTCAGACAGCTGAAGCCTCATATTATCCTCAGTTAAACTTATTAAATTTATTATTAAATATATTTTTGCACAAGACCAGGACTGTGGATTTTGTCCCCTGTCACTTATATTCTAAGCACATTTGGAGGATCTTCCGATGTTCAGTATGAGCAGGAGGAAAGATTACAGCGACAAAAACCTTTTTCACTGCTCATATGGGTGTCTGCCTGTTGTTTTAAGACAGACTTGAAAAATTGTGAACCTATCCTTGAAGTAGCCAAACTGGAGAAAAATAATGAAATGAGCAGAGTCATGTAGCCAGAGCTTTAGAAATACTGAGCTCACAGTCCCCCAAAGCCCCCCACAACATTTTGATTCAAACACATGGCCGTTCACACCTGTGTATCATGCGTCTCCAGCTAAACATTGGCTAAGCACACAGTTATTACATCAGTCTGTTGCCAGACAAGCACCAGATTAGTTTTGCAGGGAATAGCTAGGGAAACAAGTGTTTCAAGAATGCCTGGTTTCACTTGAACTCCAACCAGGTACATCAGTGCTCCTCTCCGTTTTTTCGAGTGTTGGCACGCTGTCGGGGACGCATTAGGATGCATTAGTGTTTACACTATAAAAGATATGGTTCCAGAAGTGTTAATATGGATGGTCATTATGGCCTGCCTCTGATTGGCTACTTAACCAGCCTTTGTTGGTTGCGTTGGTTAAGTTTAGTCATGAGGTGTGAGATCGGTTAGGGTTAGGGTAAGAGTATCAGGGTTAGCCAATCAGAGGCAGAGTAGGCCCGTGTCTTGCCAAGACAAGCAGTGTTATCCATAATAACATGTCCTAGACCACATCAGCAAGTGGTTTGAGTGATTGGATCACAATAGATCTTGGTGGTCATTTACACTTGTATTTGATGTTGTCCACTTATGATCCAATCGCTCAAGGTGCATTTTAAAACCAAGTGTAAACAGAGTCAGTGAGTTATGACAGTGTAACAATGAGCCAGCAAATACAGGGACCCTGACACTGAAGCAGCTAAACAGAATTCAGCCATCATTCATTTTATTATTTACACTTGTGTTTCTCCTGCTGTTAAATATGCGGTAAATAAAATACATTTTGTTTCAAAAACCTACACTTGAATAATATTCAGGTGGGTAAATAGTGAATCTTTTATCTTTTTATTTATTTTTTTGGCTGGAAAACAGACAGACACAACAAATACAACTACACTGATTGAAAAAACAAATCCTGAGACTCAACATCTGTGTCCTCAGCACCTGTTACACCTCTGGAAATCAGGAAAGAGACAGAAAGTCTTTCTGAAAGTAACTCACAGCTCAACATGTTTCTAAATGTGATATTTTAGAAATATAATGGGAGTTTAGTGGCAACAAAACATCAGTTCAGTTTTGAAAGCAACTGACTACAAGACTATTGTTACTATAGTTACGACACTATAGGTACAGATATGTATAGACTGTGATATTTAATGGTGAATGCAGCATGGACATGGACACATGGTTAGAAACAAGAAGCCCCAGTGTGTGAGATGAATTCAGAATGTGAAATTTATATAATTGTCAATCTATTAATCACTCATCAATCTCTAATAAATGTCTCAGTGTGTGTCAACTTGACACAGATTGTCCAATAGAAAGCAGACACCACTGATTTCTCTTCTCTCATTGAAATTTTACATCACATTTATGTTCATTCATTTGTCGACAATTTAAAGAATCTAGTTCACATCACAATCAGGCGGTGAAATATATTAAAATACGTTCATTTTGTAAACATTTTCATTGTGTGAGAGTTTCTAGCTAATACATATGAAAACATCTCTGAAAAGTAAACCCCGCAGTCCATAATCCCTCGCTTGTTTGTTCACCTGCTCTGCAACTTGAGAGCTTTCTGTATATGATGGTGCTTGTTTTCTCTTAGCCATATTGTGCGCTCTCAGGGGGGCAGCCAGACACATCAATAAACATGTTGCCTCCCCTGTGCTGCAGCAGCAGGGGTTTTGTACACATTGTGTATCACCTGGCTGCTGCTGTAACCCCCCTCCCCTCCCACCCACCCACCGCTCCACCCAACTCCTCTTTGTGTTTTGGATGCAGCACTTTATCACAAACAGCAAATCTGATTACAATTACAGCTGAGGACACAGCTGCAGTTAATCTCAATTCTGCGGAGTTCTAATAAAAGTTTATAGATTAGTATGAGTGGTTGAACACCTGGTTCATTTTGGCAAGGAGGGTATCGAGCTGCGGTCGCTGTGAGCCGGCTTTGGCTCAAATCTCACTGAGCTCAGAGTCGACCATGTCTCCTAAAAATGACACTTATGCAACTCAGATGAACAGAAGCTGACGGTTGAAAAATGACTCCGAGGCCGAGACTGTGCACAGTGTCAGACACAAATTGTTTCAATCATTTCTTGCATGTTTCATACAAACCTCTTTTGAAAAATGTTGTATTCATTCAAACACAATTAGAGCTTTTACCGGAGATACCATCTCTAAATATATCCAGGTATCTAATGTTGTATTTGTACGCTCCTCTGCCCGTAATGAGTATGTGGTTGTTTGATCTTCTGAATGTCAGAGTTGATATTTTCCTTTTTTCCTGTCCTGTTATTACATATCAGTGTACGAAGAATAGCACATCCTGTGAAAAACAATTTCTCAGTATGTGATTTTAACTTTTAAATATCAGCTACTTCTGACAATATAATACAATCCAGTACAAGAACAACACAAACATGCATCAAAAATTCAAATTGACAGCTCTCTGACATCCCTTCTTCATAAAAAAAGAGACATCATCCCAGTTTGTCAGCCACTTAACTGTCCTTGCAGCTTGTTGTGTCCTCGAAAAGGCTTTTAATGAAGAAATAATTATGCTTTTCACCCATACACTCTTCATAACAATGTGTATATAATGTGTCAGGAAAGATAATTAGCTATTGACAGACCTGGAATCATTGACCAGAGGCAAATAGAGATTGATTATTCTCTTTCATCTTTGCCAGCTAGGAAATATAAATGGCACTTGTATGAATTGTTTTTCTTCTGTGCTGTTTAAATTGTATAATTTGCTCTAGAGGGCCTGGCTCCATGTATTTGATGTGAGGGCCAGCTGAAGTGAAAGACACCTTGGCCTCTATTTGCACCTGAAAGCCTCTCATCCTCTTGTCCTCCTTTTAATTATGACAGTGTATTCCGCTCCAGCTTTTTTTTTCTCCTTTTTTTTTTGCTCAAAAAATCATGTGGTTCTTTAAGTCTCTTTCTACAAACTCAGACATGTCTCCGGTGCGCGCGAGCACTCCCACACATTTCCAAACGCTGCTCCCTCCACATCAGATACACTCTAGACAACGTAATGGTGAACAGAGCGAGGAAATGTAAATGACTTTCTTGTTCATTAATTATGCTATAAAAATGTAAATTGCTTTGGTGACAAAAATGCAAATGGGACTAAGATAAAAGTCTCTTGTGCCAAAGGAGAATGTATAAAAGATTCATTGTTTCAAAATGTGGCTCTTTCTCCAGGAAACCAAAAAGAGGAACTGTTAGTAGCTTCTGGCTGGCCTTCATCAACTCTGTGCTGGATCAGACACCATTAGTCTGACTCACCGGCTCACCAGACAGCTGACTTAATTAGAAGTTGAGGGTTGGGTGCGTGCATCTTCATATCCGCAACGTTCAAGCTCCTCTTTTACATCTAAAGCCTGTGTGGTGAATCCCCTGTTCGTCTCCAGAAGTCCTGTCACATACCACCAATCACTGCCAGGACTCATCACCACGGCAACAAAACGGCGGTTTCCCTAGAAGCAGAGAAGCAGTGGTGTCCACTGACAAGGAAATATACAATCTGTTTAGTTGATGATAATATTAATAAAACTAATAGCATCATCATTATTAATAATAATAAGATGTCATTTCAGATCAGAACGGCCACAAATATTTATAACAATGGTGAGTTCATGTCCAAGCTGAAGGACAGTCGTTCAGTCTGACAGAGAAGACGAGAGTTTCTTCTTTTCTCATCTGGAGAAACAATACAAGTCAAAGTACAAACTGTTCATACGGCACCAAAACAGGCAAAGAGCTGGCGACAAACCTCAAAATCCACTGAGACAGTGATCATAAGATAACAGGATAACTGGAAGTGATAAATCCCTATTTTCATATAGATAAATATTCTGTAACTTTCTGAAAATGGGTTCATCAACACCTGCATCATCAAATCACTTCTTACTTCTTTACAGCGCTGGAAGAACTTTTCAGATTCTTTACTTGTGTAAAAGTAGTAACTCTACAATAAAGAATTGTGTGATAAAATGTTTATATTAAAGTAATATTTACAGAAATAATATCTACAAAATGTACTTGAGTAAAAAGCATTTAAAGTACAAGTCTTCTTACAGAGAGTTATATTGTTGTACACAATATGTTATATCATTAGATTATCATTACTAATCATGTGATTGTATGACCTGCTGAGTAGGTTAATCTATAACAACTAGTAACTATATCAAATAAATATAGTGGATTTAAAAGTAAAAATGTGCTGATGTAGAAATATAAAGAATAGCACATACTGGAAAAAACTCAAGTAAAGTAAAAGTACCTTGAAACTGTGCTTAGGAACTGAACTTGAGTAAATGTATCTACTTCATGTAGTGTAAACAGAAACAAACGTGTATCTCCAAAGTTGGCACATTTTTCATAAAAAACAGTGAAAGTGTTTCCTATTCACAAAACTCTTCAAACCAATCCAAAAAAGACATTTTATCTGTAAAAAGTTCCACTACCTGGTTAGAAATTCTTAAAATTACATCTCCTCCTCCCAACTATGAATATGCAAATATTCACAATATTTCAAAGTTTAACTGCTGGACACAAGATGTCTCCTACTTCACTGTAAAGTCTATTCTCAGTGTTTTTGCACTGGTGGCTTCAAGTTTCCACATCACACTGAGCTCAGAGAAACTTTCCACTTTCAACAGATGAATATAAAAACAGTCTTTTTATGTCTCTGACAAAGCATAATTTTGCACAGTGAAGCTCAAACATTCACATTGGACCACTTTTTTTTTAGTGGGGGGGAACTTTAAACTCATAATAAATTTAAAACTCTATGGATTATATGAAAAAAACAGGGATGTTTTTCTTAGCTCTCATGAAAAGTAGACTTTATGGAGATACATGGTTTGGATTTGATATGTCTCCCATTCTTGCAGCTACGCTCTCCATCTCAGTGTTAACATTTAGCTAAGAGCAATTAAAACGCTCCTGGACATGTGCAGAAATTATTATTATTATTTTTTTTGCTGGAGGAAATAACAAGATGACAATTTAAAAGTCAGTGTATCTTAATCAGAGTGCTGCCTGAGCTCTGCTTATAGCCAGCTTCAGGAGACTGTGGAGGGATCTGCAGGACTGAGGAGTTGTATACTAATTAGTAACAATTAATTGCCAAGGAGCTGCTCTGAAATCAGGCGAAGTGGATGGGGAACCGGAGAGAAGAAATAACAAATGTGTAGTTTTGTAGAACAGCCTCACTGTTGCAGAATCTGCCTCTTTCATCCCAGATGAATGAAAGCTACGCAGCAGTGTGGGAAAGATCAGTGTAGTCAGTGGTGCTGCCAGATACTTCCTCACAGATTCTCTAAGATCTTCTTTCAGCTCCTTCATCTCCTCTGTACCACCATGTTTCATTCTGGGGCCTTTGTCTTCCACAAGAACAGATAAGTGAAGGACACATGAAGCTGTCAATGTGAAATAGGCCCTGGAAATAACATCACACTTATCAGGGCTCTCTGAACAACGGTCAGAAGCGTGCAGAGACCTATCAGCCTGCTCCTCGCCGGTCTGTGTGAGCTGAGATGGTGTGAGATTACTTCTCTGTGTCTCCACCAGCAGCAGCATCAGCAGCAGCAGCGGTTCACTTCTCATTGAGGTGGATTGTGAATCACACACCCGTCCACGAAAGGTCACCTTGGACAGGTAAAGACAAGTCAGCTCCCCCCCCGCTCAACTCCCCTCATCTGCTTTCTACCTAACGCATAGCTGCTCCGGCAGCGGCGTGTGGTCGTTTGTCATCTGGTTCTCTGCTAGTGAAATGCAATCGTCCTCTGAAACAGGGAGAGAGAGGGTGATTACCATGGGTTGTTTGTCATGGTGGGAACGGGGAGGTGGATGTGGGTCGAAGAGGAGGATGATTGGTTGCTTTCAAAAGGGATTTGTTTGAAAAACAACAGAAGGCCTGTTTGTACCTGAGACTCAAAAGCAATGTAGCCATCCAAGAACTTTAATGCAACCAAAAATAACTGATTAAAAGAATTTGCCATTAATTTGAGCAATGGTGATTTTTTTTGGGGGGGGGGGGGTTGCTGTTAATTAGAATAAAATATTAAGAGGAACTGTGAGACAAAGCTGGCATCTGGAAAGAGGATGAGACTTTTACAGAACTGAATCCATGTTTTATTTCAGTGTGTTGTGTCTCCACAGACTTCCAGCAATAAACTGGCTTCGCTCACCCAGACATTCCCCGAGGACATCAGGCCTCCATCTGTTCCTGTTATACCTATCATTTTTCCTTATGTCACGTTGTTGCAGGACCATTATTTTTAATGCATTGACCTTGAGTAGCCTCATTTCTCAGAGTACAGGCTTCACAGTGATTAACAAGGAGAGAATTTTGGTTTTTATGTTCATAAGTTTGTTACTTAAAAGCTCAGAGTAACATTAATGTTCTCAGTCTGATCCTAACTATGAGCAGATGAGTCCTCCATGAACATGAAATCAAAATGGGCAGGGCTCAGTGGGAAAAGGGTAACATCACATAGGTGTACTTTAATGCACCAATCATAATTTGTTTCTCTTTTTTTCTTCTTTTTTATTTGATAGCGACAGTGGAGATACAGACAGGAAGTATGGGATTTAATGATATTTGAACCAAAATCTGAAAACAGTTACGCGATTGTTTGCTTGTGTTTCCAGGCTGCTGTCAATCAACACCTACACCGCCTTAATGACACAGATTAGTTGAGATTTTAAGCCAAAAAAAAAAAAAAATGAAATTGTGCAGAAGCAACAAATTGTGGTTTTACAGGGACTGTGAGGTTGCCTGGCAACCTAGGGACTCGAGAATTATACTGCCAAGACTTAGACATAAACCCCCGTAAAAAAACAAACAAAAAAAACAAAACACACACACACACACACACACACACACACACACACACACAACTTTTTATACTTCACAGTTTGACGGTATTAAACAAACAAGATATATTATGCTAATTAGGGAGCTTAAGAGGTGCTGTTTGGCTTTTTTTTTTTTAAAACCTTTGGACAGAGCCATGCTTGCTCTTTACAGTTGTTATGCTAAGCTAGGCTAACTGGCTTCTGGCTGCAGCTTAATATTCATGTGAGACTATCATCTCTCTGCAAGAAAGTGAACACTGCATTGTTCCTTTAAAGACTATTAGAATACTATATAACACCAAGGATTGTGGTGAGGTGTTGATCACTGAAAGTGGACTTGAGAGTAGGAAAAAAAAGTGTCACACTCTGGCCCCATATAAATTTCTCTTTTATTCAGATGATGTTTCAGCCTTCAGGCCTTCTTCAAGATCAACAATTATATGAAAAATGTAAAATTTAAATCTATATGTGATGAGAAACATAGTGGTTTTTGTTACAAGTTTTGATTTGCTAAAGGCCTCTTGATTGCTTTTTCTCACCCAAACATGATTATTTAATCACTATCATATGTATTACTAAGGTGTGGTCTATATAACGCACCAGTGCCTGTGTCCTTCTATGACTGTAGATCTTAAAGAAGGCCTGAGGGCTGTAATGTCATCTGAACAAAAGAGAAATGCATATGGAGCCAGAGTGTGCCAAACTTTTTTTCCTACCTTGAAAGAATAAACTTTAACTTTGATTGTTCACTATGAAGTCAATATTTGTATCAAATTGAGAACAACTTTTACAACTCCTCAACCTGTTACAACACTTTCTCATTCACAAAGAGACTGCATCTATTTTGTACTTACAGTATTGTCATAATGCACTCTAATGCACTATAATCCAATACATAGATTAGTTTAAATCTGTGTGTTATCAGATGAGTAAAGCTGATATCATTTTCGCAGTGTTTTCCTGGCTCTGCTGCAGGCATCAGCACTTATCTAGTTCAAATCGATGGTTAATTGAGTCTAAACATGAAATCACTTCAATTAACAATAACCTTCACGCGAACTTCCTCTTTGTTTTTACACCTTTTTCATCCATCATGTGTAGCAAAGCATAGAGAGTTTATATCATGTCACATGTTTTCCTTACTTTTTAAAACACAGAAGGAGACCATTTTCAGTATTTTTTTTCCAGGAATTGAAATTTTGAACGACTACCTGCAGTCGCCTATGAAATACTGTAACAAATAAGGAAGAGAGTGTCAGATTCATTCTTCAGAAAGCTTCCTGCTGCATCTGTCTGCTGACAGACGGAGAGTTAGTGTCTCAACTGTGTCAAAAACCCATTTCCCTCTCTCATTCCTCCTCTTCAGCCACATCCTGTTGTGCCCTGGCCGGAGGCGCCCATTTAACTCTGATATACGATGGCAGGCCGGAGCAGAGCCCCAGGTTTAGCTCACTGACGTCAGATTGAGGAACTCTCTCTGTCTCCTGCTAATGATACCCCACCCTCCTTTTCCTCTGACTTTTTCCCTTCTTCACCGCCTCTGTCTGAGTGTCAGATCAAAGGTGAGAGCCACAGGGAGAGCTCGCAGAAAAAGAGACTCTGATGAGACACTGCCTCCTCCTCCTCAGTGCCTCTCCGCTCTGTGATGAAGATGAGAGTGAGTGGAAGTGCTCACTCAGTCAGCAATCACTTTACGCTGGAAGTTGGCATCAAAGAAACTCTGCTCGTCTCAGAAATCACGTATAATGATAGCTCTCCAGAGTATACCTGTTGGTAGTAGATTTGTGTGAAATTATTTCAGAGATGTTTTACAGATGAAATGTTGCATCTCTTTGTGTGGGAAAAATAAATGTGACCCCGGAAGATAAAAGGACAAACACCAAAAGGTTTAAACAAGACAGTTGCAGGTAGAGTTTGAGATAAAACAATAAACACTAGAAGTCACTGGTTTCAAATTTTACCCATTTATTGAAAATTAAAATACCGACAAGTATTTGTAATACATTACAAACATTTATAACTATATTGTTATCAAATGGAAATGAAAAGGATTTTTTCCAACCTGACAGCCCAAAACATGTTTTTATAGCTATTAGAAAGATTAGATAAATAAATTAAATATTATCGATATCCACAAGTCTTGAGACGATTTTATCGGTATATTATGCACAATTCTCCAATTAAACTACTTGATCAGAAGGATTAGCAGGACCAGATGGACCAGACCTAATGTTACGTCATTGTCAACGCACGGGCGTGTTGATAAAGTTTACTTCAAATACAAGATGTCCGCGCTCATGGAGAAGTCGTGAGACAGGAAAGCAGGTCATTTACAGCTAATTTAAAGGCTGAATATGACATTTACAACATGGACTAATGGTTTTATATCAGCGAGCATAACGCGGACATAAAGAGTTGGCAGTAAAGCAGTAAGTTGTTTTTAAAAGCGAGTTTTACATTCATGCTTCATGCTTCACTCATAGCAGCAACACACAGACTAAACCAGAAAACAACAAATAATTAACTTTAACGAACTCAGCGAGCACAAACCGACACAAACAGTTGTTTGCTTTGACTTTATGTGTCGGTATTTGCTTTGTTGTGTTGACAGACCAGAAAGATACGTTTCATATCTTTCAAGATACGTTTCAATCAATGTCATGACAGGCATGAAAGATGTTTCGAAAAGCTATAATCATATTTGAATGTAGTGACGTCTTATAGTTGTTAAGAGAGGAGCAAAAACATGTCAAGAGAAACAAATTGTGATGTTTAAAGGACAGGTTCATAATATTTCATGTCTGTCTCAAAACATCAGTCAGGGGCCAAGGTGAGGACACTCAAGACATAAACAACAACAATAAACAACATGAGGGATATTGTATATATACATGTGTGTATGTATATATTGTATATATACATACACACACATAAAAAGAGAAAAAGACTCTACAAAAAAAATAAAAATAAAAACCAACAGCTCATGACCCAACTGCTCAAAGAAGCAGTCTGAGTTATTCATATCAAGTGGATATCTGCCACATTTACAGTCTTTTTAGAATCAGATGCCCTCTTTGTGTCTCCCTGTTGAATTGCAGTTGAAGTATAGTAACAAAAAGAGGAAATTTTGCACTATAAAGACCGTAAATGTGGCAGACATCCACCTGATGGCTAACTCACTAACTCAGACTGCTGCGGCTTCATATTAGCTTCAGATAAACGTTTCAATACAATATATAGAGTGCTTTATGATCTATAAAAGCATTCAAAAACCCAAATATATTCAGTTTATGTGAAACAGACAAAAGCAGCAAATCTTCGCATTTGAGAAGCTGTCAATGTTTGGTTCACTTTTACTTGACCTATGCATGAAAACAATGATTTAAAAAATGGTTTCTGATTCATTTTCTATCATTTGACTAATTGATGAGTCGACTGGAGCTGCAACTAATAATTATTTTCATTACCGATTCATCTGTTGATGATTTTCTTGATGAGTCATTCTGGCTACAAAATGTCAGAAAATAGTGAAAATTGTCTGAGGAGCTGGAATTAGAGAATTTGTACATTTTTTCTTTAAAAAAAATAAAAGACTAAAATGATTAATCGATTATCAAGACATTTGATGATTCATTTTCTGTGGATCATCATTGACTCATCTTTTCTTTGTGTTTAAAAAGTTATAAAGTTATTTCTAATGTGGATGTTAAAGTTTATTTTTCAAGGTAAAATGCACATTCTCTCAAGGATCAAGTCTCTATTGTGAGGATTTTTTTTGCATTTCTTTGAATTATGTGATAGTAAAATGAATATTGTTGGAGTTTAGACTGTTGGACGGACAAAACGAATGATTTAAAAACGTCACCATGGGTTTTATGAAATTGTGATGGTCATTTTTCTTATTTTATGGCCTAAATGATTAATTGATTATCTAGAGAATAATCTGCAAATAATCCAAATAGTCACCAGTTGCAGTTCTAAATACAATAACCAGTCCAACGTCTAAAAAATCTTTTTCTAAAAAATACCTTTTTTTTATTTAACAAAATAGAACTTTTTTTCCCAACGTGACAGTGTTTTCTTAACAGAACTGCCATTCACAAAAGACTAAAATGAGCAAAATGATTGTTTTAAATCAGTAAATATTTGATTAAGAAGAATAAGAAACTCAAGTAAGACAGAGAATCTGACCAAACACTCAATTTTGGATCCTCGTTAATAGAAATACCCAAAAAGTAACTGAAGTTCAGTAACTGATCTCCAGCGTTGCCTTCACATACAGCGGTGCCAGCCTGCTGTTTGCAGAAGTTTTCAGTCACTCGTTAACAGGAGACGCCCGCATGGATGAGTCCAGTCACCATAGAAACATTTTCTCAGTCTCTCGCCTCAGCCCACTCACTCGCACCGCCAGAGATGCACACAACCTTGAGTGCTCAACGCTCCCAGCCTCAGCTTGAGGGAAGAGCGTTGGTTGCTGCGATGCTGAGGTTATACTACAGAGAATTCAGTGAAAAAACGCTTTCCCATAAGCAGGCGGGTGGAGGAGAGGAGAGGGAGGGGGTGGCGGGTGGGGGGTTGGGATATAGTTGAACTAACTTTTGGTTTGAAATCTTCACGACATCATTTTTCATTTCCTTTATTTGCATTTTTTTCGCAGTCAGGCTGCAGAGATGATCACTTTTTTTCTACTCCACCGCTCAAAAGGTCTTTCAGTCTGAGATCCAGATGTGTCATTGCTGTGAAAACACTCTCTTGACGGGTCAGGTTAGCAGTAATTTTCCTTTGCTGTAAAGGAGGTAGAGACTGTACAGAAACCTCTCAGGTTACCTTGGAAACTGTGTTTATGTACATCTATGTAGGAGATAAATTTAGGTCAAATTGTTGTTTTTTTTTTACATGCAGTTGACTGTCTGACCTACATTAAGCCACTGGACAGTCTGGCCTGTTTGTTTAATAAATTTTTAATTGTAGAATCAGTTAACTGGATGAATCCATCTTTTGCGTTTCTAAAAGAAATTACAAAACTGAGAATGACTAAATATTCTGAGGGAGAGATGTGTATAAAATTGCAGGGCAGTTTCACAGGCGATAAATCAGTGAATAGTTGCAAAATCATTTGATTAAAGATGTGGTTCTCACATCTGAGTGGGTGGCCCAATGAGAGCCTGTCCAGACTCAGAGTATAATCACATCTCACTGAATAACCCTCTTATTTCACAATATCCTGCATAAAACACAGACTGTGGAAAAAATAAATAAATCTCACGTTAAGAGCTGCGGAGCCGAGATATCAGTCACTTTGTTCCTGACAAGTGGACTGTCCAGCTTACAGTCCATGATGAAGCATTGAACTGTTGTTGAATGGGATACATTTTAATGCGATGTGGGTGAAGTATGTAGTTGTAGGCATTTCTGGGGGTTAAAAGTCTGTGATTACATTTTTTAATGTTGTTTAGGATCTGAAAGCTTTAGAGACGAGTTTCAGTGTTTTTTGTCATAGAAACATTTTGTCTCCAAAAAGCATCTTAAAACAGAAAACAAGCTTTGTTGCTGCGTGTCTGATTTTAATACACAACATGAAAATAAAGTAAATGCAGGGCGGACGATGATTCAGTATGAACAGCCATTGGATTTTAACCCTTCAAATGCCAGTTTGTTTGCGCAATGCACTTGTTGAAAAACGACCTCAAAATCAACTATTATCCATATTCTCAGTGCTAGTGTTTTCTCTTATATAATATAATAAAATATATGATAAATAATACAGTCTGGGATATGTAACTGATTAAGAACAACACTGATTATTATACATTGTTATTTTTGTGCAGGGAAAGCAAAATAGACAAAACTCTCAGCTTGTTCGTGGCCAAAAATGGCCACCTCTTGTTTACATTCCGAAAATGCTATAGACACACTATATTAATATTATTTTCTACTTTCACTGTTTTTTTTTTTTTTTATTAGCATCAGTCCTGATCATGGAATCCAAAATTTGATCAATGCCAGAATTTTAACCCTTTAAGTCCCGCATCGACATCCATCCACTCCTCACACCTCCTCCGCCCATGGTACCTTGGGTGGCACCAGTAGGTACAAGATTGTAGCGCAGGATCTCCTCAGTGGTGGAAAACCACACAATTTTGCTATTATGAGACATCCACCCAGCCGAAAGCCCCTCAGTCCTCCCGCAACCCAGACGCCTGAAGAAAATGTTGGCATTGAACATCTCTGCAAATGTTGAAACATTAAATATATATGTTTCAACACGTTTAATATGTTCCATATCAACATTTCTACAAACGTAGCACATTACCATTTCTACCTGTTGAATAATAATGTTTTATGGTGTGACAACGCTATGGTTAAGGTATGGTTGGGTTTAGGCACAAAGATCACTTGGTTAGGTTTTGGGATAGATCATGGTTTAGGTTAAAATAAAGAATAAAATAAAAATGGCCAATGTCTCACTAAAAACAACCCGTTTTCTCACCAGAAAAACAGATCCAAATATCCTGATGTCTCGCTAAAAACACTTGCTTTTGTCGGTTGAAACTGGAAGCGGACATTGGTTTCGAGGTGGTCTTAAATCATACTCTCTGCTGGTTTCCAACTTGCTGCCAAGAAACTTAGTAACCATCCACCGACCCCTCCTCCCTCCTAATAGGAAAGATCAACTCGTATAGGTCTCGTGTGAACTACATCACTTTATGACGTATGTTGACATAATACGCTTTGTTGACATTCAACGTGTCTGTGGTTTGCAGAAACATAAACTGCCAATGTTTTATTCTGGCGACCAGGTTGCTCCGCCACTGCTCCTACTGTTTCCGCCATTAGCTGCTTGGCCTCCACTGCTGTGTCTGTATCTTCTTCATACCCTAAGGAAGAGGAATCGGACACCAGCTGGAACTCTTCATCGTCACCTGTGATGCTGCCATCCTCTGAGGAGGATGTGTCATCATCATGGGTCGATGATGTCTCTTCATCAAGGGCAGAGGATTTCTCCTCATCCTTACTTGCTGAGCGAATACGACCTTCCTGCCATCTTGCCATAGAAAAAAAGATGATCTGGGAGCTGTTAGGCTGACTTATAGCATCAGTACATAAACTCTGGGACAGGTTTATGGTTTTCCAGAGTTTGTTTTTGTTTCCTTCACAGAAGCATCTTTGCATGACCTCCTATGTTAGTTTGTTTTTTTAGGGTGGTGGGGAGGGGGGTAGATATGGTTGAATGTGTAAGGGCTATTGTGTAGTTGCATATGGCAGGAACAGAGCTACAGGTGTTTTCAACATTTACATCAAAGGCAAGTTTACCTGGAAAACCCTCAAAGCTAAATAACCTGCATCAACAGAAATTCATTGCAACTTGGAGGAAAGATGAATCATAATTGCTTTCACTTTATCTTGCAAATACATATTTGCGCTGCAGTTTCACACATGTGCACATTTTTTTTCTGACATCCTTAAAAAAAATCATTATCTGACATCCTTAAAATTACACCTATGTCAAAGTTGTGTCATTCATTTGTTTCAGTGGAGTGCAGTAAGCCATCGTACACCCTTAGTATTACATGAGTTTGCTCCATAGGCCAAAAATTGAGCAATGACACTATCTAATGGAAAACATTAAAAACTATAAATTTCAAGTGTTGATTTTAGAATGAAACCAATTTTACCTAAATTGCATAATTTAATGCTGTAAATAACATGGAATTAAAAAGTGTAGTTTTAATGGGTTTCAATGGGCTAAAAGTGGCCACGATGGAGCCAAATGGTTGTTGGATGTGCACAGCATATTATAGACATATAAAAGCTGAAGTTAAAAATAGAAAAATCTGAAAAAAATCCAAACCTTTGGGAAATTTTCTTTATTTTATAAATTTTCATTTACATTACCACAACTAAAATGGTCAGAAAAAGAGAAAGCAACGTGGCCACAAATGGCCAGCAAAGAGACCAGAGGGTTTTTGTTTTACACAAATTATTTTCTTATATAACTCCCATTAATGGAACACAGTTAATTGCATTGAACATCAGTGTAGGGCTGCGACCAACAATTATTTTCATTATCAATTAATCTTTTGCTGATTTTATTTGTCAATTGTTTTGGTCTATAAAACATCAGAACAGTGAAAAATGTTGAATACTGTTTCCTAGAGCCCATGGTGATGTCATCAGATTACTTGTTGAGTCCAAAACTCAAAGATGTTACGTATACGGTGATATAAAAGGAACAAAAGTAGCAAATTCTCACATTTGAGACACTGGAACTAGAAAATATTTGGCATTTTTGCTTAGTAAATGGCTTACATTACTCTTTTGTTATCAGAATTGTTACAGATAAATGAATGAATCAGTCATTTCAGCTTCACTGTTGATAACTTACCCATCCCGTACCTCTGCCTGCTAGTTTACAGCGTTTGTTCCTGTTTCAGGTGACACAACCATGCAGGTATCGGTCAGAAAGTTGGCATTGTATCCTCTGGGTATTGCCCGGTCCAGCCAAATCAGGGGTGCTCTGCTGAATCCAGTACTCTGCCTCCTGTCCCCCAGCACCCGCACCCTGTTCAGTGAAACAGGAGTATGGGAGAAGGACTATCGGACAGAGACCCGACGCAGAGTTGAAGAATGGTGGCACCCACGAATTATGGCGCAGTGGCGCAAGGATGCGCTGCAGGAGGTAAGACGGACCACAGTCTTTAGCTTAGTGATTGGATATAAATCTATAGTGACAGAGAATCCAGGTTATGTAAACATCATATCCTGGATTTAGAAACCTACAGAAACCCATATCCTGGTTTTGAGGAGTGTGTGAGCACCTGATCCATGTCTCTGATTATTCTCAGCCATACTTGCAGCTGTGTGCTTAAGTACTTATTCATTAGTCAATAAAAGAAAAAATATGATGTAAATGATGTTAATCAGCACATTAAATTAAAGTCTAAGCTTAATTTAGCAGACTAATACACGGCGCTGCGGCTGCAAGTAATGATTATTTTTCAGCATTGATTGATCTGAAAAGATGTTCAGTTAACAACAGAGAAAAGTAGCAAATCTTTTGAGATATTTGAGAAGCTGGAACCAGCAAATGTTTGTCAGTTTCAATTTTCGTTAAAGAGAATCTAACAATGATTTGAATATGAAAATAGTGACTAATTAATTTTCTGCCAACTGAATCCTTTCAGCTTTACATGCAGCAGAGTTTATACAGCCAGGAACAAAAAAAAAGTTGAGGAGACTCAATCAGTACAGAAATAAATGGACAACATGTTTAGGCATCAAAACACACCTGCAGACAGATGATCAGAAACCTTTATACTAAGATGGAAACATGGATACTGTATATGAATCACCAAGTTTCTCATGTTCTATGTAAACTTAATGTCCTGAAAGGATCAAAACCAGGATAGCATTCAAAACCGGAAGACTCGCAATCTGTGAGCCTTGTAAGTTTTCAGAAAGTCTTTCATGTAATGGACAGAAATGCTGGCTTTTAAATCTGCTATTTTTGACATCACTCAAAAAAAACAGCTGTCTGTGCTGTTGGGGAAAAACAAGGTTGTATAAGCCCATTTTTAAATATTTTTTCACTTACTGTGCTGAAAAAAATCCACATTTACAAAATCTATCAATCTGAACAAATCTGTATGTTTACATTTAAAACACCTTTTAGCCTTTTTAAAAAAAATAATGATAAATAAAATGATTCCCAACTATTATTGGCTCTGGCCCTTGTAACTCATCTTGGACTCACAGCTGATTATATATCCTAATGATCTAAGCGTGCGGCTGTCTGGGAGAGGCTGACAGTGATTAAATGCATTCATGACAGCCCTGGTCCTAATTAATTAATTTATTGAAAAATTCATGACTCGGGTTTCCTGTAATCACGTATAACTGGATGTAAGCGGTACTTACAGTGTTGCTGTGGTAACAGTGTTGTGACTGTAAACCATCCATAATCAGTGCCGCCGCCGCAGCAGCTCACATTCTGACACTATAATCAGACGCCATTAGAGCCTCATACAGTAATACACAAGAAGTCAGTGCTCTCGCTCTGTATATGATGAGTTATTATTCGTGTCCTGACCTCATCAGGTTAATGCAGCGTCCTTTATTCAAAACTCATTCAAAAGCCAGACTGATAATGGAGGAGAAGAACTCCTTCACTGTTATTGTAGTCTCTCAGGATTAAAAGTTTTTTGATCTCCTCCTCCTCCCATGAGATTTTTCTTATGTCTGTATACATAATTATTTTCCCAGGGCTCCAACAGGAAGAAGTTTTATGTCCTCTCCATGTTTCCATATCCGTCTGGGCGACTGCACATGGGCCATGTGCGAGTTTATACCATCAGTGACACCATCGGCCACTTCCAGAGGATGAGAGGACATCAGGTACGTGTCTTTACTTCAGCGTGTCGTCATGATGTCACCGCTTTTTATGAATGCGCAGTACTTCTTCCCAAAAGTAGAGATTGGAGACTATTGAAAGAACGTTAAATGTGTGACTGTGACATAAAATACAAGATCAAGGGCTCGTCAGTAGGCAGTAAGTATAAGAGTATTTCAGCACCAGAGACGGTAAATGGAGTTATGAAAAATGTGACTCGCATTCTTTGAAACAAGAATTTAAACCATGTTTGGGTGAAACAACTAATAAATATGTTACTCGTCAACAGCAATTCCACATTAATTGACAGATTTGTTGTCATGAGAGATGACGTTATTTCCTATGTATGCTGATATCACATCTCAAACCAGGTGGCTTGCCCTTTAAAAACAGAGACAAAGCCACTTATTATGACATTTTAACTTTTCATTTACGCCCGATTCTTTGTTGCTTGTTATCTGGCCCTCACCATACGTCTTCTTCTGTGGCTAAACTCTCCCTGTTTTTCTTCAGTTACATATAATATACTGAATATACTGAAGCACTGTGAGGGAATTCAGATTCCCCAACTGAGTTCAGATGTTCTGAAAAAGTTTGATTTGGCTAAAGTATCATTCAGTACTGTAACAGTCTCTCATTTAGAGTTAGTTGAGCTCTCTGTATTTGATATACAACATAATTATGTATATAAGACATAACGGCTGCTATCTGTGTCCATTCTATATTAATCTTTGCTACAAAAAGGCAACGTTCACCAGCTCTTCTCTAATTATTCCTTTCCTAAATGGCTGCATGTATACGATGTTATCATCTCTGTTTACACTCCCTCACTGAACTGTGACGCTGCTTTTCACTTTACTCATGTTCACCTTTCACAGTAACGTACTATCTGTAGCATTAATGTACTGTAAGTACCATTAGTAGCATAATGATACCTCCTGCTGTTTATCAATTACGTAACCAAAGTTTACACAGTTCAAGGAGCATGTAATTAGATTTTTCTGTGCTTGTCCTTGAATTTACAAACATGAAGCCCAGTTTTTTCTATTTCTTAATGTTTTGTTATATACATTACACTTTTTTGTTGCACATTTTTAAAATAATTTTTGATATTTTTTTAATTCCACAATCTGCACAAACACATTTTTTTAAGACCCCTTAAAGCCATCGAACCGTTTCACAATGAAGATAAACTCTGGTTCTTGTAGGCCGACAATTTGTAACAATATAAGTAGCAGTGGAAGAAGTTTGAACCTCTTCATGAGGCCTCCTTTTACAGCTACAATTGGGTGTAAATAAGGTAAAAGTAAAATCCATAGTCTCGATCTCAAGTGCTCGAGTGTGTTATTGACTCGACTCTGTTTCAAATCAAAGCGTTGCGATCGATATTCAGCTCTCTGTTTGAGTCCACTAAACTGTGGGCGTTGATGAAGCTGTGACCGGTATCTGACACATATATCCTGCAGTCACCCACATCCTCTGACATTACGGTGACAACATATGTTCAGTTCTTTCCCTTTTGGTTTGTTCTCACACCGCCTGACGATAAGGTGGTCTATGACAAGCCTCTCCTCTCTTTGCTTTTTCTTGTCCTGGTGGATTTTGTGGCGCATATCTCCCTCACCTACAGAGAGAATCCCTTTGGTCTGATTCCTCCTCAAACAGAAACACGGTTTCACATGACTGGCAACTACTTTCTGCCCAAGAGTGTACTTTCTCTCAGCATCTGTCAGAAAGCAAACCTTGTTCCGCTGTATGCACACAGTCTGCTCTGTTCACTAGTTAATTAAAGAAGGGTACAATCTGTCGATGGTCACACCCTGTAGCTATTTTCTGGCTTTCAAGGAGTTTTTCATGTGTGCAAATGATCTTTTAAATAATAAAATGCAATTATTTTCTACTCAGACCAAATGTTCCTGTCGTACTCCACCAACATCTCATCAAATCTCATCGTTACAGAGCTTCTAATGACTTGATTAGTGTGCAAGTTCTGTAATTTGTTCACTGTAGAAGAAGCAAGGGACTACTTTCTCCTAAACAAATAATCCAAATAATGAATGTCCAAAATGAGTTTTGCTTATTATCACTACAGTTGGATGTTTGAGCTTCAGTGTGCAGTTTCACACTCGACTGTTCTCACCTTCATTTGCTGGAAGTGGAAAGTTTCTCTGAGCTCACCTTAAACCTGAGTTTAAAGGGCAGGCCTACGAATATAATTTATGACACCATAACTACTTTGAAGCCAATGGTGGTCCACTTACACAGGTGTGAAACTTATACCATGGTCTGGGTGAATACTCGATTCAGTCCATTAATTCCTGATAATTGACACCTACTATGTTGTTCCATTGAAACGGTCTGTTCACCGTTCTAAATTATAGCATGGGCTAAAATGAGTAACTGTAGCAACAGACACCTAGTCAAAGCCTCCGTTCACAATCTATTGCAACATGTTAACAAGCAAACAAATTACCACAATGAGTGATGTCAACATTTCTTTTAACCCATTTGGAGAATATGACGACTGTGATGACAGGATGCAGCAGAAATAAGAGAAACTGAAAAGAAAAAAGAGAAACAGCACGAAGAGTTAACAGCAGGAGAATTAAAACAAATGGAAGATGAAAAAGATGAGATCAATACATGAAAAACAACAACAAATTGACCAGTTAATATGTTCAGTGTCTCATCCTGTGAACAACACAGGATGGCGACTGTATCTCGCATTCTATTTGCTGTTCAACACGCTACTTCAGGCTGCAGCCAACAGAACACGTAGCCTGTCGTTTGTTTGTGAAATCCTTGATATTGATTTGGGGACAATGGCATGGCTGAATAGCTAGCTTGTCTTGTTGTTTGTGAGTCAAATTATATTTACTGATTGTCAACCGTACGCAATGATATTGACTTTGAATCTTGCAGGCATAACATTAGCTTTCTGGCTCATAGCTGAGCTAAAGGCTTCTATGAGCTGAGCAGACTAGAAATATCTCCTGTTGCCAAGTTGTATCAAAGGTTCGTCATATTTACTGGATAAGTGAACAGCGTTTCCATTGCATAAGGACCTTATGGGATGGTAATGATTGTTCCAGGTGTTAGTCAAACCCTCAGGTGTTACCAAGGAAACAGAGTTGTGGTTTGTGAAAAACTTTAGATTTTGATTGCACAATGGTCTTCTTATTTTTTTCTTTGGAAAGTGACTGTGGTGTAAGTGGGATAATGCCCTTCAAGATGTCCATTATCAGGAATTAATACACTCTATGGCAACAACTTGGCCTCCCCATCATCCATTAATTCCTGATAACGGACACCTCGTTGGACATTATCCCTTACTTGAAGCCTCCAGACGTGTTGTTTCCAGCAGTTCAACTTTTAAAATTAAAAATATTTACATGTTCATAGATTCTGGATTTCTCAGTGAGGGAGAAAGAGGAGATGTCATTTTAAGGATTTTAACAAGGTGATTGTTAACCTTATCAAGCACAAATGATTATTCAAAGCAGAGTATTTTAAACTTGTCTGGAGGGGATCTTTAGGTGTTCATGGCTTACTTGGCTTAAAGGATATGCCATGCTAGAATGAAATTGGATGGATTAAACAAAGGACATTTAATGTGCTAGTGAGATTTAGAGGTGCTGGTAGGCAGCTACTGTTTTTAGTCTTTATGTTAAGCTAAGATAACAGGCTGCTGGCTCTAGCTTCATATTTACCACACAGACATGAGAATGATACTTTATCAGTCTTCTCATCTCATTCTTGGCATGAAAGTGAATAAACGTATTCCCCAAAATGTCAAACTATTTATTTAAACCAGAAGTGACTGCACGGCAAGATACCACCACAGCTACAGTAGATCAGAAAATCTTTTTCATAATTTGGGTGAACTGACCCTTTAATGATTTAAATGAAAGCAAATTAATCATGCTTGTCTTCTTCTTCTCTTCCTTTACTCTGCAGCCGTTTGTGCGCATGGGTTTAAATGGCAAAACGTGTTTAGTAATGAATAAGCTGATTTCATCTAATTGTAGAGTACGCACTGAAGGACAGTTTAACATTTTCAGGATCAGGAATTACAAGAGTTCAGTTTAACATCAATTAGTAAGACGAGAAAACTGACAAATCGTTGGCATTGCATTTCAAAGCCGCCACAGATGGAGTGAAGCTTTTAGCTGAGACTGTGTGGGTGGACACTTGTGTGAAGCAGTGTGGCCCCGCATTCACAAAATCAGTCTCCCAGCACTCCCAGCGCGTCCTTCTCGCTGTGAAGCTGAAGAGCCTGGAGATGTGGATGGATGCATCTGTCACAGGTTGGCACTGACTTACTCGACATTACAGCAGACAGATCGTCATAAAAGCAGCCTCCGGTGTCTCCCACGTCCATCTACCTCTGCCTCTTGTCACTGGCGCTGTGAAATGTGAGACTACGTGATAACAGGTTAGGAAATGAGCCTGTAAAGAATCGCGCTAGTCTTCGTGCTTTGTGTGGATAGAAGGATAAGTGGAGCTGAAGCTATTAGCAGTGAAAAGATAATTTGCCTCTGCCACTCTCTTTGAACTTTGAGAACTGAACTCACTAATGCAGCCTGTCCATCACAGCTGCTCCCTGTAACAACGCCTCATGAATACTGTCTCGGTTTAATGGAGTTTTACACTGAATAAACAACATAGTAGTGTATCCATCCTAATGAGGTGCATGTTTTTCTCTGCGTTGTTATTTACATAGGCTATCTCCAGCTTTTGCCTGACTCTCAGTGTGCCTGTATTCCTCCTGAGCAGTCACAGTGGTGCACTCTGAGCTCTCTTAGCCTAATACCATCCAGTACTCGGCTTTACAAATGAGGGCCATGCAGTTACCAAGGATACCAATTCATCTGAAACATCAGACCCGATGGAGTCCGTACAACGATCCTCTCCAGTCCTCGACTCCTTGTCACTCTGCTACTCCTCTACTTTGCTCATGCCTTCAACTCCTGCGCTTTCATCTCGTCTCTCTCTCTCTCTCTCTCTTTATCTCACTGAGCAGAGAAACACAAACTGAGAATCTTGAGGGGAAAAGAGATGAGGGAAAAGAGATGAGCGAAAAGAGACGTCGTCATGAGTCGACTGTGATTCATGTCAAGGAGAGTGTAATGTTAGGGGAGGGTGGGGCAATAAAATGTGGATGTGAATAAAAGTCATAGAGGAGGAGAGCAGTCATCGAGAGGAAGTGGCAGCTGATCATGGTGGCATTTAACAAAATTCATTCGCATCAATTCCATATAGACATTAACGGCTGTCTAGTATTTAAACCCATCAGATCCTCATCCTATATTCTGTACTCAGCCTTGTTCTGACATTATATAACAGCTGCATTCAATTGCAGACTACATCTGTGAACCACAATGTGTAATGGAGTTGAGATCAGCAGGGGGACAACACATTATCATATAGAGACCATCATGTGTGGTGCATTTAGGGAAACCCGATGCTATTTGGCTGAATAAATTACTTCCTAAAAGAAATGGAAGTGAAATATTTTTGTTTTCACTGTTACTGCTGGATCAGATCCTCTTGCTTTATATCAGAATATGTAAAAAAAGACCAAACTCACAGAAAGTCTTTAGAGTTTTAGTTTAAATTGATATTTTCATTATTTTTTAATTTGTAGATTAGTTTCTGTTTAACTTTTTATAGTTAAAAATTTCAAGAGCCCAAGGTGATGTCTGACCAACTGTCCAAAAGCCTAAGATATTCAATTTAGGGCTGCAACTAATGATTATTTAACTAATGATCATTTACTCTGTTGATTATTTTCTTGATTAATTAGTTAGTTGTTTGGTCTATAAAATGTAAGAAAATGGTGCTTTGTTTCCCAAAGGCCAAGGTGACATCCCCAAATGAGTCCTAAAAACACACATTCACATTTGAAAAGCTGTAATCAGAGGATTTGGACATATTTTCTTAAAAATGACTCAAAATGATGAATCAATCATCAAATATATATAAATTCCCATTTAAAAAAAACGGATGAATCGACTACTAATTGCTGCAGCTCTAATTCAATTTAGAATTTTATAACTGACTGACTCACATTTAAGAAAAATGGAAAATATTTGGAATTTTTGCTTTATAAATTACTTTACAAAATGATAACCTTAGCTGTTACTGATAATGACTTCAGTGCTAATACAGCGCCACTAACTGCATCCACAGGTGTTAAATCCGATGGGTTGGGATGCTTTTGGACTTCCAGCAGAGAACGCAGCCATTGAGAGAGATCTTGACCCAGAGGACTGGACTAAAAGGTACATTTATCACATCTGACTTTAATGAGCCTTCATCAATTATACAATTCTCACTTGCTGCTGTTCTGCATCCTCTTCTCAGTAACATACAGTCCATGCGGGAGCAGCTAGACAGCCTCGGCCTTTGCTTCAACTGGGACCGGGTGAGTAGAAACAAGAAGTCAGCACCAACCAGAGAGTTTGGCAAGTTTATGTTTGGTTTACTCACTTGTGCACGAGCATGACACCTCACACTGTTGACCTGACTCTGGCTTTTCTTGACAGGAAGTCACCACGTGTCTTCCAGACTACTATAGGTGGACGCAGTATCTGTTTATTAAGCTCTTTGAAGCAGGACTGGCCTATCAGAAAGAGGTAGGATTGGCTTTTTGCATTAAAGTGCTTATCCAGGTTTTCTTTTGGCAGGAATAATATGATTGGTTTGGGTTTGAGGTCTCTGACAGTGACAGAAGCAGCTCAACCATCAACCCTAAAAGAAAATGAATGAAATGAAAAGCAGAAAGCTCGGTAGAAGCCTTTTGATAATGTGTAATGAAATGTGGATGACCTTGAAATAAAGCTTGTGGTCTGTCTATTACATTGAAGCTACTTGCTAAGCTCTACTTCTTCATTTTAACGGTGTGCGTATGCATGTACTCATTTGTCTGTGTGTGTGTGTGTGTGTGTGTGTGTGTGTGTGTGTGTGTGTGTGTGTGTGTGTTATCCAGGCTGTGGTGAACTGGGACCCTGTTGACCAGACAGTGCTGGCTGATGAGCAAGTGGATGAAAACGGTCGCTCCTGGAGGTCTGGCGCTCTGGTGGAGCAGAAGCTGCTCACACAATGGTTCATCAAGACCACAAACTATGCCAAGGTATGGCTCTGTAGTGTGTGTATGTGTGGGCGCGCGGTGTCTCTGTGTGTCCGGTATGTGTGACAATTGCCGTCTGAATGGCTGGCCAGCAGCTTCATGAGCAGCAGAGCCCTTCTGATAACAATCATGGCTGACAGATCAGTCGCAGCAGCTGCAGTCCTGCCTCTCCAGTTCTGCAATCAGACCCCTGGAGACCGTCATTTGTAGCCTGGCTTCCCCTGACCAACGACAGAGACCGGCCGACTCGGGGTAATACCATCAGGCGGTCCTGGCTGATGAGAACCCTCCACCTTTTTAGCACAGAGGGGAACAGGCCTGGCGCAGGGTGAAATTGCCCCCTCTGGACTCCTATCACCCACAGGAAAAAGGGTTCATGCATTAAACATGCAGCGCATGCACTTATGTTGTCAGACATGTGGAAACACACTGCGTAGTTGTCCTCTAGAAGAAAATGGTTTTTGTTTTGTGTGGGATTGGAAAGAAATTTTCTCACACTCCTATAAATCCATCGTGTAAACTTGAGTTAACCATTTTATAAGTTGAGAACATTTGGTTAAAATGTGGCAAACTGGTGCCATGAGAGGGGCAGGTAGAGCGAGTGTGACACAGTTAAGTTTCTAATTTGTCTGAGTGGATTTTAATGCTGCACTTAAATAGAATAGAAAGGAATTACTGCCTGAGGTGTGAAGTCACTCTAAAAATGTCTGTGCTTTGGAAAATGGTTAGAAATCATGTGAAGTAGTGATTTATAGTTAATGAGCTCAAACTAGCAAAACACTGGCTTTGTCCTTTAATTCTTTTTGCCAGTTTTGTCATTTGATTTAAAAAAAAAAAAAAAAATCACTTTGTCCACATTCAAGCTTCACCCTGCGCCGAAGTTGCCTGTGCTTGTCCATGTCAGAGGTGTGAGTGGAGGCGGAAGCAGCCAACTGTGACAATGTGTTCTTGCATTTCTAATTTTCTCTGACAAAACAGAGAAGTGAGAGGGAAGGAAGGAGGGAGGTGTTAAGGAAAAGAAGTGAGAAAGACAGACGGAGAGAAAGGAGGACCGCGTCAAAACGGAGCCTGCCAAATAATAATAAAAAAAAACAAAAAAAACACTGCAATTGGACTGTGATTTCCTGCTTTCTCTGCTCGCCTGCACACGTGTTCGAGTCGACAACATTTATTCAGCGGTCATCAGTTTGTCCTGCGTCGTGCTGAAAGACTTTTCCTCATAAACTGTAACCACGGTTTTTCTTCCAGGACACAGATGAATGCATATTATTACTAATATGTATGTGCAGAAAATGATCACGTGGCAACAGCAAGAGTTTCCAATTTCATGCATAATCACACTTGTTGCACTCAGACACACATGCTCGTCTCCCTGTTACACTGCTCTTACCACTAAATGATTCACCAGCTGAGTGCTCGGTGTTTTGTTTGATGATAATACTGCTGGAACATCAACATAACTTCCAGAAACTATACGTGAGGTAAACTTGGAGGCTGCAATCAGAAAAAGCACGCACACACACACACACACACACACATACTCACTCTCCTTGGTTATTGCTATACCAGGCTTTCTCTCTCAAGCGTTTCTTAGTTGCCATGGAGACTCTTGACCTTGCTGTACATCTTTCAGTTACTCCTCGTTCTATGTCAAACCATATTTTCTTGTCCAGGAAAGTAAAAACATTTACTACCTCTTGCTTTAAAGCCATCATTACTTTTCTGTCATGGCTGTGCCACTGCTTCTTTTTCTTCTTTCTTTCTTTGTTTTGCTGCGTCGCCCTCTGAGAGTCTCTCAGTCACGCTGACACACTTTTCTCTGGGATTTATGTCTCTCTTTCTCCCACTCTGGAGCAAATCCATAACCGACGTGCTCCGCTGTCATGCTAGTGATGACTATAGCCAGTGTTTATGTTTGTATTGATATCAGCTTTCGATGAGGAACTTGGCATGCTGAGCAGCGACGTGAGGGGTGGGGGGGGGATTGTGGGTAATAGATTGTGATAGTCTGAAAGGGAAATAGAGAGTTGTAACATCTCTGGCTTCGGCCCAGCTGTGGCTTTTTGGCCCTCAGCCTCGTTGATATGCATAGCTTCCTTTAATCACGCAGAATAACTGTTGTGTGTGTGTGTGAGAGAGAGAGAAAAAAAGTGTGAGAACGCTTTTTACTTCATAAGCGATTGCTTTGTGATATCGAGGAAAGTAGGGCGAGCGGAGGTCAGGATTTTTGAAAATCCCTCTTTGTCTGCATAACGTGACCTGGTCGGCTCGGCTGCTTTGTCGAAATAAATTAGCTGGGCTTCGAAAAAGGCCACACTGAGTTTGAGTCAATTACATTATCCTAGACAGCCACGTACTCCAGGAACCACTACAAACATCTCTTTTCCATAGTGTAGTGGAAAATTAGCTTTTTCCCAACTTGTACAAAACAGTAAACTCACATGTCTTTTCGCCTCCCTCCTCCAGCCTCTCCTGGATGCTCTGGCTGACCTTCCAGAGTGGTACGGGGTCAAAGCCATGCAGGCGAACTGGATTGGAGAATGCAGCGGCTGCTACTTCGATTTCAAACTCAAGGTGAATCTCAGCTCCCTTTTGTATTCAATCATAAATCTTCCTTTCAATCTCTCAAGTGTTCCCCTACTTCCCAGCCTTCTGTTTTTCATCTCTCTCTCTCTCTCCCTGAGCCCTGATTGCTTGCTTTACTTTAGATTCTGTGATGCCTCTGTTTATTTATGTATTCCCATTAAAAGTCATGTACCAAAACATGAAAAATCTTTACTCTCGCTGTTTGTATCCAGCGGATTCATCCCGCATCTGCAGGCGGCAATTTACCCAAACAGATGATGTCAGAGATTAGTTTCTATTGAGTTTTCTGAGAGCCGTGTTTACAGTTCTTCACACGTCCGTCATTTGGAACGCAGCAGTCACAAAAAAGCTCACTTGAGTACCTTTTTTATTTAACTACTCTCCTTGAAAAAGAATCTGAAAAATTGTTTGCTGAAGTCGTCCCTTAATTTAAAAAGTCATCATGTTTCTTGTGGAAAGAGGTTTAGAGTGTGTCGTTGTTTGTTTGTGTTTTGTTCTCTATGGGAAGGAGTTTCTCTGTCAGAATGTGTAATTCAAGCTAAAACCAAGGGTCATAAAGTTAATTGGATGGCGCCTTGTCTTATATCATATTATCATAGATTGTTACAGGAACTGTTTACTGAATTATCTCTCCAGGGGAATGAAGCTTGATATTAGCATGTCTCTTATAACATGACATACTCATTACTTCAGAATGAGTGTCATTGTTAAATAATTAAAGGATTGAAGCCTTATTATGTATCAAAGAGCTTTGTACACTGCATGTTACATGCACATGTCACAGTCCCAAGATGCTGTGTATAGAATACATTTTATTTATTATTTATTGTAAAAGCTTTGAAAATGAATGATGAATTACCTTCACAATGTAAAAAGTGATCTTAAAATCGCTTTACTTAGTTTGACCAACGGACCAAAAAAATGTTTTTATTTATACGCAACAGCAAAAAAAATAGCTCTTTGACATTTTTACTTAATAAATGAATAAAGATGTTAATTAATCGGCAACTATTTTGATAATATTGAGTCATTTTTTAAGAAAAAATGCAAAAATCCTCTGATTCCAGCTTTTTAAATGTGATTTTTTTTTTCTAGTTTCTTCAACTAATTTATCAATTAAGAAAATAATCCACAGATTAATGAATATTTTAAGAATGAAATAAAGCATGTTGTGCAACAGCCCGAGTTCCTCCTCATTAGCTGCAGCGTGGCTGTTTACACACCGATGCTCAGAAGTCCCAACGCGCTTCGTCTCTTATCTCCCAGGTGAACGGGGAAGAGACTGGGGAGACTGTTTCGGGCTACAGCTCCTCCCCAGAGGCGGTGTTTGGAGCTGCTTACCTGGCCATCCTGCCCTCCCACAGACTGCTGCATGGTAGCAGCTCAGTCCGCTCTGCCCTGGAGAAAGCATTTCAGCCAGGCACAGGTGAGCATCTTTTGATTCGGACCCCAGCTTTTGTTTTAGATGTACAGTCAAAAGTTTGAATGGGAAGGTGTGTCCAAACTTTTTACTGGTACTGTTTGTCAAGATGTATGATTGCCTGTTTTTGAGGCAGAGGAAGGAGGCTTAAGGTGCACATTTAAAAGTTGTTTTTATTAGCAACAGCTAATTGATGCTGTCAGAGTTCGTCAGGGTGTAGCAGTCAATACTTAGAAGTGCCTAATTAACAGAGGCAGTGCAGTTGTGAAAAATCAATTCTGGTATTCAGACAGAACTACAGTATCTACAGTATTTCTGCTGCACATATTCTTCTCACTTGTATGGATGTATTTTTTTGAACTGTATGCAGCTTGTGTAAAATCTTTATTTAACCATAAACTGTCAAGGTATGGTTGTAAGAGCTGTAGCTGTCTTGAGTGTATGTTAATTGGGATTCCCCTGAGGTCTTCTCTGTCCCGTTGGTGAATGATTGTTCATAATGAGCTACCAGGGGAGGCAGCGCCGCCGCTCTCACACCTCCTGCCCTCTACTCCCCAGACTCCCTGACAGAGGTCACCGCTTACAACCTGTTCACCAGCCACGAGATTCCTCTGGTTATATCACACAAAGAGGTGTTTGACGAATACCTGGACACTGTGATTGGTAGGTTATTGATGTCTTTTTATGTGTCTTGGAGCTGAATCTGTAAGGGGGGGGGGGTGTATGAACTAATAGAGATGCCTTTTCATGTAGTCAGCTGAGAAGGTGAATCCATCCAATCCTTTTTTTTTGATTTTCCTCTAAATCTACGCCAACAACAAATGAGGACATGTAAAGTAAGTAAAGATGAAATACAGTGTCTGTGCCATGCAGTATTGCAGAAGCTGTAATGATGTGAAACCACTGAGTGTTTGTCTCACAGCGAGTGGAGGTGGAACCCAGGGGACTGTTAACGATTAGTCACATCACAACATGCCTAACATCACCACAGTCAGAGAGGATATTTTTTGCACTCTGGAGAGATTGATTATATGTCTGTCTTTGTAAGTCTGTGATTGTTTTTTTCTTCTGTTCTTTCTTCTTGCTGCACCTGTGTCTGCCAGGTACCCCAGACTGTAGTGAGGAGGATCTGTCTGTGGCCACAGCTCTGAATTTAAAGTGGACCACAGTTGTTAAAAGCCATGAGGATGGGACACAAACTCTGATCAACTCAGATAAGGTGATGATGAACAAACTATTGATAACATGTTAATAATGTCCAAGTCTAGTACACCTTCCCTCTTTAACATCTATATAAATGTATAGTTCTCAGGCCTCACCAGAGAGCAGGCTTTTGACGCCATTACTCAGAAGGCCAGAGAGCAGAAGGTCGGAGGCCACCTTACCAGCTCAAAGCTCAGGGATTGGTTGATATCAAGACAGCGCTACTGGGGCACACCCATCCCTGTGGTGCATTGTGGGTCTTGTGGTCCAGTTGCAGTCCCTGAGGAGGAGTTACCGGTAACGCTGCCAAAGCTGCCGTCTCTCACAGGAAAGGGTGCGTCACCTCTGGAGGCGGCTCATGACTGGGTAAACTGCACATGCCCCAGGTGAGATCAATGAGAGGCATCATTTAAATTCTTTACTTTTATGTGTTATGGAAGTATCAAAGTATCACAGTTCACCTGTGTGGGTCTCTCTCCGTCAACATATTACATCCTTAGGAAAACCGTGTTCTGGAAATACGCATTTATAGTATCAGTGTTAGTCCACATGATTATTATATAAGAATGATTATTATATATAATTACATGGCAACAGGTGTCACCTCCTAATATTGAAATGCACGTAGAAACACACAAATGATGCACATCAAACGCATGAAAGGACCATGAAGCTATGGAAGAACGGAGCCCCTGAACAGCTGCTCCTGCTGGCATACTTGAAGTCTCTTGAGTCAGTCGTACATTCGCTGCCGAAAGCGTGGTCCGTGAAGACTCACACCACCTCAGATGTAAATCAGTGTCTCCATTCGGATGTGTGATGATGTAAATGGGATGCAGAAACAGTGGAGGATATGTTATTTCTTTTTTAGCACAACACCAGGCGATTGGGGAAATGATCCTGTCCATTACAGTGTGTTTTTGCAGAGTGAGAATTGAATTATGTGTTAACCCTTCTCCGGCATCTCCAGCCTCTCTCTCCTCTGCACTTCCTGTAGTTTCCTCGGGAGACTGACAGCGCCTATGTCAGGGCAGTCTTGAGAGGACTGACAGCTTTACAAGAACACAGAGCACTGAGAGCAAGCCTGTGAATTGTGTGATTAATACTTTTGTTCTGAAGCAGTTATGTAATGAGCGGCATCTGTGACAGGAGCAGCATGAGATGATGATGGCAGTTACATAAGCCAGCTGTGCCTCGAGGGAGACACGCAAATACTGTACATGCACGCACACACATTTACCTTTCGTACATGGGTTTAATCACACACACATCAGGCTGACTGTGAATCATTTCAGTGTTTGATAATGTACAAGAAGGCAGAACGTCTGCTTAGCCGCCGTCTCCACAGTCCCTCGCTGACATGGGAATTCCTTCCTGAATAAGACTAATCACCATCATGGCACCATGTTGATTAAAACAATGGCCCACTCAGTCGCAGATGGCACAAGTCATCAGATTGTGTTCACTCACTTTCCACAAAGCTACTATAATTCCTCCCATCAGCTGTGATTGATGGCTGTAATCGCAAAGACGGCGTTATCTCCTCTCTACCCATCTCCCTTCCGTTGTTAAATGTCTTCGGAAATTTGTTCTCTTCACTTGTCGACCATGTCCAATTAAAGTTTGAGTGGAACACAGAGGAGCAGGGTGATGAGAGATGGGTGACTGAAATGGAGTTTTATCTGTCCTTGAGGAAGTCATTTCCTGTGCGCTCCTCTCGTCTCCGGCCCTCTGCAGTGCTGTAAATTGGCCTGCCAACTGAACCCTGCCTTGGCTTAGCCCGGCCGGGAAGGTGTGTTTGCAAGTGTGTGTCGTTCTGTGAATTCGCAGGTAAAAAGAGAGAGAGCATGTAGTTAGCATAGAACACACATCCTCCACTCAACAGATGGAGGACTATTTTCCATGGAAAGAGAGCCTTCGTGGAGTGGGCAGCTGTTTGAGAGCCTTTTGGCTTTTTCTGGCTTACCCAACAAAACTCACACACACGCTCACACAGGTTGCTTCAGATTTAGTTATCTAGTTTTGTTGTTGGGCTCCTTTTGATGGCTTAGAGAAGGGCCGTCTCCAGAGAGAATACGCCTGTGTGTCGTCTAATCTGATCCTCCGTAGTTTGACTGTAGCTCAGTACCAGCCGTCTGGCAAATGACCACAATCTGGCCTCTGATTGGTCACTCCGGTGTGAGAAAGAAGGTTAGAAATCTCACTTGCTCAAGTAGAATTTATGCACTAAATGGATCTCCATTTCTATTTTTGGATTCTTTTGTGATAGAAGGGGCTTCATATGAAATAACACCTGGATTCCAAATATTAACCTCGCTACACCTTAGCCTTGTTGCTAAGCAACCTTCAGGTCTTACTTCATCATCACATTCGTATTATAGACTGGTATGGTAGGTGGTCGACGGGTTTTGCCTCTCACTGAGCGTGCCTGAGATTAATATTTTGACTGTGAGATGAATGTTTGTGTGAGTGAAAATGTCAGATGGGTGGACAGACAGAAAAAGACAGCGAGACATCCCATAAGGTCTGGGAAACGGTACCTGCTCTGTTTCACATCCTCTGTTTATCTTTCTGGGACACTGACTTGAACTCTACTGAGACTCATTATGAAGTAAAAGGCAGACGCTTTCACTGTTCCATTAAGCGCTTTAAATCTAAAGGAAAAACACTTTCCTAAAGCTCTCTTTCCCCTTGTCTTTGCGAATGTCCTCCCTTCCATTTGTGAAAGTGATGGTGGCAGATTCGCATCACGTACCAAACACTGTTTGGCTTGGATAAAAAAGGGGTGTGAGGTGGCATTTCCAACACAAACACATGATCATGTGTTAGTCCTGCCAGTCCGTTCCCTGTTAGCACAGCCTGTTAGTCAGGGCACAGGAACAGCACGCTGGTGCCAGAAAGGCTTCGGCTGTACTTCTCCACAGGGACATGACCTCCACAGCCAGATGGAGCCAGCTTCAAAAACACACACAAACACACGCATTAAATCACATAATGTGCCATTTCTCTAAGCATACAAACAGGGGTCGCTCATTTGTTCGCTATCTAATTTGTCAGCCAAATATTGATTGATTTTTTTTTTTTTTTGGTGCTGCATCTGCCAACCCTCTTTTCTACCTTTCTTCTGTCAGATGTAAAGGCCCAGCGAGGAGGGAGACGGACACCATGGACACATTTGTGGACTCAGCCTGGTATTACTTTAGATACACAGACCCTCATAACACAGACAGGTATGCCCGACCTCCTCCTTTGCTGTTTCCATCTGTTCTTGTCTCAGTTTAGCCACCAAATGCGAGCTCTTATTCTTCTTTTTTATTCTCACATTGTGACAGATTTTAGCACAAATTGCACAGATCTTATTTTCACCCCGTTCATTTGAGCAAAAATGAAAAAAAAAAAAAAGTTGCACAAGTGTTTCCAGCAGTGGGCGGATAAGCACATAGGTCTGTTTTTAGATGTTAAAAAACACATCTTTGTTCTGTATACACTCTTGGAAAGTTACACTCAAACACATAATTATGTACCATCTATGGCCACCCACTCTCTCCCACTTACCCATTTCAAACATGCATATACTGCCTGTGTACATATCACTCTGCTCTCTTTACACTCACACAAATGCACACACACACACACACACACTTGCCTAGAAGGTGAATTCGCTGCCAATAGGGATTATGGAGCCATGGCTGTCACCTGCTGGGATGGTGGCGATACCCCAAGCTTAACAAAAGAGATTAATTTCCCAGCGCCCTGACCTAGCTGTAAAGCTGCTTTAAAAAGGGAGGGAGGGGAACCGCTCTCCCCATCACTTTTCTTAGCGGGACAGATTATGGCACAACAGAAAAAGCAATTACACTATTTGTGCATTTCAGTTGGCCTGCTGAGCCTTATGTGCACAGGAGAGGGGGGTGGGGGGAGTGGGGAGGAGGTGGAGTGATGAAAATAGGAAAGCAAGAAAATGTTGAAAGTAGCAAATAAGAGATGGAAGGAAATGGAAGTTTGTGTGTGTGTGGTTATGTATTAGAGGAGCCTGGCCAGGTGCCAACAAACTAGGCTAAATTATTTTCAGCTGTGTGAGTTCATAACTCCCCTTCCCGGTTCAATATCCCCCAGACACCATCAGCCAGAGAGAGAGAGAGAGAGAGAGAGAGAGAAAGAGAGGGCGAGAGGCAGAGAGGTGTGGAGGAGAGTAATTACTGGTGTGATAGGTGACACACTAGAGATAGCAGTCTGCCCTAAAAAGCATCATTAGGTGGAATCCCTGCCTCTGCTGACCAGGATGCCAGTCAAGCTAACCGCATGCACCCAACAGCTCACTCTCCATTAATCTGTGATATATATTTTCTCCACAAAATACTTACTTATTAATATCTGAAGCTGAGTGTAGGGGAAGTCTTCAGAGAGGAGCTTTTATCACACATTACTGTAGTATGTTTTAGAGAGAGAGAGAGAGACTTCAGGATGCTTCTGTTCACTCCATCACTGGATCCTCCTGTGTCAGATACAGCCTGCCCCCTAGAGGAAGTGCGCGTGCATGTCCGACAAATCATGACAACCACTTCCATCTGACAAAACATTTTCCAGAATTATATTTTGCCATTTTATATGGATAAAAGTCTGCTTTGCTATGCCGATTAACGTCACAGTGATTAATCAAAGCTCTTATACTTACCGCTCTAAACGTCTTGTGTCTGTGTTTCCTGGAAAAAAAAGGGAAAAAAAATCTCCATGTGTTTGATATTAAAAGAAGTAGCAACAGCAGTTTGTTTGGAATAAAGCAAACATTGAAGAACAAAAGAAAAGAGTATTTCTGCATAAACTTCAACAGAAAAGAAGGAGAAAAAAAAGATGTTTTGTTATATGACACAGTATTTGACGAGCAATTTCTGGGAAATGCAGTGAAAAAACAATAAGACAGCTGAAATTACAGCTTTACTGAACATTAAGAACTTTAAATAATCTTAGTCATTGTTACTTTTCTACCAAGCATTGCTCTTGATTCCAGCTCTAGGGAGCTTACACTTTAACCTGCTCTTCCTCTCCAGGCCTTTTGAGCGCCACCTAGCGGATCACTGGCTGCCCGTAGATGTGTACATCGGAGGAAAGGAGCACGCTGTCATGCACTTGTACTATGCTCGCTTCCTCTGTCACTTCTGCAAGGACCAGGGTCTTGTGGCACACAGGTTGAGTGATTTACTAGCCCTTTCTGTGCATACACTTCACAGTTTGTCTATGTACATTAATGAACTCTCTCTTTCTGTCTCTCAGGGAACCTTTTCGGAAGCTGCTGGTCCAGGGTCTGATCAAGGGCCAGACTTTCAAACTGGCAGACAGCGGCCAGTACCTGAAGAGACAAGAAATAGACTTCACAGGTACCAGCTAACTGAATCTGCAGCATGTTTGTCAATGTGACACATCTTTAACAGACTGGAGAGGAGAGGGCAGGCATCCCCTCCATATGGCTCTGCCAGATAAGAGCGCTCAAACAGGACTCAAAAATCCTGTTTTTCACTTGTAGTTTGTAGTGACATCAGTATAGCCCTCTCTATTTTATGCCCTCTGTTTCTAAGATTTTCCCGGTTGAATGGCAAGTTAACCAGCTACTCCTCAAATCAGGAGGAATCCTTTGGAGAGACGTAAAAGGTCTCTTTCTATTGGCTTCTAACTCAAGGATTTTCAGCTTCTCTTTATTTCTTAGCAAAGGATAAACGGGAGATACTGGTGGCTTACGGAGGAGGGGATCCCAGTGCTGTAGACTCCCTTTCATGTATTTTCTATGTAGACATAGCAAAGATCCTCTGGTTAGATTCACTCCTGCATTGTAGTTAATTGTCGGAATGTGTTGAACTGATCCTTTTTTTCTGTCTTTCACTAAATGTGATCAAAAAAGAGCCAGTAAGTAAAAATAAAAAATAATTGAAATAGGCTCATTGAGGAATTTTATAGCTAAACACGTGTGATTAAAAGTTTTTAAGTTTTGACCATTAAAAGAAAAACCTAGGAGGGTGGCTGACACTTGGTCAAGCTATATCTGATCATTGACTCCCAATCTGCCTCATCTAGATAAAGAGCCGGTGGCGTTGGGCGGTGGTCGTATTGAGGTGACATGGGAGAAGATGAGCAAGTCTAAACACAACGGTTTGGACCCTCAAGATGTGGTGCAGCAGTACGGCGTGGACACAGTTCGCCTCTACATACTTTACGCTGCACCGCCTGAACAGGACATCCTCTGGAACGTCAAGAGTGAGCTGAAGTTGTTGTTAAACATTATAGATTCAGAATGAAGAGATTAATCTCTAACATCAGTCGTTTTCAAATGAGTGGAATCTATTTTTTAAACGATAATTCTCCTACACTTTGTCAAATAATCCTTTCCCTCTGTGTCTGTGTTTGTTCGCCACCTCAGCCGACGCTCTTCCTGGCGTCCTGCGATGGCAATCTCGGCTGTGGCAGCTGGTGACCAAGCTGAGAGGGGCTCGACAGCTCGGAGACATCCCTAGCCCCTCCCTGCTGAGGAAGAAAGAGCATGCAGAGACCAAGAAGATCTGGGAAAACAAGAACTACGCTATTGAAGAGGTAGAAACTCGGACTGGCTGAAAAATGTCTCACAGTAGCGTCATTTAACAGTCCTCACCAGTAGGGGTCAGTAATAGGCTCATTTCCAAAATCCCAGCTTTGCACATCTGGAAAGTTCCCTCAAAAAAATAGATTCATATTATTATATCTGTCATCTTTTATCTATTTGTGTTCTTTCATATGCAGCCTTAAGAATGTATTTCCTTTACTCTTTCTATATAGGAATAGATTGAGCTGTTATACAGCATGGTAAGATGTCTTTTCTCAGTTAAAAAACAAATATGATAGCATGGTCCAAGGTATTATATCACTCATTACACAGTTCAGCAGTACATAGTCCATTCTTTCCATCCAATACCAAACATCCATCGTAACCTGAAACCGCCAGAGTAAAAAGTATAAGAAGGAGGGGATGGAAATTGATTTTAAATCCACTCAGTTTCCTTTCACACTCTATAAATAGCCTCCTTTCGCTGCCAGGTTTGATTCTCTCTCTCCACCCCTCAGGGCCGGGGGCTTTTAAAGGACCCCAGGCTGTTTGCCCTAAGCTCCCAAAGCCAAGGCCGTCCTTTGATCTGTCCCTCAGAAAAAGCCTCAGTGATCGACCTCCTCCTCCCTAAGGCCCTTCCCAAAAGGATTGTTCTTCCCAGAAGGCTGAAGCACAGGAATGTTGACATGCAGAGCGCGGTGTACCTTCATCTGGTGCACATGGTGATAACAGGGAGGAGGATGTCACTGAGGCAAATATTCCATGACTGGGTCGATTAAGTAAAGGAAGCAGAGGATGTAAATGAGCTAAAACAAAATATAACATAACAGACTGTCACTCGTTGCTTTTTTTTTCCTTTTGTTTGTGACAGATCACATCTCACTTCACAGAGGACTTCCTTTTCAATGCAGCCATTTCTCGCCTGATGGGTCTCACCAACACACTGAGTGTGAGTGTCCACTGTGGTACCTAGGAAAAAAAATAACATCCCCTTTAACTTTAATTACTACTCCCATTTTTACCACTCTGTGTGTGTATGTGTGTGTGTTCAGGGTGCTACAGTCAGAGTGGTGCAGCACAGCGTGGAATTTGAGGAAGCTCTGGCTACGGTGGTTATGATGACGGCCCCCATGGCCCCTCACCTGGCCTCTGAACTTTGGGCAGGTTGGTAACATGCAAATTATTCACAAATAATAAATGATGCATTCAAAGAGAGAGATTGTACACACACATGCTGGAGGAAGAGTTAACCATTTGGTTGTCGGGACAGAAATATGTGATCTTTGTGGTAAAATTGCATTATTTCTAATATCTGTAAGAGGAAATAGCCTCAGATTAACGTAATGTTGACACTGCTTCTTATGTAATATGAGTGAACGCCCAACAGTGACGTAATCAACAGTCATTAAATAAATAAGTGAAAGGTGACATTCAGTTTACTTGAAATACATTGACAAAACTGAAAGCACTGCTTTCAGTTTTGTGTGCCCTTCACACAAAACTGAAAGTAGTGCTGTGAGCTCTTGGCCAACTATAGAAAACAGATAAAAGAAAGGAAGATGTAGCGTCATTTTTTTTTGTGCCTCGTGTTAAAGCTTGCCCTTGCGCTAGCCTCGAGGACATCCCCTCATTGTCGATGACACACGTACACACGCTGAGAAAAGAGAGGCTCCGGAAAAACTCAAACTCCAGCTGATAGCCACAGTCAGGGGAGCCTGACAGGCGATGGCTGCTGAGAAGAGATGTGTGTTTTTAAAAAGTGGTTGTGTGCATTTAATTTGTGCTCACATATTTAAAAAAAATGTGTATATATATTTTATAAACATAAAAAGCATAGGGACATACAAGCAAGGGACGTGACCTCTGCCACACTCAGGCGTCATTTGGCGCTTCTCACTCTCACTCGTTGTTTGTGATTTACACACACAGCGCAGGATAGAGGAAGTTCACATCCTTCCCTTGTGCCTCCAGTGGGATGTATATACTCGCTGGTTTAACTGAGAGTCAGGACACGGGGGTGCTGGGCAAGTTAGGTTGTTGTTTGACCCTTATTCAAGATTTTTTTTGTTCCTCAATAAAAAGGAAAAACAAATCATCAGAAAAGTTTGATGAAGCTTGATGAATTTAAGATGGTTTTTTGAGGATTGAGTGAGTGTTTGCCAGCAGGTATTGTCATGTTATTCTCCTGTATTTCCTCCTGGGTCTGTCCCAGGTCTTTGCCAGGTGAAAAATCCCCTCAGCCCCCTCCTCCAGCAGGGAGGAGACGTCCTGCAACAGCCCTGGCCAACTGTGGACCCTGAGTACCTGGAGGCCCCTGACTTTGTGGAGCTTTCTGTGCTGGTAGGATCACACAGTGATGCACACGCCTGTCTTATATACATACTGATCCATGTTGACTTTATTTCTTCTTTTGTGTGTGTGTACAAAAGTACAAGAAAGCTTTTCAGCCAGACTGGATGAACAAAAACAAAAACTGGCAAAACCTTTGAGCTTAATTGTCTTAATTTTTTAGTTTTGAAGGTGAAACTCAGATTTGCTTATTTTGTTCACACAACTTTATTAATAGGCATATGCACACACATTTACTCTTGCATCCGCCAGCATTTTCACTCAAACTCTCTGCTCTTAAACCCAAAGTCTTGAGTCCATGATTACATTCATAGTCTGTAATTTTGAAGAGAGCCTATGATTAGCCGGTATGTGTGTGCGCGCGCATGTCTGCACGTGTATGTGTGTGTGCGTTTATGCGTCTGCATGTCAAGTGGTGCACTTTAAGCTAAACAGACAAGTGGGTCAATAATTAAAAGCCAGGAACATGTTATTCCCGACTCACTGTTACTCTCTCACTTTTAGTTCTTTTGCCTTTTTTTTTCTGTCCATGACTCAATCACATAAATAGTGAAAGCCCTCGGTTTGGCGTGGTATGTCATCATCAGGAATGAGTGTGTGTGTGTGTGTGTGTGTGTGTGTGTGTGTGTGTGTGTGTGTGTGTGTGTGTGTGTGTGTGTGTGTGTGTGTGTGTGTGTGTGTGTGTGTGTGTGTGTGTGTGTGTGTGTGTGTGTTCGTTCATGCTTTCAAAGGAATACAGACAATCAGAGAGAATATCCAGCTGTGATGGGACAGTTCAGAAAATTAACATGGACCAACTGCAGGCATCACACATGCAAACACCAGCACATGAAAGTAAACAGATACACTCATGAACACACACACGCATACAGTATGCGCACACACACACAGCCTTCACACTGCCTTGAACATTGGCTTAGTTAATAGGTTAAAGCTGAAACAGTTTTAATCTGACTTTATTTTATCTCTAGCGGGTTGTATCTCCCAAGAGAACCCTCTAATCCCCTTACACACTCACACACACACACACGTGCGCACACACACAGACACGCACACATGTGATGTGTGATGAGGGCACAGTCAGCTGACTAACAGCACCTGTCTTTCACTGTTTGGGTTTTGCTTCTGTAATCTGATGGAGACAAGGAAAACAAGACAGAAGTGACAGAAACCAGGAGTGTGTGTGTGTGTGTGTGTGTGTGTGTGTGTGTGTGTGTGTGTGTCGACAACTCTTTTCCTACTTGTATTTGCTGTGTGTCTGTGAGTCGTAATAATAATCCTTTACGCATTTTCATTACTGCATTCTTATTTACTTCTTGTTCACCTCTCATGCACGAAAGTAATTCATCCTAATATGCTGCCTCTCCCCTAACACACTAACACACACGTTCATATATTTGAGCTACAGTGCCCGCCGATGATGATGTTGGTTTTACTTCAGACTTGAGCACTCTGTTGTGGGCTTCCTGAGCCCTGTGGAGGCAACCTCATTCCCTCTATCCTCTAATCATATCCTTGGGTTTGTCCCAGAAGGGAAGCCACAGCTGAGTGGACTCAGACACTGACACACACACACACATATATGCACACAGCATTAATTTTCAACCACTTCCAAAGACATGAGCACACACAGGAACTCTAGATGTTCACATCCACCGCGCGCACACATACACTCGCATCTAAACATACAAGGCTTAGTGTTCTTCCCATACCTACCACTAACTATGTGTTTTAAGGTTTCACTGTATGCGGAATGAGAGGTGGAGTCTGTTATTTTGGGATTGTTATTCAGAAGAAAGGGTTGAGGCACAGCTGGCGAGTGAGATTTATTCAGAGATGGACTAGTTTCAAGTAGAATATTTCTTTCACTTCTCTATTCATCTTCTCACCCTCAGATAAACAACAAGGCCTGCGGGACCGTAACGGTGCCTCTGCAGGTGTCCAAAGATACGGAGCGGGTGCAGAAACTGGTGCTGGAGAGCGAGCTCGGACAGAAGATTCTTGGCGAGCGCAGCATCAAGAGAGCCATCCTCTCTCCCAGGACCGCCCTCATCAATTTTCTTGTTCATGAGTGATGTTCAGCTTCTGTAAATGTGACTCAGCAAGAAGAGGTGGACTCTTTTTTTTATGTCATAAATTAAGACAAACAGAAAGTCGGCACATAAAAGCCATCCTCAAATATGTAAATATGTCTAAACACATTTTATTTAAATTATCCTGTTTTTTTAATAAAAGACTTGAGGAGCAGTGGGTTTCTATTTTTCTTCTTCAGTCACTTTAGAAATTGCCACGTGTCTCTTTTCCCGATTTAGTCAAACTCTCTTGACAATCGCACATGAATCCAATCACCACTTTAGATTCCAGCCGTTGCTCAGATTCCCCGTCTCTCTCATAACACCATTTTCAGCATCTCACCCAGGACCTCGACCTCTCCCCTCTCCCATCATGCCGTACGCCTGTCTGCAGTCATGATCCTCCCTTATCAGTGTTTGTTTTTACCCCCTGCCTGCCACTTTTAGCTGTAGAGCTCTTCTGAACACCATACATGGGCCGCTGTTTGGCTTCTGGACTTACCACTGAGCTCTCTGAACCCTGTCGCCATCAGAAGTCACACAAGAGCCTCATGTGGTCGGGGATTTTTGATCTTATCCATTGCTGCACTGTGCCTGCCTCACCACTAACAGTGCATATTCATCAGCTCGGTTTCCTCTGTGTCAATGCTCTTTTCAGCAGTGGGCCAACATGACTCAGCCATTAGCACTGTCGTGGCAGAGCGCATACACGCATGCCAGCGGCACTGAAATGTATCCATGTGTACACCCACTGGCCTATCTTTAAAGGCCGAGTGAGTAAGCAGTTATTTGATATGTACAAACACTTGTCTTTCACAGCTTTCCCATGTCTCCCCGTTAATCAAAGATTTTTGCTAGCTGTGTAAGTAAAGTCTCATGTGTTATGCGGTCTGGTATCATCGTATGAATGAACAAGAAGGAATCTCATTGATGCACATTAGTCAGACTTGCAAGGACAGCTTCTGTATGTGGAAGCTATTTATTTTCATTGCGTAAGATTGTCTGCTTGTGAGTGATAAAATCACGCTGTATCCCTTCATGAAAGTAAAAGGTTTGAATTTTATTAAAAAATGTGCAGACATGACGACAAACAGAACATTCCTCACTGATCCCCTTAACCTTTTCTCTTTTTTTTTTTTCTTTTTTTTTTCCATATTTCTACGTTCTATCTCTGACCATCAGGTGACAGGAAAAGGCTAACAAGAGAGACAGAATAACAGGAAGAGAAACCAGGAATAAGAGGAGGGGAGCAAAGGGCCAACGCTGTTGTGTCAGACTCTGTGAATTTAATCTTAACTAGATGCTGTCACAGCACAAAATGGAGTGGGGGAGAGTACTATACAAAGATACAGAAGCTTTTTATCTGACAACTCATCATCTTTTCTATCACAATCTCAGACTGGATGTATGAAAGAAGTATTAGATTCATGGGATGTGACTGTTAACCCCTATTTTCTTCTTTTTGTGTCTTTTCTGTTGTTTGTTTCACACCTTCTTCACTTTCTGTGATAGCAACACAAGCTGATAAACAGGTTTGAACTTGAACTGGCCTGAACAATAAGCACAAGTTGCTGTGTAACTGAAAAGAGAAAGACCGCAGCTATTTTTTTTTTTAGAGGTCAGAAATGCCAGGAACGTTTTTTTTTTTTTTTTTTTTCAAACTGAAACATGTTTGAATAAATAGAAAAGTAAGATATTTCTGAAAAGTGTTTTAGGTACAAGGAGCTCTTATTTGTACTGATGCATGTCACCTTATAATTAATTTTGTCACTGACAGCTCCTGGAGTCATTTAACACTTTTCGTCAGCTCTGCAGTTTCCATGACGACTAGGTTTATTGAATAGGCATCAGTATTCGACTGTGAGTCACTTTCTCTTCAGACCACAGTTCTCCTTACACATCAGATGTACAGCATGAATTGTCTCTGATGAGTTAAAAAAAAAAACACTCCCCTTCCTCTTGAGAAACTGTGTTGGTGGAAAAAAGGGTGGAGTGCACAGTAGAAGCAGTCGCAGTCACCCTCCGTTGCACCAGTCGAGCGCCTGGACTGGGCTGCGTATTCTCACAGGGGGACGCAGTAATGCCACAGTTCATTATCTCGCAGGCGGACTTCAAGCCTGGTAATTTGGTCATCCGTGAATATTTTTTGTGTGAGCTCACTGTACAAGCAGATTTTTTTTTTCTTTTTTTTACAAGTCCTTTAATTGTTTAGGGGATAAAGCTTGAAGTCTTGGCATGTGTGTAAATGTGCCACACTTGCCAAGGTTATTCATTTATTTACTGTATCTCTCCATAGTAACAGTCTTTCAGTCATTTTTGTGAATGTAAAATAGGTCATGTCCAATGCTGCTCACAGATTCACTCACACAGTTTAACATGTATTCAATGTGATCTACATGGTGGGTACCACTCTGTAATAAGAATAGTTATAAGTCATTAATAATAAAAATGTTTGGGAGGTCAGGTTGTGGGTTGTATATCCTCCTCCAGCAGTTCTTTAGTCCATCAGGAAGATTCCTCCAATGGATTATTTGACCTCTGGTCTTCTGCAGAGCATCTGGACCAAAATTCACTTCTTTTTCTTCCTTTTAGTAACTGCAGTCCTGATGATTTATCACCCTTAATGGCTATTAATAACTTGACTATATTACTGACACAATTACTGCAGGAATTTTTCACAACCTGGCAACTCAAAAATTTATGGCTTGTAACTGATCCAAGACGCTTTAGTAAATGATTTAGTAACCATTAATGAAGCCATTAGTTACAACTTATAGACTCTTATCAGAAAGTGGTACCCAAAACTGGATGACTCATCTTAATACTTTTACCTGCTGCCAAAGCTTTAATCCATTTTTTTCTTCCATCTGTTTACATCAATCCAGACCAACTGTTACTGTCAAGCAACACTCAGTGGCTATATCTCACTCAGTACTACAGCTGCTTTACTAAAGTCTTATGGTGCTGCCAATAATTCCTACTTAAAGTTTACTCAATTTTGCAGTTTCATATGCTTTTATACAAATGTAATGCTTTATAGTGTAATATGTAGACTTAGAATTGGGAGTTTAAGAGTAGAAGGTGTATTGTGTTGTACAGGTAGTGAAGATCTCTGAGACAAACTTGTGAGTTTGTGAATAAAACTGACTTGACTGTTGGTTTCTTCCATAACAGCAGCAGATATCGCTGTAAAACAACATCTATTCACTTCAATGAGAATAAGATGATCCGCTTTGTATACATGAAGAAAATATCACTGACTTAATAAAATTGTTTTTTTCTTTAATGTGGAGCTTATGACACAAATTGGACATTTATGTAATTGGAGAAACCAAGTGAGTCCTGTTGTTGTTGTTGTTACTACATCTTTAGGTAAACTGGATATTTTGTGAAGTAACTGCAAAACACATAAGAGCATCCATGTTGGAGGTAAACCCTTGAACAATACATTACAACAACAATACTCTAAACTGTTTTTTAGTAAAAATGTGTGAGAAAGAAGTAAGCAGATTAAGTTTTTTTGCTTGAAGGGAAGGTTGTATTATGGTGACTGTCTCCTATACAGATTGTTGTGTCTTATAAAGCTTCTATTTTAATTACAGCACCAGCAGCAGCCCAGCAGCAGCCCGATGTCTTCACATCCGCTGGAGGTTGTCAGAAAATGTACGCACACTCAGGCTCCATCCTTGACACAGACATAATGTGTTCCCATGTGTTCACTGGGAGATGGAGTCTTTTTTTCCATACACACCATGAGTTCATCCTACTGTACCCCAACTCAGTTTCAAATATTCCAGCCTGGGTCAGGACACAATGTGGAGGGGTCACTCTGTGTGTGAGTGTGTTTGTTTCATGAGCAGGAATGTATGACGTCATTCAACCAAAACAGAGAGGGCACAAGCACTGTAAATAGACCCCCTCAACCACAAGTAAAACACACCCATACACAGTGGTTACAATATAGTTACATGGAATACGGGTTTATTACACTGTTAAGATGATTCATGACACGCAAGAAGGCTTTAAAAAAAATTGCGTCAGAGAGCCACAGGTCACATTTTAATTACCCAGCTTATCTTCCTTTGCTAGTTAATCATAATCATATGTCTATTGGTTTCTTTCTTCTGGACTGTGTGGTTTGTTCGTGTATGTATAAATATGTTTTTCAAGAAAGATATTACTGTTTCAGGTGACAGCTTGGAACATTTTTGCCTTTTTAAATGTTATAAAGTTTGTTTTCCTTTTCCTTTTAACTAAACTCATAGGCAGTGGTGTACTTAAAAAAACACATTACATTACAGTTGAAAGCCCTGCACTGAAAATGTTAGAAATATGTTAGATACCTTCCAGACATGTTTTATGACATATAATTATTATTTTCTTCTAAAATCTATTCATCTACTACTTCTTCCTCTTTGGAAAGTCCAGACTGTGAAAATGCAAATATTGTTCATTTCTAAAGACATCCCCTACTTCACTGTGAAGTCTATTCTCAGTGTATGTGCACTGGGGGTTTCAAGTTTCCACATCACACAAGTTGCATACTGGTTCACCATTGACTCTGAAGTATCTGTGATGTCACCATTTATCACGTTTGTATGTACACTCAGATTTAAAGTTAGCACAGCGAAACCTTCCCCTTTCAGCAGACGTGTGTGAAAACAGCCTTCTACTGTCAAACTCTGCACGTACATCATTCTGCAAAGTGAAACTCATACATCCAACTGAAGGAACAAAAAGGAAACACATTTTTGAGTGAGGGGAGATTTTAGACAATGAGGAAAGGTAGTCCAGGCCATCATCACAGTACATTTTAAATACAGGGATTTCTTTTTCTATTTATTTTCTGATCCACAACATAGTCAACATTAAATAACTAATAATAATAATACATTAAATAATAAATTAAATAGACTTTGACACTTCACTATAGGGAACATAGTATAGTTTGAAGATCAAAAAAGTACTTTTACATATAATAGGCCAATATTTTTATACATATTGCCACCCTGCACATGGTCTGTTCTCATTCCTTCTCTCAGGAAAACGCCTACAAAGCATCAGAGCTCAAAGACAGTTTTTACCCCCAGGCGATTAGATTACTAAACAGTAAGTACTTATATAACTCACAGTGATTTATTATTTGTGGAATTTCCTATCTAATATTTTTATTTCTTATCAGTTTTAAGGGTTGGGAGAGCCAGGGCAGATGCATTTCATTGCATTTGAATGTACAATTGTAGATTTAAACGTCTATGATAACTTGAACTTGATGTTTTTATATATAAAATCTTCATAAAGTCTAACTAATAACTATAGCTGTGAAATACATTCTGAATTATACAAAAGTAGACTCAAGTGTACTAGAGTAAATATACTTAGTTACTCTGTCCCTGGTAAAGCTCCTTACTCCCAGGTCAACCCTTTAATTTTATGGAGCAAAAGGGATATTGCTTAAGTTTTTTTTTTTGTTTTTTGCTGACTCAAAGAAGCAACTGAACTTTCCTCGAATATGTTTTTAAAGAAGACAGTCTGCAGGAGCTGTAGGAGTCAGTTAATCGGCTTTGACTTGTCGCTAGATGTGAGCACTGCGCCTTTAAAAACAAACTGCTCCCTGTTTTCAGTCCCAACGTTCGGCTCGCGCTCCTACAGTTATCCCACGGTTTGGTTCTCAACGGTAGACTATTTTTAACAGTCAAACCGTCGCAAAATTATCCGCATATCAGCTATTTTAACCGCCTTTAAAGTACTTTTCTCGACGGCGTACGGAGGCGTAAAGTTTTGAATGAAGGTCCCCTGCTGGGACTGTAAAGCGGGGAGGAGGAGGGGGCAGTTTGCGGGGTCGTCCGGGCTATCGGATCTGAGATCTGCTGCTCACATTTATAACCAGACAGACGGCGGTTTGTTCGGGGCAGAGCTGAGCTGGACGGACGGACGGACAAGATATTCACCGAGGAGGAGGCTAAGTCGGGTTTCAAACTTTTAACTTTTAACGGACGATTAAAAGGGACGAGAAAGTTGGAAAGAGCAGAGACAAACTTTGAGAAAGTTTCAGCTGTCTCCTGTCAAGACTGCGAGCTGCTGGACCGTAAGCTAATAATTCACCTTGGAAGTATCACTTCTCTTTTACAGACTATTGTGATTTAACGTGACTTGTAACTTTACTTTGTTGGAGCAGACACACTTACACAATATCTTCAAAATGGATAAATACGAAGATTTAGGACTGGAGGCAAGTAAGTTTATCGAGGACTTGAACATGTACGAAGCATCCAGAGATGGTTTATTTCGAACGAGGAGGGATGCGGGAAATAACCCCGATTTTGAGGAAACGAGAAAGGTTTTTGCTTCTAAAATGACTAAAATACACATGCAGAAACACCAAGAGGAGATGGCAAGAAACAACCAGGCCATAAAAATGAATGGGGGTCACAACAGCACATATTACACCAAAGACAGGCCGCCCATCAATAGCTACAGGCAGCCGGGTGAAGCGGCAGCGAAGCCCCCGATGCTCTCTGGCCCTGTGCCGGGCACCACGGCTGGGAATCAGTACGCACAGTTTGACGGCCAGAAACACCACGCAGGCATTCAGTCTGAGCTTCCAGTCGGCAGGGCATATGGCTACGGAAACAATTACGATAATAAGGAGCGCTTAGAGCCACATTCATACCAGAACAACACCCCTACTCCCCCCAGCCCAGGAAACGCGTCTCATAGTGCGCCCACACATGCTCGTCACCCGGCCAGCCAGTCGGTTGCCTGGGCCCCATCCAGAGAGAGCCAGCTTTCCCCATCTTTGTCTGGGCCAGGGAGCAACAGTGCATCTCAGCAGCAGCCTCAGCGCCAGCCTGCACCTCCCTCTACCAACAGTCTACCATCTCAGCAGAATCAGTCTGTCAGCCCATCTGTAAACCGGAGTCCACCCTCCTCCGTTGGGTCAACCACTGGATGGGTTGGAGAGCCCTCTGGCTCACCAAAACCAGACCTCATTCCCGCCCTGCCACTGAGTGCCTTCACAGGAGGAGCGGACTTCCACGCACAGCAGCAACAGCAGCAGCAGCAGCCCTCCACACAGTTCACAGCTCATTACGCACCACCTTCTTCGACTTCAAGACCCTCCGCCAGCGAGAATGGTCCCGTGGCGGCTTCGTCTCCCCTGCCTGCACCTTCTGAAACACATCAACCCAAAGTCCAGGTTGCATCCACTGTCATCAACCCTGGCAATATCTCCAAAAGTTTCAACCAGGGTCACGGTCAGAGCCAAATACCCACCTGCGGACCGGCCGTCTGTGGTGAAGCTGAGGTCCCATCCTCCCCCATGTCTGTCCAGATACCCTGCCAGCCCCTCCTCACACAGCCTCCTGAACAAGGGCCTTCAGCAGCTGAAATAAAATTAGAAGCCCTTACGAAGCGGCTGGAAAAAGAGATGGATGCCCAACCAAAGGCTGACTACTTTGGTAAGACTTTAGACTACCAACATCAACAAGATGACTACAGTAAACCCTTTCATTGACAAAACCGCCCACCCACAGATCTGAACATGAATTCTCTTGTTTTTTTTTTTTTTTGATTTCATATTTGCATGCACGCTCGCACACACACACTGTCACCCTTTGTCGTCTCTCTCTCTCCTGTCTACACACATACACACACACACACACACACGTTCCTTGTTTCCGTGGTATAATTAGGAGGGCATCCCAGTTGTCTCATGTCTTTGTTTAACTGCATCCGGGATGTTTTTTTTTGTTTGTTTTTTTCTGATGAAATGGCTGAACTTAAAGGCAGACGCTGTAGGAGGCTTTTTTATTGTCTGTGGAAAGCAGACAGAATCATTTTCTAAATTTGTTTCATGTATTTTCTTTTAAATGATTCATTGTCTGCCCTCTTTGCAGGAACAACAAACCCTTTAGCAGAAAAAGGTGGGGCCAAGGCCAGAGAGACGAATGTTGCCCTCTCATCTTCTCTCAGCTTGCAGAGATTTAATGGATCACTATTGAGGCAACATCAGTAACTAACGTCATTAGTCAGAGCTTGATCACTTCTGTCAGATCTCTGCTGCCATTTAGTGCGTGACTGTTTGAAAATGTTCTTTCCCGTGTTGACTTTGGTTGGCTGACAATGGCATTCGCTATTTTCACTAAATGACATCATTACTACAGACCTGTGCTTGCACATTCTTCATCACTCTTTCTGCAGGCACGCCATGCATGCTTGTGCACACCAAATGCACGGGGGGAAAATAATAACGAATGACACCAACACCTCTTGTTATTTTTGGAATCTCGGGGCAGATTAGGAGCAAGCAACCATGGTGATTAGTTTGATTTAATTAAGACAACACATTCCTCGTGTCATTCCTTGTGCCCATCCGTTCTCTCTTGAGTTGTCCTGATCTAAAATAGATTTCTTTTTCAGACATCCAGTATTACATTTCATACATGGTTAGGAGAAGTTAAGGCTTGTTAAGAGAGGTTGGCAGGGCTGTCCATCAACACACTGCAGATACAGTAAACAAGCCAGATATACTGTGTGTTGTGAGCGTGTGTTTGTTGAAGAGAAAGCTGGTCGCTCATGTGTTAGCCAGGTGTTTGGAGCCAAGGCCGTTCATGAAACGGGATGTCCCGCTTATGAAAAGAAAGGAGTAGGAGGGGAGAGAGAGCAACGAGATGGTTGATATTGTGTTTAAAGCCACACACACACACACACACAATCCACAATCGCCTTCTTGCTGCAGGAATTTCCTGCTGCAATGTCATGATTGTAATTCACAGCCTTCCTCGGCCCCCCGTGTGCTAATATTGGTGCATAAGAGAAGATGTTCTGGCATACGTCACTGTCACGACAAAGCTCATAAATAGTACAGTGATGGTGAATATTACGAGTGTGTGGGAGAGTGTGGTGTACAATCGGCCGAAGTAAGTAGGTTTTAAAGTAATACAGTGTATGTCTTTTTTTTTTTCCACACGCACACGTTCCCACACGGTTCCTGCGCAGAGTTTCCCACTAGACCATAGCTCATCCTCTGAGTCATGCATTCATGCCATAAAAAAAACTTGTGTAGGCTAGTTTCCTACACAAAACTTCAGTACGATCATAGGAGACTTTCATAGTTGCACACGCACGCACAACTTTTCCACAATTGTAGAATCAATTCGATTACTACTCTGTTACTGAAAGATAATGTTACCTTGTGTCTAAATATATATATCTCCATAACGATATCTACCCAATCCAGCTGTGTCCGTACACACAGTTGAGATCTATCGGTTCTCAACCCGAGTGCTGATTGGCATAAATGCAGCTGGAGGTTCTGGGAAAACGAGTCCGGTGCCAAAAGGCTGCACCGGGGGAACACTGAGGAATGTCTGGAGAAAGAGAGCGAGGAATTTTAAAAATGAGGTCTTAAGATACAAAAGGGGAGGGGGAGACCCAGACAAGTTTAGGGGTGCCTGCGGTGCGGCTGAATGGGTGACCAGACAAACAGGAGAGATTTAGGGACAAGTTGGTGGATGCTTCTTTGTCCTTGGCCACAAGAGCCTGAGAGGATGTGAGATTTATAGACAAGTTGATCCAAGAGGGAAATGAGTGGTGGGACATCCCACTGTTCTGCCCCTGCCCTCTTCCTCTGACTTTCATACACATACACACACACTTCGAGTTGAGCGTTTAGTGTTGTGTTAAGATGGAGGATTAATTTATCCCATCTGGCTGTTGAGTGGAAAGCTTCGTCTTAACTCTTCCCAGGGATCCTTGGCTTCTGCTTTGGCGGGCTTTTGGAGGCTGACTTTTGTGTGTGTGTGTGTGATATCCTCTCGTGCACGTCTCTGTGTGTGCTTGTTTGTCTATGAATATATAGCCTGTGGTATTCGTCTGAATTCGATGTTATGTCACATCTGGGTGTGGCGTCCGTCTGTGTGCAGAGCAGCACAAGTCTGAAAGTTATGCCATAGGTGACACGGCTCCATTCATACATAACAGCGAATGTGTTACAGATGGAAGTCGACCACATGTTTAGCTCAGTCGTAAAAGCAATATATTTAATAACAAACGGGATACTTTAGTTAAATTGGAGAAAGAATAACACATAATAGCTGCAGCGATGTGTGGACAAGGGTTTACTTTTCAGCCAGTGGCATTTTGGTCAGTAAGCAGCCATCTACTGGGAGTTTTGACAGCTGGGAAAGGTAAAGGAGGAGGAGGAGGAGGAGGAGAAGGGGGGTGTGAAGTTTTGGCTCCATGTTTTGCTTCCCCTCCCCCCCAGTTGAAGTAAGCAGCGAGTGCCCTGAATAATCACACTGTTTTGGAATATGGGACTCCGGCCAAAAGCAGATTTGTAGTGGCCCAACCGGCATGGAGGTTGCTACAAAAAACAAGGAATTTTTGGGTCCCAAACGGGAAAAGAAAAGAGCGAATGGACTTTTACTACGATTTTTTTTAGTCTCATGGGGCATACAAATCAAAGCTAGCTATAACACATTTAAAGGAAAAATGTCCTTGGCTCAGAGTGAGGTTTTAAAAAAGTCCGGATGTACTGTACAGTATCTATGTTCATCCCTGAAACCTTTCACTGAGATTTTTATATCTACTGAGAATCTTCTTTCTGTTGAGTTTAGTCTCTTCTTTGACACAAACTATTTGTAGATTTTAAGGACCTTCATTCATTAATTTAAGGAGTTTGAGAGCATGACTGCTTTTATTTGTTTTCATGTAAACAAAATAGCTTACATAAGAGCAACATTCTTCTGCTTTCTAATTTTATCCCTCTATTATCTCTAAATCTTCTTTCCAGCCGTCGGGGCCCCTGATGATGTGCCCTCTGTTGTGGCATTAGGAGAGGCTTAGCTGAATTATATATAGCCCAATTGTATACTGCAAGTCAACATTTGAAGAAGGTTATTAAATGTAACAGTGTGTTTTTGGCAGAGGCAACCGCGTGATGTGTGTTGGAAACAGGCGTTTCTTTGTCAGCGTTCAAGAAGGACCAGTGCTGAGCCGAGCTCTATTTCTCTGTCACCAGGGAGTTTTTCTATAAAAACTCACACTCACAAATAACCTCACTCATGCACACACACACACACACACACACACACACACACACACACACACACACACCAACAGTTAAAGAGAAACTCAAGTTCTCTCCTTCATCACTGCCGTCGTTACTGTTTATCTTAATGCGTCATGATTGGATGGTCCTATTATGCTGTATCCGATCGATTTAGCAGCTTGTTGACTAGCCATCAGGGTCAGCGGTGACGGGGGTTTGTTGCTTGTCACCGTTCATATGCCAGTTGTCATATCATGTCACGTCATACGGTGCGTGCTCAGAGGGATGGAAATTGGCAGCGATGAAAGATAATATTTTCATGTCAGGCATCAGGAAAGTAGCGTTGCATCCTAAAAAGCTCCACATTAGTTCTTTATTGATCACACAGAAATCCCGTGTTGATCATGAGCAGTCCAAAGTCAAAGGACAGATTATGTAATTTGCCTGGCATGCTCTCATGTGATTCGCTATTTTAAAGGCATGAGCTGATATTCTTCACCCAACACACAGCAGAGAGAAAACTCTTGCTTTCATGTTTTTTTTTTTTAATGGGCTTCCATTTCTCTCTTTCTTATTATCGAGATTCTTCATTTTCTCTGCGTATCTGATTTGGCTCAGAGGAGTGAATGGATCAGTATTAAGTCGACTCTTAATGTCTCGATACTAAACCACCGACTGTGTGTGTGTGTGTTGAATTGTGTCAAAGTCTTCATTAACAGAGTTCTCAGTCTCTGAGCCAAGTCAAATAAGCAAATGTGGATATATTTCCCCTTTAGATGATACAGCCCGCTAACCAGCTTCCTGACTTCCTGACTGTATGTGAAGTGATTCTCTCTCCATTGTTTTTGCTTGGTTTAATCTGGATCAGTGCCTCCACACTTCTTTATTTGCCTTCATCCTGTAACTTAATTTATAGCGTAAGCTGGAGTGTGTTGGAGTGACGTCAAACTTTGTATCACTGAGTCTTTATTTTCATCTCAGGTTCATTCTTTGATGCAATATGAGTTGCTATAAGGTGTGACTTCATCACATTTACAGTAAATGTGCATCTTCCTGATACGTTTCTGACTTGTTGATATTCTGTGTTTGTGTTCCAGGAGTCTGCATTAAATGTAACAAGGCGGTCTACGGAGCCAACCAGGCCTGCCAGGCCATGGGCAGCCTCTACCATGACAGCTGCTTCACCTGCAGTGCCTGCAGTAAGTACACACATATGCACACACACACACACACACACACACACACACAGTTTCCTTCACTGCTCCCATTCACTTTCTCTCCTTGGTCAATTCACATGTAAGGCTCATGTCGCTCCCCTAACTAATAGGCTGCCAAAGACTCTGTTCTCTTGAATGAAAGTGGTACCTTCTACTTTAGTCATTCACAGCCGTGAGCAAAAACAGGCAATTATTTAGGGATTACTGTCCTGTGCTGCTGGTGTTTGGTTTCTGGGTGTGCCAGTCACTCCTGCAGCCCACACAAAGACACACAGAGCAGCACAGATTTTTTTTTCTCCCTCATCCTTAACCAATGAAATCATTTGTATTTTTTATAAAGTGTGTCCAAGTCCTGTGTAGAGCAGACATTGAATCAGCAAGGCTATGGCAGGGGGTTTTGAAGTCATAGTGAAATTTGAAAGTCTGCAGCTTCAGTAATGTGACAAAGTTTATTTATGAGAAGGATTTAAATCAAACTCTACAGATGTGATATTGTTGCTCTAAGGAGAGTGTGACTTAGAGAAAACAGAGTGATACGGAGCTGTATAGGACTGTTAGACTCCACACACACCACCCTCACCTGTGTTGTTAGAACAGGAGGAGGAGGAGGAAGATAGGGGTGAAATAAGTAATTAGACCTCAACTACAAACAAAGTTTTAGCTAACTAAGTCCAAACACACTCCTGCTCTGCTAGCTACTCATGAGCTAACACCATCTCACTGTGTCTCTAAACATCAAAATGTGCTGTGTGGTACTTCAAATAAACTGGGTTCCCAAGGATCCTCGAAATCCTTGAAAGTTTGTGAATTTGAGAGAGAAAAAAAAATCAAGGCCTTGAAAGTTTTTGAAAGTAGATATAAATAGACATGGGTCATTGAAAGGGCTTGAAAGAATATAATATTGTTTTGCTGTGTTTTGCAGAAGGCAAGAGACCACATAGTCTGTAATCCTGCTAATTCTCATTATAAGAAGTCTGTGTTGTAACAGTAATTAACCTTGATCCGTATCTCAAACTATGCCGTGTTGAGTCCTTGAATTTGAGGGAATTGAGCCTGGAAAGTCCTGGAAAAGTCATTGAATTTGATGTTTAAGAAGGTGCAGGAACCCTGAATAAAGCAAGAGTGACTTGCCCGGGTTGGCTACACGGGTCACTGGTCACTTCATCCATTTGGACAGTTTACCTGACCAATTAGGCACCGGCAGACACCCTGGCTGCACTGCTCAATGTATGGCTGACCTGCAGCTTCATGCCTGAACACCAGCGCACATCTATAGCCAAAGTACGACCCGGCTCTCCGCTCCAGCCAATTAAAATCTCTGTCCCAATTATCAGATGTTGGGTATGTGGAGTATTTGTGGCAGTGTGCTGACCCCTGCTCATTCCAATTATTCTGCAGCACCTTTGACCTTGCTGGTTACACCCACAAATGTATGATTAACATCTCTTGTTTGACCCTCCATCCTGCATGTGTGTGTGTGTGTATATGTGTGTATGAGAGAAGAGATGAAAAAGAGGGGACCTAGAGTGAAGCTGATGTCTAAAATGGGGGGAGAGAGAGGAGTTTACACACCACATACCTCTCATAGCTGGCTCCATGTGAGGGCATAAAGGTTGTGCTCGCTGTGAGCGGCCCCAGGGAAAAGCATCTCAGCTGGGGAGGAATGCAGGCGTGAGGGGCCCCTCCATTGGGCCGGGCTCCAGGAGGACAGTGGGTGCTGTTATGTCAGCTGGGCACACCAGAGTACAGTGCTGGACAGGGAGACCATTCAATGGGAAGCAGACATGTACATACTCATTATGTATTCATGCTTGTATCAACACAGTAAACCTGCAGCACGACTGCAGACGAGCACACAGACGCAGTCAGACAGCGAAAGACACAAAGTCACATAACAGATATACAGTACAGCGCCTTTATATTCGACGTCCCCCTCCCATCTTCTTCCAAAATCTCTTATGTCCATATGTCTGTTATATTTGCTGAGTTGCATAACAAGTCTTTATGATGGTGAACTTCCTCCCGTCCCCTCCGTACAGTTCCCCCAAGGTGACTCCTGTGAGGCAGGAGAACATTCTTGCTCGCTGGGAGAGCTCAGTCTGCGTGTCTGGGATTCAGCACTTTGCTGCCGGGGGGGGGGTGGAGGGCGAGGGAAGGGCATCGCTCCAGGCTAATAATTTACAAACAGTTTACAAACAGTTAAAGATACAACTCAATTCCAGTTGGAAAGAAAAGCTCTCCTTTTTCATCCAAGGATTTGGGTTTTACACAGTAGCCAACTGAAATCATCTGTGGAAATGGAGGTAAAAAGAAAGCGATTGTTTCTCCTTATATGAGATTCTCCCACAGACTTTTTTGTCATTTTGTAATCATGAGAGGCCCACACACACATACACACTCATACATACACACACACACACACACACACACAGCAGCAGCAGCGCAAGGTGTGACTTGAGTTTGTAAGGAACTCAAGAACACAGACCCCCTCTCAGATTCTGCTTTCATAACATCAGCTCTTTATCCCAACCAGTCTGCAGGCTTTGGGGAATACAAACAAGGATCTGATTGGTTCTGAATCCAGTGGTATGTTAACATCTGCTGGCTAGATTTTCAAGGCCTTGACCAAACGTTCCAGGTGCTGTTCACAGTCGGAGAAATACGTTCAGACTACCAGAGAGAGAATTCCTCTTAAGCGCAGGGCGAGTTTTTCTTTGATAATTAAACATAGCAAAGACAACTTTAGCAGGACAGGAAATGACTTTTGGTAAGATTGAATCTCAGAGTAAACAGACTCCAAATGTGAAATATAAAGAGATACAGCGTTTCTGCTGAGATGTCTCACTTAAGTCATTTACTCACAGGAAAGAACAGGGTCGTGGCTCGATCAGGAAGTCAAGGCAGGGTCACTGTGAATTGCTTATTTTTTGAATGATATTACATAAAGGGATTCATAAAGTGTTTTAATTAGAAAACGACATCGTGTTTTTGTTCTGTGGCTCAGGTATTTTACATTTTTATGAAAGCGCAATAGTCACAGTCCTTTCTGGTGCTTTTCAAACAGTCGGCCCTGACTCCTGACTTTAATTAAGCTCTTATCTTTTCGCTAAAGCTCAGAGCCTTCCCTCTCTGACTCACTGGGAAAAAAGACAGGATGAAGAATGTGAAGAAGAGGAATGACCCATATCTCACTTTCATCCCCTTCATCGCTCTCTCCGTTCCTAATGGACACAGTTCCAAAAAGACTGTCTGTCAGTAATTACTCGAGGCCGGCTCCACACCTTGGCCCAATCAAAACGACGAGTCTCCTCTTAACGGTAGTTATTGTTTGAGTCTTGGCCAGCCTCTGCTCGCTGCGTGACCGTTTTTATTCTATTAAAGTAAGATCATGTAATTGTGAGTAAATGGTTCGGAGAATTTCATGTACTTTTTAATTTTGAATCATGAGGTTTCATTTGTGTGTTTTTGTCAAGTCATTTACAGACACAGTAGAGAGAAGATAGGACTTGTTTTCTCCCTCGTTAGGCTATTAGTCATTTTATTCATTTTGCAAGATTAATTCAAATCTATGTACTCTGCATAGATGACAGTAATTTTATATTGTAATACCCATTGGTATATATCGTGATATTGTACATTTTGTTGTCAACTGATGAATTAATTGGCAGGAATGTCTCTGTGGTTAATCCAGCAAATTAAGGACGTGGTGTGTAGGATTTGTTGGTTGGTGTTTGTAAACACAACAGTCAAAGTTGTTCCGTCCTCCCCAGCTCAGCGACACCAGAGCGAGAGGGAGAGAGGGAGAGGGAGTGGCATTGTGAGAACAAAGCAGCGAATCAGATAAATAAAACGTTATTTTCTGATTGTTTCACGGCGGTTACGTTCTAAAGCACAAATCAACACGTCCACACCTCCGCACAGCCCTGTGGGGAGGTGTCTCACTGTCAGTTTTTGTGTGAATGTAGCCGAAGCCCATGCTTCATCCTGTCCGCTGTGGCCTCTCTGCTGTGTGTGTGTGTGTGTGTGTGTGTGTGTGTGTGTGTGTGTGTGTGTGGCTCAGAGAGCAGAGGAGAGAGACAGAAAAAGCGATGTTAGTGAGTCCTGATCTCACACCCTACGTGCTGTTATTGGCTCGGGGCTACACACCCACTGCCCACAGGTTGACGCCCAGAAACGTCCCGAACGCAACAAAATAATAAGAAAATACAGGCAGAGAGCAGCGACTCTGTAGATACACACACTACCACACACACTTCTAGTGAAAGTGCAGGAACTCTGAATAACGCAAGAGTGACTTGCAGCACCTCGTACTGGTTGGCTACACGGGTCACTGGTCAAATGGTCATAATTTGACCACTGGTCAAATTCTCTGACAATTGACAAATATATATTCACTCATGGTACATATTGTCAACCACACGATGCACCTTATGTGCCAAAATGATTTTGTTGACTTATTTGTGGGCTGTAAGATGTGCTACTCTGTGATGACTCCCGTTTCTCTTCGTCCTGAAGTCTCCCTCCACTCCAAAGATGTGTTTTTCTTCTTCTTCTTCCTTCACATGATCGTTTGAGCTTCACTGTGCAGGATGATGAATGTACAGAATTTGTTTTCACATTCATCTACTGAAAGTGGAAAGTTTGTCTGAGCTCAACAAAGAAAATCTGACTTGAAATCGTTTATCTACGAGGATGATTTGTCACATCACAACTAGTTTTACTCAAGTATGATGAGGGAACTTGAAACCTCGGATGCACAAACACTGAGACTGGACTTTTCAGTGAAGTAGAAGAGCTGTGGTGTCTGTTAGTTAAAAGGAACTTGTTTTTATATTCATAGTTTCTGGATTTTTCCATGAGGGAGAAGGAGTAGATGTCATTTTAAGACTGAACTTTTTTGTGGAGTATTTTTATGTTTTTCAACATGTCTTCACTTAACTCGCATAAACTGTGGCTAAGCCGCTTTGGTTTTGGTTTTTATCTGTATACAAGTAATCAGGTAAACAGAGCATGAGATGGAGCGTCGGAGATAAAGAAGGCTCCTGTTCAACAAGGTTAACCCCTCCTCTCCCCTGCTGTCCCCTCCCTCACCTCCCCACTCCGAAAATGTGAGGAATGTTCCCTCTTCCTGTGGGACCTGGGCAAGAATAGCTATGTAAAGTGAGCAAGGAGGTTTTGGTGTGTGTGTGTGTGTGTGTGTGTGTGTGTGTGCGTGTTGCTATGAGAATCCAGATTCAGACCATAGAGCTATTAAAACACACAGACAGACAGGAAGCACACCCAGCACGTGGAAAGACACCAGAAGGGAACAAAGAAGAAGAATAGCAGGTCGTTGTAGGTCTTGGCCTGTTGTTGCAATGAAATATAATAGAGCAGAGTGTTTAATCTGTTGCACCTGTCTAGTAATTGGATTCAATCACCATTTTTCCCCCCACATGTGTTTGATCCAGATGTTTTCCCTGTCTGACTGCAGCCTGCTCTGTGTTCCAGCAATATTATATTAAGACACCAGCACACCACAGATCCGTGTATTTGATTTATCTGCCCGAGATTCAGCAGGATATAATGAATACTGCAAGAGGGCCCATTACCTTTGAATGGCTGTAATTAATCACCGTGGTCTTTTATGCATTAGTGCTGTGACTATTTTCTGAGGCCAGGGCTTGTGGCTTTGCAAGATTTTCCACTAAGACACTTTAACGGTGTATCATCGACGTACCTTTTGTAGCCTGCTCAAATCCACTTATCATAATTCAATAATGGAAACTTGTTTTCCCCGTCCAAGAAGACGTTTTTAAGAGTCTCAGGTGCTGCTGGTCATGCTGCGTATCGCTCCAGTGAAATGATACAAATGGACTTTTTTCTTCTCTTTTTTTTTGTCTGCAGGTCGAAGGCTGAGGGGGAAGGCTTTCTACTATGTCGGAGGGAAGGTTTTCTGTGAAGAGGACTTTCTGGTGAGTGGTCGATACACAATCAATATTCAGCGTTCCTCTACAGGGGAATGTGCTCTTAGAGCCTTTTGTTGCCATTTAAAATGGTTTGACTCTTTCAGCTAAATTCACTTTCACCCAGCCCACATTTCTATTGACTTACGTATCTCTCTGCATTCATGATTAACAAGCAGTCATCACTTTTTCCTTGTATCACCATTCCTGACGTGTTCCTTAAAATGCAGCCTATAATCTGTCAGGCCTCAACTTACATGTGAAATTTAGGTTAGAGAATTTGACCTTGTGGCCCAGATGATTCATATCAGTCGCCTCCCTTGGGTGGAACTTGACGGAGGTCGGTAATTGGAAAAGCTGCTTTGCTATGGTTTATAGGGTGGAGGGGGAGGTCTGACCAGTTACACCAGTACAGTATGACTGTATGTGCTTTGCAATAAGGCAAAGTTATCTGAATGCATATTTTAATACAGTTGAAATGTCCTGGAAAATGTGTTGATTCCTGTCAAACATGTTGCAGCCAGTGTCAGCGTACATGCAGTAATAGTAGTAAATACATGCATGTATTTCCCCAGCTCCTCCTTGTACGCAGTCAGTAGCTCTCTGAGTCAAACCTCATCTAATTGCCTTTCCACCACAAGCTCTTAGTTGCTCAATTAAAAAAATCATAGTGAATTAGATTTGCTCTGGCCCTGCTCCCTCTATGTGCTGTTAATTACATCTGCTCTTCTGCCAGGCCTGTTAGTGTGGCCTCTCCTCACTGAACCTTATCACACATAATAAATATTAAAGCTCACTGATCCTCATTCTGTATGAGTGCAATCTCACAAACCTACAACATTATGACCCTGAAAACTGTACTTATTATGTTTTTTTTAAACAGACTGTAGAGTTGCTGTTCTCTGAGAGGAAAAGGAATGATTTTAAGTAGTTTTAAGAAGCAGTTTTAGTTGCTAAACCACACAGGCTACTTTAAGATTCTGCCTGAGAGACTCTGTCTGAAAGAGAGTCCGAAATTACAATCATCTGTTAAAAAAACTAATTCCAGTGACATCACTGTCATCTTTTCTCTGTTAAAGTACTCTGGTTTCCAGCAGTCTGCGGACAAGTGCAACGCATGTGGACATCTGATCATGGACATGGTAAGTGTGTGTTTTACGTCTTTATAGCCGTGTGTAAAAAAAATGTGTGTGTGTGTGTGTGTGTGTGTATGTGTGTGTGTGTGTGGTTCAGAGCCAGGTGATCTCAGCAGAAACTTTGAGTTACTTCATCCTAAATGAGCTTTCTGTGGGCACATCTGGATAAAGACTCAGGAGGAAGTGTTGGCTCCACATGCGCTTCTCTTACCCCTCACACACACAAACACACACACACACACACACACATGCGCACGCACACATAAACATACGCAAACACAAGTCAGGAAGTTTCGCAGTACATAAAGGATTCCTCTTAATGACACGACTACACATGTTCTCCATTCGACAGAGATAAAGATGATGACGTCATTTAACAGCTGTAATCTGTTTATAATTAATTCATGTCACAGCAGAAATCACTGAGAATGTTTATATATATATATATATATGTTCAGTATGTTACATGTACATGAACTGCAGTGTTTTTCTTTGAGTATTATTTAATAGTTGTGATTACTTGTCATATTATCCTGAGTGGGTTTATTCTCAGCTGTGTCCTATTCTCGGCTGCTGTGAAGACCCAAATATACCCGCAGGGATCATTAAAGATTCATACTTTCTAAAAGCAAAGATTTCTTTTAGAACAATGACTATTTTAATTCTGTAGGATACAAATAGCGAGGAAATAGAAATGGGAGAAGAAAATAGAGTATTGATGTCCTATATTCTTCATTCGTTTTTCTCTTTATAGATCCTGCAGGCCCTCGGGAAGTCGTACCACCCCGGCTGTTTCCGCTGTGTCATCTGTAACGAGAGCCTTGATGGAGTGCCCTTCACCGTGGACACTGAAAATAAGATCTACTGTGTCAAAGACTACCACAGGTGAGCGTCACTTGTTACACAGTTAGATCAAAGGGACACAAGCATATGATCTGGAGTTCCTGCAGGATCGGGTTGACTGAAAGTTCCTCTCCGCCACGAGTGGCAGACACATGAGAAGAGTAGTCAGGGATAAAAGGAGCGGAAGGGGGGGGGTGGTCACTGTCCTGTTAGAGGTGTGAAGAATGGCGTTTGGCCACAGCTCCTGTCCTCCAAACTCAACAGCAACACACTCTGTAATGCCGGGGGAAAATACAGATCTTCTAATTCCTGAGTGAAAAATCCAGGTTTTTGTGTGAATGAGGAAAACGTCAAACCTGAAGAAACTACATTTAAATGTCAGTAATCAATAGTAGCACCTGTAGAGCTTTAACAGCAGCTCTATGGTTGCTGTTGTTCTCCCTGCTGGGACGGCTTGTACAGCTCAAACCAAGCACACAGCTGATCGCTGTGCAACAGCAGCCACGTGTTCTCTCCACTGATTAAAGCAGACAAACCTTATTGTGTACGAAGCGTGTGTTTGACTTTTAGCCACAGTCATGCCAGTCGGCTCTGAGAGGCCCTTTGTTATCCCCTCAGACATCCAGGTGCCAGCCATGTGTGTGGACATAATGAATTCATTTTGCTTTTTGTTTTTCTACTCGGTTTTTGGATTTGGGGGAGTCACGTGTTTGAGGGAAAGCCAGCACATCTGCAAACCTGGCATCTCCTTAGTCCAATCAGGATCTTGAATCTAGTCAGAGCCAGGAAAAAAAAGAGAGAGGAGGTCAAAAGTTTAAAGGTTGACAGAGGGACATCAAATATGAACTTTAACCTTTATAGACAGAAGAGAGTCTGCATTCAGATCATTAATGAACTCAAGTGAAAATCTATGAATAATTTTTTTTTTTCCCATTTCACTCCTCCAGGGTCCTCGCCCCTAAATGTGCAGCCTGTAACCAGCCCATCCTTCCCTCAGAGGTAAAGCTCACATCAGCCTGTGCTCAGGACTCATATCATCTCCACATGTCACCGCATTTTTATTTAATGACATCTAGATGTTGCTCACCTTCACCTGTGGGCCGTCAACCACCAGGAAACTCAGATTATAAATCCATATTTACTCATGTTATGACGCAAACACAGAACTTAGTCGTACAAATAGCAGATGTCCATATTTCCCACCAGACTACGGGTCAAAACAGCGTGAGGCGATGTCAAGGAAGAGTGTAAAGGAAAGAAGGGAGAAGTGTGACTAACACGCAGGCAGGACATGCTGGCAAAAGCAAAGAAATGTCCAAAATTAGAGTTGACTTTGCTGGAATGTCCCCCTGCCCCCCTTCAGTGAGGCTGGTATCTAGAGGAGAGGTAGTGTGTGTGTGTGTGTGTGTGTGTGTGTGTGTGTGTGAGAGTGTGTGTTTATGTAAGCTGTTGTATAGACATTCAGGGGACTTCCCTCTCAGGCTGATATTGTAACCAAAGACAGATTACAGAAACACATGATGAAACGCCTCCTGTGTGTTTGGACATGTATAGTCAGGAGGTAAACTCACAGATGTACAGATGGGAGATATCTTTATATCTTTTGTAAATGATTTGCTGCAATCAACTGCTATGTTTTCGTGTCTTCATACGTGCACTTCAGCATGTTTTGTTTTCACGATAGTTCTGAGTTCTTAATAGTAAATTGAGAAACTATAATGGAATTTCACTGATAACAACGCAGACCGTCTAACGCTCAAAGGCACGAGTGACGAGCACTTGAGCTCCAAGATTGTAATGCAGAGAAGCAGATGAAAGTACAGACAATTCAGCTCCTGGCTCACTCCGGTGTGCTCACAGTTCTGATTGATCTTTTGAAGCTTTTGGCAGACCGAGAGAAGTAGAAGAGAATAAGACGTTGGAGTGTCTTCTGGCAAAATTGGCTTCAGTTGCATTTGTCTGTCTGAATTTCTTATCAGGGGTCTGATGAAACCATTCGAGTTGTGTCCATGGACAAAGACTATCACGTGGAATGCTATCACTGTGAGGTGGGTAAAAAACACACACACACACACACACAAGACTGAGAAAGGAAGCTTTGCATTTGAGTCGTCTGAAAACATGTTTAGTGGCTCGAAGCCAGAAGAGCCTGAATGTCTCATTAAGAGAAATCCTAATGAGTAGATCCTCAATCTTAATCACAGTCTCTGCGGTAATTATATACTGCTGAGGAGAGCAGGTATGCAACACCTCATCATCACTATCTCATCATTTTACTCAAGTGCCTTCTCTGTTTTTTTTTTTTTGTTGTTGTTAAAGGCTGACTGACAGCTGCTGTTCTTTAAGCTTCATGAAAATAAAGATCAGTGAGCTGTGAGAAGCAGCCTGCTGTTAAAACACTGTTTAACTGTTGAGTCGTCGGGTCCTTCAAGTGGTTTTGTTTTTTTTTCGTCTTTCAAGCTGTTGAAAGGGGAGAATTTTGTCTTCGTAAGCAGATTTTTCTCTCTAAACTGTAAAACTAAACTGTAAACCAGCAGGCAGATAAAGAAATCCTTCAACCAACCAGAGATTTTGATTTTCTTAGTATGCAGAGATATGAGATAATATATATATAATAATAATAACTTGTGAATGAACATGTAAATAAGTAATAAAAGATAATAATAGATTAGAAAGAAAAAAAGCTTTCATAAAACTTACTTAAAAAGGATGAATTGAATAAGACAACAACAAAAGATAAGAGAATAGTTAGAATAACACGTTCTAAATGCTGCATTTATACCCTCTCAAGGCAATTATTGCTTTCCATTTCTTCCAGCTGTAGGAAACAAGGTCAATACTGAGCAGAAAATGAGACCAATTATCGTCTTTGGAAGCTCACATAACCTTTCAGCCGACACGTCTCATCCTTGTTCTTCCCTTGTGTTTTTTCCAGGACTGCAAGATGGAGCTGAACGACGAGGAGGGTCACCGCTGCTACCCTCTGAACGGCCACCTTCTCTGCCACTCCTGCCACCTGAAGCACATCGAGCCCGGCGCCTCCGTCACTGACTCCTCCTACTAACACTGAGGCGGGTGGAGGGAGTCACCTGGTGGACGTTTGGAGGAACTGCCAAAGAGTGAACGTTGACAGCAGGAGAAGATTTGTACAATTCTTGTTGTAGAGGATTGATTGATTTAATGCGTCAGATCATACGCTGGTTTTACCAGAATGTTAATGAAGTTTTCATTATGTGAGAGAATATCGTTAATAACACCTAAAGAGGTTATGACCCAATAATGAAGTACTGTCATACACCAAAGCCCTAATGAATGCAGTTATACCTGCTGCATACTGACTTTGCAGAAATGTCGCCATATGATTATTTTGTGTAAATATTAGTCGCATTGAATGTGTAAATAACTTACCGTCAATTCGTCTTCAATACTCTGTGCCTTCAACTTCACTTTCACACTTCTGCTGTGAAATTATCAATCAAAATTAATCTATAAATCATCTGTCCAGAGGTTCTTATAGAAATGTTCCTGAGATGATTTATAAGAAATAGGCAAAGTCCACCGTGGAATGTGACACAAATCACAGGTACCAAATATTACAGTTTTCTGTCTTGATAACAACGGTTCAGTCGGGACACTGATCGATACACAATAAAGAGGCTTCTCACAGATGCTTGTGGATGCAGGAAGAAGAGCAGCAGTTTCTACAAAAAGTACACAAAAGAAGAGTCATTTCTTGTTTTTTTTTCCATGTTCAACCAGTCACTGCTGTAGAGAAAGTGGTAATTTTCCTCTCAGAGGTCACCAGTGGCCATGTTGGGAAACAGACAAGTACACAAACATCCTGTGACAAGCCTCCGTTAGTCGTCCTGCACACAAAACAAATAGTGTTCATTTTTCAGATGCAAATACTGTTGCAATAAATTACATTAAATAATAATTTTCTAACACAACTATCTCATAGAAACATGTTAATTTGCCTTCATGTGCTTCGGGCATATCTTTTTATAGTCATATTAAATATTTTATGACTTTTGTTACATGTGACCAAGAATGCGGAGGATAGCCAGGTTTTATTGTTCTGAGGTAAACAAGCTGACATCTGTTGTAAGCACTTAGAGATAGATGTGTTTTCTATGCACCTATGAAGAGGTTGGCATCAGGCCTTTATAACTAATGTATTTTGTTACATTTGCAAAAAAGTGTATATTTTAAAAAGATATATATTGTAGGCCTATATTCATTTACTTCTGTTTCATTTTGACTTTTGTGCAAAACCCTTTAAATACTAATTTGATTTGCAGTGGGGAGAACATTTTTGATTGCCTACCTTTGCCATCCAAACGTATTTCATGTCTTGTCTGGAGTTTACTAACTTAATACTAAAGTTGCTTGTTATTTGAGGACCTAATTTCATAGCCAGCTGTAGATTAAGATGAAGAACAAGCATTTAACTATGTTCTGTATGATTGTTGTAAAGAAGATATTTAATAAATGCATTGCAATAGGACAAACCTCCTCTGGCTCTTTTTTAGATGAATGATTAATGAATACATTAACAAACCTTACAACATCATGCTTTCATCGTACTATTAACTGAATCAACAACTATATCTGCTCATTAACTATCTAATAATCTCACACACAGCGACTGTTCATTGTGGAATGAGTGCTTCTACTTTTTCATGTTTTGTTGACAATACTTGTTTACATTTACTTTATGAAGATTATGAATGTGGGACTTTTACTTGTAAGTATTTTTGCATTGTTCATACTGAAATAACAGATCTACATACTTCATACCACCACAGGATTTTACTACTTAAAGTCAGACCAAAGGAATACTAAAATATAGGTAAAAATACGGGATAGTGAGTAACCCTTAATTTAACCCTCAGAACAGCTTCTTTAACATTTATTAACTTTAAATCATCTAACGTACAAAAGTTTCGAGCCAGCCAGGAGTCGAACCTAGAATCTTCTGATCCGTAGTCAGACGCGTTATCCATTGCGCCACTGGCCCGATGAGGTAATAAGAGACACACAAACTGTAAAAATTCTGATTACAGTTAAATGTCGACGTACAGATATAAAGTTCAACTTGATTACTTGGATGTGATAAGTGTCCTGAATCGGTCAAACAGTGCTATCATGAGATAAAACGAAGCCGAGCAGCGAGGAGTCAAACCTACTATCTTCTGATCGACAGTCCGACAAATTAGTCGAAGTAAAAGCTAAACTCACCCCAACATCGTCCCTTACTCGTCATGATCATTTTATGACTACTGTACATTCATATTGTCACACAAATATACAAATCCTTATGAAATGAGTAATAATGTTGTTTCGAACAGTAATAAATAATGATAAGTAAAGTTAGTACCTGGAATCTTATTTATTTTTACCCGCCAATCATCAATCGTTGCCAGGCAAAAATATGAAAAATGATTAACGTTAGCCCACACGGCTAAGGGTAAGCGGATAGAAAAAAAAGTAGCCTTTCAATTTACTGAACAAAACACATAAGAAACCCAATTAATTACAACATATTCACAGAACAAAAGCAGGAACCAGATGAATTTCAGAGGTAGTTAGTAATAGTAGTAACATTAGCAGCAGCAGTAGTAAAAATAATACTTTATTAATCTTACAAGTCCTAAAGGTCTATAAACATGGCAGCATCTGCAATTAACATAAATGTGAAGCAGATGACCTTATGTGATGATGAAGAAGACAAAGACACATTTATATTGTTATTTATCTATATAGTCTGAGTTCAGATGATTTGGCTTTGAGGGGGGAAACAAGCCTTTTTACAGTCTCAGTAAGGCATTTCTGGTGAGGCACTTCCTAACCAAGAGGGAGCGGAGAGAGGAGGTAGTAGCATGCTGGGTGGCAGCAGAGTGCTGGGTGGTCACAGCATGCTGGGTGGTGGCGTGCTGGGGAGTTTTCACAGTATATTTTGCTTCCTTCATGGCAATGACAATTCTGCCAGAAGGAAAGGGCTCATTAGCAATATACCCCCTGAAACACTTCTTGTTGTGGGCATGGTCTTGGGAGCCTCCTGTGGGGTCCCCCTTCATAGCTGCCACCAGGTAAGCAGCATACCCCAGGACATTTATTTATCTAGCCATTTATTTATTTTAAAAGGAACAACGAAAAGCTCAAACATAAATGACCTACCAGATTATAGCTTCAAGCTAATTCACATCTGTAGTCTCTTGTCAAGTCAGAGTAAAGAAACAAAATAATAATAAACAGTACAGAGTAAAAGCAAAATACAAAGTTATACAAAAAAGAACACACAAGACACACCATACAAAACTACACACAACAGCACATCACTAATGTACACCAGGCATAAATTTGAAATTTTTCAGCCACCCACCTGAGTGTCCACCATATATACAGCTGTGAAAGATGAGATAGACATTTGGCAACACATTACTTAAGGCAGCTGTGTATATTATATTAATACAGTTACGATTTTATATTCAGTCATGAAGACCAACTTGTAATGTTGATTTCATATTAGCCTCTTTATATTTTTCATGTAGGTCACTATGTTGGATAACATCCAAGAATCACTATGAGTCAGAGGCAGAAGAAGCATTAACCAACACATTAACTACGTTTTAACTTGTACTGGACACCTGATTGTAACTGGAATGTCGTTTAATGACTTAGCTTGCTAATGTCATCAACAGGCAGGTTAGTTTGTCAGATATGTTAACATTAATTGACTTTACTTCAGGGTAAAATTAGCAGGAAGTCTTTAAATCACTATCAGAAAGCAAGCTGTACAGTGTTGGGACAGTTAACGTTAACTACCGTTAGCTAAAGTTAGCTAACCTTAAACGTTAGCTAGCTAAAGTTAACCTTGACCAACGTTAGCTATTCATTAAAATATATACTGTATATATTTGCCAATGTATTTGTATTGACAATAGCTGTAAAGGATTGACTTACTTTTGAAATGTTGGCGATCAACCAATCTGATTGGTCCGGGCACTGATTGGTGAATTCTTCGTATTTGCTAGGTGAAATCTTAGTAGTGATAGAGCGCTGATTGGCCACAGCATAAAAATCCAGGTAGATCTGTGGTAGCAGATGGACACGTGATTGGCTGCCAATGCCAAGCATAACCTCAATTCACGGGTGGCAAGAATGAACGGCAGTGGTGGAATGTATCTACTAATGTAAGTACTGTACTTTTTAAAAATATGCCACTTGAAATACTGTACTTCTTACTCCACTACATTTATTTGACATCTTTAGTTATTTTTAAGATCAACATTGTACACAAAAAATGTATTAATTTCACTGCGTTATTAAAGATTAAACAAGTGGTTCTCAATCGTTTTGACTTGTAGGCCAATTAGTATGTATATGTGTCTCTTTGTCATGTTTTCCCCAAAGAGACATTTCCACTCACATGGTTCAAAATAAAACTGTTTGGGGCCCAAAATAGTAAAACTCTCCAATATTTCACAAAAAATGCAAATATTAAAGGAAAGTTTTGAAACTGAATCTAAATGTAGGTAACAGAGCTATACTTTCCGTTCTTTACCACCCAATCCATCATCTCAAATTTATTTTACGACCCTTGGGTCAACAAATGCTGCTCATGCATTGACTCATTAAGAATGTACTTTATTAAACATATTAATATATCAAAATAGTATACTCACGGCCCAATTTTCTGCAAAACGACTACGTTTACTCTAACACATCAAATACGTTTAGTTGGTATTCATAGACTGTATAAAAATAGAATTGGTAGTACGTCTATATTTCTACTAAAAACACTAAATGTAATAAAGTAAAAGGTAAGAAGTACGGTAGCATTCATAACTTGTTTTTGTGTGGGACTTGCCTCTTCTACCTAGACTGAATACATAACATATAATCTCGAAAGGAAAAACTTCGAGCCAGCCAGGAGTCGAACCTAGAATCTTCTGATCCGTAGTCAGACGCGTTATCCATTGCGCCACTGGCCCACGTGACTATATTGAATCATCGTACCTCCTTATAACTATTTAAATGATCTTTTTTTAAAAGTTCATTCAAATAGTTTAAAATTACATTTTATATAAAGTGTATGTATAGTGTGCAGTGTCCTAAAGCCACCTTACTCAAAGCTAATGATTAAAAAAAAATCGTTGCCCGCAATGCCGCCATTAGCCAGGAGATGTCGCGGTCGGACGTTGTGTCGACGAGACTGCTGCAGATTGAATTTACGCTCACTGAGCACTTTATTAAGAATACTTGTGCAATCAAAAACAACAGCTTTGCAATCAACTCTACTTTTACGAAGCTTGTACATTTTCAGTTTTTGATGATCAGAAAGATGATCATTTTTGTTTATGTTTGTTATTGGGGTCTTAGTGGGTGGTAGTCACGGTGTACTGGGGTGCATTATAGACTACTGAAGTATTCCTAGTATTACCTACATTAGGGGGGCAAAATATTAGGAACATTTTTCAAGAAACGCAGTTAAATATGTGGGAGTTGTAGAAGTGAAACATTAGTATGAGTCAGTCTAACCTTATGGACCCTTCTTAATAACCAATGGATCGTAGGCTATATCTATAAGATGTGGCAAACTGTCCAGCTGAAGATTTGATTGAGATTCACTACAATGCAGCACAAGAGAAGGTTTAATGAAACATGAATGAAGGGAGAGAAAGAGGGAATGCAGCCTTTCCAAAAGGACTGAACAGAACAAGAACAGACCGTGATAACGTACACATGTCCCAGGTGTCTTACATTTTCCTGCCATGACACCATTGATCAGAGTGCAGATAAAATAAAAATTATGAAATCTGGGTGAATGTGGTGAATCTGTGGGGGAATCTAGCTGCCTGTGTGTAATCATGGAGGTGAACCAAAAGATAAAAATATCCCTGTCCTTAGTAATTGAGTTACAAAGATTGATTACACAACTCAACTGATGGTTCAATGTAGTCAAGGCTCCATTTTATTTATCAGAAGTTTTCTTCTCAAGTGCCCCAGAGTGAATATTGTGTTTAGCACGTCTCTTCATGTTTATCATATGAAATTGTGCAGGTTATGGGATTATAAATATGCTATAAGCTATTTAATATGAGCACATTTACATTTATCACTCTGCGGAATACACACATACACCCATTTATACACTCTTACCAGTGTAGCCCATGAACAGCCAGATGACTTCATGCGTCCTTGGTGGAAATGTTAGTTTTATGTTTACATCAAACACAGAAATGTTTCTGTTTCTCTGGAAATACACTTGCAGTGTAGTAGTAGTAGTGAATAGAAGAGTAATGTGTGACCAGTTTTTGCATTAAGATTTGTATTTCCTGTACACAATATTAGTGACATATTGAATCCAAATTTTTCTTAAATATAAAATTCTTTAGTCTGTTTTAATAAGTTAATAAGTAAAATCAGTGAGATAATGGAGTTTCCTTGGATAACCTCAGTGGTGTATGACAAATTCCAATTCAGTGTACATTTTCAAACCATTGATGTTTCATCAACATTACAATACTTAATTTTTTCAATAGGACAATTTTTACTTCATGTGTGTGTTTTTAGTGAAGTTTTGATTATCTGTCCTGTCATTTTAAATCTCATATACCTAACATGTTAATTATTATATTTTCCCGTACTTACTAGTTTCTATTGTAACACTGAGCTAACAACACACATCTTGCCCTGGACATGTTTCAACTCATTTTGTTACATATTTGATAAATTGAGTAACACATATAGACTAAACTAAATTATATGAAACACATCAATGCTGGTGTTGATATTGATATTGACACCAAATTAATATTTAAAAAGGGCATTTTGTGGGTTTAAAATGGCGCAACCTGTCATCTACTGTTTAAAATCAGCCCTGAAAAGATGGGGCTAATGCTGATGTAGAGTCGACCGTTTGGTTCTTTTCTACTTCATAAAATTTATATAAATGGTAGAATGAAAACACGTCCCTCCCCCAGTCCGGCGCCCTGCAGCTCTTCAACTCTCTGGCTGTCTGTTCTGCTGTAATCATTCTTGTTTGGTGTAACCGGAGCGCCACCAAAACTCCACCGAAACTGTCTGCTCTGTCAACTGTACCCGTCCGCTGATAGAGCAGAGCTGCAGAGCTGTGGTCGGACAGGTTCAGTAACGGCTCCAGTTACAACACAATTTAATGTTTTAAAACAAGATTTCCTCAGCTGATAACTGCAGAAACAGACAGCTGGAAAGAGCTGCAGGACGAGATGTGAAGAGTATTTCTGTTGTTTTTTGTGGTTGTCAGCTTTGACTGGTTTGTTTAAATGTTGTTGCACTCTTTGTCTTCCTCTTATTACTAATATTATTATATCACTGAATGACTCCTTCCCTCCTGCCTAACACAGCTACACTCTTCCTCCCCTCCTTGGCTCCTTGGCCACTTTATAGCATTTCTAAAAATTATGCAGTGGGTGGAGTTAAGGTCAGGCCTGCAGTTACACTTCAATTATCTGGTATCAAACTGTACAAAATATCTGCATTGTACATGGGAGATTACATTCAGGAGGACAAACTCTCACTGATGTCATATCGAAAACAATCTCAGTCTCATTTTGCTGATGCTGACCCACCAGAGATCATCCTGGGAATCAAAAGTCACATTATTGGTGCACCTGATGTAAATCTAAAATGACTCAGAATGATCTTGTTCACATCTGCAGCAGTTTTGCTCCAAATCACTTGGTAGAAGTTTGGCTAATATTAAAGCAAAATAAATGGAAATTTGAGTGGGAGGAGGGAAAGGCAGTAAAACTGACAGTAAGCTCAATTTAAAAAAGTGTTGCAATGGCAAGAACCACTTTATGAACCAACGTTAGGATAGGATGTTCTCTGTAATATTGACCAAAGCTACTAGTTGAGGAAAAGAGTTTTTTTTTTTTTTTTTTTTTTAAAAAGAAGTGTCTGGTCAGAACGTTACCGTTGCTAGGTTGCTGTTGCTGTGTTTCTGTTACTAGGTTGTTGCTAGCCTGAGAAGTTGCAGGAGACGTTCATAAAGTTCAAAAAGCTTGTTGTCGACTCTGTTTATTTTCTGTAAAGTTGTTTAACAGAAGAGGAGTGAACATTTGAGCTACCCGGAGTAATACCGCAGGTGTGACACAATACTATCATAATTTTGTGTTGTGAGACAACAAATTTCCTTACAATGTGTAAATGTTGTTTTTTTTGCCATTACATCAGTTGCGCAAGATTTTTACAAGAAAGCGTTAAAGTATAAAAGTAAAAGTGTGTAAATGGCTAAAGTTAAATCTATTTTCCCCAACCGACCCATTCCACTCTTACATTTTTCTGACTAGATTCGATCACCTTATTTCTTTCCCCAACCTGTATTCGCGAAGACCCGCCCTCCTTTGCCTCTGATTGGTTAGTGCTCGTTGCCTCCGTTGGCTAGATTGGCTAGTTTAAGCACGAAGAGTACGATTGGCTAGAGTTAGAGGGTCAGAGCCAATCAGAGACAAGATAGGGGCGGGTCTTCTCAGAATGCGGGTGGAGAGAAAAAAAAAACTCGAAAGGAGCGTACCCACATGCATCTGTAACCCCGCCTCTCTGGTTAACTCCCCCAGTGACGACGGCAGAGTCCTCCCAATGCGGGGCCTTTGAGGATGGGTACTGGCTGCGCCGTGGTGAAAAACGTGCATTCGTCCTGTGTGGTGTGTCAGTGACAAACAAACCAACCCAGGAGCGCGGAGAAGGGGAGTGTGCCGGATTCATTAACGCTGCATCCGAAGAGCATCAGCTAAATATATGGATCCATAAAAGGAAAGTGGCATGCATAGATGTCTTTGTGTGTGTATGTGAGTGCAGATATATGGAGGCGGCGGAGGATTTCGAGGAATTAGAAGTACATCGCTGCTGATGGAGCTGCCTGGGCTGTGACTTGTGACTGCCTGCATTGTTTCATACGTTTCCTGGGATGGATTAATTTTCCTCCTCAACCATTAAAGGAATAATAGCTGATAAACTCATCATTTCGCTCTCAATGATTCTTGAAAGGTAAGTTAAGCAAAAAAACAAAAAACGATGCAATGCCTGTGCATGGTTTATTCTTTGTTTTTCAATCCATTTTTTCCTGTATCTCAATGTCTGCTAACCTACCGGTGCACACTTTGCTGCACGGCATTGTTTTATTATTATTATTATTATTATTATTATTACTATTATTATTATTATTTTATTTTAACACATTTACAAATGCACGTTTGGTGTATTTTCCCAGTGCAACATGATGTCTTTGTGTGTGACTACTTGCGAACAAAAACACCTCGAGTGTCTCTTTATGTGAGCAGAGAGATGGACGGGATCGGGAACACCATGCAGAAGAAGGCTGCAGAGCTGGAGCGGCTGGCCGAGGTGCTCGTCACCGGAGAACAGCTGAGGTAGGTCGGTTGCTCTCGATTCAGATCTCCGCTGACCCTTCAAGAGTGCCTCAGGTCACACATTGTTTAAAGGAAGTGGCTTATTTTTGGGTCAGGATCATTCGCAATTTGACTACAAAATTTGCACACATCAAATGAATGATAAACATTAATCCTTTACTTACTCCTTTAGTTTAGTTACTTTTTTTTTACATCTCACCCTTGCTCGGATTTTGTGACCCAGATCAGGACATAACAGGACGTGACACATTAAAAAGTGGGCGTTGCAAACATGTTGGAGTGCAGGTTAATGATCATGTATGTCCTCTCTCACTGGAAACTGGCACAACAGGCAGTTTCAGCTCTACTGCAGCATGCACAGCCAAACAAAAGGCGTGCACCCATGCACAACCCTCTCCATGCAAACTGCTTCTCCTCATTGATACACTATGTTTACAGTAAAGCTGCATTTTGGCCTGATTTGCTTCACCGTTTCAGGATAGAACACATGAGTGATTTTTTTTTTTTGTTGCTCTGGTAGTATAGCGCCCTTTGAGCTGCACAGGGAATAATGAACCTACTAACCCTAGCAGCAGAAGCAGTATCATGCCATGACCGTTCATCCCATCAGAGAAGTGTACCTCTCTAACCCTGGTAGTGTTGTTTACATGCTGTACCCTTTGACCTATGGTACGTAAAGAAAGGCCCCATAACCCTGATGGCGGTCGCTGCCTCACACTCCCAGCAATGAATAGAGGCTCAGTAGGTAAAACATGGCACCAATGCCTGGAATTTCAGCCCCCTGCTGAACTATGAGGAAAATATGCTACTGAACAGCGTTTTCCAGCTGGCTGTCGTAAGTGGAGCAGAGGTTTTGCTGTTTCTGAAAGAAGCACACACTGTATCATCCTCCTGTTCCTAAGAACCATAAAAAGTAACACGAGTCATCACCTCAAGAGATTAATAGTTTGTGTCTGCACATACTCTTCTCTTGCTTTAGCACAAGTGTGTGTTTCCCGGTTGGTCATTGTATACTGTGTGTGTGTGTGGGGCAGTGTCCCTGGCACAGCTGTATGCTGCGGCTGCCAGCTGGCAGTGTTGCTGGTGTCAGTGAACGAAGGGTTGCTCGGGGTGGCCGTCCCAGAGCGCTCTTCCTCTGAGACGCTGCTGTTCTGGGGAAAAGGACTCGAGGTTGTGCGAAGTGCAAAATTAACTCTTTTTTTTTTTGTCCGCCGGCCAAATATCTAGTGAATGTTCATATTTCAGCAGCTGCTTAATATATTGTCATTGTTTTCTTTAAGCTAGTGAGTAAAGCAAATCTATCAGCCACTTGCATATCTTACCAGCATTTGGCTGGCGGCTGGTGCTAATTTTGTGCCCGGAGGGTTGTGACGTACGAGGCTGGCTACCTGTCTCTGTCTGTCTTTGCTTTACCCACTTCTCCCAGACATGGCAGTCAACATGAGAGCTTTTCACAATGTTCAGTATGAAAACACACACGGGGCAGTTTAATGATTGATGTTGTCTCTCGGTATTTTACCTTGACTCCCTGATTTAGCTTTGTCCTTTGGTCTGAATCGATAGTTGGCAGGAGAGAATTAATGGCAATATTTATGAATACATAGAATTAGACCTGATATGAAACACAGCTGCTGAAGGAGTGCACTCACTCCACACCTTTTATTTGATAAGTCAATCTCATGCAACATGACGTGACACGGTTCCTGGTACTGATAACAGCAACATTGGCTGTTTTTTTGTTTTTTTTTAATGTCTTATCAGACATTTGTGTGCCATCATGTTGACTGCTCATATCTGGGAGCAGATCTGTTTCAGGCACAGTGCTGAACAGACAGATGGAAAGAAAGATGGATGTCGTGATGGCACTCAGACACATGCAGCTGCTGTAGTAAGTCTTGTGACTAGTTTATAGTTGTGAATAGACAGTTTTTTTACATTTGTGCACAAGGAACTTTTCTTCAACACCATGTGGAGTTTGATTGTTTTCAGCTTGGGACTCGGCATCATTGCCGTCATCCTGGGAGACAGACTCCTGCCTATTGTTTGCTGATCCGCACACTAGTTCCACAGATGCTTTTACAGAGAGTAACAAACAGTGTGAGCTCACCTAAACTCAACAAGTTTGGCGCCTGAGCCTCCTAAAAGTAAACTGCAAGGTGGCTGGCTTTGCTCCCAGCTGTATTTGAGCTGATTTATTGGTAGATTAGACTGTAAAGAGCATCATCCTCCAAAGCAGAATACACAGAAAAGATGATGCTGCCCCTGGTTGAAAGTGAAGTCTGTAAGTTGTTTGCTCATCTTGAGTCTTGGCAGAACAGTGTGTGGGTCTCGCTGGGCAGACTTGGGCTCAGGCTGTCATAGCTAATCCGGAGTGATGCTAGCCAGCTGCACACAGACTCAGCATGCAGTGGAACTAGCTAGCTGCAGGAAGCTTGGCTAAGGCTGTAGTGAGCTGTTTCACAATGCTCGAGTTCAACAAGAGGTCAACGTGATGATGTGAAACCAGCATTTATTCCATCTATAGAAGCAAAAATGGCCCGTCATGTTATCAGTGCAATACAGTAACAGCATAGTTCCAGTGTAGTCTAAAGAACGGAAATGCTTTAATTAAAAAAAAAAAACAACAACAAAAAAATAGGAAGACATATGAATGTTACAGATACAGATTGTTCTTTAGATAAATCATTTTTACTGCTAGATGCTTCCCTGAAATTCTGCAATGCAAAGCTGCAGAGCTGTGGTCAGACAGGTTCAGTAATGACTCTGGTTACATCACGATCTAACATTTTAAAACAAGATTTTATCAGCTGATAACTACATGAACAGACAGCAGAAGAGTTAAAGAGCTGCAGGGTGAAATGTGAACATGATTTCTATTGGTTTTGTGGTTGACAGCTCTGAATTTTGGTTTCATTTAAATGTCATTGCACTGTTGTCTTCCTATTATTATTATTATTATTATTGTTATTATTATTATTATTATTATTATTATTATTATATGTCACTGAGCAATTGCCCTAGTGCTGCACTCAGCCACACTACCTGCCCTGTTCTCCTGCCCTCCGCTCAGCCCCTTGCCCACTTTTTAGCATTTCTCAAAATTATCTAGTGGGTGGCGTTAGGCTTAGACCTGCAGTTACACTTCAATTTCTGGATGCATTCTTATTATGATTGACCATTTGAATGGATAAACCAAAAGTTGAACAAAGCCAACATGAACAAGTGACCTGCGTCATGTAGCTTTTGTCAGTATGTTTTGTGTAAGCAGTTGTTTTCTGGAGCCAAAAAACTACGTTTCATAATCGACAATCTGTCACATAAAGGAGAAGGCTGGCAATATTCTATCATTTTATTATTGTCAACAAAAGACCAGGAGTTATTGCCTATGCACACTAGTATAGTTTATTCCTCTGTGCCATAGAGCTCTGTTGTTCTTCAAAAAACATTTAAAAACAGTTAGCCACACTCTTGCATTGGGTAACGTGTTCCTTCATTACAATGAACATGGACACTGTAGTTTATTTTGAGTTAATCTTACATACTGCTGATGTAAACACTCACTATAGTAGCAAATGCATATGAATCCACAGTTGAAAATAGTCCCAATAAGCACTATTAACCTCTGTTTGAGAAATGTTTGCTAATAAAACCACAATGCTGACCTGTTTTACAGATTAAACCTGCCTTTTTCTTTAATGCTTTAATATTTCAGCCTATTTAAAAACATGATCTTTCAACATATCATGTAATGTAGCGTGGTAATGGTACTTTAATTTTATTTTTTTATTTACTAACTAGTGCCGATTTACTATTATCAAATTTAGTACATACATGTATGCTTATATTGATTTTTGGGAAAATATAACACACCTGTCATTACAAGCATCATCTGCACATTAAAAAACATTGATCTAATTTAAAAAAAAGTCACCATGAATGATTCTCAACTCATTTTCTCCTCTGCTGCTACTTGCCGTTCTCCAGGCTGCGGCTCCATGAGGGGAAGGTAATCAAGGACCGGCGGCACCACCTGCGGACTTACCCAAACTGCTTTGTGGCCAAGGAGCTCATTGATTGGCTGATCGAACACAAGGAGGCCTCAGAAAGAGACACGGCCATCAAGATCATGCAGAAACTTTTAGACCAGAGCATCATTCACCACGGTGAGATGGAGCGGTTTGTGTGTTTGCATATATCAAGTGTGTGGAAATAGTCATGTATGTGCTTTTAGATGTGTTTTCCATTTCTTATAACAGTAAGGGTCTCTCTCCCTCTCTTGATCTCTCGCTTTCTGTCTTTATTTCTTTTTATCTTGACATTTTCTGGGAACGATCAGTGCCTCTCAGTAGATGACTCTCCATGTCTTCCAGCCAATTTGGCTCCAATGTAGCGTCTCTACCTGCTTCACATTTGACCAGACACTGCTATTTTCTACCATCATAAAAACAGTGGGTTGGTTGGTTGGCTGGTAGCTGGTAGGTTAGCTGACAGTTGGATAAAATGAAAGTAAATTTAGCTGAAAAGTAAATATTCAATTTCTCAAAGTTACCTAAACAATTAACACAAAAAATCTACCAGCAGCATTTCTCATCATACCTACCATGAGGAAAAAAGTTTTAATTTAAAGGTCCCTACATGTTGGTCAGATGATATAAAAAATATAAGACAATATCTAGTCTCATCATGATATCGATATGATGTATGATGTATTTCCCAGCCCTCATTCATGCAGGTGATAACCTCTTTCTTTTCTTTGCATTTTTGTCTGTTCTCAGTATGTGATGAACACCGTGAGTTCAAAGACATGAAGCTGTTTTACCGCTTCCGCAAGGACGACGGCACGTTCCCATTGGATAGTGAAGCCAAGGTCTTCATGAGGGGGCAGAGGATCTATGAGAAGTATGTACACACACAAATAAAACCACCAACACACACACAGTTATGTGAGGGAGTCATAGATTCCACTGGCAGGAGTTTCTGTCATATTTTAACATTGTCATGTAAAGTAATGTAATGCATAAATGTTTGTGCCGTGGTGAGAATACGTATAGTTGTTGCATAGTTAGCTGGTTTCAGTCATTCAACGTGTAGCATGATTGCATTTGTGGTTACAAATGAAATGCATACAACATTGAGATTACTATCAAATATGGAAAATATTACGTAATGGCAAATAGTTCATTTTTCATGATGTGTTTTGTAATGTGTCTCTTTCAGCTGTATTTAATATTTATGCCCATCAGTCTCTATGACATTATTCTTCTTCTGTAGTGTCAGTTTTACTGTTACGTGCTGACATGTTAAAAGCTTGTAGGATGAGGCAAATCAAAGGATATTGCAAGCATCTTGACAAGAGATGACTTATAAATGCCACTAATGGGACTGTTTTTGTCATCGGCTTTGTGCCCATGATGCTGTTTTTCCACTAGTGATGAGAGTAATTGTTTCTATAGAAACACCAAAGTGTGTGTCAGTGGCATCTCTACACACACTCAAAGTCTGTTTTTTTTTTTTTTTTTTTTTTTGTACAAAACACACAGCTTGACTCCCCTTCCCAGTTTCACACATCCTGCCACCTCTTTGTCACATGAACAACACATACACACTGACACACTCTTATAAACAGAGCCCTATTTTTCATGTCTGTTTTAGACAACACACACACACACATACACACAGTTGCATAAGAGGAAGAAATAGTCCAAGGGGAGACATCTGTCGTCTCAGCTCTCAAAGCTGTGTGTTTATGTAATCACCATGGTGCAGACCAGGACACACACAAACACACACACACACATGCACACACGCCCCTCAAGCATGCTTTGGTGGTTGCTTTCTTGCTAACTGGCGTTGCTCCACAATTACATTATTATAAAGTAACAGTCCCACAATGTAACACACAAGCATCTCCAAACCTAAGTGCAGATATCTTTCATCCTGCAAGGATTATTGCACATGTTGCTTACAAAAATCAACAAAGTTGTAACACAACTGAACAAAATGAATGAGATGTTTTTCATTAAAGCTCCCAATTCAAGCTTGACTTTATTAGATGTCTGCCATGGCACACAGCTCATCAGCCAAATACTACTTTGCACCTTAGTGGTTGTACATTCCAACATTAGGAGTTTAATTTATTACATAAATAAAGATTTTGTTGACCTTTTCTGACCTGGATGTAAACCTAAAAGCTCCTTTTTTAAACGAACGAACGGGTTGTAGCTCACTTATAAATTTTGGTTGTTTTCTAGATCCACGCTATTTGTTTAATTTCTTGACTTAATCTGATGAAAATAAATTGCTGGTTGACAAAAGTAGATCTAAAAATTTGAAGCCCAGTTATTTTTTGACATTAAGTATCTAAAAAAGTCTTTGAAAATTGTAAATTTATTTGTAAGCCAGCAGCTGGTGAAGCAGGACAGTAGGACCATGGTCAGACTGGTTTGTAGATTTTGTGTTGGTACCATTACACTCTCATAGAGTGACGTGTTGGCATTTCTTTGTGGTCTTTAGACGTGAAGACTAGACTGTCCTTCATAGCAATGGAAGCCTGCAGATCTTTATATACGCAAAAACCACACACACACACTGTTTACATTACTTGACCATATAATGTATTATAATAAGTTCCCTTCTCTTCAGCCAGTTTCATTTGTTGTTTTTCCTGTTGGAAAAATAAACAGCACTCGCACATGTATGGCTCCAACATTAATCTCAGATAGTGTCAAGTGTCAAATCAGCATCAATAGAGTCAATAAACAAACCACAGGAAGTCATTTCAGACTGTTGTTTTGTCAGCAGTTGCTAAGCGACAGAGAGGGCAATGATTTGCAAGGTCTTTCAAAGCATTGTTCACCATTTGGACTGTTTACGGTGTGTTTTTGAACTGTATATTGTGTACATTCTTTAGTTGGTCAAGCTCATGTTGGACCCTCAAATTTAAAAAAAAAAAAAAAAAAAAAAAAAAAAACCCCAGCTGTTTTAATAAATTAATCCAAAACTTTATTGAAGCTTTTACCTTTATACTTGTAATTTCAAATAAGTATATTCTATTTCAATCTCAGTTTATTTAAAGGGGAAGTACACAGATCAAAGTCTGTTTACAGGTCTTGGGGAGTAGTACTGCATGTGTGAAAAAGTTGCATAAAGCCTTGTGTGACTCCAGAGGGATCTTTGCAAAGTCTGATAAGTTGCCTCAGTGACGTAAATCGAGGCAACATCGGTTTGGGCTGAAGACTACAAGTTGGAAAATGAAAAAAAAAATCTTGGGGTGTGACTTTAGAAAGAAGTGGGTTTACCAGACCTCCACCCCTGTGCTTGAGGCTGGCAGCTCAAGGCTACGTCAGCCACTACTAGCTACTATCTTTGCCTGAGCTGTCAGCGGTTAAGTTGCATTATGAGTAATGTAGGTGTTAGTGCTTGTCATAGTCAATGTGCGTGCATGTCTTTTTAAAGCTTGAGTATGTGACTTTTGTCTGCCTCTTCTGGCAGTGAGAGTTATCACAAAAACACTGTTGACACTTAAATCATAGGCTCCTCTGTAACCTACTGCGTCGCAATTTTATGCGGCTGTAAAATGGTGGATGAGTTGTTTGAGTATCACATGACCCCCACGAAATGACTCATTTGACTATCAGAATTTGATCCATTTTGTCCCATAGCATTTGGGAAGTTAGCAGAGAACTAACCAGAAGTTAGCCGCTTGGCCAGCACAAGTCTGCATTCATGCATTTGCTGGCCAAACACAGATTAAAAACTCTGTATACTGTAAAATACAGAGAGATTTATCTGGCAGTGATAGGCTTTATTAGCATTGCTGAACTAGTTTGGCAAGTCCTTGAATGTAACGGACGTTCATTTATAGGTAAAAGTTCTGCACTGCTACTTTACTGCATCAGTGTGTTGCTTTAGTGTTTGTATGAGAGAAGAGGCATACAGATAATGCTGCTTATCGGTTCCATGTCTCTTTTCAAGGCTAGTTAACACCTCACTTTAAAACAACACAGACTCTGTTGTTCAGACACTTAATCTGACCCTCTGTCAGCTTCATGGCACAACAATCATTAAAGCATGACTATGTGACTTTTGAAAAAGGATATTCGTTCTTTTTACAAATGAAAAGTCAATGAAACGCACCATTGCTCACTTCACAGAATCTGTGTTACTGTAGTTTCGACTAAACTGATAATGTCTGGATAATTACTGTACATTAGCTGCTTTCTGTGCCTGAGATTGGATCCTAACATGTCCACATGACTCACTGATCACTAGAAGAATGTCTTTGGTTATTACAGTAGGAAGGTCAACATACCAGGTAATTAACTAAGGAAGGTTTACCATGAGTCATTTGAACGTTTCTTGTTTTATCTAGCATAGATAAGCCTAAAGTAATGCCACTCTGTATTGAAAGCCCTGATAAGTAGAGTGAGTTATGTTATACTTAATTTGTTGTTCTACAAGGTCACTGTTGGCAACCTTTGCAAATAAATTTTCAGAGTTGGTTGTCATTTACAGTGAGTGTACGCTGCGGGTGTGTGTGTGTAGTCATTTAGCTGTGAAGTGGCTGCGACACAAGTGAGAAATCTGTCTGCATATATAACAGTATGAAACAGACAAGTAAGAGTAACTGGTCTCTATTTTCTAACTCATAGGTTCTATGAGTTAGAACCCTCCATGTAAACCTCCTTCAAGTATGATGTATAGCTCTGATGATGCATCTTGGATAGTTTAGACTGCATTTATCTGCTTTGCTACTGTGTCTCGCTTGCTGTATACTACACCCACATGTCCCTTAAATGACGCTGGAAGTCAAATTTTAGGATCTCAAATTCGCTGCATGGCTCAAGATGGTGATCAGCATCCCACCTGGCAGTGAAAACACTGGTTATCCTACAGCCACGTCTCAATGGACACCACTCAGGTTGAGTTAAGTACGCTGACTGAACAACTACGCTACGAGTGCATATCCAGGTCACAGCAGCTTCCCTTGTCCCACTTTAAGTTGTCATGATCCATTTACATACAGTATATACAGTCTAATGTCACATAATACTCAGGATGCTATTATTCAAGGCACTGTGCTTTACTTTTGAGTCGATCCCTTTGAGCTAACATTCACATGAGCTGTTGACTTAGCATGTTTAAATGGATTATTGTGTACCCAGCCGGGTCTCATGGAACATTACGTCCAGTTCTTTCAACATTTGTATTATGTTGCTCTACTGAAGGTCTTAATGCATCAAAATTTGACATCTGAACAAGTCATGTGTTCTGTAGTGTGTTGACTTTACACGACTGAAGGACTTGGGCGGTGTACCTTACGCCATTTTATTAAATACGTTTAATCTGCGGCTCTATTTTTTACTCAACCCAAGGTTGAATTAGAGGAATATAGCATCACCCTGGGACAAGGTTTAATGATAGTATAATTCTTCCTTTGACATGTGGGTCTGCAGGCGTCTCCCGATCATCAGTCATAGGTTAATGAACCATATGAGAGGAAGGTACAGGCAGAAAGTACTCTGTCTAAGTACCCTTTCTGCAAAGAGGAGGCTTTTTACATGCTGCACCTGTTTCATTTAGTTTGATTTCATTTATTAGGAAACCCATTTAGCTAAATTAAAGCAGAAGCTGTTTTTCCTGTGCTGTGGAGGTTTTGCGTTAAGTGTCCTTTCAATTTAAGTGATGGGGGACAAAATCTACAGCCTTCATTTTGTTTACAAAGTTTATTTGAAGCTAATATGAGGTCTCAGCAGTCTCAATTAGTCAAAACAAGTAGATATCTTTGAATGTTACAGTCTTTTTAGTGCCAAAGTCCCTCTTTGTTACCGTCCCTCCACTGCAGCTCAACAGGGAAACACTATCCAAGGAAAAAAAGAGGGAATTTTGTACTAAAAAGACACAACGGTGAAAGATATCCATTTGACTAACTCAGATAGCTGAAGCTTCATGTTATCTTCAGATCAACTTTTGAATACAGTTTTGCACAAAACAAGGAATGTAGATTTTGTTCCATGCCAATTACATTGAAGTGAATTAGGAAGAGATCTTTAAATGGTCAGTATGAACAAGAGGAATTATTACAGTGAGCAAAACCTCTTTCAGTGTTGATTTTGGGAACCTGAAAAATTGAGAACTTGGCCTCAAAGCCATCATCCATCAACCTTTTCGCTGGGGAGTCATATTTTATCTGTAGACTGACTGACTAATCTGGTCGGCATTTGTTCTTCTATCCTGTCTGAACCAACCTAATTCAGGCTGCTTGGTGATTGTTAAAGAGTCCTAAAACCTGAAGACTAAATCCAGCTAAAGGATGTGTCAGGTGATGCATCGTCTTTATTTAATAAAAGTTTTCCATAATTTCAGGTTATTAAATGTTCCAAGCCTTCCCACAAATCTCAGAGCTGAGCCACTATTACACCCATAAATGATACCAGTGTGTCTGCATTACGCTGCTTGGTGTGTAGCGTTGACAGTTTTAGTGAATGATTGATGGCCATTAAAACAGAATGTGGGAATATAGTTTGTGCCAAAAAAAAGATGTGGAAAGTTAACTGTCTCCGTCTGTCTCTTCGTTCAGTTACATGTTTTGACATGTGCAGTTGTACTACATAAAGCTTCTTCTGCCTTATGAGCACATTTTGTGTTGTTTGAGTGTGACTTTGTGAGTGATGGGTGTGAATGTGTTTTTAAGAGTGCAGCACAGGGAAAGAGTCAGCAATTCTGTTCTTTGCATGTGTGTACTCGTCTGTTTTTGTTTGTTTGAGTGTGTGTGTGTGTGTGTGTGTATGTGTGTGTGTGTGTGTGTGTGATCTGGTGCCATCCAGAAGAGATCACACCATCTATTGCATATGATCCTTTTGTTATAGACTATTCAGAGGTAAATTAAACAGTAAAAAATAAATTCATTTGTGACATTCTGTATTTTATCATAACTAAAAGCTGAAAGGGATCTTCTCCACTGGTTCAAATTTAAAAAAAAAAAAAATCACTTTAACACCCAACTGAGTTTAGTCTACAAAGTCGAACCTCTATTTATTGCCAGTGGAGCAGGTCTAGAAGGTTTTTCTTGGTGTAATTACTCTGTCATTTTGCTCTGTCACAAATGCTGTTTGTAATTACAGACAAATGTAAAGATGCATGAGGTTCTAGGAATAACTTGAATTTAGTTTCCGGATGCATTCTCAGTGCCTCCACTTATGTGGCTGAAGCACTAATACACAGTACAGTTTTTATACATTTTGACTATGCAGATTAAAGAGTGGAAAAAATTAGCAGAGTTACTGGTTTGGAAGATTTTTGCTGTCAGAAATTCCTGCTCAAAGAAGTTTACTGTTCATAAAAACCTGATTTTTACTGAACACAGTACAGATCTCTTGGATAATTTAACAGTACTATAGGTGTTATGTCATAGCCATCAGTTATAAATGTTGCATCATTTCTGAGACTCACTTTTTTCCCAGCAGTTACTGTATATATCTGTATATAACATCACTGCAGGAGCCACATAAGTGAGAGCTGCATATTCAATGTTGTGGCATTTTCACATTGCTCTAAAGAGGCTAAATTGATCCAAAATCCAAAACCAAATTGAATCAACTACATTTTTTTAAATCACAGTTCATTCTCATCTCACCATTAGACACCCTTTGGGATTTGTAGTATCTTGTAAAGTTGTTAGGTACACTATTTTTTTTGACTCCCTAACCAGCCATAATAACTGAGGTTATTCATGCTATTTTCTTTTTATAGGCTGATGAACACAGACAGCAGCTTATTGCAGACCAGAGAGGAGGAGGGCGGGACGTTCGAGCGGACGTTGGTGGCCTCCGAGTTCATCGATTGGCTGCTGCAGGAGGGCGAGATGGCAACCAGGGAGGAGACGGAGCAGCTGGGACGACGACTTCTTGAACATGGCATCATCCAGCACGGTGAGGAAGGGGCGTGGTTTGAAACCTCCCTCCCTGCTACAAACACTATCGGTTATCACCTGCAAGTTTCAAGTCAAAATCTCGACCAAAATTTAGGTCATTTCATGGTTTTCACACAATCTCAAGTATTTCCTGTGTCTGCTTCAAGCCCCTACATGATCTTGTCAAAGAGCTCTACTGGTACATCATAGCGACTGATTGCACTATCTTACCCCTGATGTTGAGTTCTTCCCGCACTCTCACTTTCACGGCTCCTCTTCAACTTAAAGTCTTTGCCATTTATAGCACTGTGTCACATGTTTCTTTGCTTTGCTCTTTTAGGTCTTGCAATCTGATAACTCCTGTAGGTTTACAGTATGTTTGAAGCCCTTTCTGAATGCTCAAACACACCTTTCTATAAAAATCTTAAAAAAACCCCAAGAACTTCTAGCTGTCACTCAAAACAAAAAAATAGGTTGACATAGTCCCAAATGGGAAACTGGAAACTCTATAAGTTCAGTACTCATTCTCATCCCCTCCTAAAACTCATCACAGCTCATTTTGGGCTTCTGAACTGACCCACATTGTATCTCTCGCATCGTTCGAGATTGTATTTCAAGTCTGGATTCTCGGCGTCTCCTACGCCTGACCTGACCTGGCTCAGCGCCACGTTCAGGAGTGAGTAGAGTTACAGAATGTTACTGAGTAATAAACCTGAGGAAAACGTGACCTGAATGTCACAGGCATCAGGAGGTCGTCCAGTTCAACTGGCTGTAAGGCTGGGAACCATGTAGGGCTATCGTGTTGTCAGCATGTGTGATACATGCACACTTTATATATGTGATATGTTTAGCTTCTAGTCAGAGTTCTAGTAGGAAAAAGTTTTCGAAAAGCAGTTTGATTAGAGGTTACAAGAAATTTCTGTTTATTAATGACTCATAAAATTTTCATAACCTTTTAATTCTGAAAGGTTTCACAACTTGAAAGTAAATGTATTAGCAAAGCTGTTCAGTTTAAACTAGAAGAACTTTTATAAAAGCATGGAGGCAGATATCCTGTTTTTCTTTTCCTGCATTATTACATAAATCTTCCTCTGAGAGGAACTGAAAACTCTTTGGTTTGAGAGCAGCATTATTGCTTCTTCTTTGCGTGCAAAGTAATCAAACATGTCGCTAACAGGTGTGAATTTATGTTTGCTGCTCCACATTAAATCAAGACAATTAAAGGCATAAGTAGCACCAGCTGTGTGCTTATCACTGAAGTTGTTGATCTCTTCTGGCTGAAAAGGCTTCAAAGGTATTTTAAAAACATTTCTAACTAAAAACTGTGGAATTACCAGCGCAGGGAGTGAATGCTTTTTCATGGTCAATGCTATGAATGATATGAATACCAGTTAGTGTGTTACGATTTGTGTGTATTCTCCCTTGTACAGTGAGTCCACAACCATTCATGTTTGTCATTTTGTTTAACAATGGATCTGGAATACTGAATGAGTTTCTGTTCGGTCACCACATGACATGAAATTTGATTTGAAGCTGATGTCTGTGGTTCACACCCGTGTCTGATTGAATTAGCCTGTTTATCACTGCAGAGAAGTCACATGTCCTCATAGCTGGAGGTTTTGTTTCTTCTTTTCATGAACAAATATTTGTATAGTTTTCTAGCTGCACATGATCACACGTGTTCACTCTTAATTCTACCTCATGACTCATGTCACTTTGCTGCATTTTTATAGTATTATGATGGAATTAGGGCTACAACTAACAATTATTTTCATTATTGATTTATCTGTCAATTATTTCTTGATTAATCAATCAGTAGTTTGATCCAAAAAATACCATTTCACAAAGCGTAAGACGCAACCTAAAATGTCTTCACAAGCAAAATATATTAAGTTTACTTTCAAAGAAGACTTAAGGAATCAGATATTCACATTTACACACATTTAAGAAACTGGAACCAGAGAATTTTAGCATTAATCAACAAATCGATTTAATTGACTAATTTTTGCAGCTCGAGATTGAATAAATAATGCCAAGTTGAAGATAAGCTATATGACCAGCTGCAGGTTGGTATGTGGAGCTACTGTGAGACTGTATGTGGCCATTAGGAACAAAGTGAACAAACATTATTCTCAGTATTTTTTTTTTATCTAGAGTGTTTTAAAAAGACCACATATGACTGAGAATTGGCAAAGAGATGGTTCGTCATGCGATGAAGAGCAGAGTGAAAGTTATTTCTGCTCTCTCTCTCTCTCTCTCTCGTTTGCTTCTCTTCTTCTGCCTGATCGCTCCTCACACAGTCGGCCCATCTGCTCGTTCACTTCCTCTCTCCCATCTCTCAAGAGCTGTAATAGAGCTGAGCATCTCCAGGGGCTAGGAATGTGCTGCGCTTTCAGCACACACACAGACCCACACACACTGCAGCACTGTGTGTGTGTGTGTGTGTGTGTGTTGTCACTTCACTCAGTTAACGTAATACAGAGCCTAATCTGCTTCCTGCTGGCCTCACAGAGACTTCGTAGTGTCATCCTCTCTGTGGTTAGCGCTGCACCAGCCCCACTATATTGATTTTTTTTTTTTATATGGACTTTGTATCGTGAATTTTGTCACACACCTTTCTGTTACAGTAGGACAGTAATTTAATGAAGATATTAAATGATTCACTTTATAGATAATGTGTTTACAGGCCCTCAGGTCCCAATAAAAACATATTATAAAGAGAGCAGAGCACGAGATAACCAGTTAGTCTGCATTCCTCCTCTCTGCTCTGAGGTCAGCCTCACACATTCATACATATAATGTATAGAAGGCAAGTCTGGTTACATCCACATTGTGTTTGGTTAACAAACTGTTGGACGGTTGTTTTTCCACGCTGTACATCTGACCTGCAGAGATTAGGGCAGGCAGCTTTAAAACAGACCTAAAAGTTACAGATAGTGTAAATAAAACAAGAGTTGCAGGTAATGTGCATTAGCAAATTAAGAATAAAAATCACATAAGTAGTAAGAGTTGCTGTATCACTGTGCCAAAGGCGCAGGGCCAACAGCAGGCTGTAATCATGCTGAGTAAGGCTTTATAAATCCTAGACTGACATCGCTCCTACCACAAGATCTCCCCAAATCAGTTTAAACTACACATAGTACAAATTATAATATTGTGTTGAAGACAACTTAGGGGGAATTCAGCCTTACTTATTAAACTTACATAACCAGATGCACAGAGTTGGGTTTAAGTTTCTAAGTAGGTTACTGTCTGAAAGAAATTCATGAAAGAAAGTCATAAATCAACAAAGTAGATAAAAATGGGAAAATAATGGGCTTAAAACTGCAAGAACCATGAAAAAGTGAAGTTAACAGCAACTAAAAAGGGGCAATGGATACAAACAAGCCTATAAAAAGTAAGAAATAGTTGGAAAGATGCTAACTGTATATCTCATAACACATTTTATCTCCAAATTCTGTCTCGACTGTCGTTTCATAATTCTGGATATCAGGAAAATACTTGGAAACATCGTCAGTAAAATACGAGCGGGGCTCAGAGTTGAATGAAATATTGTTTCATTTTTACAAGCTTATTAATTAAATGAAATCCAACTCTGGCAGTTGGTCAGGTCAGCTGATTTGAGGTCGATGCTTTTTGAGATCAGGTCATGTTTGTTCAGAACAGGTGATCTCAGCTCGGCGGACAGTTTGTTTTGCGTTTTTCAGGGGCGGCTGAATGCAGTCCAGGTGGGTAACATCAGTCACTGAGGTTTTTAGCTGAGCTGGCCTCCAGAAAAATTATTCCACATACACATACGGTAGTTGTTAAATATAGATGTGAGGCTTTAGATGCTGACTCACAGCCAGTGTAAAAATGAATTTACAATGACAAAAGATTGGCCTCTTATTCCCCGTTAATGTTTTAGTGATGGAAACGAATCTATCTCTTCATACCTCACATCTGTCTGACTCCTGCATATTTTATCCTAAAACAGAGATGTCACAACAAACAGCGGCTGTTCTTTGAGTCGTGAGGGTATTTGGGACTAACGCCAAGATTTTATTATTTATTTCTCTAGATCTGACACCAGAGAATATTCATCATGGCACATCGAGAAATTTGAAATCCTTTTATCCTTTCTGCATCTCTCTCTCCCTCTTTAATACAGTTAATGAATTCTCTCCATCTCCTATCTCTCTGTCACCAGTTACCAACAAGCATCACTTTGTGGACGGGCCCCTCCTCTACCAGTTCAGGATGAACTTTAGAAGACGGCGGCGACTGCTCGAGCTCCTCCAGGAACGCGGCCGCAGCATCCCCGAGAGCCACGACAGCCCCTTCTGTCTCCGCAAACAGAACTCGGACGGAGGCAATACCAGCTTCCTTTCAGGTAAACGACTCAGGCGCTTGTCTGCGGAGGAATCGTGTCCAGTTTTTATACAACACTATGAAATCACACTGTATTATACTAAATAATCATAGTTTGGTTTCTGGTCTGGGAGATACTGAAGCTGAAAGGGTAGAAAACTTTGAGTGTATTTAAATGTTAATGTATTCTATCAACTTGTGAGCGCAACCGATTTATTTCTTAGTAATTATATAATGAAAGTATTTCCTTCGGTAAATGGATTCTGTCATCTGGGCAAAACCCACAGTAGCATATTTACCCTTTTTTCGCCTTATCTTCTGTTGACACACATACCCACACACACATGTGCACACACACACACACACGATAACTGGTGTCCTTGGTGGTATCTGACATACAAAGATAATTGAGTAAGGCAATGTTTGAGTTGCCAAGCAGAAGAACAGGGCATGCTGATCTTCTTTAATTATCTTTAACTACATTGTCCCGATCATTTGACCTCTGAAAAATGAGTCGTAAAATTTTGCAACTTCAAGTCAGCTTCAATTTTTATTTTGCTTTATTCACGTCAGATCATACTTATTGTAGAAAAGTCTGTCTTGGGAACTCTGCCACAGTGGATATTTCCAAGTTTTTGTCTTCCAAATGTAATAAAATCCACTCACAATGTCCTTAAAGGTCTTTGTGAATGGAAAAAAAAAACATCTCTAAAATGCAGAATGCATAAACCAGATCTCCACCACGGGGGAACAGGAAGACCTGGTTTAGAGCTTGGTACTGAAATATCTGAATATACTGCAACTGGAGACATTGATTTTTTTTTTTTCTCTCCAAAACTTGAGAACAGCTTGTTTAAAGACAATCTTCTGGGAAACATTAGTAGACACATTAGATCACAGCACTTATGATCCGAAAACTATTGGAGCGGGAAAGAGGCACCAGGGGAACATCTTAAGCTGAGCTGAAATGAGATGAAAAGTTAAAGGAGGAGCCCTTTTTTAAAAAAAGTTTATTCTAATTGATTTGACTACATGAAACATATATTAGAATATTAGTGGACTAAAAGGCACTATGTAAACACGGCTGCGGTGGTTAGTACTTTTATGGTCATCAGTTCATCAACATGCAGGTAGAAGAGTTAATAAACTGTTGTATTAGTTCTAGTCTTGATCCTTCACTGCTTTGTCCTCTCTGTGTTGTTTTCTGCTGTCTGACTGTCTGACTAGTCTAACACCTCTGTTGGTCTCTGTGTTTCTCAGTGAGTCCCACTAAAGAGATAAAAGTGGCAGTCGGAGTTCGTCGGAGCAGCATGAGCAGCAGTTGTGGCAGCAGCGGTTATTACAGCAGCAGTCCTACTCTCAGCAGCAGCCCACCTGTCCTCTGCAACCCCAAGTCTGGTCAGACAATACACACACACACACACACACACAAACTTCTATATAAAATAACTGGTTTTAGACATTTTGTTGGAGGAGTGAGCTGTCCAAGAGCAAAATGTGAAAAAATAACTTGTTGACACTAAGTTGACTAACTGGAAGAATGTTTTTTATTTCAGTGAGTTTTGGCACAGGGCCTTCATCAGGGAGATTGTTTTTATATGGACATTTTGTGCTCAAACTGACAGATTATTGGCTCCTCAAATAAGCCTGATAGATGTTGGTGTGTAGCTTCTAGCAGTGCATGTTTCACAATCTCATTTGACTAACAACTGTTTGTTTTGTATAACCGTCTGATTTCTTGTGAGAACATTCACTTAACGCTTAACATTTCACCCTCAACATTAAAAGTAACCACTTCCATTTATTCCATCACAAACTGTAAATTTGCTTAAATTTAATTCAGTTTAGTTGTTAAAAAATAAATCAATCTCCAAAAAAAAAAAATCATCATTAAGAGATTGACTTCTGTTACATCTGTGCAGACTTTTGAATGGAGCTGTGACGCCCTTGAGCTGTGTGTATGTGTGTGTGTAGTTTCTGTTTTGTGTGTCTTTACTACTTTGATGTTTCTAATCCAAGCAAGAGTGCTTGACAGAAGTCTCTTTGTAGCAGCAGAGCCCCTCAACACAAGCACTCACACACGATACACAATGAACAGGAAAAGGAAGGGGCACACACACACACTCACACTCACACACATTCATTCAGGGGTATTTCCTCTGTGCTTCACATTAAGCATAGTTATTATGAATATTACATACTAGAAGAAGAAATGAAGTCAGTGTTTCTTTTAAAATTCACAGTAGAGTGTTTTAAAGGCTTTCCGATGAAGAGGTTTGTGGTTGACGTCCACTGATGGTCACTGATATGAGGCAGAAATGACAGATGACAGGATACTAAAAATAAGTATCCAATCAGATTAGGGTTTCCACAGAGAGATTAGGAAAATGTGTAGATCAAGAGGATAAGCGCTCTTTCTCACTTGACTTCCCCTTTCTCATCAGATTAGAATGAAGTGCTACAAGAGGTTCAACATGGCTGTAATACACACAATGATATTAGTCATTTAAGCATTTATCCCACATAAAGAAGAACCAGTTGAACAGTAGTTGAATTGTAAACTGTGTTCTTGCAGATGCAGCACATGTAGTCAGTTTTTGTTTCAGATTTATAAAAAGGTGCAAACTCTTGGATCTGCTTTATAAATCTCAATCATTGTGAAACTGCGGCACACAAGCCTGTTTTCCTCGCCCACATTTAGCCATATATAGTCAGACATGCCCTTAGTCACCGTAAAGAAGAATTCATAAGCACCACCAGGCTTTTCTTTTTTTTAATAGATGCTACAGTATAGCGTCATTCGTTAATTCATCACACATGTGCCTGTAAACCATCATCGCTCAATCTTTAAACTTCAGAGAGGTAATCAGTAATGATGTAGTTTCCAAAGTTCCTCATTTTTAAAGAAAAAAATGAGCAGAAGAAAAATGAAGTAAGAAAAAAAGCCTGAAAAAGTAATTTAAAAATTGAGCAGCTAATTGAAGTTAAGTGTATTAATGTGCTGTTGATTAGCATATTATATGGCATTATAAGTGTGTAGACTCTCACCATATGATTACACTCATTCTGAAAACTGTCTACACCCAGTCTGCAGTGAGCTTGAGAGTTGCACACATTCTTGGCTCAGGTTCAATTATTAAAAAAAACTGCACATATGTGTCCTCTCAGCTCGCTAGTTTTTCCATTTTTATTACTCGTATTAATGAACTGAATTCAAACATAAAATCAAAATCATGTTTGAGACACACGAGCTGAGTTAAAGGCTGTTCAGAGTCATGTTGAAGTGAGTAATGATGAGGGGAAGTTGGAGGAGGGGAAGGAGAGCTATACTGTTTCAGGAAGCAGGGAGCCTCCAGGCCCTGTTAGCATGTGACCACCATTAGCACATTTTACACACACACACACCAACAATGTTATGTTTATATGTTTGTGTGTGTTTATGCATGTTTGTGCCCACTTATGGATGTATATATATGTGGTAACTGTGTTGTGTGTGCATGTGCACAGATGTATATGTTTGATCGTCATGGTAACGAGTAACATTTCCTGTCTCAACAGTTCTGAAGAGACAAGTGAGTCCAGAGGAGCTCCAGACACCAGGAGGACCTTTTATAAAGAAGACATTCACTGTAGGGCACCCACACACACACACACACACACACGCACACAAACACACACACACACACACACGTACATACAGGTTTATCTAAGTCACTTTTGGGTTATTTACATAGACTTACATTCATTTTAACTCTAACCTTAACCACTGACTCAAAAACCAGTGTTTTACCAACCAGTTACACAAGCTGTCCCCAGTCAACTGATCTTAAGTCTGGTTTGTGTCCCTAACAAGTGACTTAAGTCATACCCACACACACACACACACTCACACTCACACTTTAACTTAACTGAGCTCTAACAAAGACTACTTCAGCCTGCCCACTTCCCACATGCTTGCAGTGGCACATACCCTCATGCGCACACACACACACACACAAACGCAAACACACACACACATACACATACACACGCACACACATTCACACACATGCTCTCTGAACTTTGTCACAGATAATTGCCACAGGATGCCAAATGTGTATCAATCTTGCAGAAACTTATAGCCACAAATCTATAACAAATGCTATAATTGTTGACTAGTTATGTTAAAACAGTGAGATGTCGTTCCATATAAACATTTCATATTATTCTTCAGATTGTAGGTGATGCTGTGGGCTGGGGCTTTGTGGTGCGAGGCAGCAAACCCTGTCACATCCAGGCCGTGGATCCCGGTGGACCTGCTGCTGCTGCTGGCATGAAGGTGAGATGTGGACCCCTGCAGTGAATTAATATATACTGATCAGGTGAAGAATTTGTTGACTGAATTTATGTTGGAGGGAAGTAAGGGGGTAGAATTGGAGGGTAGAGGTGAATCAAGTAGGGGGAGAAAAGTTGTGCAGGAAAGAGAAAGTATAGAGGAAGAACTTAGCTGAGGCAGCGGTTAGAGTTTCTGATGCTTGCTCACAGCAGCACATTGCACAGTCAAATAAATTCACACATCTATGTAAAATGTGCGGTGTTAGAAGCTTGGTGACTACACACGCTTTCCGTTATATTGGTATATAATCTGTCTCTTCAGTGATTAATCTTATTAGGTCTCATGCAAGAACATTTTTGTATTTTTTTTTTCTTCCTAAAACTCTTTTTCTGCCTGACTTTTCTCTGTGAGGTTTGCTCGTACAAGTGTTCATTGTCTGATTCAACAAACTCTTTTAACTGCCTGAACTTGTCAGAAATAGTTTGTTTCAGCCTGATGAATGTTGGTGAGGAGGTGCGCCGTTGTTAAACGTGATCATTAGCATAATCCATGCCCCTAAAATTGGGCTCCATGTTCCTCTCTGTTTGTGGAGTTTCATTCAAAAAAAGTTCCCAAAGAGTAAAAACACTGCTCAACTTCAAGTCCTGCTTTCAGAGATCAAAAGACAAACATATAACAAATTTAGGAGTGACAATAGGAGACCTGAAACAATTAGGAAATATGAATCCAGCTAATGTGTCATCAGAGCAGCACTGTAAAGAGCTGAAGGATTTAATGTGAACTTAGATGCTAAAAAACATCTCTCTAAAGCAACGTGAATACATTTTATGTTAAGTTTGTTTTACTTATATATTATGTTTTTGTTCATTTAAGTATTACATTTAATGCAAAGTGTTAGCCAGTAGCTTTGTTTAGTTGTGAAGGGTGGATTTTTTTTTCAATAACTAGATATTGTGTCTGTAAGAAGTGATGAACAAGATAGACTAATGAATGGAGGAAAAGGGAGGAAAGAAAAGCGACAGTATGTGGAGGGCTCCTACAGCTTCAGTCTGCATGTGGAGGAGGTTCGAGACAGGAGCAGAAGTGTTGTGGGAGGAAAGGGGGGTAATGGTGGCTGTGCTGCCACAGCTGGCATGAAGGTATGTAAGCAGAGTGGCAGCAAGGAATCCTGGGAATGCAGAGTGTAGCAGTTTTAGTCACAACACGAAGAGAACAAGGACTGAATGAAACAAGTGGCATGAGCCGGAGGAGCAGAGGAACACTTGGAGGAGAAAACTGGAGGAAGACATGTTAAGCTATTAAGCATGTAATAAACTATTGGTTGAAAATCTTGTGTTGAGTAATCACTTAAAATTATACAGTGAACATTAAAATGTTTCCTCAGGCACTAAGAAAACTAGCTTTCATATCATTTGTCAACTTCCTGAAAATAAGTGTTTCTTTTCTCTGTTTTTTAAAGAAACCAAAAGTTGAGGGGAAAAAAACATGAAATCCGAATTCTGCAGGGTTTTTTCTTAACACAACTACTGCTGTTCTTCTTTTGATGGCAACAAAATGAAACTTATCAAAGTGGGCGATGTTAACAGTGCAAGGTCAAAGAGAAGATGCATTCAGGCTGATGAGTGAAGAATGTGGAGGATGAGGAAGGCGGTAGAGCAACTTAACTATTAGCGCTGAAAGAGGAAATGGTCAGTGGAAATATTATCACTTCTGCTTTGGTTACTGTAAACTGTCATATTTTATCACCATGGAAACAGGTGCAATGGTTCACAGTCGGTCATAAAAATTGTTGACGCTCCATAAAGAGTGTATTTATGTTGTTGTTGTGTGTATGTGTGTGTGTATGTGTGATTAGCTGTGTTAACTGCAGTGTAACCTACGTATGTACTGTTAGAAAATCACGTAAAGATTTTACTACAAATAATAAAAAAAACAATTTGAAAGCAGAATATTGTGGATATGATATGATCACACAGTATCATCATCAGAGCTCCTAATAATTCTTGTTACATAGCGCTGAGTGAAACAGTTTACTCATGAGGTTGTTGCTCTCCTTGCAGTTCTTATTTATCTTTTTCCACTTCACCTGAGTAGTTTTATTGATGGGTAATCAAGCAATAACATAATCTAGGGAGTGAATGCCGTGCTGGCACTGTGATCCAGGCAAGAGGTGAAAGGAGAAACTTACACCGGTTGAACTCAGAGAAACATTACAAGGCTTTTCAGCATTTCTCATCATATACACGTTCAAACACTGCATCTCTGTCCGTCTCCACCGCACGCAGATACACACATCAGAACAGTCCTAACCATAATGGATCCCAGTGCTTATATAACTGCCTGATGCATTGCTCTTTGAGCCACTTCTAATGCACTTTTATAAGACAGCAGGTAGAGCAGAGTGTGTGTGTTTGTCTCACTTTGTGTCCATTTGTGCATCCGGTGCCGTACGGCGTGTTTGCACACCATTAGTACATTTGTGCTCTTACAGTATGTGTAACTCAGACTCTCTCAACCTCATTTAAAAGCCTTTGAACTTTTAAAAATGAACCTTTTAGATAAAAAACATTCAATTCAGACCAATACCAATGTTTATTTCCAAATGTTAAAAATTGGAATGGATGAACACAAAAAAAATCACTCATAAACATGGAAAAAAGGTTTAAACTAACCACAGTGACTTTACAATGTGTGTTTTCAGTTCAATCAGATTCCTCTGGCTTTCTGATTCCTCAAGGGACATTCATTCAAACATGGCCTTGGAGTATTTTTTACAAACAAAGAGTAACCTCTACATGGCATACAGCTGTTATCACTGCATGCCTAGTTGAATATCTCAGCAAGACCATTTAACATGTGTTTATTCTCTCTCTTTACATCTTCTCCCAGTGTCTGTTTTTGTCTTTCTTTCTCTTTCCTCTGTGCAAGACTGATTTTTAACCCTCTCACTGCAAGGATCCATTCAGTCCATTTGGGCCTCAGCCAAGACTAACAACCGCACAGCCTGAAAGAAGAGAAGCATCAGTGGGGAGGAGAGAAAGAAGGGGGGGGGGGGTTGTTGTCCGGACAGAGTTAAGAGGCTGAAAGGAAAGGTGGAACGATGACAGAAAGAGAGAAAGGGAGAACTGAATGGAAGGAGGGAGACTGTCCAGGTGTGTGTGTGTGTGTGTGTGAAGGATAGTGCTATGACTTTGCAAGTAGAGCAATATGCGCTGAAGAGGTTTAGATGTGATTACAGTGAGAGTCCAGAATTCCTCTGTAACACAGGATTAACAGTCTGGGATTTTTTTTCCTTCTCTATATCCTGCTCTTAATCTCTCTCCCTCCCCTCCCTCGCCCTCTTCTGATTATTTTGATCTGTGCTCTCCTGAAATTTTTAGGAGCGCTCGAAAAAAACGTTTAAGAGCAATAGCTATGAACATATCTAAAAATAGTAACCTCTAGCTGCATATATGGTACTCACTATTCTCCATTTTATAGGTTAGAGTAGTTGCACCCTTTAAAATGATACTATGTGATTTTTCCTGGGTCCACGAAATACATCTGTAAAACGTCCAACATCATGATTTATAGGAAATATGAGCATCCAAATAATAAATATGAGAAGCTGCTTCTTTGTTCTCTGACATGCATCATGTTTTTTTTCTTGCCTCTTGTGGAGCTTCTGGAAAACTTTTAGGAACAAGCGTTCTGAGCGAGTGTGCTTGCGTGCGCGCTTGTAATAGTTTGAAAAAAGCCAAACCGCAGCAGCAACAGCAGCATCGTGTTGCAGGAGCAGCAGCCAGAAGACAGCTCTGACAACGAGTCTTATTTTTATCAGAGCTGCCGAGTTGGAACAGGGGTTAAATAACGATAAGGAGGGAGGGGTCACGGCGTGACAGAGGAGTGATTGGAGCGTGGCTGTCATGTTGCAGCTGGTGTAACTTAGCATTTTATGTCAGGCAGCACTATCAGTGTTTACTTGTTCGTCTTTTCTGCCGGCGCTGTATGTTGTTATATCTTGTCTTGGCATACTTGAAGCCTTATCTGTTGGGTGAAATGTGTTCATCTGTGAGCTGTGAAATGTTTCTTAGGGGGATACTCCACTGAAAATCAATCTTTCACTGAGAAGTTTGAAGCTTGCTCCTCTGTGCAGGATAACAGCACGGCTGGATTAACTTGCTAAAAGGCCTCAGGGCAAAAATTAGCTTCTGTGCTCCTATTAACCCCCCTTGTTCATCCAACCCTCTCTGCAATTTTTTGAGAGTTTGAGAGTGAGATGAGAAGATCAATACCACTCTCAGACATTAGGGTGGTATTGATCTTCTCATCGAACTCTCAGCAAGTACGCAAATAAGCATATTTCCCAAAATGTCAAACTATTCCTTTAAGGCTTTCATCATGTCAGCTGATGTGTTTAGTGGCACTAAATATGATTTCCAACTAAGTCAGCAGAAGCCAGTTGACCCTGAAGATTGGAGTCCTAGTGTAGCTTCCTGCTTTGCCTGCGGTTAGTAATCCAGCGTTCAATAACACTTGTGCTCATGTTAGATTTACAGAAGTTTCAAGAATTCCAATGGTAGCCATGAGTCATGGTAAAAAAAATCATCCAGATAAGCTTTCCAAACCACTTCTGCAACATAATCTACTTCCTCACTGTTGGTCCAAATGTTCACTGCGTTCCAAACACTCCCTTAATACCCTTTATAGACTCGCATTTATCTCTTCTTTGATGTCTTTGATGTGTTATCAATCCATCACTTCTATTCCCACTTATGCCTGGCTACATTTTAACTTGCGTAATTGGTATAAAAGTTCAGAACATTACAGCCAAAGCATCAAAGTGTCTCTCCTCTCTCTTCATCTCTCTGCAGGTGTGTCAGTTTGTGGTGTCAGTGAACGGACTCAACGTGCTCTCTCATGACTACCGGACCGTCAGCAACCTGATCCTAACTGGACCCAGGACAATCGTCATGGAGGTGATGGAGGAGGCGTAATATTCATAGAAGAGAGGTGTAGCAACGACCTGAGGACTAGAAGGTTTTCGTGCTTGACCTCAAAACCGCACAGATTGAGAAAGTGGACGACTTGAAAAGCACTTGGCACTCTTTCTGTTCCAACGTTGTTTGGAGAAGGTGGATGACTGAACGTGGGTAGTCGAGTACATGATTCAACCCTTAGACAAAACACGCAGATTGTTCTCCTTTTTTTTTCTCTCTTTGCGTTTGGAGGCAACGTGCAAGATCCACCACTCCCACAGATTATAATCCAACAGCTTCAGCGTACCCACAAAGATTCAGTCCCCTGACTTTACATGTGGAGGGAGGAAAATCCATATCTCTGTGGTTTGAGTCTCAAACCAAAACTGTACGATGAATCTGTTGCTGAACCAGATGAGAGTGTTTAAAGGATGTCAGACGCAGTTTGTCAATTGAACCTGGAGTTGAACAAGTAAAAAAGCTGAAACCATAACAATGAGGAGGAATATTCCATGTCGCCACACTCAGTGACCTCTCCCCCAGTTAGTTCCCAACTCTTGACTGGAGCTCCTGAAGGCCCTGCACTGCCCTCTGCTGGCAAGAACAGGAAGACACAGAGTTGATATGAAACTCTTCAGTTTCAGGTTTCTTGATGTTTTTTTTTTTTTCCTTGCTTGGGAACTACCTAAGAAAAAAAAATTGTATCATTGTCATGTGAAGAGTTACCCACAATATCAGAGGTAAATTAATCTCCTGGTGTATTTACATTTAGTAGGAATTTGTTAGTGTACATAATAATAAGCAGTGGTAAACTGTATGACATTAACAGGCACAATGTATATAGTTTCCAGACATTACACTCAGACAAACTGAAAGAAGCCCGGCTTTAGGAAGGCAGCAGTTGTACCATTTTGTAGCATCACTACTATTCAAGCTAAAACTGTTTCAGCACTGAGATCATATTGGAGATTTATAGATAATAAGTAGGGTGAATGACCCTTGAACTCTCTAATAACTACATGTTTTCTTTTTAAAAGAAAGACTGATGACTTAAGAGTTTAAAAGAGTACATCTTGTATGTTTTAATTGACAAAAAGCACTTAAGTAATGGAAGCTTTTTGGTTAGAATCTATATTATACAATAATAACTTTATTTATATAGCACCTTTTAAAAACAGGGCCTACAAAGTGCTTCGACAGACAAAGAATAAGCATGATACTCAGAAGACGATATAACAATAAGGCCAAACAAAAGCAAGACAAATTTAAGATAAAGTTAAAACAAGAAGACAAAAGAAGCAAAAACAAAGCAGAGAGAAGACAGAAGGATGATGAAAGAAGGTAAAAGAGATAAAAGACAATACATTTAACATTAAAAATGTAAATGTAAAAAAAATCAAATAAAATTAATAAAAAGACAAGATCACATAAAGGCCTGTCTATAAAAAAAGGGGTATCAAGAAGTGATTTTAAAAGAAGTTAGTTATTCTCCGAGCCTCATCTCCTCAGGCAGGTCATCTAAAGCCGAAGGGTCCAGACAGCAAAAACACAGTCACCTTTAGATTCAATCCTCGACTGTGGAATGGCCAGAAGGCCCCTCATATGGGGTCGACATTTCTGTTACATAGCTTGGGGCCAAACCCAGGGATGCTTTAAAAGTGATCGGTAAAATCTTACAATCAATTCTAAATCGAACAGGGAGCCAATGGAGAGAATGCTGTCTGTTAAAACCAGTAAGAAGCCGAGCTGCTGTGTTCTGAACCAGCTGGAGGCAAGAGAGGTTTTTTTTTTTTTTTTACTGTATATGTACATTTACAGTATATACAATCTGACATCCCTAATTTGAAACTAATAACAAGGAATAACATCCCTCCTGCTTACCCCCATATCCTTCATTATCTTTCTTTTATAATCACGTGTATAGTAATTACATGTCCAGTATGATCAGTGAAAGCAGTAAAAGTTCACCCAAATAGAAAAGACATATTTTCTCACTTACGTCTTGTGTTACTCAGCCATGCAGACAGTTTTTGTTATTTGCCAAGTTTTTGAGATTTCTTCCTTCTTCCCAATACAATGGAAGTGAATTAAATTAAAATTAAATATCTTTTCAAACACATGGACCCAGTTACTCTGCATAATCTGGATAACAATGCTGTAAAGAGTTGTCATTGGAATAACTTTCTACTGAAGAAATTGTCCTGATAAATACTGTTGACAGAGTGTTCTGTGGATTTGTCAGAGCAATGGGGACGTTATTGATGTTGCTATTGAATTTAAATATATTCACAGATGAAAATCACCTTTCTATTAGGGTGGCAGTAGAAATCTCAAACAAGGGTATCTCTAAAGTCTGAGCAAATAAAACTTAATCTATCAAAGTAATTAGATACCAGTAGAGGAACCGTAAGTATATCCTAAAGTTAACTTTAATGATTTAAGCAGGCTTCAGGTTTAGATTAATAGATTTGTACGTTATTATCTTCCAGCTAACATCAGAATTGAGTGTACAGTGCAATACATGTGTAGACTGTGCCATCATATTGTCCTACATAGACTGTAGTAGCATGGAAGGATTATATTTAAAGCTATAGAATAATAACTCAAAAAAGAAAATTTAAATAAAATATTGCGCATATATGTCTGTAATCCATGGTTGACTCCTGAGTAAACACTTGTTTACTTGTTTCTGCCTGGTTCAGTGGACATATACTTAGTTTAGTCCTGGATTTAAAACTTATCACGTTCAGTAAACTTGACATTTTCTATTAATGATGAAGGTTTATTCAGGATTTTTTTTTTTTTTTGCCAAACAGTAGAATTAATCTGTAAACTGCCTCCAAGTGTCTGAAGTGAGTTATCTACTGTAGTGGCCGATGTGCTTCGATGTTATAAGCAGTGAAATGCATGACTCTTATAAATCTGTGCTTACAGTATGTAGAATTAATTTCTAATCCAAAGCTATTAATCACCCAATTGACTCCTCGGACTGAGTTATCAGACAAATCATTTCTCAACTAAAGTAGATTCAGGTCATCAAAAAGTCTTCGCTTCCTCCAGCAGAAACAGAACTGAACAAAACCTCCTCAATTGCATAAATAAATAGTTTATAAAATGTGTCATATTTTAGATCAAGGTGATCTGTGACTTTTCCAGACAGTGGTCATATTCTCTGCTTTACTTACGTGTTGCTAAACATTTTTGATGTAGCTGCTGATCTCATAACTTGTGACATGGACGATGCCATACGAGGTACCGTTTTTAATTCTTTTCCTGTTAAGTTGATGGATATTTTGTTGAATGGTTTGCTGTGTAAAGAAGATATATTAAGGGACCCCAGACACAGATTTGATATACTTCCTTATTTTTTGGGGGGGGATTTTTGCAGTTTATTTTTTCCACAAAGCCATTCAGCACATTTCTACAGTTAACAAAAGAAAAGTAACTTCAGAGAAACCACAGACATAAGTGATTCTAACATTACGTCATTAGTCTAACAGTTCATATCTGGACTCTGCATGGGTTTGCTTTTTTTTTTTTCCTCAGTTTTTCTTACATCAACAACTCGCCTACCTGCACTTTTCAACCCAGTATTTGTTCTTTTTAAATGTATCTGATAAATAATCTGGATAAAGCGTTGCGGAAAATGTTGCCCCCGACTGTCTGAAGGCAGTTTGTAAAGGCGACAAAGGGTGATTATTTATGGGGAATAGAAATATGCAGAAGGGAGGCTGTTTATAAAGTGACAAATCTTCACTCCGTCTAGAAATGTATTAAACTCTTGAACAAGTTATTTTGTGGTTGAAAACGGGTTCACTGACTGTTCATCTATTAAACCAGAAAGCATTTGCCTTAACAAGTTATTTTGCTGCTAATCACAGTTGGTGGTCATGTAATCTCTCACTCTGTTCTCAGCTCTGTCATCTCTGACTTTGCATATTAAAAGTCACGTTGTACCAGGCGATCACGCTTCAGTTGAAATGACAATCAGTGTTTTTTTGACACCACCTTTTAAAATAGCACAATAGTGGTTTCACAAGCAATGGTCTGACCGAATGTATCTCACCTACATCTTCTACATTGAGCTGTTCATTGTCATTTTTATACTTCATCTTTAATGATGGGATCACTTGTTAAATTAAAGGGATTCTTTTGCTTAATTTTCACCTTACACGGCTGGAGTGAAGCCCCAGACATATTCAGCAGGTACAACTCTGTGTGTGTGTGTGTGTGTGTGTGTGTATGCGTGTGTGCGCGTGTGTGTGTTTTTCCTCCGATATCAGAGATTGAATGTTGGTTTCAAGACAATATAAGCTCACAGTACCACAGTCTGTTTTTGACAAAGCAGCTAAAGCTCATTCTGGTGTTCTAATGTATAAAAAAGTTGATTAAATGTTTAATAAACGAACTGATTCCTCTCTGTGCTTGTGGTTTTCTCTTAAATACTGGTGGAGTTTAATCTTATTTCTGCTTTTAACTGAGTTAAGGATCCTTTTTAAGGCTTTTGCACCTGCCAGGTGTTTGTTGACTGCTTGTCTAAAAATCACACAGAAGTATGTGTTTTATTTAAACTGAAACAATCATGGAAAAAACAGCAATAAATGCAGTGGCAGTGTCCTGACTGAACAAGGTCATGTTCTAAATATAAATGGGACTCATCATGTTCTTTGCTCGACACAATCAAATCAAAGGGCAACTTTGACTTCAGAGACAGATAAAAAGTTTCCATCTCATACTTTTTCCCTTCATCACAAGGTCAACACGTAGCTTTATCTGTGAAGACCTTGCTTGGGTTGTCCTCCCATAACAGACTGGCCAAAAAGTTCAATGTGCACTTTCTACTTGACATTCCTGATTTTAATGTCTGTCTCTCTCTCACACACTTCTGATATCTTTAGACATTGAGGATCAAAGATGTAAGAGAAAAAGAATCAGAAAATTGTTTCTTATTTTCTCAAATTTGTTTTTTTCTTGTGAAATACTATACACTTTTACCTATTCAGACCTATAAAAAAATCCTTTGATTATGACAAATTTGAGAGGAAAAAATCAGAAAATTTCACAAATGATATTCACAATAAGGCTGTCACCTCACATGAGTGGTCACAAGTAGACATTTGTTCATTTTAAAGGATTGGTTCACCTTTTTTCAAATCTCTTAAAGGACCAGTATGTAAGATTTAGTGGCATCTAGATGTGAGGTTGTAGATTGCAACTGAATGAATACCCCTCATCTCACCCTCCCCTTCCAAGCATGTAGGAAAACCTACAGTGGCCACAAAACTCACAAAAAACATGAAATGCCTTAAGTGTTTGGTTTGTCCGTTCTGGACTATTGTAGAAGCGTGGCGGACTCTATAGGCCCACTCCCTATGTAGATATAAAGACTGCATTTTAAGGATGAAAGGACAATGAAAACACAGTTCTTATTTTCAGGTGATTATACACCTCATATTATAAACACACTTTTTAATATTATATTCCATTTCTGCCAAGTCTGTTCTGTTAGATGCCACTAAATTCTACACACTGGTCCTTTAAATCAGGTTTTGCTCAAGCCAAGACAGACATGAATGAAAAAAATGTGAATTTATCCTTTAAAGGGTCCCAAGTCAAAAATGTTGGGAACCTCTGTCTTAAGGCATTATGATTGAAATATTTATGGGAGATCTGAAAAGACAGAAAATGTGTGAAATATCAAACTAACTGCTGCAAGTTTTCCATGTTCACAAGATGTACATGAATCTATGAGCACACTGCCTCGTTCTCCTCTCCTCTAAGGCTGGATTGCGCAATGTGACACCCTCTTTCTCCCCCTTGTTCAGATGCATTACTACAAAGCTACCAGCAGGGGGTAGTGTTATACTGTAACATATAGTTTTTACATAATGTTGTGAGTGGTGTCTTTTTTTTGGACATTTTCATGGATTTCAGTGAAGGGATTCTTTACATTTTTGGTAGAATTTGCCGAGCCTTTTTCCATGAAAAGTCTGGGTATATATACAATCTACAAGAATGAAAACACCAGCTTCACGGTGAGGGAGAATGCAAGCAATTATTATTGTAAATGTCAGGTCACATTATTTATTCCCCTACTCTTACTTCATTATCTGTTGCTTGTTGCTAGCAGCAAATATGACCTGCTGATTTGCCTGAACCCTCCGCAGGTTTCTCAATGAGCAGTTTCTCCTGGATTGATATTCCTGATCTCTCTCTCTCTCTCTCACACACACACACACGGCTATCTCTCATCCTCAGCCATCATGATGGAAATCTTTATGGGGTTTTTCTTGTGCATGTCTGAAAATATGTGAAATAGGAAGTCAACTTTTGCAAGTTTTGTCCATTCTGATGCAGCAGATTACATGACTTTAATTTAGGGGAGCTGGAAAAAAATGGATTAATGTTTATTGATACTGCACTGTTTTGTCATTTTGTTCACTCTGCTCACAGTGGTTATGCAGTCAGTCAGACCCCTTTCTCTCTCTCTTTTTCCACTAGAATAGACCTTATCAGATGAGACCATCACTACCTTTCATTCACCCTATCTGTCCCTGCATTCACATCTATTGATTAGCCAAGTAAGCAACCTTCATCTTACCTCCATCCATTCATCTATCCATCCAATCCTTTGTTTGTGTTTCTGCTTGGTGTGCAGAGTCATATGTACACACACAGGAAATTAGAAACTGTCGCACACATACACACGCACACTTATTGAATCATGGGAGCGAAAGCCTGCTGATGGACAGTTTTGCTTGCGGAGAAGATCAAGAAGAAAGTGATGAGGGCATAACATTAAAACTACCAGTGACTCAAGAGTTTCTCATTTAAATTCAATTACTCAAAGTTGTCTGTGTTGGAAGAAATGTGTAGCAAATAGTAATGATGTTTTTGGAGGAGCAGGGAGTATTTTTATTAGCAAATTTTGTCCCATTCATCACGGGCCCTCAGAGTACAATGTGTTGACAATGTGACGTGCGTAGCTCGCTGCATACAGCATCACAGTCACACTGCCAATGTTAGAGGTTCATTTCCATCCGGGGCCAACACAATAAAAATGTTCACCAAGTGGCATATATTATAAGCATACCTGTCAGCATTGGGCTTTGAACATAAGGGAGATTTTCCGGGACCCCACCTCACCGTAATTTTCACATCATGAAAAGTGTTTCCTCTCTTGGCTCCAGAGATCTAATCACCAGGTGCCTTTACTGCCTGCCCTGCTGTAATCGACCCGATGGTTGATGTGTTCTTCGTGGCTTCTTGAGGTCGTTAACAGATCTAACGTGCTGTTTAACGTTATTTTTCCTACCATGACCAACACTAAATTCCAGTTAGTGAGGTCAACAACCTATTAACAGCTTAAGAAAACATGTTTACAGAGTTGTTGTGTAGTGTTAGTACGTGTATTAAAAGCTCTGTAAATTCATTTATAGCAAGTTTCAATCTTGTTTTTTTTTTGACTTTTTAGTGGGGATGCCCTTTAGTGTCTTTAAAAATATTTACCAGAACAGTAATTCATCTAGATACAGTTGTAAGTTCCTGCTTCTGATGTGTTCATGTCTCTCTATCACCCGACACTTGGGCTGCCTCCGTGTGTTTTTCTCTTTCCACCTTAAACTGTTTCTTTAAATCTTGAATCAGCGCTTTACTTTCTCCTTGTTTTTCTTTCAACACCATTAACATTACATCCTGCAATTCTTTCTCACTTCTGTCTCGTCTCTCCCAATTCCTTCCTTCTATGTGAAAATGTAAAAAGCTTTCCTTTTAAAAAGTCTGACAGAGCATGAAGCAGAACTTTAACTTGTATGCTGTTAATTACAGTAATTGTGGGGAAACGACACACAGTGGGAATGCAGCAGCAGTCCAGCTATCCAAACTATCAAGCTACATTAACATTAATGTAAAACAGCAGCACAAGACAAACTGGATAGTTAAAACAACACTAATATGCATTTAAAAAACTTAAGCTCCACTCTTGGCTGAAGAGTTTTTTTTAGCTACTTACTTTGTGGTTCTTTTTCTGACATTATTATTTATTATTTATTTGTCAGTTAATTTCATTTATGATCCTCTGAACTCTGATTCATTCATCTGTCCTATGAAAATTGTTCCAGTCTGCCAAAAAGAATCTGCCTACAGCCTGTAAGACTACAAGTTACGCCCCCTTCTTTCTTAAAGGTATTCTGACTTTTATCTGTTTCTTTTATCTGTTTCTCATCGTGGCGTTCTTGTTTTCTTCATCTGTTCAAATCTATTTGAATTAGCTAATAACTGAGGAAAAAATTAAGATATGATGTTCAATGATCATTTAAAATGCAGAATTTACATAAATAATTAAGAATATAACTAATTATTGACGATCAAAAAAAATGACACTTTATCACAATGACACATTTTATAATAATTTTTTACTCTATTTATGTGTAGTAGTGATAATTATTCATGAAATCATTAAACATAGGGAAACAGGCTTAAAGGTCATTTTTGTCCTTTTCTGTCCACAAAGGTGTGATGAGTGCATGATTGATCAACGTTATCGCAGCTGGGCTTTTCTCTTTTGAATCAAAAATATTGCTGTACATCATTTCTCCAGAGTACAGGTGACTTGAGGTGTCTGCACACCTAAAATTCATCTCAGCAGGTGCAAAAGGAGAAAAGCAAAACTGTGCAGAGCAGTGTGCATGGAGCTCCTCCACTGCAGAGTACTAAATAACTGAAAATGTTATTTGGCTTAAATGAATATCTGGATGAGTGTGTCCTCTGTGGACAGCAGGGCACTTTTCTCATCTGTAAAGAAGATAAATCTCCAATACTAGCACAACCACACATTGAAGTTACTGGCTTTTGCAGCATATACCTACCTGTGGGCTCTAACAATACATTTACTGCACATAATGAATGAGTGTACAATTTGTCAATGTCAATATTGGCACTATTTAAAATGTATGCCAATCACACTCTTGCTGTTATGCTGGCAAAGTTATGCAGACAAGCTCAGAAGAATAATTAGCCAAAGTATAAGTAAGTGAGGCAAATGTAACCAATTAGCTTCAGAGAACAGAATGAAATCTATTTTGTCAGTTTGGACACATTTTTATGATTACCTTGCTTGACAACAAAACACCAACAGTATCTGTTTTATTCTCTTGGAAAGAGCCTTTCAACACCTTGAAGTGATTTCCCTTAAAGTAGCCTCAAAGTCAGGAGAGGAGGGGGGGGGACAAAACTCCTCCACATGGTATGAAAATGCCACATATTCTGTTTCATAAAAAGGTCACTTCTGTGTCTTGCTGGTTGCAGCACTTTATTGAAGCTACATTATATTGATAATGCTGTCATTTATATCAAGTACAAACAATTTCAGCTTTTGAAGATCCGCCAATATTAGATTTCAATTTGCGATGTTTGTTGAACATGTGGACGTTTATACTAAAGTGAAATATTCAAAGCCAAGGTGTCATTGTTTTATGGCTATGGCATTACATCAAATAGAAAATCTTGTGCATCATTTTATACACATTTCCCTGTAATTCATATATTCAGGACATATTTGGGCACTCATGCAGTAATGATGAGCCCACTGATGGTAGAGTTGAAGAGGTTACTCATAAAGTGCCTCCAGCCATATAAAAACATAATGCTGCAGTATCCTGTAAGATCATTTTCAGTGTAGAATCCTTGCAGTTTTCCTCTCTGTCCACGTCCCCTGTTGCCTTCACAGATTAGATACAGAGATCTGTAGGTCCTTCTATATTCCTCTGAAAATGAGTTCAAGTTCACCAGTGTTTCCTTGGTATTCATATAGCAGTGGTGCACCACCACAGCAAGGAATTTACCTGGAGCATGCAGAGGCGATGGAGGCTGCAGAGACGTTGGAGGAGGCAGAGACGCTGGAGGAGGCAGAGGCACATGGACCTGTTGACGGGTCAGCTAACCCACATTTCTGTGCATTGCTCAAAAATGAATTTTGCCGGGTTATAATCCTAGCACAATAGCAGCAGTGAAAATGCTGGCATTTGACACATCCACCATGTGTACATTTTATAGCCTACAAAGAGAAATCTGGTTTATGAAACTACTCATACATACTTTATTCTTAAAGAAATGTTCAAAATTAAAACTGTATATAGATTAACATTGGAATAAAATGCTTAACATTACTAGGGGACAATTCATACATTTTACAAGATCTGCAACATTTATTTAAATTGAGAAGTGTGCAGACCCACTTCTTGTGGGTCTGCATACATGCCACAACATATGCATAACTGAATTGGCATTTGTAGTTTGGGGCTTCACAAATGGGATTTTGTAAGATAACCTCCCTAAAAACTGTTGGGCGAAGCTGGAAGCAAATAAAAGGAGAGATTTTCATTTTTACACTCGTCAACATTTCATCAAAAACACTCTACAGTTTCCAAAAGAGTCATGTTCTCGAAAGGTGTAATACACCCACATATTTTCAGTAAGCTGATTTAGTTCTCTATTCAGGCTGAAGTGCTCATGTTAAGAGTGAAACTTGAAATTTTATGATTCAGGGGACTATGCAGTCACCTCAACAACCAAGCACAGACCTACACAATTTCAACCAAATTAATGAAACAAAATAAATGAAATCACTTGTGCTGGTGGACAAGACCTTTAGAATAAACTTTAGAAACCTAATTAAGGATCTTGTATTATTCATAATGCAATGATATATCCAACTAGGCCAGAATTTGAGAATCCTGTGCCATGGACAGATAGAGTCTATACACATCTGTACCAATACTTAGTCTGTGTATGATAAAAAATCAGAAAATCCTCTGTTTCACCTGCTGTTTTTTCTGGCTACATGACACTACAAGTCAAACTCCCGGCTTTATTAAATTTAAAGGAGCACTTTGCCGTTTTTCCACCTTATCTCTACTTATACGAATTAGGCATATAGTGCGAAACACAACAGTTGTTTTTAATGTTCTCTGTGTCTCTCAGGCACAGCTGAAAAATATGTTTGTGTTCTGGCACCAGTTCTGTCATTTGATGTGAACAGTGACGTAGTTGGGAGCAAGAAAGAACCACAAACTCTATCTGCAGTGGTGCCTTCAAGGACAGTCAAAAGTGTGTCCAAAACACTCAGCCTGTTACGCTACCAATAGGGAAAAGTAGATACTAAATTATCATACTACTAAATACTTATCTAATATTAAATACTAAATACCTAATATCAGTATATTTGGAAGAAAATGAGTTTCATGATACATGGCCGAATAAGGAATCAGAATCAGACACAACAGATTGTTGAGAAGAAAGTGGTCAACGCAGCAATGTTACAGCTGCAGCTTCACAGTGCTGACTTTGTCTAAGATTTCTGTAATAAACACAAACAAATAAATAGATTTACATTACATTATCGGAGCAGAGATGTGGTTCTACTACTACATCTTATGAGGCCAAATATAGTGCTGTGGAATCACACACAACCAAGTGTGGAGGAGGAAGCGACCACAGGAGCTGCGTTATGCAGCAGCTGAAAGAGAGGCTTTACAGCATCGACCAGTGAGGATCATCAGAGAGAATAAAGACAGACTGAAAACTCAACAAACTTTGCTTTAGTAAACCTGACTTAGTTTTATGGCAGAATATTTTTTCGGACTTTAACTCTGAATACAGAACAGCTAACTGTTAAGTTACTCTACTCTCTCTCTAAGGCAGCTGCATCCAGCTAGAGCACAATCTGGGGTCTGGCTCCTCATCGTCAAAAATAAGTCAAATTAATAGTGTTTGCTTCCAGTTTTTCACCCCTGATTGTTTCCAAAACTAACTCAAATTGAGACAGCAGACCTGAAGGTGTTTTGACTGTCCACTGGCAGCTCTGGCTCAGCTGCACTCAGTAAGTTTGCAATGATTCCCCTTAACTGACTCCAGAGCAGCTGTTTATGTTGTGATCCTTTTACACCAGTATAACAGATCCAGACTCGATGAGGAGAAACTCTTTGTAAATGAAAATAAGCCTCAGTAAACAGATATAACGCTCCTCACTAACCTTGTGTCTGAAAGTTTGTCTCTGTACCTGCCCCGTGCGTTCCGTAAACACGCCATCAGTAGAAGATTAGATGTGATGTGCACAATGCATTCTGGTTGTTGTAGAATTCCCCTGGTGCGGGGAATCTACAGCCTTTTTCTCAGTTTTCTCCAGTCATAGGGCCCCAATTTAAAAAAATAATTGCACATATCTACTATATAGGTGATCTAGTTTTAAGAAATCATCATATTTACAGTGGTGGATTTTTCCTTTAACGTTATCTGCTTGAGAGAGAGCTTTTGAAAAGCACTATATTAATGTTGATGGAAAAGTAAAACAGCGAAATAAAGATGCATTTTCACTTTTCTCTGGATTAGTGTGGAAATGGCCTAGATTAATACTTCCAACAATGCTAATGTTTTCACTTTTTATGTGTTAGATATGTGAAAACAAACATATAAATTGTCACAGATAGGGCTCCCAAATTACCCTAAAGTTATAACCTTAATATTGATTAATACCACACATCTTAAACCTCAGTTCAACAAAGCACTAATGTTGTCTAATCAAATTCATACCATATTATTTCATTAAGTCACGTACAGCTTAGCTAATTTTATTCTATTTTTCAGTTCGACACAAATACCAAGGCAACGTTATGATGAATTATCATCAGGTTTATTTAGCTTCTTTTGCTCTTTTTGCTTGCCAATAGTTATTATCCTGCCAGAACATAAATTATTGATTACTTTAATAACAGCACCAAGCAAGGTCGGTTAAATGCGTTAGCTACTACTGTATGAAAAATGACTTACACACTTCAATTTAAATGGTTATCTTGGGAAAATATTCTTACCGTTGTCACTACACAATCTGTCATCTTCTTTAGTGTTTATTGGCGGTTGGCAAACTGACTTAAAGATACATTTGCCATCTTGCCAACAGCATCTTGTTTTGACATCCTGTGTGGTTCTTCACACTATGCCTCTCTCTGGCAGTCCACAGACAAACCCCTCCTGGTTGCTCCATGTTAACATTAACAGTTACCTTAGTGTCTCATACAAGGATAAAGTGTTCAAACGAAAAACATAACGAGCACTCCTAGAAGCTCCAACAGAAATTGCCGTAGGAAGCTGGTCTGAGATAACAACTGTAAAGTGATGGACAGTCTGCATAAACACATTTCTGAATTTGAGAGGTGGATAAACTGTGTTTACATGCATTTAGTCCCCACTACAGCCCTGCGTATAAATGTAAAGGTAAAAAAAAGGCAAATACAGGAGATTTACGGGGGAAACTATGAAATGAAGCATGGCTGGGGAGGGGTGAAAATATGGGAGAATTAAGGTTTGAAAAGCCCAGTTGGTCCAATTTAAGTAATATCAAGGCAGGCGCACAAGCCAGGATGAAGTAATTAACACATAAAAATTCCATGTCATGACAGTGACAGCAGCCAAAATAAGAGAGTTAAGGAGAAATATAAGGTACATTGAAAAGAAGAGTGCAGGTTTTTGGTTTCATAATGAATGTTAGAGAAGGACAAGGAAAATAAAATGAAAGAAAAAAGAGATGAAACTATTCCTCTGAACAGGATTTGTTATTTCTATCTTGACTCTGCTCTTCACATTGATTCTTGTTACATGTGAGGAGGAGGAAAATGAGCCTCATGTTTGTTCCAGAAGAAAATTTGACATGATGACAGATGACAGATAATTTGATGTTATATATAGGCCTACCTATCTATAACTGTTTTTATGAACCTCTCCCCTTTAATTTCACCCTGCTTACAGTTGGTCTACGGTTGCATGCGAATAGCTGAAGATTTTTATTTGCAAATTTCTCTGAGGATCAAAACTCTGTTGAAAAAAAACCCCCTCACAGCCTTTATCTTAATGCCTGGTGATATTAAAGACATGGTTTCAGGCTATTATTACATTTTTCATATCATATTACTTTTTTTTTCATTGTGGCTACAATATGACAGAGCAAATAATGTGATACCAGAAAAAAATGTAATAAGATTCACTCAAACACAAGATCCTTTAGACTTTAATTAGCTTTATGACACCGAGTGCCAATAAGTGTGACCACTGCCTTGATTATATAAAGGTTATCAGTGTTATCACATGTGGGAAATAGGAAGCTTTTTGAATATTAAGAAGAAAAGACTCATCAAAGACTCAGCTTGAGAAAAATGAATGTTTCTGTGCTTCCTCAGGTTGTTGGACTGAATGCTTTTGAGGTAATTTACAATGTTTTCAAGTAAATTGTCTCCTGTCCTTCACTTCCCTCCCCACAGGCGTGTAGCTCAGGATGGGCGAGTCACAGCAAGCAGAAATGCTAGCCACCTGCCAAATGCTTCTTGGGCTGAGGCTGCCAGCTCTGTGAATTTGGCCAGCTAATCTGGCAGGAGGTCATCTTTTGTTCAACTGTGTTACTTTTCAGAACTTATTTTACCGACTAAATAGTGAAACTGGAAGAAATTAACACATTTGATACAGTAGGGGTGATTGAAAAGCTGTTTTTCAGGCCCTGCTTGGATGCAGGCCATAAGTGACAGAATCTAATTTAAGATTAAAGTAGTTTTAATTATTTTCATGACGTACCAAATTTCATAGCAATTCATCCAATAGTTGTTGAGACATTCAACTCAAAACCACAAGTGTTTGGAGAAAGACAAAGTCAGAAGATCATCTGTATACATTGTTTGGAAACCATTAATGTACAAAATTCTGCACCACTTCATCTTGTACAGTAGATGTTGAGATATTTCACCAGATGAGTGTAAACTTGACCTGTAAGTGGCTTTACAGGAAACTTGAGGGATCAACAAAGTCAGTATGATTCATCCTCTGGGGAACAGGAATGTCTGTACAAAATTTTCTGCCAGGTCATGTGGTGAATTCACCATCAGACCAACGTTGACATCCCTAAGCGCCATGCCACTAGCGTGACTAAAAATGGCAAATGAAAAAAAAGAAAAGAAACCACACTGTTTTCAATTAGATGGTTCAAGTAAATGGCTGTGCATGTCAAAGATATCTTCGGTCATAAGTACTTCAACAGCTGCCAGTGGCCTTGAATTATTTTTTAAATAAATAACACTATTAATGTTGAATAAATCGCCTCCATCCATGCATCCCATCGTGAAAACTTGCATAATGCATCATGACCTTAAGAGCTGTCAAGTCAGTGGTACTCTGGGAACAGCAGACCTGGTACCAGATGACAAACCGGCTAATAACTGTGACTAGTCGGACTAATCAGTAGGCTGCGGTCACTTCAGTCCACTGCTGCCCTCATATTAACCTGCTGCTTGTTATTAACACAAGGCTCAAGACAAGTGTGTGTGTGTGTCCAGCAGAAAACACAGCATAAGGTATTTGCCAGTGCGCGCGTGTGTGTGAGTATGTACGCCCTTGTATGTGTCAACTCTATTTGAACTTGTCCAGGTCTTTGCTTCAGCTCATAAGACAAACAAACCATGTTTCTTCTGCTGGTTTAAATGCAGCTCATTGTGTGTGTAAATGACACAGTGATCTGGGTCGTCTGTCACTGTGGCGGAGTGCTAAGCCCCCGCGCCTCAGGTTATCTCTGCATCTTAAAAATGTAGGGTGGGGCGGCTTCAGGTGTGTGTGTTTATGTGTGAAAGAGAGTTTAAATGTACTTTAATGTACTTTAAATGTGTTTGTGGATTGGAGTTTTTTGTCTTTGTATGTGTTTTCCTTGTGCGTGTGTGCAAGTGTCGGACTCAACACAGGATCAAATAAAGTAAATTCTAAAAAAGTAAATTTCTGAATTTCAAGAAGCTGCACTTTATTTCTGTGATGTTTTTGATGAGTCTCAACTCTTTCATACTGTACTTCGAACAGTAGTATCAGAGACTTCAAGACTCGCTATTGTTGATTCACTAATATAGACTCGTCTTTCACCCGGTTCAAGCTCCAACATGCGCTCTTATAATAACAAATGAGAAGGCCTCCTGTTTCCTGGGAGAAATCCTCTGCTGCACAGGAAATGATGCCGTCTAGGTTTGTCCGGTCAACAATGATGGCTTTTTTGTAATAATTATAGGAAGGCAGAGGAAATACAAGAGGCCGCAGTTTGATCACCTTTATTATTAATATGTTGGTCCAGTGCAAACAGGGAGTCCTAAACACCAGTGGAGTGACTACTGAAGATCAAGAGATGTGTTGATCACTGTGTAAGAGCTCAGGTCTCCAAAACGGTTGCATCTTCGAGGTATAAAACATGAAAAAAGAAGAATTATATGCATACAGTTTCATTTAAAAAAAAAAATCTATTATATGTGGATAACACTTCTTAAACCTTGTCAATGTCAGGTCAAATATAATTGCCTGTCAAGTTTTTAACTTTTTATCCACCTACTCTCACCTCTAACTCTGCAGCGCTGTTCCATCCGAGTTTTACAAATGTGAGATCTGTCACAGAGATCTGAGATCACCAGCAAAGCACACCTTATAAGACAGCTGATTTAAACCACACACATTCTTCTAATTCCTGAGGTGTTCTACATTCATACATGTGCAGATGTTGAAGATGAAAACTAAGCTCCTCTACTCCATACCACCTTCATGTCTGCGCCAGAAGATTTTATTTTATTTACAGTAGCGTTAAACAGTTCTTCTGTATTCTTCTATATCCTCAAATCAAACCTGACCACTGTAGGAGAGACGAGTCCTTGCAGTAAACAGATATTTGTTGCAGTGCAGTGACTTCAAAAACTTTATGAAGCATCACAGTTGGACCATATGGCGCTGAGCTGAATGACCTGATGGTCAACTCTACCATGTGACTGATGCATTTATTCAACAGAGCTGCAGTCGGGATGGAGAGGAGAGGTATGGAGACGATGGGGAGGTAGACAGAAGGAGGATGGACAGATTAGGGATAGGGTGAAAAGGGGAAAGAGAAAGAGAGAGACAGAGATGAATAAAACAATAAAAATAGAAAGGGGACAGACATAGAGAGAGAGAAAACAGAGAGGACATCAAGAAAAATGGCTGGATGACAAAAAATTTAAAAATTTAAAAGGGACAAACAGAGAGGACAGCAGCATGGTTCATCCATCGGTCATGTCTTCAGGTGTGTTGCTTTGCTGTCAGTCAATAGCCACCTGGGACTGCAGCAACTTAGTATACAAAACAAGATTGCATTTTTCTTATATAATGTGCTGTTTCAGCAAAGCATGTTCCAACTAAACTGGTACTGTTCATACAGCACAGCTAGCTATCCTCAGTTAGCTGATTTGTCTTCATTGCCATATTATTCACATTATTTCCTGGCCTCACCTCAGCCTCAGTGTCACATACTGTGCAATGGATTTAACGTCACATTGCCACAGTTATATTCCTGCAACGTTTATTGATTCACTGAACTATTTATTTAACCACTTCTGAGAATACATAAGTCATAAGTAAAGGTCTGGAGTCTTAAATGTGATGCATAAAGTTAAAGAAGTCCTCCAGACATGTTTTAAGAAATATAAAAACGACTCCGCTTTGAAGAATAATTTGTCTCTAATATGGTTTTTCCACCCAAAGAAAAAAAGGTTAAATTACGTTGTTAAAGTCCTTCAAGTTACATCTTCTCCTTCTCAAATATATATCATTTCAGAAGTAAGTTAAACTGCTGGATACAAGATGTCTCCTGCTTCACTGTAAAGTCTATTCTCAGTGTTTGTGCGCTGGAGGCTTCAAGTTTCCACATCACGCTATTGTAAGATGTTTACTGGAACACGATTTGGCTCAAACCTACTTGTGATGTCACAAATCATGCTCATAGTTACACGCTTTAAACTCAGATTTAAGGTGAGCACAGAGAAACTTTCCACTTCCAGCAGATGAATGTGAAAACATCCTTCTGCTATCATACATCATTCTGCACAGTGAAGCTCAAACGTCCAACTGAAGGAACAAGAAGAAAAACATTTTTTGAGTGAATGGGGACTTTATAAATCAGCTCTTTCCATCTGACTAAGTAAATCCAGGTGAATTAGAGCTGTGATTTTTAACTGAATTATTTAATTTAATTGATATTTAAGTTTTATAAAATGTCTATAAACTGATTATAGCTACAACAACCAAGGATATGTACTTTTGGTAATACTGTAATAAACAGAGTCACATATTATAAATGAGTCAATATGAGAAAGGAACTGATAAACTAACTGATATATATATGTTTTTAAAAGTCAGTTACATTTATCGTTTTTGAGGTAAATCTGCTCATTCATCTCTATGTACTGTAACTTTTAGGTCATACTATCTATCTGTAATTGTGTACACTCACTGTGCAGTGGTGTCTGCGTTTGTTTAGTGTGTGGTCACGGGCAACAGATGAAGGGGAAAGAGGATGACAGACGGACAGGAAGGGAGGAAGAGGCTGGAGGAAGAAAGAGGAGGAAGGAGGGAGGAGGAAAGAGAATCCCTATCCTCTTGATTATAGTGTTTATGGCATCTGGACAGTTGTCTGGCTAAGGCGAACATGCTTGTGTGTATGTGTGTGTGTATGAGTTAAGAGCATTTGGATGTTTGTGTGTGTGTAGTGCTCCAGGGACACACCTGGAGTGTAGTTATTTGGTGTTTCAGCCCAGCTAGCCACTGGCACATTTCACCAGCCTCTGTTTCCCATGACTCCAATTCTTCTCCCCTCAGGGCAAGTCACAAAGTCCCTTCAACAGCAGAGAAGCCAAGTGTATAAACAGGATCACAAAATGCATTCAAGCTTTGTTTCTCAGCACAGTAGAAGAGAAAAGTTCACCAATTCTTTTAGTTTAGGTGAAAGGAAAAGACATTTTAAGAAATACACTCATTGCTTTCTTGCATAGAGTCAGATGAGAGGATTGATGCCACTTTCATGTTTGTAAAGTAAATATGAAGCTACAGCAATGAGGCTGTTAACTTAGCTTAACATGAAGACTAGAAATAAGGGAAAAAGATAGCCTGGCTCACAACCCGCCACAAAACAGCAACCTGTCATTCTTATGCTCAGATACAACAAGACATAACGAGTTAAATTATTAACTTTAGAGGTGCTTCTATGCTTTTAAAAAAATCTTTGGACATAGCCAGGCTAGCTGTTTCCCTCATTCACAGTCATTATGCTAACTTAAGCTAATCACCTCCTGGCTTCAGCTTCATAATTAATGGACGGTTATATGGTCTTGATCATCAGACTCTCCCCAAGAAAGCGAATATGTCGATCTAAAAATGTTGAAAATATTGAACTATTCCTTAAAAAATGCCAGCTGATTGATTTCATCTAGGGTACATAGCTTATATGTATTCACTGATGAACATATCAGACCAAGCTGCATCCATAAACTCTCTTTTTTATCTAGATCCTCAACAGTTTTGTAAAGGCAACAATATTTAACCACAGGTTGCTTTGACACCCTTAAACGTGATTGTGCACCTGCACTGGCAGTTTTGTGTCACTCACTGCTGCTATTTAACAAGCATCACTGAATTAAAAGAGGTTTAATCACCCAGAGGTCCAGGACCCAGTCTCTGGTTCACAAGTCATCAGATAAATCTGTCTTTCCATATTTCATGTGTGTGCCTCTCAAAAAAGGTTTATTTTGAGATGTTTTGAGTCTGATTTTGTAACATGTATCATAAAGGTGAAATCTGATTTGTTTCAGGAACTCTTTCTCTCTCTGTCTTTTTGGCCTATTTCAACATCACTGGATCCAACACAATTCTCCCAACAGGAATTATTCTACTGTATTATATATAGTCTGGCTGTTTTAAGGAAAGAATCAGGTCCCAGAAATATATATTTATGTGTTGTGGTTTTTTTTTTTTTTTTTTCAATTTTCTCTATGGCTTTACAGCTACAGTCAAATCTCTTCTTTTGTGAATCCAACTTTCAGCTGAAGTGAAAACCTGCGTCATTGTGCCTTTAACCTAAAAGCTGGCAGCGCAGCAGGGCAGCCACCTGCTCCGAGCGCAAAGACCCATTTTCAGTCAGACTTTTTTTTTCTACAAGTCAAACACACACACACACACACACACACACACACACACACACACACACACACTCTCTCTCTCTCTCTCTCTCTCACACACACACACCTACAAAAACCCTGAGTTTCAGCAAATGACCATGTGGCTCCTTTAAAGCCACAGATTCCGGATATGTCCCCACGACAAGTCCAGTCGTGATCGCGGAGGCGCACTTAAAGGGCCCCGAGGGGCTGAAGCCGGATTGAAACCTGCAGGTTGGCAGCGGAGGTTTTTGCGCAGCGGCACTGGGTCGCGTCTTTTCATCTCTCTCTCTCTCTCTCTCTCTCTCTCTCTCTCTCTCTCTCTCTCTCTCTCTCTCTGATGAACAGGGGCGAGGGAAAGGGTTGGGACAGGGAGGCATAGCTGGAGGGAGGGATGGCTGAATAACGAGGAGAGAAACACCCACTCCGGACTGACCGAATTGTATCTGGAGAGAAGGAGTGAGAGAAAGAAAAAGAGAGAGAGAGAGAGAGACAAGAGAGTAAGAGGAAAGAGGAACCGTTTGGGAGGCAGCAGCAGTCTTTGGTATTCAGAGGATTTCCTTTGGGGATAAAAGGACGCTTGGTATTGATGACTGGAGAGGTATGAGAGACGATTTCATTCATTGCGCGGTGTGTGTGAGTCGGTCTCAGGTGAGCTGGAGTGTCTGAATATGACGAGTTAATTTGAATACATCTCTGATAGTTTGACCCAAATCTGGCTGAGAAACCTGATTAAAAACCACTTTGAAATGAATACCGAGGACAAATATGGTGCATGGTCAGTGAATCAAACTTGTGCAGTTTCACACTCAGGTGGAATGGTTCAAATATAAGTTGTTGATTTTTTATTTTTGCCTTTTCCCAAGAGTAAAATAAGTACCTGTTTTCCTGAAAGAGCCTTTTCGGAAATATTTGGTTCTTTATGTGCGTGCTTACGGATCAAGGGTCGTCTGTGCTCTTGTGGTAATTACAGCCGATTTTCAGTTAATATGTGTGTGAAAATAGCATCAGAAGGAGCATGCACATTGAGCATATAGACCGCTTAATTCTCATGAAGGCGGCGCCGTGAGCCTGCTTTTCATTAACCAATTAACCAGTCGCAAAGTTGCCCTTTGGACTGCGACAAAGAGGGAATTATGCAAACTGACGCCTAGAAAAACTTTTGGGGATTAATGTGCATTAGATTGGACCGGAATCTGATTTTATGTTTTATCATAAAGATCACATGAAAGAAGAGAGATTTAGTGAGACTTAACTCTCATTTGTGTGTGTATAATTAATTGTGTGCGTGTGCCAGACAGAGAGAGAATACAAGAGTGATTTCTCTTTAATCCCTCTCATTTCCTTCTGCATGTCCTGAGGCTGATCTATGAAAAAAAAAAGAAAAATCAAATCCTATTTCCTGGAGTATTTTATGCTTATTAATATGCATTGTCATATTCTGGCCCTTTGACACTGTCTGGATTGAAGGAGCTAGCCACTCTTTAGAAACCACAGGGTTACCTCCACATCAGAGAATAATTCAATCTTGAAACAACTTTTGTTGCACGTGCTGTTTTATTCATACGACTGTCAGCGAGCGTGTTCCCCCCAGGAGAGAAATGATAGGATGTCTCCGTCCATCTTCTGTGTGTAATCATGAGTGGCAGACTGGAGTAGAGGTGAAGGAGGAGAGGAAGAGGGGGTGCAGAGAACAAAAAGTGAAGGGTGAGAGGAGGAGAAGGAGGGAGGGGGTAGAGGAGAGGAGCTGTCGTGTTTGCTCCTGTGGTCGGACAATGGCAGTCATGAAATGTTCCCTCTGTGGACTGTCAATCAAACTGCTCTCTCTCTGTCTTTCCATCACTCTGTCTGTCTGTCTGTCTTCCACCTCTTCAATGTTTTTGTTAATTTGTAGTTATGAGTCTCTTCTCTTCTCTTCTCTTCTCTTCTCTTCTCTTCTCTTCTCTTCTCTTCTCTTCTCCTTCTCTTCTTCTTTCTCTTCTCAAACAAAGTCCTCCACTGTTTCGGCCTCTGCCTGCTCTGTGTAGGCGTGAAGCTTGACTGCCGCTGCTCTGCGGTCAGTGTAGACTGTTAAGACAACTGCTCTGTATTTGTGTCACAGTGGACGTTAGACAGGAGTAACTGATTCCAGATCAGCGCCTTGAGGCTTTGTGAGTAAGGTGGGTCCTCTTGACCCACGGAGGCTCTCTGCAGCTGAATGGCATTCCTGATGTCTCTGTTATTGAAATTCTTCTTTATCTCTGTCACTCACTACATTTTTCCCTCTTTTATTTACTTTGTCTTTTTCTCAACGTGGTCTTTTTTCTCTCTTTGTAGGTCTAGACTGCTGGTTGTGAGGATGTTGTCTACAGGGCAGGTCAGGTGGTGTTTGTGGGCTTCACTGGTGTTACTGGCCCTAGTTTCCCATTTCCCCAGTAAAGCACAGGGTCAAGGTAAGTACTTTTTTTTTGTTTTACCTTTCTCCCTCTGTTTCTTACCCTCCCATCCCCTCCTCCTATTCCTCCCTCTTTTCCCTTCACATCTTAATCCACACTTCCAACTCTGGCCTTCGAACCTTGTGTCCCTGTTCCCCTCATCACTCTTCTCTCCTCACCTTGCCTCAAGCCTTTACCCTCACCTCTCTGACCTTCTCCATCTCCATCTTCTCCTCCCTCTCCTCAGCTGACCTCTCTGTGTCTTCCCCTCCTCAGTAAACACATCATTCCTCCCTCTGCAGCCTCTCTGTTTGATGTGCAGGCTCAGTCCAATCAGATTACATCACGCTCATGATCATATCACCTCCATATCATCATGCCGTTTCACCCCGGCAGCATGGCAACGTGCGCAAACCCCTGCTGCTGATGCTGCCACGCTTCAGAGGGGTTTTAATAAATGTGTTGTAACAGCGGCGCTTCAAGCTGTGATGATTTGCTGCGCAATGTGCCGCACAAAATATAACGCTCCAGTGTGCCTGGTAATCAAACTCACCTCAGCAAACCTGATTTAATCAAGCTGAGCCTCATCAAAAAGGGTGATGTTGTCTGCTTTGTGTTGAAACCAGAAACACTTTTGGAATAATGTATGTTTATAAGTCATGACTTGTTAAATCTCAATTAGCATCTTGTGTTAAAAATATAACAGATCCTTGATTTTCTGAATTCAGATGTTCCTCCTCTGTTCAAACTTTATGGCTTCAGGTAAACCTACTGGTTTTATCATGTGATCGAGACCAGGAGGTCAGCTGATTTAGGTGATAGATATTGAATAATTAGACAACAGCTGTAGTTTCCTTTTACTGAGAATTACAAGCTTATTTTATCTAAACTGATCCAAGAGCTATTTGCTGAATCCTGTGACTGCAGTGTGTGTGCGTGTGTGTGTGTACACATTTATAAAGTGTGTTTGTGCTAATGGCAGCCTAAGAAGTGCAGGAGGTCAGACCCACTATAGTTATCTGGACAGAGATCAAAATGACCCCCAGGGACAAGTAAATGTTGAGCTGACCCTACTTTATGTGTGTGTGTGTAAGTGTGTGTGTGTGTGTGTAGCTCACATTCCTTCCAGGATGTGGAGTTAGATGAGCAGAGAAGAATCAGGTTTTGGTTAAAGCAAAAGTTTTTGTCAATAATTTTGAATCAATAATCCACATGTGACACAATCTTTGTATTGATCTGTTTTTATAGCTAAATTAAAAGAGGAATTCCAACCTAAAATAATTCATGTTATTATAGTCCAGTGGTTTGTATCAGTTTCATTTTTAGGTTAAATCCTGAGTGGATCAGTGTGGGGCTGCTTTGTGTTTAGTCTGGTTATCAACATGAGGAATCTTTAATAAACAGTGATCTCCTTGAAATGAAAACATTTTCTTTTCCTACCCTCATTTAGTTCTTGCTCTTTTCTCCTTCCCTTTTCTTTCTCCTTAATTCCTATCCTACTCCATCCTTCTCACTCTGTTTTTCTTTAGTTATCTTTTTTCTATTCCTTGTCACCCTGAACATTTTACTCCAATTTTCATCAAGTCCATAGGTCATTCTTTTCATTGTAGGCAGGCAGAAACCAGAGGTGAGACAGAAGTGTGACAGCATAAATTAGGCTGGGATTTGATCCCAGTGAATCACAGCAGAACATGGACGACCTCCCAGACACTATGGGAGTGTGCCCTGCTCAATCCCCTCATTAGGGAGCATGTGATAGCCATTAATTTTGCCCCTTCTGTCCCTGTGAGCTGCAACATCTGGTCAGAGGGGATTTGAGCTTGAGGATTAGTATGTGCTCTACCCATGCAGGATGTTTGTATATACTACACAAATGTCTGGATATCATCAGGAACTCCCACTACCAGAGAGTGGGCCAGTCCAGGGAGGCATTTTCACTGCAATATATGACTAAATTTAGCAAATGATCTGGCATTCAGATCTACAGCAACAAGCTATAGTCCAGTCCAAGAATATTTGTGCATATTGATTGATGCATAATTTCATCCTATTTAAGAAATTGCAAATGTTATTGTTGCACATGCCTTGTGTCAAGGAGTAATTGTGAAACATTTGCTTTCATAAATTACATGTAAAATCTGAAGTGATTTAACAAAAAACAAATGCCTGGTAGAACTGAAAACATTTAAGTTAACTTGACAGTCTGAAACATTGTTTATCTAGTACTACTTTACTTGCTAAATACATTTTGAGGGAATTACTGCCAACATTATGTTATTATGCAAGATTTTTTTCCTGCTATAATATAGGAAGTGATTGTACAGAAACAACCAGAAGTCACCATATGCTGTTTCTGCTTTAAGTCACGAGTTGATTTTTCCAATATCTAAGACAAAGATCTTTTTCAAACTTTAAAAGGAATAGTTCAAAATTTTAGGAAATAGGTTTATTTAATTTCTTGCTGAGATTGACGTTGCCAGGCAACCAGCAAAGACTGCAGGAAGAAACTGCGACAGTGTTTCGTTTTTACACTGTTTTTTGTGTACAGATTAAACAAATGAGATACAACGTGTTAATTAGAGAGCAGTAGAGCTGCTGGTAGGCAGATTTTGTTGCCGTTGGACAGAGCCAGGCTAGCTGTATCCCCCCGTTTCCAGTCTTTGTGCTTAGCTAAGCTAACTGCCTGCTGTCTGTAGCCTTATATTTACCATACAGACATTAGCGTGTTACCAATCTTCTTATCTAACTCTTGGAAAAAGGCAAGTATGTATGTGTGTATTTCTCAAAATGTGACCAAGTGCTTACAGTTAGACATATCTAAAAACGTGGATTTCATTGGATATCATTGGACATATCTGCAAAATGTTCACATTTTGCAGATATGTTCAGTATGAACATTTAGTTTTGGTAGTGAACATTTAATGTAAGTATTTCCTCATTAAATTGTTTGAAAAAAGTAATCTTGGTGGCCATGTATTTCCTAGAAATTGTATTGGTATATATTAATTTTACTATCTATAAAACGACTTTTTAAGAGACCGGATTGGGGTAAAATATACAGTTTTGCACATAAAGTTTCAGCTCCAATAGATCTTTGCTTTGCTTCTCTTTCTTACCTGTGTTAGCAGGTGTGATATAGTTATAATGTAGAAAACTACTTTTAAACTGAGCTGTGTACAACACAGTGGATTGGTTTGGCCTTGAAAAGTATAGAAAAGAAAAATGTAAATTTTGTTCTCTGTTCTGCCGTCAGAGGTTGCGAGGACTGACCTGGCACCTTTTGTTGCTGTTTCCAGTGCAGCAGTGACAGAAGCAGGATAGTTTGAGGAAAGATGGCTGCTGTCGCATTTGAACTTTGACCTCAATTCTAGGAAACAAAAAGAGTTGTCATCCATTTTATTGTTAATTAAGCAGTTATTTTTATACTCAGCCCTTTTTCCTGGATGAAGCAGTCAGTCATTGTGCAGGTGTCCTGCTTGTGTGTGTGTTTATGTGTACGCTTATCATGTGCTTAGTTAATTATCGTAATTGATTAAGTTGATAAGCCGACAGCTTGGGTCAATACTGTGCTCCGGGACACATCACAACAGATTACGTGCTTGAGAACACATTTACAAAGATATTTCACTTTTTGTGTTTTTGTAAATGTGTGTGTTTGTGTGTGCGGTTAGAGGGCAGACTGGTGAATTACTGTGAGTGAAAGTGTTGGCCAGTAATTTCAGTAATAATGCACAGAGAGAGAGAAGCCAACGATGAGAAATCATCTATTCACAAACAAAAGAGAGGATGAGATGGAACAACCTGTGTTGAATTTAAAAACTGCTAAATTATCCAAACCTCGACTGCCTTGACCTCACCACTTGATGGCTGTTGATGGTAATCCAGGTTGTCATAATCATCAGCCACTTTGGACTAAATGGAGCATTGAATCGTTGGATATGTGCTGTTCAGGACATTCTGTAATTTTGCCCCATTCTTAGAGCATGTAGATAAAAAATAAATAAATAAAAAGAAACTTTTATTAATGGGAACTCGAGCTGATGAGGATCATTCAAAATACAAGGTTTTGGAAAGAAACAGAAGGACAATACATACCTTGGATGCTACACTTTATAATATTCCTCTGGTCATTCAGTTCAGTCTACATTCAATATGCATACATATGCCAAATGACACACTGTACAGTAGATAGCAATAGTGTCAGGTGAAGCAGTTGCTCTCTGAAAAGCATGAAATAAGCTTCAGGCATTTTGGAAAAGTAGACATGCTTCCTAAAATCACAGAGTGGAATAGTGTGCAGAGCCTGAAGTGACTCAAGGTTGAGCAGATATTGTAGTAGTACAAGGCTGTGAATTGACTCCTTAAGCCTTGGTTTTCTTGAAACAACTGAGAAAAGCTGCCAGAGTGGTTAGAAAATGTCACTTGTTTAAAATGCAATTCAACACTTTGTGAATCGAGCTAACTCATCTTAAAGTAAAGGGGGTGATCATTTCTTCCATATATATAATCCCTGAGAGATTAACCTGAGAGAAAGAGAAAATAAAAAGCTTTTTGAGCCTACAGGCTGTTTTTTTCCGCTTTCTTTAAGAACAGGCTTTAAAGGATAATTCTACTTTATCACATCTTAGTTCTTATTTTTATAGCTCTGGCCATCATTTTTATCAGACATGATAATATTGCACTCACTGAAGTAATTGCTTAGATATGAGAATCCATGATACAAAAAATGTCACCGGAGAAAGAAACATGAGCAGTCAGACGATCAGATAGGTGCCAACAGTTTAGCTAGATTATCTTTATTTGGAGGTGATAGCGTAAGTGAGCGCTACAGTAATGTCAGTAATAATCTGTCATAGTGTAAAGTGGGTTAGATGTGGACTATTAAATCATCTGTAAACTGTGATGAAACTTGTATGTAGCTGAATTACAGTAATTTTTCTGTTTTCCTTCTTTTTCTCTTCCTATGTTTGTCTAACCTGTGAGTGTGGTTAAAACCTGTATAATTATCTAACTGTTTGTGTTTCTTCTTCTGTCAGAATTTATTGAAGCAATATGGACATTGTTTTTAAATTACCGTTTAAAGGAATAGTTTGACATTTTGGGAAATATGCTGTTTCACTTTCTGGCAGAGAGCTATTTGAGAAGATTGATACAACTCTCATGTATCTGTCTGTTAAATATGAAGCGACAGCCAGCAGCCTATTAGGTTAGTGTTTTGTTGTCACTGTGAGGTTGTCAGGCAACCAACCGAGACTCCAGGAAATAGCCTGCATCTGGCCAAGAAATAGTCTGGCACATAACTCACGCATGAAACCACAAATTTATGTATTCACACATCAGTTTTTATACGAATTAAACAAAAAAAGACACATTATGTTAATTACTAAGCCTTAGGTGTGTTGTTGCTCTTCCCCTTTGGACAGAGCGAAGCTAGCTGTCTCCCTGTTTCCACACATTATGCTACGCTAAGCTAACTCGCTATTAACTGACTACCTTATATGTTACAGACAGACATGAAAGTGGTATCAATGTTATAACTCTATGTCCTAGAAATTCTGTCCCGTTTCTTATACGCCATCTATCCACCCCGACCTTCTCCCTTTAATGACAGTGATATATTAATGTAACATTTCACTCATTCATTCATTCATTCATTCACATTGCCTGTGAACACAATCCAGGCAGCATTTACATTTGCTACAGCAACATAATTGGCAAAACAGGCAGTAAAACCAGAAGCATATCTCCAAAATATCGAAGAATTCTTTACTATAAATAATTGAGTATAGTGTATTGTAAGTATTATTGATATGATTACCAAAATTGGACCTGTTTCTGTGTTATTATTACATACTCTAGAATTTAAATTGTATTGCAGTCCCAATTAGAGTCTCACATCTAATCAGTCATCTTCTGTATAATTGACCTAGTTAAGGATTTAGAGTCTATACACTTTTGGTTGGCGGGATATTATATATCATGGCTTCCTTCACCAGACTGCACATGGGGACGGATCATCCAACAGACTCTTAATACTCAGCCGGTCTTTAACAGAGATTTCACACTGACGCACGCACACCCTGTGCATGCACAATGCAGCAAAGAGATAAGTGTTGGGGGAAAAGGCATCACTTACACAGGTAAGCAAATGAAAGAGAGAAAAAAGGCGTTAAGCCACTAAAGGACAGGAGTGAGCGGGGGGACAGTACTGTAGAGGAGGAGATAGGATAAAAGAGCTGAAGAGGGGAGAAGAGAAGACAAGGAAGGAGGAGGAGGAGGAAAGGGAGAAGTGAGTTAAAACCCAAGGATAAAAAGAGAAGATATGATAAAAGAGAGAAGTGTTCCATAAGAGCAGCAGAGGAGATAAAAAAAAAAGAGCGGAGAGGTGGAAAGAAAAAGCCAGAGTGGATTTGGGTTAAGTGCTATCTCGGTGAGCAGAGTAGTTCTTGTACCAACGAGACGCAGACCACATCAAAAGACGTGTGCTGCAGCTGGATAGGCACTAAACACACACACACACACACACATACACACACTGCTCCCTCATGTACAGTAGCTATCTTGTGGTGACAGTGCAAGCCAGCAGTTGTCATCCATAAATCCTGAGTATTAGTGAAGCTACTGTAGCCTGAACACTCATGGTGGAGTCAGTAGGCTAATCTGGAAAGAGAGGAAGAGGAAAACAAGGAATTAAGAAAGGATGGGAAAATGAAAGGAGGGGAAAAGATGAGGAAGGAGGAAGGAACAATCAACGCATTGTGGAAAGAAGCAGTAGGGAGAAGAGAAGATAAAACAAAGACAATGGCAGGAGAGAGAACGGATTGGAAAAAGAGGATGATTGGAAGAGAAAGATGATGGCAATGAGAAAGAAAGAGGAGGAAAAAAAAGAGGTGAGAAGGAGGGCAGAGAAGAGGCAACTGGGAATGAGAAAGGAAACTGGGGAAAACCAGAAGACAATAGAAGGAGAATAGCTGAGAAGAGAGTTGAATGGAAGTTGAAAAGTTGGAGATACTGTTGAGCAGAGGATGAAAGAGGAGAAGACAGAAGCCAACATGGAGCGGGATGGCGAGCCAAATCAGGAGATGGGAAGAGGAAGCTTGCGGAAGAAGTTGAAACAGAGACAAGAAATGAGAGGAGAGATGGAGAGAGGAGAAGATGAAGTGAAGCAGAAGATTGGACAGTGAGCATGTACTCATTTACCAGGAATCCCTGCTCGATTTTCACCGCTGCTAATCCTGGGGAGAGTCATCCCTTCTCAAACTGGGGCGTCAAGCTGTGCCTGCATTGCTCTAACCCAGATAATTCCAGTACATACTGGGCCTCCAGTTAAAGGACTTTTCTGGTTCACGCTCCCTACTGAGTCAGGAGATTACTCAAAGTTAGCCCCCTTTCTAAAGCATGTTTGCATTATGGTTCAGCTGCATGAGGAAAGAACATGTGAGATATTGTTTTTGAAGGGATTTTCAATAATTTTCTGGCACAACAGTTTGTAATTTTTCATTGAGGCTTCAGTGACATTTTTTTTTTTACTCTTTTTACTGGAGCTGCATTTTGTTGCTAAGCAGTAGTCGCCAAAGTCCTGCCAAATGGCCGGACTTGCATTTACTACCTGGCAAGAAGCTTATGCAAGGCTCAGTCAGGAGCTGTTGGGGGGCTCGCTGATTCCAGTGTTGTAGCTCTTTCAGATAAATTGCTCTTGTTTGTGTAATATACTGTTTCACTGTAAGTGCTGTTAGTTTGGGGGAGAGTTGAAGCCTTTTAGCCAGAGTTTCGACAGGTTTTTTTTTTTATCGTGAGTTACGGAGAGTGAATGTCTCTTCGCTGTGTGAAGTGTTTCACAAAAGCATCTTGGCACTCAGATTCAGAGAGGAGGAGTGTGAATTGTTTAGCTTCGATCGCATTTATGATTGCACGGTGGTAAACAAGAGCAGACGTTTCGATTTGTGAAGGGTAATTTGTATCCGAGACCCTCATGTTCTGTCAGCATCCATAACTATTGAAGCTATTATGTCCATATTCATTAATCATGGTCGCTGTCTCTGAAATTGCCTCCATCTTATAAACCTTGACATGCATTCACAGCATTGAAGAGGGTCATAGTTGGCTTGTTCATTTTTTTATACAAGATTTTTATTATAATTCAGTGTGTGTATGTGTGTATGTGTGTGTGTGTGTTCATTGACTTGCAAAGCAAAGATCAAGGTATTCAAGGCAATTTTCACTCGGTTATTAGCACCCTGCCTGCCAACTCAATTCACCTACTATCAAGAACACATGAAAGGATACGGGAGTAATAATCCACCCGGCTCTATCATACACTTAAATTATTCATAGATTCTTATTGTGTGGTGTAATTATACTGTTTCATGCGATGCATTTTGAGTATTTGATAGGTGGCGTGGTGTGACTACTTAAGAAAAGCAGTGAGTGAAAATGTAAAACTGAAGTGCTGCACTGTGTCTCTGCAAACCGATCAAATGGACTCAGAAGATATTGTGATGAAAAGTTCAAGAAGTTGTGAATTGCAACCGGAATCTCTTATTGGCTCTTTTACGTGTTGTGACTTGACTTTAACATATGATGTAATACCATGACTAAAATCTGATGGATGTTTGGCATGCAGCAGGTTGAAGCTGGAACATATTTTGGAAAGTGATAAACTTTTTAACTTTTCTACTTTCCTGAAAAATTGACTAAAGAAAAGAAAGAGATCAATATACTTCACTTATGTATAACATCCCAGCATATTTAGGATACTAAAAGTAGACAAAATTTACAGTGTAGTATGTTTATTTTTGAAGAAGCTTCCCTGACTTGTTTCATTTTGGTCCTCAGCTCACACACTTCATGTCAACAATTAAGGCGAATTACATTCAACTAATCATTTGTTGTATAACCAAGAAAAAATACAAAAATCATGTATGATGATTGATTGAAGATAACAATTAAGGTCATCATCTTTAACATGTGGGAATCAACCAAGCTGAGCATTTCTATCGCTACCTTCAATATAACAACACAATACATAATTTACAATCTCATGCTATGGCTTGAATGGGATTTTCCATTGAGAAAGATGGAGGTCTGTTCTCATCAGCGAGTGAAAATCCTGCGCAGTACACCTCAGGTTGGTTAACATCATATCACCTGTTTTTCTAATTTTTTCTTTTTCTCTACAAAATTTCTCCCTAATGCCTGATGTAGAGTCTTTACATGTCCGCACTCACTAATTAACAGATCAGCACCAGTGTCTGCAGGCAAAGAATCGCTTATTTGGGTCAGAAGTTAAGATGAGGTCTCCCTCAAAGTTTATTACAGCTTAAAGGGATTCTTTGGCATTGAAATTGTTGTTCATTATTATTCCCTGGATATCTCACAGAGTATCTGCTGCAAAGATCTCTCTCTGACATGTGTCCGGTGAAGAGGTTAAACTCTCAACATTTTTCTGACTCAAGACCTGTGTTCATATCTTAAAATTGTCATGACAGCATCAGTTACAGAGCTGTGAATCTACTGTGTGAATCTGTGTTTTTTAAATGAACAATGTACCAAAAAATAGTAATATACCTATCTTAGAAAGCTTATTTAACCTCATCTACATTTTAAGTGAATACAAGCAGTGCTCTGACCCCAAATGTAGTTTACTATGTGTCAAAGTATCCTGTAAGGTTCATTTCTATTGAATGATCCTTTAAGACAAAAGGTGTATTTTGATCTGTTTTTAAAGAGTGTTGACAGGTAAAGTGACTTCACATTGGCCCTCCAGAAAAAAACTGTGGGAACATATTCAATGCTTTGTACTTAAACTAGCATTGAATATACCGAAATGGTGATATGTATCGCAGACATAAAGGTTATGTCAGCGACTTCTGTGTGCATCTGAGGTGAATTTGTAGTATTCCACAATACTACATTATGGTCCACACAGTATCTTTGTTGCTTTACAGTACGTCTCTTTCATTCACTCTGCAGCTGCTGCTGTCGTCCTTTCATCTTTGGTCTGTCTGTCGGGAAATTTAGAAACAGTCCAATTCTCTTCCGCTTCTCTGCTACCCTCTTGATCCTGCTAAATCTGCCATCTAACTGTGTTAAAGAAACCACAGACTGTACACACACACACACACACACACACACATACACACACACACACACACACACACACACACATGCACACATTCATTCATGCAGAGAATGGCTGCTGTCACTATTTTTTAACAGGCCACTGCAGATCTGTTTTCATTGACAGAGAGCTTTGAAAGTATAGCAAGCGGCTGAGGAGGCTTTTGTACACCGATCGTTTCTCCACAAAACTGTATAGATCGAGAATGCACACACACACACACACACACAGACACACACACAAACAAACAGATACACACACACATTGGCACAGGCACAAACAGCTGCTTTATTTACTTTTTTTCATTGGATTATAACACAAATTTAAATCATCCCTCCTCATATCACATTTCCTTGTAATGTATCTTATAAAGAGGATTTGACTTAAACACTTCATTTTAAATCTCTGCCTTTTTAAACCCTTTTCATGCTGTTTTGAGCACAAGCAAATGGAAGCTGAGCTCTATGCCATGTTGACCTGCTGTATGTGTTGCTCTCAAGGTTGCAGGAACTTCAAATTGGAAATTCATCATCCTTTTCTCTCTCCCTCTACCCATCCATTCATGAATTAATTTCTTCATTTTGATTCATTTTTTGTGGCAGATTTTATGGTCTGTGTGGTGTTTCTGGGTTTGACATACTGTAACTGACTTAGTTAGTCATGCTAACACATGTTGATTGGTGACTGGGAACTTTTTAATTAATATATTTTTCATTCATCAACATATTATTTTTTCCAGTGATTTTAGTAGCATTATTGAAACTGATTTAAATGTGTTTTTCAGTTCCATCTCCGAGGAGGCTTCGTTTCAAAGTGCTGAGTGCAAGCAAACTCCTTGTTTCATGGAAGGAGCCCAAAGGAGACTTTGACAGCTATCTGTTCCTCTACAACAGCATACCAGGTAGGATGATTTTGTTGTAGAATCATAAATCATAAAAACACACATTACAAATGTATAGAGAAAATACTTCTATGCTAAAGAGCAGTGGGACTTGACTTTTAAATTCTGGGAGAAGGATCCCATTATGGACTTGGATTTTCTGTCTGTCAGGAAGGATTATGTAATTTATTTCTTATCAAGTCTCCCTTGAAGGATTTACACGCTTCAGAGATGTGGTAGACTCAAAGTTTGTCCTGCACTTTTGCCAAGTTTGAGACAAAGGATGTTTTTTTCTGAGTACGTAAGACCTGTCAGCAGATTTCAAAATGGGATTGACAGGTACACGGGACAGTAGGACCTACACTGACTCATAATGGAGTTCAGTCCGGTCATTCATTCAGCAGTAAACTGCATTATCACAGTATGGAGTTGTGGGCATGATGGATGCCTGACGCCTGCTTTTTATCCAGCTTGTCAGTCATAGATCAATGTAAAGACATAGGGCATGACCTTGTCTATTTCTGGGCATGCACAATATAGTCAGTAATCACCTTAATTATCATTGACGTCTCCTTCATCATGTAATCACAGCGTTGCTACCGTCACAGCCATAGATCTCCTTCACATCAATTCCTTAAGTATTGCTGCACCGCTGCCTGCATTTGTTCTGTATTAATGCTGAGTACTGTAGACAATTCTTTCATAGCAGTTGTAAAAATGAATAAGTAGGACTGAATAAGCACTCTGTAACATAAAACTTGTTTCTTGCAAACAACCCTTTGTGAGAAACGCCTCATCTGACTATTTCTTGCTGCCTCCAACAGCTGAGAAGAGAACAAAAACTGAAATTTATGGCCTCTTCCTCTCAGGGAGGAGTGAGAGTGCAGCAGTAGCTCACTGGCATTCAGCAAATGCAATAAAAAAACACTGGACTTCCACAGTGTCCTCTCTGGATCTATACACACTATGAGCTCTGATGACTGTTAGGGTGTCTGAGTAGCTTAATAAACCCTTCTACAGTACCTGTCCTGAGTCCTGATGAACACTTTCTTCCACGTCTTAGACCAACTGAGTCAGATGAGAGGAACGCCAGGCAGAGTAAAGCTAAAACTGGTAAAAGAAGTTCCTTTGTCGAGACATGAAACACTATTTTAGATCACAAAAGAGGCTGTCAGAGTGGCAGCTAACCTTTCGGCTCAACATAATATCCTGTTTCTTCTCAGAGTTTTCTCTAAAAAGGAGCAACTAACTTGCAACTGGATAAGGATTGAGGTTTTAGACTGAAGCTGATGAAAAAATGAAAAAATATCTGCATATGTGCATTCTTAAAACATGGTCCATTGTCAAATTTCTCTCCCAATATTAGTAACCTTGTAGAAAAAGTAGTCAATGTCTTAATGTATCAAAAAGTGTTTAACTTTAGCCTGAGTTTCTCTCTCTAGTGACTTTATTCTCTTAAATATGACAGCGCAAGAATTAAACTAAAATAAGCACATATTGGAAGTCTGTTCAATAGCCTGCCAGCAATTCTGAAATTCATATAATGTGGTTTTTCTCTGTGTGTAGTTGCATATTTGTGTGTTCAGTTATCAGTGCCAGATGGCTATATTTGGTCTCTTGAATGTCAGTGGAGATGAAGCCAAACCCAGCAGACTTTTTCTTTTTTTTTTTTTTAAATTGAAGTTCAGTGTTTTACTGTACGAAACTGCAGCTTATTGTTACACTGTTGCCGCAACCGATTTGAGGAATAATTTGGGTATTGGAAAGTGGATTTGATTTGCAGAGACTTGTGACTACTGAGGGCTGAAATAGGTTGTAAAATTTACAGCAGCGGTGTAGGAGAATGTGCATAAATTTACTGCGGCAGAAACACATCAGACAATAAAAATGTAACCATCCGAATTTTTGTACAGATTGATTTTTTAGCCTATCATGTAATGAAGTTTGAGTAAAGAAGTTTTAATTTGCCGTATTAACTGGTTCGTATAATGTAGACAGCCAATCACTCAGGCTCATGCAGTGTTTGTGGGTAGTTAATGGCTAGCTAGCTGTTAACTGTTAATAACGCAAATCTGAAAGTGGGTTTAAATAGCGTTAAAACTTGTCTAACATTCTTTCATTCAGGTAGGGGGTGAAAAAACAGAGAATTGGGAAAAATTGCAGGCAAATTGTTGTCGACAGGAAAGATTTGTCCATCGTCCACCAGAATCCTAGCCTGAATGCACATCGAGAGTTGAGATGGCCTAAATTACCACAACATGAAATGTGACTATTGGTCCAAATCACATGTGGTCTGTTGATTCATTTCATGTGGAAAAGTTGTAGTAATTTAGCAAATTTGCAAGCTCTCGCAAATATCGTGGAGATTTCTTGAATTTGCGTTAATTATTGTGATTACAAAATTTCGGTTTCCTAGAGGGACTCTCTTATTGTGTAATTGGTCAAACTCCAGTGAAAACTTAGTCCCAGTTTGTGCCTCTCAATGTATTAACATACATTGGAGTCACAGCCTAAAACCCAGAAGATCATTCAAAAACACTTCCTGATGTTCTGAAGGTATTTCCAGAATCTCCAAAGACTTTTTTTAACCATCTGGATGAAAAAATATTTCACCTGCTGCATCATAACGAAGATTTTTAACCTGTTTCCCAAGTTGCCCCTGTCTTACTGTATCAAAACAAAGATGGCAGCTACCTGTAGAGGAAACATAGTCACAACAAGTTAAAACAAGTTAAAAATCAAATTGTGCAGCAGACATTATGTTTTTTTTATCCAGATGGTTTGAATAGTCTTTGGGGATTATGGAAAATGGTTAATTATCATTTAAAGTAACTGATGGTTGCCTCTGTGACCTGAATGCCAATACATGAGAGACATAAAATGGTGAAAACTGTGCTCTTGGGTCTTCTACTGACTTAACCTGCAGCATTTTATACTTTAATTTCACTGATGTCTGAAATGCATTTTGTTGGCCACTAAAAGAAAAGCAACATGGCTGCATTTGTTTTCTGATGATTGTAGCAGGCCTGTTTTGCATTCGTGATGAAACATTCTTGTCAAGCAGAATACCCTGAATTTCCAGCCAACTTTTAGTATTTATCCTGGTTGAAAATGAATATGACAACAATACTGGAAGCAGCTAAACCATCAACTCCAGAATCCACTTAATTAAACAATATGATGATTTTAATGAGTTTTCCACAAGCAAACTGTTTTGTGTATCATGGAAAACAAATCAACATTGTTCCCAGGAAAGACTTTCAACTACTTTAAAGGAATAGCTCAACATTTTGGGAAATTTGCATATTCACTTTCTTGCAGCATTGGATGTAAAGACTGAAAACATTCACATTTCTGCACTTTAAATATGAAGCTAGAGCCAGGAGTTGATTAGGTCATCTTTGCATAAAGACTGAAAGCTTATAACTAGTGAGTTTTGGTGGGCATATTTTTGAACTTTGGTTAGAGCCTGAGTAGCTGTTCCATCCTTTTATACCCACCTAAGCTAACCTTCTCCTCCAGGTAAGGTGTTCTTCAACACTTTCAGTCTGAAATTGAAATGAGAAGGGATGATTCACACACCAAGTGAAGAAAATAATGAGGACAGGTTTTTTGCAGGAGGATAGGTCATTTTCTGATGTCACGCAATAAATGTATTTCAGTCATGAAAGGGAGGTCTACAAAGGAAAGAAGGACTCAAAAGATTATAAAAGGGTTTTTTATCCCTGAGAAAACTGTCACACATACTCTCAATGCAACTGTGTCCATATAGTGAATGTCCACCCTCCAAATTGAGCCCTGATATCCAGGTTGATTGACAGTAGTTTGGTTCCCCTGAGCAGACTGAGGTTCCAGTTGAGAGTGTGGTGTTAGCACCGATCCACGCAGCTACCTCACCTGACCTGCAGTCCCCTTCAGTAGGATTTATCTCCCTTCTCCTAAAGGCGTCATTAGTCATCACCCTACAGGGACAGGGGACAGAAGAGCTGAGGAAGCACACACACGCCTTATTGATGGCCGGATTGATTGCAGGGTCAAAATTTTAATGGGTTGATAATGTGACGTGTTGGCCTGACGGGGATTAACTGCAGGGGAGAGGATGCAAGCACCCACACACACACACAGACACACACACACACACACACACACACACACACACACACACACACACACACACACACACACACACACACACACACTAGTTTCTTTGTGAGGCTCAACGATTCATTTGAAAGCAAGTCCTATTCTCCTGCCCCAAACTAACCTTTATTATTTCCTGAAGCTTCATCCTCCTTCCCAGAAATAATAGAAATATTCAAAATTAAATTGAATCGAATACAAAGTTAAAATTGGGTCTTTTTCCTTTTTTTGTCACTCTGCTATTTTTGTGAAGATATTTTCTCCTTAAAAGAACAGAAGTGGGAGAAAAGAGGAGCAAATCCACATCCATAAAATAAACATTTCAACCTTGAGCTTGACATTGACCTGGCGTCATAACAGAGAATTTTAATCACGTCTTCCGCTGAATTAACTTCAGATTAGCTCAGCCATGAGAATACTAATATTTTGCCTCCAAGCAACTGAATGTAGCAACAAGAAATGAACAACATAGATCAAAACAGTATCCATGGATCTAACCTCTTCTTCCCCTTCTTCTTCGTCTCTCTGCCAGGTGGTCATCAGAGGGAGATCATAGTACCTAAATCTGACAGCAAGGTGTTGATAACAGACTACAACCCCTCTAAAGACTACATTGTCAGTGTCATCGCTGTCAGCGGCAGCCAACAGAGCAGACCACTGAAGGGCAGACATAAAGGTGCATTCATGCATATTATGCTTTGTACTTTTTATTCTACTGCTGCACTGCATTCTGTCACCCTACTTTTGTCTGCTGTACTCTTCAGTTGTGCTCTATTCTGCTCTGTATACTACTACGCTTCTTCCTGACGCTACGCATCTCTACTGTTCTACTAAAATTGTTGTCTACCTTCCTCACATCTCAGCTTATTTTGTCCTCTCCCCTTGTTTCCTCTCATTTCTCTCTTGTCCATTCCTCTTCTCTATTCTCTTTTCCTCTTCTATCCTCATGTTTCCTCTCCTCTTTCCTTCTCTCCTCTGTTCTCTGTAATGCTACTCTACTCTTCTGTGCTCTATTCTGCTCTACTGTAATCTCTAAAAGTATCTATTGTATATATATTCTTTTCTTATATTGCAATGTACACCCAGATAGAGAGGGCACTCTCAAAAATCAATGCTTTTTGTTCTATGGGATTCTGCTTACCGCATCTGTTCAACCTGCTGCAGCTGAAAGAGGTGAGAGTCATGGAGGAGAGAAGACTGAACCCCAGAGGATGACTGATTCAGTTGTACATCCTGAGGATGCCAACGAGATCTCTGGAGGTAGGACAAATGCTCACAAACACAGTTTCCAGGAGAGGAGGCCATACACAAATTCAGTTCTCACATGAACATATAAATAAAAGGAACTGCAATGAGTGGGACTTCGCTTAAAGAGTCCTCCAGTCAGTTGCCATAGTGATGTTTGGAGGTAGGACAAAACGGTGGTTAGTGCTGTCTTTAACACCAGCTCCATAGATCAGAAAGGCCAAAAAAATATGAGCCTGGTGTCTGTCCATGTCCTGGAGGATCCGACTGTGAAGTGTTTCCCCCGTGCGGAGCTTGTGCGGCAACCGATTAACAACAAAAATCCACCTTTTTAAAGCAATACCCAGACAGACATCAGCCTGGTGGTTTACTTACCCACCAAGTGAGAGCACAGATGCCAAAACCATCTATGCTTCATTGGTGAATCATTCATCTTGGTGCTTGTTGGAAACTTTTGTAGAATTTCTTGCAATGTTGAATAATATTTGGTGACTGTGACTCCTGATATTAGGCGATGAATGACCCACACTGTTCACTTGTGTCTGTGCGGTTGCCTGTTAATTTGAGCTATCCCTCCCCGACAAGACTGTCTGGCTTTCTGTCTGTTTGTTATTGAAACCAAGATGTTCTTTCAGTTGGCAGCACTCATGTCCTCTTACTTAAATACCTAATATTTCAACCTCTATTCTATGAAATGTGAGAGAAGAAAGGAATGCATTCCTTTTTGTCTTTAATGTATGTGTGTGCTTGCATAAAAACTATCTTATGTCTACTGATTTCTTTACCATAACCGTGTGTTCAGCGGGGAATCTTTGCTTTGAGAATAATTGATCATTTGTAATATGGTTTTTCTGTGTATGTGTGTGTGTGTTTTTGTGTGTTTGTGAGAAAGATGTAGCTGGTTATTTGCCGACTCAGACATGAAATTGTGGTTGAATCGGAGATGTATGAATATGATTGTTTTTACAAGATTTAAAAGTCACTTTCGGTGACATTTTTACCATTGCTTTCTAGCCATAAGTGTACACAACGGCAGAATTTCATTACTCAGCGGTAGGGTAGGGTGCTTATTATTTAAGCACACTTGCTTTAGGCTGGCTTATTATTCGTATTTTTGTGCGCAAGGGGATCATTTATCATCGGGCAGTAAAAGAATGTGGGGGCTCAGAGCTATTCAGGAAGTTGCGACTATTGAATATGATTTAAATAGGTCCAGCCTCCATTTAACTGTATAGTGCATGTCATCATTTTTTATGGACTGTAACCCTTATATATTATTTTCACAATATAATTTTACTCTGTAATGCTATATGTGCACTTCATATTTGCTGATGGAGCAAGAGAGGGAGACACACACGCACACACACGCCCAGAGAATCAATCACTAAGGAATTAACCATGTTATAAAGCTTATTTATAGACACTTTGCATGAATACAGAATTAATTGGCTCTTAGGTGGAGATGAAAAAACATCGATAGTAAATCAAAGCAATTTTTATATTGAAAGCTATCTCTGGCAACACTTTAAGTGTCCTTATTACAATGTATTAACCTGCATACAAAGCTAGTATTGGATTCACAGTAAACAGACCTTTTCTTTCTGGAAAATACTACACTGTCACTATGCCATCCTAACAAAAAGTATTAAACCTAGAGCTGAGACACAATAAAAGCTATATCAACACATTTATGAAAAATGTAAACAATTCTTGTTGTTTTGCCAGAATTTCGATGGATGTGTTCCCACCAGCTAATTATGTGGTTTGTTGTGACAGTTAAAATCAGATGGTGCAGTAAAATTTCAACATCATAAATTGTGTGGCGACCTCCAGAGATTTTTATTTTTTGTTTCGGAAAGACAAATTAGATTTTGAATTGTGCATTCCTCAAACACAGACAACAACATGACAGAACTGAGGCTGCTATTGTTTTGGTAGAATTTTCCAGCTGTGCCTCTGGGCCAACACATCTGGTTACAAAATGACCAAAAATCATCTCTGTGACTTGAACTGCCACTGATCCCACACAAAAACTAAAAACAAATGAAAACTCATAAAATGGACACACACACACACACACACACACACACACACACACACACACACACACACACACACACACACACACACACACACACACGTGTTTAGATCTTTTCTTTTTTCTCTCTCTTTCTTTTCCCTCCTTCCTGTCAGTAGGTAGATTATAAAGCTGGATTTCCTTCGGTCTGCTGTCATCACAACCACTCACTATTCACTGCAGCAGAGGTGACCTTGATTGGTGTTCTGTCTCATATCTGTTGGGGATTATAATAATATCCCGCTGTGCTTCAATAGAATCTGTGAATGTACTGTGTGTGTGTGTCAGTGCCTGTGTGTGCAGCTTTGTGTACTGTATTGATGATTATAATGTCTCACCATGGATCAATAGAAGGTGCTCTTTTATGTGTTACTGTAACATGTGAGTGCTTCTCTCTCTAACATGCTCTCTGTGTGTGTATTTATGTTCTACAGTGATAATGCCTTGTGTTGTGTATGGATGTGTGCGTTAGTGTGTGTGTGTGCGTGTGTGTATTAGCTATGCTAACACAGTCCATCACCGCTTTGTTCCAGAGTAGTGATCAGCTCGCTTTTATGTCAGGGTGGGTTGTTTACAAAACCTTTCATTAACAGCAGGCTCAGAATCTCTTCTCTGATGTCTGTGTGTGTGTGTGTGTGTGTGTGTGTGTGTGTGCACATCAGACAAGTCAGTTACCTTTATGCATTCAAGCTGTGTGTGCATGATACCCTCTGCGAGTGTGTTTCAGTCACAAAGTATTATTTGTAAAGTAAGTGTTTTTTTGTGGCTTTTTTTCATATAGTTGCAAATTAGTTTGGGTAGATTGCAAATAAAAATTGATATGAAAAACTCAATAATAATCAGGTATTTATAGCGTGAAGTCTATTCAATGATTTTTTGCATTAAAACTTGGTAAACCGACGTCAGAAAATGCAGAAAAGGAAAAATATGCATCAAACTTTTTATCTAGCTTTAGCTTTTTATCTTTGCCTGCCAATATCAAAAGCATCCTGCTAGTTTGTTTGTGCACGAGTGTTTGTGAGCATGTACGTAAGTTGGATTGAAGTTCCTCAGATGTGTTTTAAAGTAAAGGGGACATAGCACTTAGTTGAAGGAAGTGCCTTAGAACTTCATGCGATCTCAGTAAAATAATCACATTAGCCTCCCACTTTTGTTCTTTACAAATGACTTAACTGCATCTTGCAGAGCGTAAGAACAGGCTGCTCTCAACTAAATACAGACTGTCCATTCCAGGAGCTTTAAATGAAGCTAATTCTCTGTCTGCTCTTGAGGTGTCATTGACCGAGTCTGGCTCTGTTCAAATAGGAATGGTTTCAAATGTTTGTTTGTTTTTTTGTTTACCTTACTTTGTAGTTTGCAGTCTGTCCAAGCTTCCTGCATTGATGTCAGTCATTTGTAGGTCTGCACCTTCAAGTCGATGATTCGAATCATCGGTCAGGGACTCTTGAGTTGAATCTCAGTATATAGAGAGAGGACTGAAGCATTTTCACAGACTTTAAATCAACAAATCTTCAGAGAACCTGATTCAGATGCTGGAAGTTACTGAGTTGAAGTGCCTCATTTTTTTTTGTTCTTTGCTGTGTCATTGTCTGCAGAGAAAAAAAAACAGGATGAACACAAAGACACTACAAAGATTTAAAAACCTACAGACTCCTCTGCAGATAATGGTCAGTCTCACACAAAGAGGATATCATCATTTATAAAGTTGAATTCATATTAATACAATAAATCTACAAATTAACTAAATAATATTCATCTGGTAAATTTGGAGTCAGGTTTTAGCCTTTGAACAATTTACTGTTAAATAAGTTACATCACTCTGTCAAATCAGTGAAATGATTCCTCATATAGTTTGTGTAAATGAGTAACATAAAGGGAAACATAATTACTATGAAACATAATCATTTTATTCTTATACCCTTTATCCATCCTCCAGTAATGTCTAGTATTCACAGGACAACTACTGTGGTTCCCTCTACAGGAGATAATTGAAAACCTAAATATGGTAACATATGTGGAGCTCTTTTCTTTATATTGTTGAAAGTGCAGCTCAGAGAATGAGTTGAATCATAAAGCAAGAGAGACATATCAGCTTCTCTTCTCTGAAAATGTATATACAGTATGTATGTCCATGTATGTATACAATCTAGTCCTAAATATTCACTTTTTGTCCTCTTACTGACAGGATAGCATATTTGTTTCTGTAACTATAAAGTTTTGACTGTAAGATCTACAGACACAAAACATGCTTGTGCAGAGAAAAAAAATAATGAAACAAAGACACCTGTCATCAACTCCTGATTGGGCTGTATACATAGAGAGGAAAAAGGCCATATTAACGATCATAAAATTGCGCGACATTTAAATGGAGACACACAAAAAGATAAGGGCCCTCACAGCCACTAAATGATAATGAATAATATAAAACTATTTTTTCAGCTACTTGCCAACTTGAGTGCCAAGTAATGTCTGTCATACACTCACTTTCCACTTATTTCTGTCAGTTTGAACTCCGCCAACAAAGGACTCTCTCAGGGCTCCTTAATCAACTGACTGCATAAAAAATGACGATTTCAGTACTTGACATTCTTACTGTAGTCTCACAGTCCAAAGCTTCAAAACATCAACATCTGCTCCTTGCAGTTTGGATTGAGACAAGGAGACAGAGCAAAGGCTGTGTAATGTTGTTACACACGGGACCAAATGATTTATAGTATATTTTATACTTACAGGCTTATTTTCAGAATGTCCTCACCTGAAAAACTACAGCAGTGGTCAGTTGTTCAGACACTTAAAATGATTAATTTTCTAATCATCTCTCTATGAGTAATTAGTTGTCTATGAGAAGCAAAGGTCATTTCTTTAAAGGTAGAATCAGTGATTCTGGAGAAAGATTGTTCAATACATTTTTTGTCACATTCAGCGAGCTGTCTGTTCTGTGTGTGTGTGTAATGAAGTAAAAATCCAGTGTTCATACGGCACTCGCTCTGTAAGTGGGACACAAAGAAAATAGCTCGGACCAAGTCACGCAACACAATCAGCAGGGGGTGTTTGTGCTCGTCAAGTCATCAGAGCGACTGTCTGTGTGAGCAAAATGACAGTCTCCCCTATCTCCGGCACCCGTTGAATGGCGGGAGAAAGAGGCTGTGGCCAATTCACATAGAAAACGTTTTCTCACAGAGCAGATACTGTTAAATGTATTAATCCATATTGAATCTGAGACAGGCTCAGGGAGACTCCCTGCCTTTTTTATGCTCTGTGTCTATTTCTGTCATGTTCACTGATACATAATCTGAGCAGGCAGGTGTTTAAATCACAAATATCCCGCTGCATATGTGTTTTGAACTTATTTTAACCATATTAATGAATTAATAAATACTAACATTGTTGTTCTTTTCCCATGAAGATGACATGTAAACTATTTTGGTTCAGTAAATCCCTGCTGTCAGTCAGAGTGGTGAAGGCAGTTTGTCTGGCTGCTGTCCTCTCAGCTCTCCAAGAGCTGCAGCTGACAGACGACTGCTTCTGTGGACAGAGACGCTGAACGCAGGTCAAGTGGGGAGGCAACAGAGAGGCGGAGAGTGTGGATGGACTGTTGTGCTCACATAAGATGACATTTTTTTTCCACTCATGATAATGTGTGAGAGGAACAGAAGTGACTCTACAGCTGACTCATCGCTCTGGATTCTGCCATATTTCACTTTTGGTCTCTTATGAATTTGAGGGGCAGAGCTTTTGAAGTAGCACAAAGGGAGGGGTGTATTGGTTTGGGAGTTTAGTTTAAATATCAGCAATCTTTCTCCAGAATGACTGACTCTACCTTTAAACTACAATCTTCCCCTAATCTTTCCTTTTTGGCAAAAGTTGTTCTAAGCAGTGGATTTGTTGGGGACTATTTTCAGTCGTGGATTAATATGTGCTACTGAGTACATACATCACCAAGACAGTGTATGTCAGTTTAATTACAAATAAACTGCAGTACCCATTTTGATTGTAACAAAGGAGCATGTCACCCAGTGCAATGGTTTGTCTCACTGATGTGTTTTTAATAGTTTTTTTTTTTTTTGACAACAATAGAGCTCTATGACACAGAAAAATGCAGTATGTCAGTCTTTGACTACACAGACAATATTTGTTAGTAGGATCAATTCATTGTTGGATTCAGTCTTTTCATGACTTTGTTGACAAGAAAAAACAATATAGAATTTTACCAGCATTATCCTTTAACCAGAACTTCACATGAAAGGCAATCAAAAATGAAAATATTTTGCTGTTCAGATCAAAAACTTGTTTATCATAAACCTGTCCAAAAAGGATATTTGGCAACTTTTAAGTTGCTAAAGTTCAACCTGCTTAGGTGTCCTTCACGTAATAATTTTAAAATTCATAGATTTATCTACTGTATTAAGTTAGCCTTTCCTGCTGGTTTCATTAGTGGTTCATCCAAAATAAAGTCAGTATGTAAATCTGCAGCCAATAACAATAAATATCCGTGTTTTGCTTATCAAAGCAAGAACTAATCCATTAGTGGTCCCTTGTGTGAGACAGTAATATATTTTCATTGGAAATTGGCCCTAAAAAAATCTCTCTTCAAAAATAATAGTCATTATTTGGACAGCTGTGCAATATTAGATCAGAGGACATCTGTGTGTGTGTGTGTGTACTGTAGATGTGTCAATCACTGTATTTGCTACAAATGTGGCTCAGTAGCCAAAACAGATGGCTGTCGCCCTGCAGTTGACGCCGTTATCAGACTACATGAATTCAGCCAGGTTTTAATACAATTTTATCATCACCGACAAACTTCCAGCGTTGGGCCTGAATATGAACATTAGGAATGATGAATGGGCGTCTTGTAATGTGACATAATCAAAGAATAGTGATGTGGCGTCTAGGACGCCCCATGACACCCTGACAAAAAGTCTAGCATGTGTTGTTCCTGCCTAGTTTGACAACTCCCATACTCTCCTCTTTGTGACCTCCAAATTGGGTCTATAATCATTTTTTCTTTCTTTTCTTTTGCTTTTCGGAACACAAGACCGCCAGCAACACACAAAGTGCTTCTGTAGCCATGACTGACAAATTCTTGACCCTCCTCCCAGACAGTCTATGAACTTGTGCAAGGTTGTGAACGATGATTGGTCGGGGTCACACTGGTAGTGTTGCCAGTTTCCCAGCCAAGACACAGCAAGAATTTTTGGCACTATGATTGCTTAATCTGACATGGTGACCATCATGAAAGGCATAAGATGTAACAGATACTGTAAATCATCACTGGTTTCTCATAATCAAAGTATAACTCTTGGATGCACAGAAAAATTCAGATGGAAAACACCAAATTTTCTCTCCTCTGACAATCAGTGAACGGTTGTCTGTTGACAATCTTCTATTCCACTTTTGAAGAGGTTTCCTAAAATTCATGGTTTTCAGTGTGATTTTAATTTGTTATATGAAGATTATTAGTAGAAAAATAACCAGATATATGATCCAAATGAAAATATGATATAATTTCGATATATCATTACACTTGATGCACTTTCCTGCACTTAAATTAAAGCTGCAGATATCAATGTAAAGGAAGTGATGCCTTACTTAAACTAGATAGACTTGATATCGATACCACTCCACTCATTAAATGGTCGACTTGCTTTGTTTCAGCTCTCACACATAAAGCAATCAGAGCGCCAAACCAGCAGCATACACACACAAGTGGGAATCACTGAGCAATAAAGGGCAAAAGCCTCTCCCTTCCTCTATGCTACAGTGCCTTTTTCAATACATATATTACCTAATAGGATGTGAGCGGAGTGTTGCCTTCCTCCCTTCCTGACTGAAGTGGTAGACCAGCGCGCACACGGGCAGACACACACACAGAATGAACCCAAGGGACAGAAAGTTGAACTGGAGGCCAATGAGATTCTGTTGACATTCAGCACTCTGATAGTGAGTGAGAGAGGGAGAGTCCTCTAATATCCATCACCTCTGCAGAGGGTAACAAACACACACCTGGAGAGAGACTTTTCAGTATTTATAGACAACCTTAATTCCTACAATAACATTATCATTTATTTCAGCTCTGGCACTTTCTCTCTCTCTCTGTGTGTGTGTGTGTGTGTGTGTGCACTTCTCTCTATTTATTTATTGCCTGGTTAATTCCCAGCTTTAACATTAATTTGGTCTAAATCTCTCTATCTCTTTGTGCCTGTGCACTTTGTGTTCATATCTGTATGTGAGTCTTGCCTTTTTTGCTGCCTTGTTAGTTTCCAGAATTACCAGACTCTCTCTGTCTTTGTGCATTTTGCCCTTCATGTAATGTAATTCTTAGCTTCACTATAAAGTGAATGTGATGCCCGATTGCTTCACAAGATATCAAAGGTTTATGGCCACATAGATGTGTCGCCAGGCTGACAAATAACAAGAAAACTGAGTGAGGATGGTGGGAGATAGGCCAGCAATGATACCAATGGAAAAAGAGAGAGATACAGTAAATAGATGCAGCCTGTTTAAGTATTTACAGGCTACAAAATATCTGGTGAATATTGTTATCAATTCCTTTATGCACTTTTTAACCTTACGTCTATTTTTCCCAGTTCAGAGCAGAGAGAGAGAGATTTGAATATTATGGTTAAAAGCCAAGAAATTTAAAATTGGTAGTGTAAAATGATTCGCAGATGATGTCAAAATGCATTGTTTGAATATGAGCTGGTGTGAAGGGCAGAGAGGAGAGCGATGAAGTGAGGTATATAAAGAAAAAGTATTAACATAAACTGAAATGAAATGTGAGGTGACAAAGAAAGGTGGAAACTCAGGTAGATGTCCTCCAGAAATATACACTTGGTCTTACATTTGTCTTGTCTCACTTAATGCTCTTTCCATCGTGACAAGTGTGTGTTTTACATTTTGTTTTGGACATTTGCCAACTATTGAATTACATATATATTAAGAGAAACTAAAGAAATATCATCCTCACATATGTTGGATGTCCATTTAGAGACTCAGCCATTGCTCACTTGGGCATGTGTGTGTGCGTGAGTGTGTTTGTGTGTGCATGTGTGTGTGGTCTCTATGCTAGTCAGGCTCCTGTCCTTGTCCTCAATTAAGAGAGGGAGTTCATGGCTGAGTTGAGCTAATTGTATGACAGTGGTTAACAAGTGTATGTGTGTGTGTGTGTGTGTGTGTGTGTGTGTGTGTGTGTGTGTGTGTGCTAATGGCATTTGGGTCATTATGGGCAAGGACTCCTTAAGTGCGGAGGTCAATTAGAATAATTAGTGTCCACTTCCTCGCTGAATTTCCTCTATAGCTTCCCCCTCTTCACTCTCCGTCATACTTTACTGTTCTATTCTGGCTTTTATTTCACCCCGTTTTCTGCAGAAACAAGTCCACTGCAAGTGAAGTTTAAGTAGAACAGAGCCAAGTTGAAAATATTGTGTTTGGGAGGCACTGCAAAGAACACTGTGCATGCACCAACAGTTTTCTACATGGGGCAAGAAATTGTTTTAAGACTACTATATGTAGCTAACTTAACAATTGATGTATTAATTTGAAAATAATTTTATGCAATTTGGTGATTACAGTAATAACCAAAATATGCTTTAAAAGACTTTATTTTCCATAAAGTGCTCATTTTTCCTCATCTGCTGTTTATTTTCTGTACTCGTGTCTTAAAGGGGAACTACACCAATTTTACAAATGAAGGTCAGTTTACTTGTCATGAGGAGAAAACAGTTATATAATCACTTCTGTGGCTCCAGAGTTTTCAAAATCTTTCAAAGAAAATAACCCTGATAATGTTATCAGGGTCTTGAGACTTCAACTATATAAAATAAAGCATTTAAACTGGAGGTGTAGAGTATGAAAGACGTTGGTGTTAACCAGTCATGGAAGACCTGAAAAAGACATCATCAAATTGCATTATGGGGAATGTAGGATCCAGTGGTTTTGGATTCTTAAACACATACCAGGGTCTAAAAATCAGGATACTTTTGCCTCTGCTGCTTCGATTTTGGCCAAAATCTGTTTCTTGTGAGTCCTCCAACTTTATGAAAGTGCAACACTAAATTACTGCAGTGCCCCTTTAATGCCCTGCATTACCCCCTGCTTCATATTACACAATCTTTGTCCTCATGCTCCTTTATGAAATTGCTTCATCCCTTCCCATACCCCCTTCCTTCTTTCTATCTCTCTGCACTTTGTTTTACCTTTCTTCACCTCCTTGTCCCCCTTTCATCTCACTTTTCTTTCCTTTCTTGTCAGTCCCCTCCTCCTTTGTCTGCCATCTTACCCCTCCAGTTTATACTTTGTTTTGGACGAAGCGCATCAGCTCTAAAACTGTTGTTTGACGTGGCACCAAATGCCCTTTTAGGTTGGTAAAATTAGCCACATTCCCCCATTTTGAAGAGAGGCCAATCCATTTCTCAGCAGATAGTGGTTTAAAAACTGATATTTTATATAGCTCTGTTTTGCATAAATTTCCATTATTTTCTAGTGGCTCATAATAACTAGTTTAGCTGCAGTAAATCCTCCTTACATAGTTTTCTTGCTTATTTTCCACCAAAGAAGTGCTAACAGTCACCCTCCCTTGAGCTAACAAATGTATACATCCATCAAACTAAGCTTGTACTGAACTACAACAGACACATAAGAGTAGAGAGATGAGGGTGGGCTAGTGTGCAAACTCTCATTCCCCTCCAATGGAATTAATGATTAAGCCAATATTGTACTGAATAGTGACATGATAAAGTGCTTGCTTGAGGACCACGCCCACCTCTAAAGTTCTTACAATGTGTGCATGGGGCTAAAAAATAACCAGATATGATAAGAGGGGCACAGCTTTCAAAATAGAAGGCTACACAGTTCAACAAGTGTGTGTGTGTGTCTGTGTGTGTGTGTGTGTACCAGACGGAGAGATTAGAGGAAGACAAACAGAAAGAAAAGAGCAAGGAAAAGAAAAGCAAACAGAGACAGGTAGAGATGGAGAGACAGACTGAAAGGAATGGAGGAAAACACTGAGTTTATAGGCCGTGTGTTGCTTTCAGCATAAATAAAGCGTCTGTTCTGTCACTGTCTGTGTATTCAGTGAGGTGGAACAGAACAAGACAGTGGATTAAAGATCAGGAGGCCAAGCAAGGAAAGGTCTCCAGTGGAACGAGACAAACCGTCTAAAAACATCTGTCGGATTACACCTTAAACCCCCGCTGGATTACACTACTCACCCCCACATACACACTCTCTCTCACACACAGGCCTCACAGATGAATATGAATGTTTGTGCCTGGCTGAGTTTGCTGAGGTGCTCTGAGGGCCACTGAGCAAATGACAAGCGTATCAATCTGCTGCCTGTCTCTTGATTGAATAAACAAACCAATAAAACAAAAAAATCTTGCTTTCCAAGCTCTTGTGTATCACCATTGTTTTCTGGAATAAGACTAGGTCAAAACCTAGTATATTGCTGGACCGTGTATGGTCAATGTGCGTAACTGTGGCCAATCTGTTACAGGGACAGTCAGTGGTAGATGTGAATTCCTGGATATTAAATGTTTGTCTGCTGCTTTTCTGCAGTGGTCCCAGTGGTATTTGTTGTTAAACTGTACTGAAGTATCGCATGACATGGTTAAGCAATGTTTGAGTTGAAAAAAAAAAGACTCTAAATGCAGTTGCAAGAACAATACTTTCCACTAATATCTGTATTTGATTTGAAAGAGAACTTATTTTAATTTTAATTATTTTATAATTATAGCTATTATAATTATCTGTTCTCCCCCTGCTTTCATCTTTTTCTATCTGCAGATGTCTGTAAACCTATTGTCACATCCATATTTTTATTTAGGATTTAAGATTAGGATGCAAGGCTAACAGTCCGTCAGCTGTGTGACTTTATATCCATCCGATGTTATCTTTCAGATCGCACAAATACCGTAAACACACCTGTCACCTGCCCAGCATGGTGCAGTTAAACCGGAAACACTGCAGCTACACCTTATTTTTATACACACAGCATGGCACAGCTATGCTAACGGTGTTAGCCATGCTAACTAGCTGCTAGCTCCCGTGCAGGCTAGTAAAATGGTTCCATCGCCTCATTGTGAGAAGCTTCATTCGGTAAAAGTGAGTTTTATTTATATTTATAGGACGTAATTGAAACTGTTCATGACGATTCATTTTGAAAGAGCAATGGCCAATGGGAAAAATCCAGCACTGGGTTGGCCGAACAATGGTGTAACTGGTGTAACAGTGGTTCTTTCATTTGGGGTCATAGGGCTGGTCCGTGGCTGATCCATCCAAAAAACAGAAACAACCTCTGTGGCTGTATGCAGACTTGGGTATGAAGTTGTGACACTGAGATTTTCTTTCTTTACAGCTGTAGCTATTACATTTTTATTTCTTAGAAAAAATGCTGTTTAAATTCATTACACAGTTGTCAGATCTTTGTTTTACTGACTGGAAATCTGATTCTTGCCAATATCATGGTTTACAACTCAGGAGATGATAAACAACTAACAGGTTTTTGACAAAACAATCTCATCACAAGGTCCATTCAGTAGCTTCACAGTTGCCATGAAATTGTACGTGTTGTGTTCAAACTTCCATTTTTCTTTTCTTTTTTTTTTTTTAGCACTTTATTTGATTTTTCGTCTATGTTGTCTTTAAGGCTGAGCTTTAAAGTTCATTCTTGACTTTGGAAACTGATTGACAGAAGAATCTCACCTCAAGGTCCAAATAGCCTTTAGGGGTCTTTTTAGCCAGGCTTTTTTTTTTAAAGCCTCTGGAAGATTTCCTTGAAATAGTAGAAATGCATATGATATTGAAGTTGAGTGACTGAAAATACCTTTTTTTTTAAAAACCTAATTAATTAAAAACAGCTTATTTTGCTTTTTAGACTATTTCTCAAGACTGTGTAGATGTGGCAGATCTTTGACTGACACCTGGCTAACTACAGTAGTTAATGACTCCAACACAGTCAATATATTACATTTATTACATGTACCATTATCACTAAAGGAGGAAGGGGAATAGCTAAACATACACACTGAGCAAGGGAGAGCAGGAGAGCAAGAGAGAGAGGGGGAAGGCCTTGCTAGCAGCTAAGCTAAACTGATAAGCTAAATCAACTAGCATATAAACAACTGTGTGACTTGCGAGAAAGTCACTAAAAGAAGGAGAGATCTATTAGTGCCTGAGCAGAATTGGTGTAAGCTTAAATGCAGAATATTGCCAAATTAATTGAGTTGAGGGTTGAGATGCAGAAACACTACCAATAAAACAGAAACTCTTGCAACCGGAAATGAGACAATATGCACGTCATGTTGTTTATGATTGGTTCATGGTTTCAACTCCCAGTAAAAACCTCCTGAACGATAAACAGTGAAGGAATCCTAACTGGGAGAAGCTGCAATGACAGCAATGGTGGCTGTTTAACAATGAAGACAATAAATCCCATGATCCCACACTGCTTCACAATGTCATCAAACTCCTTATTTTGTCATTGTTTTGATTGTAAGACTAATAGCAGCAGAAAATTACCTATTCTGCACTTAAAGAGAACATTTTTATGGTGTGTTGCTTCTATAATTTGATGTATTTCTGGTTACAAATCTTGGGTTATATAAAATGAACATTACCAAAATATCCAAGACATTTAGTCTCTTCTTTGGCATTTGTGGTTAAACAGGTGTGCACTAAGTTATGATATTTAAAACTGGCCAACAAGGTCAGTTTTTCCATCACATTATGACTTCACTGTAGCTGTCTCTTTAAAGGCTATCCACATTTTCAACTCGGTTTGGTAGAGCACTTAGCAAGCACACCTACACATGACCAAATGCGATGGAAAGGACCAGACTGTATTGATTTAAAGTGGACACTTTCTCTACAACATACAGGAAACTGCTTATATTAAAGCATTCAGTGCTAGACGAAGTAGTGCTACTTCAGTGATAAATCAGCAGGTGGGAGAAATGGGTCTTATTACTATTCATCCTGAAATGATACATCTTACAGGGGTGACCACAAAAGAGGCAGTTCACCCTCTATGTAATATTTCCATTTTAATCATTTTACAGAAGTTATTACTAATACTGAGCGGAATAATACATCAAAATCAAGCATATCAAATTGTGTTAATCTATTCTGGAATAAGTGTTCAATTATTTTTGCGATAAATTAGCCTTATCATTGAAGTGAAGTGCTCCTCTAAAAGCAGGTTCACCTTTGAGGAGAAACTTTGAAGAGAATCAGGGAAATGTTTTCACTGATGTAGGGATCGTTGCTGCTGCTATCCATCTATCTGCATGCCTGTCACTGATCTCAATGTTAATTCCAGACACTGAAACACAATCACAGCGGCGGCGGAAATAAAACTTAACTAGAGAGAGATTGAAATGACAGCACACTCTGTCTGATCCCTGGCTAAATAGAGGTCAGCAATAAATCAAGACCGGCTGGGAAGAACCACTGTTAATGAGAACAGAGAGAGACAAAGAGAATGTGGAAGGAGAGGGTGGAAAAGTTTTAGAAACTAGATTAGTGTGCATTTGAAGATGAGTTGTGTGAGTGTGTATTTATTTGTATGCTCTCCAAGATCGTGCTTGCATTATTCTCCCATCTATATCCATATGTTTGTGTATGTGTTACTTCCCGGGAGTTGGAGATTACAGAGCAATCTGCTTTGCTTTAATTAATCTGGTCTGCTTTGAGAATAACATGTAGCCTATGTGTGTGTTTAAATCTCTATGTGCTTTACTTGTGTGTTTATGCCCTTCAACAGCTGTTATTGCTACTAACTGCTACTTATACTACTTGTCTTTATCATCTCTCTCTTCTCCCCACTCTTTACAGTCTTTGCATGTCTGTCTTTGCTCATCTAGAAGTTGCAGGCAGCCAACAGTGGCTTCTTTTGTCGCCGTCACATTTTTAATACCAATTTCTCCACTCCCACACAAGTTAATTCAATTGTCCCCGAGCCACATATTTTTTTCCCACAGCTCTGCAGACTGCGCTGTGGGCTGTGCCTTGTAAAATGTGGTCGCTCATTCAGTCATGGACACCAGGTGGACGGTCTGTCTAATCACGTGCTTGCATGCCAATTATCGTTGGTGCTCATCCAATTATGTACTCATATGTAAATAGGTTCAGTGATGGCAGCGCCTTTACTAATCATGTGCTTCTATGCAAATAAGGTTCAAATGTAGTTCAGCCAACCTCATGGCTCAGCAGCAATGTTCTGCTAAAACACATGGACACAAATCTGTAAATTCAGCTTGATGTCATGAAATGCTTGAGTCTATACATGCATGAAGGCAATTGTATTTGTGTGAGACTTTTCATAAAAAAAATCTGCACCGTTATTATTGATGGTGAAACTGGCTGTTGCTCAGTCCCACAGTTACATTTACTAGAGTTCATTATGTAAAAGGTTTTTCACAGAAGACATTTTGAAATGTTACAGTCGGGAAAACACAAATCTAGATAATAAAAATTAATGATGGCTGAATTCCATTTAGCTTCTTCAGTTTCTGGTATTGTGCATGCTGACTCCGTCACACTGTCATGGTTTACAGGGACATAATAGGTGCTTGTCCTATTATGACAACTACAATGTGTGCTGTGTTGAACCTTTAACATCAGCTGAGGTTGAGAATAGGTGTGTTTATCTGGTTGTAAAAGTTTATTATGTCTGCAACTGAAACCAAATATTTCTGCTTATATTTGAATATTTTGTTCAACGAATTCACATGATCGCAGTGTTACTGTCACTAATAACTGTTTGTAGCTCTGCTAGCCATGTTTAGCTATCATAACCTTAATAAATAATTAATTGTTACATTGTATGAACACAGACTTTGAACACAGAAACACATGCTCAGTAGTCAGCTGCTCTCCTGTTCATGTTGGCACTGGTTGTTTCTTGTTTTCTTACTTGATTTTTGAAGAACCTTTTAGTTAAGCCAAACTGATTTCCTTCAGTTTAGTTTCCATGGTGAGATTTGCTCCAACAAATCCTATCATATGTATATTCTGAAGACATTTTGGCCTCCCACAATGCAGTTGTCAACTCCAATAGCTGGCTGAGGTGTAATACGCTTTCCAGCAGAGAGAAGAAAACCAGCCAAGCTCTACTAGTAGATCTTCTGCCATCTGTGATGTTAAAATATGTAAATTATAGAGGTAATAATAATATTACTTGATAATATTACTAAACATAAGATAAAGTGAAAATACAATATATACATACATACTTCAGTGGGTACAGACATGATTATGTAGAAATATGTTTACATTTTGGTGAGGTGTTTCTTTAACTCTTACCTTTATTGTAACATCAAATCTGATCCTATCACTCCTATCTACTTTTTCTATCCTCATACTAACATTTGGTCCCCATATGCATAGAAATACAAAAACACGCATGCATTATTGTAGAGACTGATAGGCTGTATGCTCTGCCATGGCAGTTTTTTTCTCCAGTTAGTGGAGTAAATGATAAAGATTGAAGTTGCAGAACAAATCCTGTCTCTCATCAGTTAACTGCAGAAATAGACGGAGAGAGACAGAAGAGAAACTGGACAAACTTGGACAGAAGAAAGACTTGGCACCACAGAGTCTGTGAATATATCTGCGGTATTTCATCAAACCCCGAAACAGCGTTTTGCCTTCTCTGGCTCTTTCTTTTCGCTCTTCGCTTTTCTTCCTCCTTTTCCCACTTTTGTCTCCCTCATGAGCACTCAGAGACTGTTCCCCACTTACTTCTCCAGTAACTTTGCACTTTGACCAGCAGCGAGGGCGTTAGATGGGAAGAGAAAAGGAGGAAAAAGGGGTAGAAAAGGATGAGGAGAAGAAAGGCAGATGGGGCTTAGAAGGAGCAGAGGGACCTTTGACCAGCCTGCTGTTGTCTGGCAGGCAGGCAGGCGGAGAGTAGAGACAAGGGATTTCAATAACAACTACATTCGATACTAGAAGCATCTCTATGACATGCGTTGTTGGGAGGGAAACACTCTTGTGTGCAGGTTCATGTGTATTATGTGTATGATTTCCTACTCCTCCGTCTCCCCTATCTGTATTTTTTGTATGTATGTGTCTTTTTTTACACACATCTGGAGACATGATTGCAGAAGTTATACTGATTAAATTGCAGATTATTTTCCAAAACACTGAGAGAATTTAATTTTAAAAATTGTCAGTTGATTATCAAATTCTCTTCAGATAGATTATACAGATGAAGACAGTTTTTATTACAGCTAGGCTGAAAGGCTGCTGCTACCAGATCCAGATGAAGATACATTTCTGCCAAAGCTGCTAAAGCCGGTAACATAGTTTTCATAGTTTGGAAAATGGTTGAAATCATAGGATTCCTTTCTGAAATATTCTGAACATGTCTCTGCATGGGAAGCAGTCTTCATTTTGGCAATTGATTTAGTATTTTAGTCTTAATCTTTTGACAAAAATGTGTATAAGCTTCAGTCAAATTTTAATAATTTGATTTTTGTCAGTGTCAAGGTTTAATCGACTAAACTTAAGACATTTTAGTCTAGTTTTGGTCTGTGACATTTTAGTCTCATTTTAGTCTTTAATTTTCGATTTTTACCCTTTAAAGGATTTTGAGGGTACGTCTGTCGCCATATTTGTTGTGTAGAGTTACCATGGACACATGTGTTGTTCTCATCTATCATGAGGTTAGTGGGGAAGGCACTGTTTACTCCTTTCACTTTAATGTGCAGTAATACAACAGACTATCAGTTGGTTGTCATTTACAAACTGTTCAAACTTATTTGAACAGAAACATCCACTCTCCGTCCTTCTCACCTATCATCACCACAGCTACCTGTGCTCTCCGATGCATGCCAGCTAATCATTCACAAGCTGGATTCACTCACCTGTTCCCTAAAGTACTGTTTGATGACTGGGTTTAGCTTCAGAGGAGAAGCTAAAACATTGGAAACCAAACAACATTTGTTTAGTTAACATCTAGAGACAGATATAGATGGTTGACTGCCAACATAAATAGGATGCAGTTTTACTAATCAGGAGCTACAGTTTGTGATACATGCAGATTGTTGAATAAATGAATTGCAATAAAACACTAATTAGGTCATTTGTCCATTTGTCCGTCTTTCACATTATCATTTAGTCTTAAGTAACTGACAGAAAACATAATAGATTTTATGTTATGTTATGTTATGTTATGTTATGTTAGTTAGGTTATGTTAACAATTAACAGTTTTTTTTCAATTGTTTCCATTGAAAATAGGCTTCTGTGGTAGACTGAAAGACACTTTTTAGTCAGTTTAACTAAATCATGAAACAAATGCAAACATTCAGTATATAATACATGAATGTGCAGCATGAATAATCTTAAATTAATCTTTACAGTCTGGATCGGGCATTGCTTTTGTACAGTATTGTTTGATAATCAGTGTTAGTAACCTAAATAAAAAAATGAAATATGTTAAAAATAAAAACATAGTGTCTGTTACACAAAGGCCCTTTTTCTCCCTGTTAAGAACAAAAAACTAATAACAATACATAAAAAACTTGACATTATTTATAACTGCAAAAATAGATGATCAAATATGATTTCAGTTGGACTTTACATACATACGTAAGCTCTTCTGGTTTTCAGTGATCAGGAACATGTCAGTGGAACGGATGTTTTATGACCTTGGAGCAGAAAACAAGTATGGTCACATCCCCTTAACAACTATTTATCATCACCCAATAAAATTTACAAAGCAAATCCAGTTAACACTGCCCTGCAAAAAGACAACGATGTCCCATTAATATTTATAACACACATGTTACACAGAGACCAATTCTCTGTCTTATACAGTGTCTGACAGAAAACTGAGCATGCACACATTGATATGATGTCACACGACCTTGGCAGAATCAAATAACATGTCATTTTAAGTTGACTTTGCAATTATGGAAATTGTTTTTTATGCTATATACAAATGAATGTCAACAAATGGTTACTTCTTGGAAAATGGACCCCTGTGATTGAACTACTTTGCCTGTTTACAGAAACTAGCAGAAATAATGTGAAGGGATGGGACAACCATGATTATTGGTTCTGATAAAAGACATCAGCATTATGCCTAGTTGAAGGACCTTCTCACCACCTTGCCAACAGTAGACGTAGGCTATAATTAGCTGTAATTACCGACACTCTGATCCTCTGTTGACCATATCCTTCGTCCGTCTTGATGGCTGTTCACATCGCACAGCCCCCTACTCTCTCTCTCTGACCTTCTCTTTCATAAACATTAAAGGTATGCTATGCAGGAATGTTGGTGGGTGTTTGTAAACACATAGCATTCAAAATTGGCCTCTCCTCCTCGGCCCAACGAGCAAGTTAGAGAGTGAATGAAGAGAGAGAGCAGTACTCTGATTCATGAAGCCATGAATCAGAGTAATAAAACATTATTTTCTGATTGTTTCACAGTGGTTAAATTGCGCAAATAAACACACCCACCCTCTACTTTGTGTGTGTGTGTGTGTGTTGGTCAGACACACTAAGAGGAGCAGCACACAGCAGAGGAGGGAGACGGAGAAGTGGGGGAAGCACTGAATCAAATAAAAATGCAGCAACGTAACTTGGTTGATACTTTACAAGTCTAGACCTCACACCCTGTGTGCCGTTATTGGCTGGAGACTACACATCCACTGCCCAAAGGTTGACACCCAGAAACATCCTGAACACAGCAAAATAATGAGAAAATAAAATACAGGTGGAGTGCAGAGTGTCTGCCACACACTCCCAGGGTCATTAGTGATGATTGAGATGGATTACTTTTGTATGAGTCTACACATTGTTTTTTAGTAAAGTCCTGCGTAGTGTACCTTTAAGTTCCTCACCTTTCTATTTACCCATTGTGTCAACAATAGTTAATATAGATACTAACACCCTCTGAATGTCTCCCACTTCCTGTCATATAAAAGCTCCTCAGTCGATCTGTGTCTTTTGTGTTTGTGTGTTTTCTATCACTTTTTAAGAAGCCTTTCTAGTGCTTAGTTATGGTCCTTTTTTTCTCTTCTTTAACCTTAGAGTTCCTTTAAAGGCCAAACTTGTTTGTTTTGTAAGAAGGGGGATTCTAAAAAGATTCCTCTTTTCACTCTTTGGCCTCTCAGCCTTTTGCCATTTTGCTGAAACTCTTAACTAAGCTTCTCTTCTCTTCTCTTCTCTTCTCTTGTCTTCTCTTCTCTTCTCTTCTCTTCTCTTCTCTTCTCTTCTCTTCTCTTCTCTTCTCTTTTTCATCTTTTTTCAATAAACAATTAACTTTTCGAAACATTACCTGGATCTAGGGAAAAAATATTTTATGCCAGCACCACAATTGAATCTTGTATTTTCAGACCATGACACTGTCATCAGCTATTCTGTTGACCTTGTTGTCTTGTCTTCTCTCCTTCGTCTGTCATCTGTAGCAGATGGATGGTTCAAACAGTCAGACAGACACAGACAGCAGACAGAAGGCTCTGTCTGGAAAATCACTTCTTGAAAAGAATACCTGAGTCACTTATCGTTAGACAATGTGTCTTTTATGTATTTCAAGCTTTTGGAGGTGGTGTAAGTAGTATAGTAAATATGACATCTATTTTCATATACTGCTGCCTGCCAAAGGCATGTTTTACATCGTGTTTTGTGCTTTTGTCTACGTCTAATACATTTGTCACAGCAATGTCTTCCATAAATAATGTTCATTTCTAAGAAATATTCACAAGCTTGGAAATGATTTCCTGTCTTTTGGCCACTAGTTGGGAACTTTGCTTATCTTACATATGTGTAAAGACATTTTGCTTTCTTTGACAGTTCAGAGTGTACAGAGAGAGGTCCTGGGACCAGGTCATTACAATTAACCAGGACACACCTGAGCCACTAAAGTACCATCTGTTGTGAGAGCACAGTGAGAAAGCAGACTTTCCACTCTATAGTCCTCATGGAGATGATTACAAAACTGGAGTTCCTATTGTGTTTAGTTTGGACTGATTTTGGTATAGATAATAACAAACAGCAGTTGAATTATCTCCATTGACTCATGCTATCACTCCACTCTGTAATCTTTATCTCTTTTAAACCGTGAACAAAAACGCAAAGTAATGATTTGTATTTCCTCTAGTCAGCATTCTCCTTTATCACTTTTTAGAAACAAATGTCCAACCTTATCAGCATGTCAGCAAGTGTTATTCACCATTACTTTTGTAGACAGATAAGGGATTTATGATGGAACTTAAGTGGAGGTTTTCATTTTTAGGATATCGTACCTGGCAGGATGTCAAGATAAGCGGTTATTGGATTATGATAACTGAGTGTGTGTATGTGTGTGAGACAGAGTGTCTACTACATCAATTATTTAGATGTAGGTGTTGTGTGTGAGTGTATATGTCTGGTATTTACACGTGTTTCTATGCAAACCCTTTTGTGTGCATGTGTTTGTGTCTCCATGATATTGACTCATATCTCTCCTCAGGTTTAGATTTCCCTTTAAAACTATCTCATGTTCTTCAAATGGAAAGGGAGTCAGTTCACATCAGCTTCTGAAGAGATTTATTTCAAGAAGTGAAATAAATACGACGGAGTTGAAAAGAAGCTATCAAGATTATTTTAGCTCAAGAGGCTCTTATTAACTATGTATTGTACATGTTCTTAGAGCAAGATAAGAAGAGGACATGCCTGATAAAGTCTCTAATCTAAAGTTAGGATTGTCTGTTTGCATTTGTTTTGCTGTACACAAAGAAACATAGATTAAGTTTTCTTAATGTTTTCTTAATTTCCCAATTCTTCTCTGGCTTTGCTGTTTATAATATGTTTTATTCAATAAAAACAATCTGAAACCTGCAAACTTGAAGTGTGATATTATTGTGTTTTGAGTGTTGGCTGAGAAACCTGCACATCAAAAGTGAGAGCATCATGTTTTTGATAGTAGTTATCTTTTAAATTACCTGTAATTTATATCAGATATAATGGATCTTCTCTCTTCTACTCTCCTCTACAGTTGATCAGTTTGTGTGCCACACTGAGGCTATAGCAGACATTGTGATCCTGGTGGACGGTTCCTGGAGTATTGGTCGGCTCAACTTCCGTCTGGTCCGCATATTCCTGGAAAACCTGGTCAATGCCTTTGATGTTGGTATCGATAAGACAAGGATAGGTGGGTCCCTGCCTCCTTTCCTCTTGAACAAATGGGAATAATATGGTCTCCTGGTGTTTGTGCAAATGTTTTTATTGCTCTGCAGTTTTTGTCAATTGCTTGTACACTGTTACTGGGCTTATTAACTAAACATCCCAAAACCATGACGCCATCTACCAAAAGACAGACCCATTTCCCAAAACTATAAACACTATTCCCCTGTTTTCACTCATGCGCTCATTTAGAAAAGCACTGGCATTCAATATCAATATCATTAACTCAAGTCATCACAGCTGGAACCCAATTAACACACAATTCTCCAAGTGGAAACACTGAGTCAAAATTGTTCACACACACCAGATCACACACTACATCAGATAGATAACAGAGTCAGTTCACTTGTCTTAGAACAATGGATCCACAAAGACCAGAGGCAGAATAAATGGGATTTCCTTTTTTAAGTACAAACTGTTTTTTTTCATTGGTTTATAATTGTAAATATATGGAAATTATTTTACTGTTATTCTGCGTTTTACTGTATCAGCTGCATATTTTTACAGTACATTTACTTTTTCACTCAATTTCAGTTTAATTTACCACAGTACACTGAGGAATTTAACATTTTGAAAATGTATACATGTGCTGTGTCTTAATATTGTATTCATCAAGCAAAGAAGTTGTTGTGGGGGAAAATCATAAGCACCATAATTCATTACAGTAACAGGTTTTTATGGTAGCATTTTCAGTTGATCTCACCAGTGTGTAATGACTGTTTTGTAGTGTGTTTGATGGCTGTTGTGTGATGTGTGAAGGCAACGTTTGGTTTAGATATAAGATTACATAGCTTTGAGTGGAAAGTTTGGTTTTGAAAAGGAGGTTTGAAGTTTGTGAAGATGCAGTTCTGCATTTGTGTTTAGAGTTTTGGGAAATGGAGAATAATTTCAAGAAATCGAGAAAAACTGTAATACTCAAGTCATCTGGTTTACAAGTCTTAATTTACAACAAATAAATCAAGCAAATGGCATGTTGTAATAAAAGGCTTAAATTTAATATCTGTGTGTGTGATTTTAGGTTTGGCTCAGTACAGCGGTGATCCCAGGATAGAGTGGCATCTAAATGCTTTCACTACTAAAGATTCTGTCATTGATGCTGTCAAGAACCTTCCTTACAAAGGAGGAAACACTCTCACAGGTGCTGGTTTTCACATGTTCTACCAAACTTTTATTATTAGCCAACTGTTAGCCAACTGTTTTTCCCTCTGTCTTTGCTCTATAAAATTCTCACCCTATACTACTATTTCATTCTCTTCCTGCTCCTCCTTTACCCTTTATCTTCTTTCCCTTAAATCACATTTTCATTGTCTGTGTGTCTTTTTTTCCTCCTCCCTGCTCCCTCTCCCTGTATCTTCCACTTCTGCCTCTCTTCTTTTCCTCCTCTTTCTGTTTTGTCCCTCTCCAGGCCTTGCACTGACCTATATCTTGGAGAACTGTTTCAAGCCTGAGTCTGGCTCACGAGTTGGTATACCAAAGATTGGGATCCTCATCACGGATGGGAAGTCTCAGGATGATGTTATACCACCTGCAGAGAGCCTGCGAAATGCTGGAATCGAGCTGTTTGCTATTGGTGAGGATGGACACACACACATACACACACACAGTGTAGAAGAAGATGACAAAATCACTTCTTGTCTTTCTAAATGCCTCCATGAATGTCTCTTTGGAATGAACTTAGTCACAGTCCTGCTGTGCTACAGAGCATTTATATGTAGGAGCGGTTATTGAGGCTGACAGTCAGACTCATAATTATAATTCAGACGTGTTCTCTAAATGTCATCTGAGCAATCATATATGTTTTCCCATATATGTTTTCCCCTCTTTTGACAGGTGTGAAGAATGCTGATGAGAATGAATTGCGCTCCATTGCCTCAGAACCAGAAAACACTCATGTCTATAATGTGGCCGATTTCAACATCATGAGCTCCATCGTCGAGGGACTGACCAAAACAGTGTGTGAACAAGTGGAGATACAAGATAAGGACATCAAGCAGAGTAAGAACAAAATGAGACACATAATGAGATAGAGACTGCTTAAACTGTGCAGGAGTCATGCATATGTAATCACTCAGTGGTGCATTTTTATGCACACACAGTATTTTAGTAAAGGTCAAAGTAGAATAGCACCTACATTCTGTAGCTTCAAAGTTATTTGAGGCAGGATAAAATGGTTTTTGAGAAGTTACATCAACAATTTGCAGTGTGATCACTTCAGCTCTTCCTAATACATTTTTAAATGACTGGATGATAAAAGCAGCTATAGCCTCAGATAGTAGTAGGTTTCATTTGAGTGCAAATGCAGCTCTATATTTAGATGGGGCTTGAGTGGCCAGAGATTGTGGTACTTAATGTAAAGTTTCTCCACAGGCGACTGTAGTGTCATGTAATTTATGAGCTCATGGATTCACAGCCAAATAGAAATTATATCCTGCTACAAAATGTAGATTATTTTAGGGCATATCATCTTTCTTCATCCTACTCATCCTTCTCACTCTTTCCTACAATAAGTTTCCACTTCTGTGGATATAAAGAGGCAGAATGGGAAAAAAAGAGAAAGAGGATGTTTTTAAAGGGACATCATAAATCCTGTTTAATGTGTTTTGATTTTATTTCAACACTATCTCTGTAACTCTGATCTTCTGATCTTCGGTGTGTGTGAGTTTTTCTACTTAGAAGTTCCTCTCTGGGACTAATTTTGTGTAATCTGATGCAATCTGTTTTCTTATTCTTCCCTTTCACTCTCCTTTTTCTTATTTCAGAGCAGACACCAGAGGAGATCGGGGCGCCACTTGACCTGGTGACATCAGAGGTTACAGCCCGGAGCTTTCGAGTTACATGGAGCCACTCCCCAGGAAACGTAGAGAAATACAGAGTGGTTTATTACCCTGTACAGGGAGGACAACCACAGGAGGTAAATTCTGTGTTTTGTGCTAAGAGCACAGCTGCATTAACTATCCTGAAAAACTGCTTTCATCAAGTTTAGTTATGAGAAGAAGAAGCATTAAACAACCACTGCAAAGTGAAAATATCCGTTTATAGAGTTAAACAATGTCAATGTCACTGCAATTTATCTGGAAGTTATACATGCATAGGCTTAGAATCAGGAGCTACAAAATACTGAAGTCAGGAGACTTAAGGGGAGCAGGGAGAGGTTTGTTTAGGCTGGGATCTGCTTTTCCATTATATTTACTGCACCAGTGGGATTTAACTGGGGTCTCCGGGCAGATGTATAGATTGAGACACTGGTGGTATCATTCATCGATACCTCTCGCTCTCATCCCTCCATTCATGACTCCCCAGAACATCCATGCAGGTAATGAAGGCTCACTAGAAACGATACTCTGGCTGATCCAAACACCTGTTTGATTTTCCAGAACATTTGACCACAGAAGCCATTAAATCTTTTTTGCTTAGCTGGGTTTACGGGGACCAGATGTTTTGGAGCCGCATTTGAGGAGACCATTCCAGCTGGCTCAGACTGGTCCTAATCTTTATCACAACTGTCATCCATTCAATTCAGAATGAAAAAATATTTTTTAGCCTCAGACTTGTGTGCTTTATCCCATTCAATAAATCGACTGCTTTTCCCCACCACTCCCATGCTCTTTCAATCTCTCTTTCCTGTCCTGCCGTCTCTTCTCTTCCCTCTCTTGCATTCATCATTTTCATCTTCCCCCATTTATTGCCCCACTTTTCCTTTTCTCTGCCTTTCTCTAACTTCTATCACTCTTCTCCCATCCGTTTCTGCTCCCCATCTCTCTATCTGTGCCCTCCATGCATCTTTCACACCCCCCTCACTTCTTACCCCCGCTCGCACTCCTCCACCCCAGGCTGTAGTAGACGGCAGTGAGACTTCAGTGGTGCTGCAGCATCTCAGCTCTCTCACTGAATACCAGCTGGCTGTGTTTGCTGTGTATGCAAACGAGGCAAGTGAAGCTCTGAGAGGATCAGAAACAACCCGTAAGTTTATTCTCACACACATGCACACAATCACACACGCAGAAATATACTAACAAAGCCTCACGCCAAAGCTTCAGTCAACATCTGAGATCACAAGTTAATAATAATGGCTAACACGGCTTAAAAGTTTGACAGACATGGTTGCCAGACATATTGAAAATGATGCACTCATAATGCAAGAGGATGAAAATGTCCACGAAGATAAGACAATGTCTTTTTCACACAGAAGTTAAAATCCTGGTTCACAATTTATGAAACTCAAACCCCTGTTTGTAAGTTCAAACTTAGTCCAGTTAATGTAGTAATGTTAAATGGAGATTTATGCTTCACTAAATTAAACTGGTTGCACCACACAAACTAGTTAAGCCACTATGTAGAGATACTAAATATTTAACTGCTACGTCAAACAGTTTCTTGTTAGTTGACTGAAGTATTTAACAGGCAGAACTAACAAAAGCTAATATGTGCCTGTTTAGATTGAGGATTTAAAGAGGCAGGATATACCCAACAATGGATCTTAATTCTGTTAATAATCATGTAAATGGGAAGATTTACAGTTATATTTCACAGAAAGCACAACACACCTCAAATTACAATATTATGCTTCTAACATTAGTCCAAATGACCAAATAATGTTGGTTGGGTTTGATCATTAGATATCTCCCTCTCTGTTCTTAACTACATTAATAGCTAATTTCTAAATCTAAAACACACAGATTTCTTCATGTATTCATATATGAATAAAGCAAAGCCATACCCACGGGACAATTACAAAGCACTGTCAGTTGTGTTTGATATATTATTGGGCTCCTTAAAAATGCTTTTTTTTGGCAGTTAGGTAACACCTTGTAATAATAGAGTGACTGGACAGTGATACAGATGTTTCCTAGGAAGTGATTAAGTTCTCATGGTGCAACCTGTAATAAATCACTAGTTTTTTGGACGGACTTTACACACAAACTTTGTGAAGGATTTACAGGTATCTGTTGCAGCCCAATCCAGTTAATCATCTCCAACTAATTCATTTACTGCTTGTTCCTTCACTGAATTGTGCTGCGTGTTTTTCTGTGTGGTGGCGTACGTGTGTGTGTGTGTGTGTATGTGTGTGTAGTTGCTCTTCCCACAGTGACAGGCCTCCAGCTGCTGGATGTGACTCACAGCACCATAAAAGCAAGATGGGACAATGTGAATGGAGTATCTGGCTACATGTTGCTGTATGCTCCTCTTACGGATGATGGAGACTTGGATGAGAAAGAGGTGATGAAAAAGGAGACAGAAAAAGAGATAAAAAAAGATCAAAACAAAAAGATCAATACTTTTTGAGTTTATAGTTTTTAAAAAGGAAGTTGGCAACAAAGAGTGCATGATTTTATGTGAAATATTAAAGTTTGTGTGACTTTGCTTGCAGATCAAGGTATCAGATGCAGTGACAGAGCTGGAGCTGGATGGGCTGACCCCTCACACTGAATACACTGTCACTGTTTATGCTATGTATGGAGAGGAGGCCAGTGACCCCATGACAAGCCAGGAAACTACATGTGAGTAACGCACATGCACACGCACTCACTCACACACACACACACACACACACCTATATTCATCTTATACCATCTCTTTCTTTCTCCTCAGTACCACTAAGTTCTCCCAGCAACCTTCAGTTCTCTGACATCACCCACAACTCCGCCCACATCAGCTGGGACCCTGCACCTACAGGAGTTAAAGGTTATCGCATCATGTGGATCAAGACAGATGAACAACTGTCAGAGGAGGTCTGTGTGTGTGTGTGTGTGTGTGTGTGAGAAGTTTCTCAGTGATTTTAGGTGCTTAAAATGTAATTTTAAAGAGTATTACGTGACAGCATTTGTGTCGGAGAGCATCTGGATGTGAACAGATGAGAAAGTGAAACTGAGGAGATTAATAGAAGAGATTATTCTTCTAATTATGAAAAGATCAGGCTGAAATTATAGCAGAGTACTTACATAAATATGAAAATATGAAATATACAATTATTGCAATTATAAAAGAATGGATTGTGTGAGAGCATTCATGTGCATAAGTGCAAGTTGGAAAAACTTGTTAGCAGCACATCACTATATGTTACTCCTAAAATGTATTCTTAAATCTGGTCATTTTATATATTTTGACTTTACACTCAAATATGTTGTGTGTCTTCTTGTCTTCTTGACAAAGACAAGAAGAAATCAATATATCTCAGTGGCCTTTTTAGCTGATTGTGATTGAACTTCTCGATTATTGTATACACTTAACTTTGGGGTTTTTTTGTGTTTGGATATAACAAGTTTTTTATCGTGCAGGTGGAGGTGGGTCCAGTGACCTCTTATGACCTCAGTGAGCTGACATCTCTGATGGAGTACTCGGTGGCCATCTTTGCTCTGTATGACAATGGCCAATCGGAGCCACTCACTGATGGATTCACTACTAGTAAGTAGTGTTTGAGTATAAGAATGATGATGATGAACGAGAATATACAGTAGCTAGGTAGATAGTTAGTTAGTAAGTTATTTAGTTAGTTAGTTGATTCTTGGGACTCAGTGTGAGCCTTCAATTCACATATGAATCATGTAGATGACAAATGCTGGACCAGTGTAATTATCAAATAAATTTGTTAATTAGTTTTTTTATAGCCCACTTTGTTCCACAATGCTGTTATTCCATTTCCCAATACCCATTTCTGCTGAGGATGATTTTGTCTCAATTTCCTGAAAATAGCTGTATCAATACCATTAGAAGGCGAGCCATTTCTCTCTTAGTGCCAAACAGCGTTGAATTTTATTACCCCTACTGGTCCTTCTGCTATTTTGGCTGTCTGCCCATCTCATTTACACCCCAGCATAACAGCCCAGTCACATTAAAAGGTCATTTCACTGTCCCTGACTATTCCGTCACGCTAACAGTTATTGATTTGTTGGAATATCCCTTTAAGCAACCACAAGTACTGAGTCAGCTGAAATAAATGTATTTCTGGCAAGCAACTATTAAAGTACTCACTCTAAAATGTTATGTTCATTTTTATTTATCCCCAAGCAAACTTTGTTTAATGGGCCCAGTTTAAGAAAAGGAGCTTCATAAACAACAAGTGTGTGACAACTTTCAAATTTTTGGAGTAAATCGGTGGGATGTGGTGGGAAGCTGAATAACTGGAGGTCACACCAATCTATTGCTGTGGTGCAACAGAGTTGTTGAACATTGTTTGCTTAGTAAACAATTTAACCTTGTTCAACTAAAAGCTTCTGCAGTCATAAAAGCAGCAGTGTAATTATTGCAAAGGTAATGTGCCATTATCCTAATCTAAAGTTCGACTTTTATCATACTGCTTTCTGTACAGTGGTGCACACAGTATTTTAACTGTTACATGTTTCCCCCCATATGCCATCAACACACAGAGATAGACTATTGGGATGGTTTGGTACACAGAAGTAAGTGGATGTTCAGTTCTGTATAGCTGCAGGTATTTTGGGAAAAGCACAGCTCAAACTTATGTATGTGTTAGCATTAGCAAAAAAATCTAGATAAGTGTGGTTGCAACATGTAGTTGAAAAACAGTGCAGAGCACTGTGTATATATCTATGCAATCTTACAGCATATTCAGAACAATGCTAAAAAAACAGTACATGTAAGTATTAAAATTTTTAACAATGGAGGAACAAAAGAAAGTGTAATGAAGTAAAGTTTCTTTCTATCTCTCAGCTCCAGTTCCTGGTCCTCTGAATCTCCTCTCCAGCGATGTCAGGACAAACGGTTTTGTGGTCAGCTGGGATCACTCAGCCAATGACATCATCCTCTACAGACTGTCCTGGGCACCGTTCACAGGTGGTAACACAAAGGAGGTCAGTATCGCTCATATCCAATAAGCAAATGTGTTTGTTTTAGACACAGTTTTCTTCTAAGATGATTTTCCAGCAGCGAGAAGTAAAACATGTGGTGCTGCAGATCATCATCACACGGTAGACGATGCTGTTAACACTATGTAGGAATTAAACATCAAGTCTGAGTCCTTGGCACAGCTGCTGTATGAGCAAGCTGCAAATCCTCCCCAGTTTGACAAATATTACACCAGTAAAATTTGTAATTTAGCATCAGAAGATAAATAACCATCATGGATTCTGAATTTTTCAATTAGGCATCAGCCCTCTTATTATCTCTATTTCCAGAGGAAGAAGTGGCTGTTCTCTATGTGCCCAGATAAAGAGGAAGCCTGTGCTCTATAGACTTACATATAAGCTTAACTACACTACTGGTAGCTGGTAAAACCCCTGGCATGGCTGAGTATAAATAAAGTCTGAATAAATCTAGAAATTAATGGCTTGGGTGTTTTATTACCATGATCTGGGGTTTAGAGACAGCTGGGAGGCAGCGATAGAGAGTGTATGCGTGTCTGCATGTTGTGTGTACATGAATGTGTGTGTTTGTGTGTTTTACTGAGAGTCATCAGAGCTGAAAATAACACTCTAGGGAGTTGGAGAGGTGGGCTGATAATACAGCCAGCACAAGAGAAGGGATACACGCAAGCTTCTCTCTGTCTCTTTCACCCACATACTGTAAACATGTGCACACACACACACACACACACGCACACACACACACTCACACACACACACACACACACGTACGTTAACGTCCTCCACCAACTGCCTTGTATTGTTACATCTGAGAGGAGATTAAACAATACAGTCACACAGCCACACAGAAACACAGTGAGTGAGTGAAAGATTACCAATATTATGATTTTATGATAATTCAGAGATGCACAAGAAGAGTAAATCATATAGTTGTTGATTCTTTTTGCCCGTCATGCTGTTTTTTTTGGATTCATTAGCATCACTGGTGTCCTGATACCTTTTTTGAAAGCAGGTTTTGGGTCTTTTTGTTCTCTTGCTTTATCAGTAAAATGACAGATTGGCTCCTCTTTTTAATCAGGGAAATACTACTGAGGGCAAGGCTGTTTGCATGAAGGAAACAATACAATAAAATATGTAAATACATCTCACTAAATGCAAGTGAATGTAAGAAGACGAGGGAGAGAATGAATCACTAAAGATGTACTCGCGAGCCAGGGAAAGCATAAATGGCTGGCCCCAGTGGTGAAATTTGCATGTTACTGAGCCTCGAAGGGCTCTGTAAAGAAACAAATTCCTGCTCGTAATCTGGTTTATTGAGTCATCCACAGTAAATTCACATTTCTGAGTTGCTTTCTGTGGAAGCAAACTGTACTTCTGATGACCTCTTCGTATTTACATTGGGGTCTGACTCATTTTTTTGTTTCGTACAAATTACAGATGTCATTTGGATCTTTGTAGAAGCAGCTGGTTCTACTGGCTATCCTTTTGTTTTTAGGGGAAACCTCACTTTTCTGAATTACTCAAACTGTAATGATCATCTTTGCAGGTCTTACAATGGCTTCGTTCAAATCGTATTTTTGTTTAACATACAGAGAATATCGTAGGTACATTTAAATGCTGATGATTTTGTGCTTGATGTTTAAATTACTTTCTACAATTTATTTTACAACAAAATCTATGTGCAAAATATAGCTGTTTGTTTTCATAGACACCACTTTAAAATATAAGCCTCCATTTCCTGCTGTTTTCTGGACTGAAATTACAAGCACTGAGGCGATTTTTGAATTTGTTTTTAGCAGCTTTCTCTAAAACTCTGTGATGACCGTGGTTTTAAAAGTCTGGTGTTAGAGAATAATTAATCTTGTCAGACTGCTGGTTAATGCCCCAAATTTGATCACATCTTGAGTGTAACTTAGGAAACTCTTCCTATTTAAGTCCATCTAGCACCTAACGACAAATAAAAGTGAAAAATAATTGCATAGACTAGTGCATCAAAAGCTCTTTGTGAAACACAACATGATATAACTTGATAAAAAAATTGAAAGTACTCATGAGTACGTTTGGCATGTCTTTTTTTTTTTTTTTTTTTTTTTAAAAAAACGATCTTTTCACTCATATCCAGGCAAGTTCAGCCAGTAATACAGAGATCTTCACTTACTTATTTTCACTGTTGAAACAACAATTGCAGTAAGACAAAGATGAACTGACAGCAGGTAAAATCTTCATTGTTTATATAATGTTCAGTGTGATCAAGATGAACTAGGGAAAAGATAAAAACACAGAAATATCAGCCAACATTTTTCTGAAGCAGATTTTTTATAGGGGACATTTTTTAAGTCTAATAATGTGATGTAAGACAAAGGCTTGTGTGTGTGTTTCTCTTTTGTAGGTTGTCTTGGGTGGAAGGGATAACAGATACATCCTGAATGGTCTGAGTCCCTCTACTGAGTATGAAGTTATGTTGACAGCTGTATTTAAAGACGAATCAGAGAGTGACACCATCTCTGTCATCGAGACTACATGTAAGAAGCATCAGGCTGTTATACAGACACCATTTATTGTAGTTACTATCTCAGGCAGTCCTATGTTTGCGTTATCTAATACATAACTTGACAAAAGTCAGAGTCAAGGGATACTTTTCAGAGATAAGAGATGGAGAGAAGTGTAATTTCATGAAATAAGATCTCCTTGGTTGCACTGATGCTGAAATTAGCCTGTGAACTAAATAACCCTCTTCACCAACCCTTTTTGCTTCAAGCACAGTAGCAAAATGCCACTCTCTGCTGAGGAAAACAGACCAGTCCAATCACATATGCCTTTTAGGATCATAAAATTAGCATTTCAGAGTTCAAAGCGTAGCTTTCCTGGAGACCAAGTGCATTGATTTGTTTGTTCCAGCTTATCTCAGAGGAGGGAAATCTGTTTTTCCATCAATGATTTGTTATGTATTTCTATCTAATTACCTTAGTTATTGATATAGAGAGTTGTTGAGGAGTGTTTCAGTCTAATTATCTGATTTATGCTCTCTGTATTTCCCCAGTGGCCCAGACAACAACGATTGCTCCTACAACCACAGGTAAGCGGTGTCCAAATTGCCAAATTAAGTCCAAAATGTCAGTGGTGAAAGTGCCTAAAGTATCATACTCCCAATATTGCACATGTCAATAGTTTAATAGCTGAGTTTTGGCTGTGAGGCAAATGAAATGACATGATACACTTAGACATATCATGGTGTTTTAAATTGTGCCATGAAATGTATTTTTTGGTAATATTAGTAATATTAAAACCTTAAGAGTTTGTCTTAAAATGTTTTTTCTTGCTTGTGGCCTTTTAATTCAGACGGCAGCAGGCTAAGATCAAATGGTTCTTGCTCTAAAGAGACACGCCAAGTTTTAATCATGGTTCAAGCCAAAGCATCTGTCTAGAAAATCTTCTGCCACTGAATAGTGAAAAGCTAGTTGCCAGAGAGCAACCACACTTCTCGTAAGTTCAAGTGTAGTTTCAGGAAGTAAAGCAGAATTACCAAGAGTTTAGAAAAGCTCCAAACTGTCTGTTCTAACTAAAGTTGATGAATGCAAAACTGAAAAACTGATAACATTGCAGGATGCACCTTATGAAAAAGTCTTGAAAGATCTTTTGTGTGTTTACCAAGTTGGCTCCACCTCAAGACTGTAGCTCAGACTTCATTATCTCAGGAGGCCATCTGGATTGTGTTTTGTAAGAGGAGCAGGCCACAACTAATCGAGTCAGAGCAGTTTCTCCACTCATGCTTCTAAAAACTTAAAAAGCAACATGTCTCCTTTACTTAAGTCTTTGCTCACTATCCTAGAAACTTTAAAAGTCCCATCTGCTTTGTTTAAAACTCCAAGTACTCCTGTGAAAATCACAACTTAAAGTGGTCAGCTAAAAGACAGCGATTCGCCTCTGTTTTTTAAATCGAGGCTTGTAGTTTAAGGCTGCATTATGTATGGTGCCCTGACAGCGATTTTCATCCATTCAGGACTGAGACTTTAAAAAACATGTCTACTTGGTTTAAACACATTATCAGGACTGATAAAAACAGAACTCACTGTGCTTTCTTTGAAACTCCAAGCCAGGGTGAGATTTTCTGGGGGAGATGGTGGGGATTTACCCCCCTCTGGTCTATATATCTCTGCCTCTGCTGAGTTATTTTTATTCCCAGTGGGGACAAAAATTTATCCTCCTCATAGTGATTTATGCTGCTTCACCCACAGATCATATAAAATATGAGAAATAAAAATAGGATATTTAAAAAAAAATCTAAGTGAAGCAATAGAGATGACACTGCGTCTAGGCTACATGATGACGCAGTAAATGGATGAGGGGTTGCTTCCTTCCCTGCTCGAAGATTTGCAGAGATGTGGGTAAAAGAGGGACGACATGCCACAGATGACCCTTCAATACACCCTGTGCATAGAGCTGAATTAAACAGTGACTTTGCAAGAATGACATTAAGTGTATCGTCACGTCTGGCCTTGTAAGTGCTATCCGCAGTACTGAAAGAAACGTTGGGGGATTTAATTCTTATTAAATTAGCATTTAACCTTTTGTTTTATTCTATATGATCACATCTTTGTGTCTGCATGAGGAAAGGACAAGGTGTGAACTTGACATCACATCGCTGAGAGTGAAAATATCACGCTACTTGATGAATTAATTTTCTTTTAAATGGATTAAAATATTCCTGCAAATGCAGCGGTCAAGTTCAGATTTTGTAATTGCTTTATTTAAGTTCATAATTATTCTATAAACGTTTCTGTAACAGCTACAAGAAACAACCTGTTTTATGGTCTATTTCGGTTCAGATTTACTTTTATGAATAGAAACATTTCAAAAACACCCAAACACCGCCCCTTCAGATTTTTCTCCATTTGCACCATGAAAAATATGCACCACCTGAGCCAGATGTTATTGTTATCTATCAACCATCATATCAGAGCTAACTCAGCATGTTGGCACTTTGACACCAGCTGTTTCTTTGACTTTCTTTTATCATGTTGACATTTTATACAGGATTTTTCTAATCCACAGTTTCTGGAACCACACTAAAAGTGTGGGGAAAAGATGGCTTAAGCCAAGATTTTCTATGAATTTTGTGTGCATACAGTAAATCCTACAGTACAGTAACTGATGTCTGTGATGTGGTGGCACAGTGGCACGTCAGGCAGTGGGAAACCTTCAGCTGAGTGATGAGACCACCCAGAGTTTAGAGGCGTCGTGGGAGCTGGAAGACCCCCGCGTGGAGACCTACAGGGTGTCCTACGTCAGCATCATGGGCGATCACAAAGAGGAGTCTGTGAGTTGATCAAGTTGCCAGCTGTCTCTATCAAAGAAAAATCATCTATAGATTACATATAATTAAGTATGGATTTAAAAGTTTAAGGGCTGTATATCTGCTGCAGTGGAAGTAAATGTTCTCCAAATTCAATTATTGCTCTCTGTTGGAAGCAATTTTATTTACATGCCTATAGTTTCTAAAATCTCCCTCCTTATTGTCCTCTGCCACTTAAGTCAGAGGGCATAATAGTCTCAAATACACACATGCACAAAATACACACAAACTTCTTCCCTGGTGAGTCATAGACAGTGATTATGCAGAATAGACAACACTAGAGTTGTGTTTGGAGGCTGTGTCGTGTTATTTAACGCCACCAGCCAACTGGATGGCACTGCAGTGGTCAGTGTTGGGTCATCTGCTCCAATCAGAAAACTGATTACACTTTTTGTCCCGGTCCACTCGGCCTCTCCTTCCTGATCCCTCTATCTGTGGTAAGAGCCCTTGAGCACGCTGCCATGTACTGACCCTGATCTCTGATGCACACGCACACACATACAGTACACACATACATACTCGCTCTGCCTCTCCCTTCCCCTCCATCTGTCCCTCGATCTCTCTGTTTTTCTCTGCTTTTCCTCGCTCTCGTCTTCTCCCTCGCCACCTCCTCTTACTCTCCTCCTTCTTCCCTCTCTTTCTCTCCCCCTCCCTGTTTTAATTTCCCAATGTGGCGTCAGAGCCGTAGAAGATGGAGAGGCCAGGCCAAGCCAGAAGACATTCCATTATCTTTTCAGCAGCCATTTACCTCACTGGGAGCAGAGATGGAGGGCAGCAGAGAAAAGAGCAAACGAAACAAAGAGAGGTGGAAAAAGAAACAATTGCTAAACAAAATGGGAGAAAGGCTTAAACCTGTCCTCTGGCAAATAGATAAGGGTTGTTTCAGGTCGCGCCTCTTTCTGAAAGTTCGGATGTGTTTTGATGTGGATGTGTGTGAGAGGCAGATAGAGGGCAAGAGTGAGAGTATGGATAATTGTGTGTTCGTGTTTATGTGCTTGTCTTTGAACTTAATAAATTTTAGCGTGTGTGTGTGTGTGTGTGTGTAGGGTTTGCCTGCTTTGTCTCTGACAGGTGTTTCAGCACCTCAATCAGAGTGGACAGCTCCTCCCACCTCATTGGCTCAAACAGCTGTACCTGACCTTACCTTTACAATCCCCCTCCCCTCCCTCTCTCTCTCTCTCTCTCTCTCTCTCACACACACACACACACACACACACACACACACACACACACACACACACACACACATACACACACACACACACACACACACAGGCCCTTTGGGATCAGTGCTGTTAGCGCAATAAAGAAAAGTTAATCTCTTTGCTGGTGTTTGTGTTTAAGTCTTTTATTTTTGGAAAGTAGACATGTTAAGAACAGACAGATAAATGTTTGAAGGTGTTCTGATGTGCATATCAAATAATGTTTCTCTTCACAAATTAGAAAGTTTATTAAGAAATGAGCAGGAGAATGTTGACTTTCATCTTGGACAGCAGTCATAGAGCTGAAGATGTTCAAACAATTATTCTGAACAATTGTAGAAGAAAAAACTATACAGATAAACTTTTTTTTTTAAACCCATGTGGATTCAAAGTCCTAAAAGTGGAAAGAATAATAGGGACTTTGACTTCTTGCTTCATTCTGTTGTATGACAGCTGAGCTGAAGCTCCAGAACGAGCAAGTAAGTGGAGTAAGGTCAAGAATAAACTGTCAAGCTCGTCTTTAATTACTATCTGGATTTAATTATATTATAAAATGGCAACATCAGGGTTATAAGGTTTCTTTTTCTTAAAGTAAACACACCAACTATTCTTTTTTATGAACTTTGAAATATTTAATAAAGAAGTACCTTCCTTTTATCTAAATGAGAGGAATAGTTTTAGAACTTTAAAAAAAGATGCAGAGAAAGAACAAACTTCCACACTTATAAATGAAAACCCAGCAGTAATGGGTTTTTTTCATCTCTTTTCTGCCTCACCGTTGGCCTCAACTGACTTTATTGACTGAACTGAAGTGAGCAGAATTCTTGAACAGTTCAAATCCCTGAAGGTATGCGCAGCATTTTGCAGGCTCTCTCTGTTTCACCAAATTAAGCCTGGCCTTCATCTTTTTTTTTTTCCAAATATCCCTATAAGCCAGTAGAGAAGAGAACAGACTCTGTATGTTGTCTGCCATATGATGTGTGTATCTATCCTTCTGGTGTGTATATGTTTGTGTATGTCTGTGTGTGTGTGTGTGCTTACAAATCAGATTTGTATGCCCCTTGTCTGCCTGTTAGTCCCAAGTGAGCAGGACTCATTGCTTTAAAACTCCCTGTACTCTTCAAATGTGCCCTGAATGTATAAATGTGTGTGTGTGTGTGCGTGTGTGTGTGTGTGTGTGTGTGTGTGTGTGTAGGTGTTAGTTCCTGGTGCTCAGAGGAGAGCAGTGCTCCAGCCTTTACTATCAGACACCCAGTACAAAGTGACAGTCACACCGGTCTACACTGACGGACAAGATGGCATCACTGTTTCTGCCCTGGGTGCCACATGTAAGCCTTACAAACCCACAACACACACAAACCTGACACACACACACACACGGACACAAACACACACTCTAAATTATTAACTACGGGGTTCAATTCTTGGTTTCTCAATTTTCACTGTATAAAGATGCAGCTCCCAGTTTAGGAAAACACATGAAAATACATCAAAACTGAAAGCTAATGAAAAATGAAATTCATTGCAGTGAGCAGAACATTAATTTGCATTGTATTAATTTCATGTTCATTTACGCTCCTGAAGGAGAATGTAAATTAAAGCAATGACAAATACTGATGCGTTCTTAATTGTTTTAATGAAGGCTGATCATAATTACAGCAGCGCCTTTCATCAATGAGACTATTAAATTATTTTGTTCAGCTCTAATTGATTTTCTCAACCATTCTCTTGATTACTTCTTACAAACAGTAGTGATTACCTCCTCGTTGTACTGAGAATTGAAATGTCAGACGAAATATGTCATCATTTTAGATGAGGGTGCTGTTTCTTGCCATATTGCAAATAAAAACCTCTTCTCAGCTTGAAAAGCAGCATAGTGATAAATGGGAGCCCAGAAATACATAATGTACAGTGAGACATGATTGTCTGTTTTCTGAGGGAAGAAAACGGTCTTCTTACCAAAATCAGGTCCTGGAGCAATTTACACCTTTGACACATTCAACCAATCCTGGCACTTTTTTACAAAAACATAAAATTTTGTAATGCAACTTATGCTTCACAATTTGTTGAAATGGATATAGTTAAACCAAATATCATCAACAAACCATATGTAGAGTGCTATGCCTTGGTTTCTGGCATCTACTGCCTGCACAGATTGGTACTCTTCTTTTTTTATTTGATTTAAATCATAATTTTGAGTCATATACAATTAGTCACATGTCCTCTACAGTAGAATATTTGATTTATTTCCCAAACTATCAAACATTTCAATGTTTTGTTTATTTCTTGTATCTAAAGTTAAGTCAAGTTCAGAGGAGCTCTTCTGTGTTCTGATTTTGTCTGTTTTATTCTGGTAGTGCCTCTCTTGTCTCCTGCAAACATACGTGTGTCAGAGGAGTGGTACAACCGCTTCAGGGTCACCTGGGATCCTCCTCAGTCTCCCGCTGTGGGTTACAGGATTGTCTACCAGCCTGTCTATGGTACATACAGTCATACACACATACAGAGGGAGAAAACTAATGCTAATGCCAGCATTATTTGTATAATGAAGCAGTAATCCTAATACAGACCATCAGGGATGACCTGTAAAATGTGTCCTCAGTCTTCGTTGAGGTGTGATGATCTTTATAAGAGTAGAAACACACACGCAGATGTATTTACATAATTCTGTGTTTCCATCCCAAACAAATTCATACAGATAAACACTGAGGCACATGCTGAGGAAGTGGTACACAACTGTTAGTTGTCAAGTACCAGAATAGCTTGTCCAAACATACTAATCTCCTTGTTATGGGAGGAACCACCAGCAACAAACCTGTGACAGACATGTAGTAGCTGAAAAAAACAAGATACCCTGAGGGTGTTGTGGCTTTCCTGATAGTAACTTTTTAGTTGTTTTTTTTTTCATTTTAATAAGAAGCTTAAGCCTTCACAGAAAACCTCTGCAATCCAGAACTGAAATAAGACATTACCCTTCCTTATTTATTCATTGTCTTGAAGCCAAAAGCCAATTTTCACTGTTCTGCTACTTTTCTTGTGCTAATTGTTTCATCCTTTCAAGACGAGGCTCCAGTCTTTATAGTTTCCATGTCTGTTTTCTGTCATCTAAACACAATTAGTGTGTCTCTGGAGATCCGGCTTCAAACAGACAGGCTGCATTAATCTGACTTTAGGAATTAAGTTGAAGGGAAATAAATTTCATCAGTCTCCTGTTTTCATAGTGAGAGTCTTGGTACGTGAACGGAAGAAACATCCCTGTGTGTGAGAATGTCTTCACACACACACAGACACACAGACACACACACACACAGATATACAGCTACAATATACTTATGTAAACATGAACCACTTAAAAACATGCACACATATTAAACAGTTTTCCAGTGGGTAGCATGTTGTAAAGATAATTGCTGCTCCTCCCTTACTTTGCTTCATTTTTCGTCTTGAATGACTTTTGTGTCTGTTTTAATTTGGTTCTTTATAATATTTATGCAGGATTGTTATTATTGTGTAGCACTTTGTAGCTGCTGTTTGAAAAAAGCTACATTAATAAAGTTTGTTATTATTATATCTTTGTTTTATTTCAATGACCTAAGTGTGTACATACAGAGACCTCCTTCTTACAGCAGGGAATGAAACATTGCCATAGTTCAGTATAGACGTTTGTGGGTTGGTGGATGTGTGTGTATTGGCGCTGGTTAGTGTGTTTGTATGAGACTGTAATACCATAAGTCTCAATATAGCACACCCACCACAACTGTATTTGTGTCAATCAGCTTTATTTACTTTTCTACCTGTAACCTAGCAACCTTTCAACAGACATGCTAGGTTTAACAAAGAAATGAGCTTCAGTGGCCCGAAAGGTATTGTAACCACTCTGTCAAATCTGTTGTATATTATTATTATGGCTTTTGTCATAGTGGTCAGTGTCAAAATAAGATTCTATCAACAACCTGTCTGGAATGACACTTAAATAGACTGAGTGTATCAAACCTTACTGCTAACTTATCTTAGAAACTGTGTAACTGACCAAATCTACACAGTACGTCCAGTAGGTGACAGTTAGCTGAGCCCTGTCCACCTTACTGTTGCTAGGCTTGCCAAACTTTCCATTCCAGCGCAGCAGTTTTACCGCTCTAGCTCTAACCAGTTGTTGAAAACAATGGGTCCTTGATTTCAGACAGCTAGACGCAAGCAGACTTCTCATTTCTGGCCGACAACCATGTTGACGGCTGAAATGACAACTGTCTAGCCAGCTCCATCAGTTTGTTGAACATGCCATCTCTGGCTGACTTTTGAATGTTTCCAAGTGACTCATTTTAAACCAAGAACAATGTAGAAGGTTTTATGGCTAAATACATGGTATAGTGATGAGAGACTGAGGCCATGGCTGCAAGTCCCAGGCAAAAAGCCAGGATCCTTTCCAGTTATTGATCCATGCAGACAAGATGGAAATAGAGAACCAGCATTGTTCTTGTACTGCAGTGTAACAATAGAGCTTGTTTAGTCCTATCATAGTATAATAGAAAAACATAACATACAGATTTCCATGTCAATCTAAAACAACCTTGTTTGGATGGTTACATACTTTTTAATATTTTCAGATTGTATAATTTCAATTTAATTTTAGCAACATTAGAAAAAGCTTTGAGGATGAGGACTAATATGCAATCTTTAATAATGTTGCTACCAAAGGACGAGAGTTTCATTTCTACATGGGATTAAAATGGTTTTACAAAGTCACAAATCTATGCTAATTGAATATGCGAGAAACTTTATACTTGTGTAGTGTGTCACACTTACATAATACAGCCTCATTACTCTGTGCTCACTTATGCATGTGTGTGTCTTTCTCAGTTCCAGGGCCAGTTTTGGAGACAACATTGGGTGAGGATTTGAACTCTGTGCTCCTCCCTAATCTACTTAGTGGGACGGAGTACAGCGTTCAAGTGACTGCTTCCTACCCTACAGGACAAAGTGAACCACTGCTGGTGAATGCTAAGACATGTAAGCATCCCCATCATATACTTCCATTGTATCAGTAGTTATTAAATGGTGTGTATGATATCTGATTGTGGAATTAACTCTTCATATTTTCCTTATATATGACACTTTTGTTGTAACTCCAGACATTATAGGAAAAAGATGTAATATTGAGTATTGGCATGACTGTAAATGGTAAAGTCTGTCTTGCAGTAAATTTGACAAATTGTTAATGATAATAGTGAGGTTTATAAAAATGACAACTTAAATGTAATTTTAAATTGAACTTCCCCTGAAGATAACCTTATTTCCTTTGGGAAGGTCATGTCTAAATTCAAAATGAGTCATTCTAAAATGAGCTTTAGTGAGGACATCACCGTCTCCATAAGTTTTCTGTCTAGATTTGTCAGAAAGGACAGCGTGACTATTAGAAGAAGGAGACAGAAGCAGCAATAGCAGAAAAGCAAACTAGTTTGAGGAAAGTGAGAAAGGTACAACATGCATATTAACTGCCTGCTGATACCATTTGCTTTAATTTCCACTGAGACTTTAGCAAATACACAGATAGACAGAAGGATATTAATATTTCGCAGTCACCCGGCGAGAACAATCCCTTTTGCATATAGATTTGGTATCAGTAGGTGCAGCAAGACCTAATGCTGGCTTCTTGCCTCTCTCATCTAAAACAAATAGACTGTCAGAGAGGGCAAGAGAGAGATTGATATAGTGATAGAGAGAAAGAGAGAAAACTGTATGTGTATAGACATACAGTACATGTGAGGGCATGTAGATGCATCTGTTTGAGCATTCTTTCTTTAAACCCCTCTCCCAAGCTCTCAAAGCAGTGCTGCGTCACCATCTATCATCAAACATTTCTGTTGTCTTTTGGGCTTATTGTGTGTGTGTGTGTGTGTGTGTGTGTGTGTGTTATGCATGGGAAGATTTACCGATTCACATCAGTGCTCTGGCTAAAGTTAAAAAGTGTACACTGGATATAATTTGGGATGCATTTGCGATGCATTGTTTCTAACATCTTTGCATGGTAAAATCTGATTTATTTATAAATAATTATTAGTAGAAGTCCTCTTTAGTATGTAGAAATGTGGACAATAATGTGTGACCAGTAATTTGATATTTAAATTGATTTCTAATCTCTAAAGTGATTCTCAAGCACACTAGCATGGTATAGCTAAGCGGTGAGCTGCCAAGATGTTCCAGATGGAACTTGTGCTCTAGAATTATTGTTGTGTCGGAAATTAATGTAACCATGTAAATGTAAATACCCCAAAAGTGACTTATGGAAAAGTGTGTGTGTGTGTGTGTGTGTGTGTGTGTGTGTGTGTGTATGTGTGTGTGTGTGTGTGTGTGTGTGTGTGTGTGTGTGTGTATGAGTGTGTGTGTGATTTTCAGAAAACTGCTGCGTCACCTCATACTTTAAAATCTACTGTTGTCTTTTAGGCTTACTGTCTGATTCACCAGAAGGGACTCACCAAATGTCGAAAGTATCCAGTGGGATGAAAACAAACATGCTTTAATTTTAATGAATTTCTCATGCACACTAATGCGCACAGAAAAAAAAGGGATTTACACCTTTTTGTTTTTCTGAAAAGCAATTTCCTTTTACTCTGGAGGAAAATGTTAGAAATAATACATAAATATAATAAACGATTTACACATCATCCACAATCAACAGAGGATTGCTTTTGATACACAGCTTTTTTTATTCAATTGTGCTGCAGTAATGTGCCATCCTTTATCTGATTTTTAATCATCTCCCTATAGAATGAACAATACAATTCCTGCACACCTTTCTGTCTCTATAAAGCTCTCATAATGAAATATACTCTCATAAGAAGACACAGATAAAATATGAGACACTGACATACTGATTTATCAACTTTCAGTATTTGAACTTTACAATCTCTGCTGTGGCAATTAATGATGAATTTCAAGGAATTCCGTTGCTCTTCATAAACTTATTTCTATAGATACAGTACAAAAATCATATATATTGAAACTTTTCATACATTTTTGGCTTGTCAGATATTTTCCTCCCACACTTTTCTATTTGTGCATATGGTTTGTTGCATACAGTGTTGGCGAGGGGATTAAGAAACACATACTCTATTAGATGCAAGCAATTCACAGTGTGCTGATACATTTTCAGATCTATTAGATTTTCCCATATTACACTGGGCATAGTTAAATTCATTGTCCATATTCCTTCTTTCCAGTGGAGGAAATCAGATTTATTAAGGGGGATGCATTCAGTCATTTGTCATTCTAATAAGTGAGATACAGTAACATGTTTCCCTGGGTTCCCTGCATTCAGTGCAGCCTTCACATAGGAGCCAACTGGCATGTTTGCACCTATAAATTACACATTCTAGCATGTACCATAAAAAAGTAATTATTGGTACCTCGAGGACTATTGAATGAAATGAAACTGTTTCCCCCAAATGCAATTTTATTTAGTTTGTAATGCGGTGTTGGCGCTTCAGCTGTGCAGTAAAATTAGTTTTCCACAGGACCACTGAAGGGTGCTCATCCAATCCATTCTCAAGAAATTTTGTAGAATCAGTAGTGTTGTAAAATGGAAATAATGTGTTTTTTTCAAAGATAGAGAGAGAAAAATTTTACTCAAAATCACTGTTAAAGGGTTACATGATGAAAAGTAGAAGTTAAAAGAAGAAACAGTGTTGTAGAAAGTAACTCGGTGTGGAGGTTGGGACAGCAGATGGGTGTAAATGTTTGGCTTCAAGTCTGGCAACCTCAGCACACATGCACAAACACACACACACAGATGCACATTCTGACTGATTGCAGTATCTCCATATGGTCCAACATAGTTTATATCCGTGGTACGCCTTTCACTCTGACCTTTGGATAATTAAAATGAGCAACTACCACACAGAGTGCTCAGTTCCCTCTTCTTCTTTTTTGCACTTTTCACCTTTTCATTTCTCCTTCCCTCATTTACTAAAGTGAAAAAAACAAAACAAAACATAGTTTTCATGTTTTCTTCTGTGTTTCAAAACTGGCTTTATATACAGTATTTCCACTTTAGCAAGCCCAGCAAATTCAAGCAAACCCATGCTCCATTTCACCAAAATGTGTTTAAATTATTGCTGCAGACAAAAGTGTGGGCAAATGGGATTCAGATGTTCCTCAAAAGATGAAATAAAAAACTTTGATTCTTACTCTATGAAATTAAACAAAAATATGTGACCTGAAACCATTTAGTCAACATTTTTGACCACTTGGCATGTAACAGAGTATTGGAGTGCAGTAAACAAGGCTGTGCAAAACTTTGGACAACTTTAGAAATCAAAGTCAAATGTGACACTTCTCATTGGTCTTGAAGCTGCCTCTGTGAATATGCCAAGATTATTCTGTTGGGAATAAACTGCCAGCTCAACAGTCATAAGTTATATGTCCCTACAGTATGTGCGCTCACACACGCTTATATACATGCTTGCATATGTTCATATGTGTATACATATATGATATGTACTTCTGTGCATATTGTTTCTCTGAGTGTATGAGAGTGAGTTTGTTTGTCTTTACATATTATTGAAAGGCATGATGGGTTGTCATATGCATTATTCACTAGTATTTAAAATAAGGCACCTGCCATATGGTTCCAGCATAAAATAGCTATTTACTTGCGCAAGAGCCAAGCTTATTTTATACCATCAGCAAATTCTGTTAACAAGGGGGGAAGGAACAAGAGAGGGAGAGAAAGGAAAATAGAGACAGAGAGTAGCTCCTTGGAGATTTGCTTGCTTCCAGTACACTAGAGTCTCACTACCAAACAAGCTTTGGCTACTTAAATTGCTCATGGTGTTTTGCATTTTGCTGCATCGTGCCTAATTGTTTCTCCACAAGACAGTTAAACATTAAGCCTGACTAATTTTGTACTTTATGTGTTGTTCAAAAATCTACCCAACTGTAACTGGACTTCCATCATTCACACTTTAAGTGGATAGTACATTAAATGTTTTTCTTTCAGCTATCATTTCAGACAGAAGTTCAACAATACCACTTGACTATTTGATGCATCACATTGGCTGTGTATCCAAAAACGTAACCTTAACCAAACCCCAGTCCTAATTCTGTCTGGATTATGGATAATGGATTACATTTTAAACTATTGTGTCACCTAACACTCAGTCAACATTTTAGTTATGTATTATATGCATATGATCCCCAAATAACCAACTGACTACATTTATGTCAAGAGTTTACTTAATGATATACCTCTGCTAAATTCATCCCAGTTCAAATAAGATAATCTAAAAGCACCATGCATAAAATGCAAAGTAGCATAAATTAACATAGTTTTGGGCTAGACTGAAGATGTTCTGCTTTCATGTTTTTTCATTGAATATGTGAAACATATTTAAATAAAACACATGACTGTACAATGTTCATGTGTATTTTGAAATATTTAGCATTCAATTGAGGTCCTCTGAGAGATGTGTCTGTATCCTGATACTATATGTAGTGAAAAGATTAGTTCCATCACCAACTTGATGTGTGATCAGTGAAACTTTTTTGACTCTTTGTCATTTTTCTTCCCATCTCTTTCTCTCTCCAGTGTTCCTGGGTGTCTCTGGTCTGTCAACCTACCAGGTACATCATAACAGCATGTGTGTCCAATGGCAACCTCTTCTACATGCTACATTATACAGAGTCTCCATACAGTCTACACTGAGTAAGTATATTTTAATGAGCATGTATGTTCTGCCATCTCTGTTATTAAAGGTGGTGAAAGTTCAGTCATTATTTGGTTCAGTGCTTTTTATTAGTTTTACTTTTTGTTTGAGACAAGTGGCTCACACCAAACTCCAATTTGATTGACTTTTCAGCCCTGAATTCAAATTAAGTGCAACATCAACTTTCTGAAATGTTGCCTGGATCACACCTTTTAAATGCAGTTTAAAAAACACAAAATATCTTCAGACAGAAGTTTCCTTTGGACAGAGCTTTGGGTTACAAGCAGTAGTACTAGAACACAAGCGTAGACACACAGTTGACAGCTGTTCTCATCAACATTTCAATGTGCACCTTCAGTCATCCCAACATGTTTCACATCTCCACCTTGTGAGAAACAAGGTATTTGCCAATTAAGTGACTGGAATATGATTCAGTCAGTAACTTAAGAGTTACAGAGATTCTATGAATTCTGGATGACCACCAGAGATGGTTTGTAATACCTGAATACGCATCACACAATGGTGCAGAAAGTCAAGACATACTGTAATATCACACATCACACGTCTGACCGGGGTGATACAAGCAAACTGATAAAGGGGCTTGGCATGGCGGTCATCTCCTACAGAATCTTCCTGTAAAGACTGAGTGAAGTTTCAGCATGAGTAGTAGAATCAGAGGGAAAGCATAGAGGAGGCAGTCTTTCCAGAGGTGTGCCAGACTGCCAATGGACTGATTGATTCTGAGAGGGAGAATCACATTGGACAGTGTGTCGATGTTTCTGAAGCAAACAGGTCAATGTCCACCCTGCCGTACCAGATCATCTGAACAATCAGGTTCAGTCTCCACTCGCCCAAAGGGGGCTTTTGGCAGGAAAGCATGTCTGCGGTTTTGTTCTGCACACCTGTTATATGCATTGCTCTGAGACTTGCAAGGCAAAGCAAGGCCTGCTGAAGGAGCCTCGGAACCTCCTGAAAGTACTGACTGGATCTGGTGGTTCACATGATAAACTGTCGAAGTGTTGTCTGACTGAACAAGGACATGTTTCCCTTCCAAAAAAGGGAGAAAATGTCTTAGGGTTAAATGTACTGTGCACAGCTACAGCACATTTATGTGCTGAAGCCTCTGCTGCCTCCCCCTGACTGCCCTGTGGTTCCACACAGCCCCCCAGCAGGAGAGGAAGAAAACTGTTACCTCCCGGCAGGAGGTAAGTGAGCCCAGGGGAATACTATGGCACAGATAAGCCTCGTTTCTCCAGGGTGCTAGAGTCTGAAGGCATTTGCTTGAGATTCTTACTATCCTGCTTTGGTGCTTCTTGGGGTCAACGCCTAAGCCGTTAGCCCAGATCTGCAATGGGTGCAATGAAAGGAGCCCTAGAGGGATGACTGTATTGCTGCTGTCAATTTGCCCAGCAATTTGCCTAGAACTATGCTGTACATCATGCCTTTCTGAAAACAAGAAAAAAGGCTGAGTATGTCGTCCAAACTCTGAGGAGAGGGACAGGCCCTCATGAAACTGATGAACACGACTCGCTGACTGTGAACTAAAGAAGAGCGAAAGACCAAAAGAGTCGTTGTGTCCCAGATTGCCTGCTCCCAGATCAAAACAAATATCAACCAATTGTCCAAGTAAGGAAGAACCTGCATGCCTCTGGCCTGCAGAGGAGAAAGTGATATCACAGTGCACCTGGTGAAGATCTGAGGGGCGAGCGAGAGCCTGAATGGGAGCACCCGGAACTGGTACACTTGTCCCTTGAAGGCATAACAAAGGAACTGCTTGTGTTTGGGTGCCACTGGTGCATGGAAATAAGCATCCTTCAAGTCGATGCTTGTAAACCAGTCTCTCTCTGACACAGCCTGGAGAACATCCACTCTGCAACGCATGTTAAACCGAAGAACCTTTATAAACTAATTCAGTTGCCTGAGATCAAGGATCAGTCGAAAGCTGCCATCCTTCTTTGGGACAAGAAAATACATCGAATAGAACCCTCTTGATTGAACCAAGCTTTTTTTCATATTAGATGGCACCCTTCCCAGAAACACCAACATTTCCAACCTGAGCACCGGAGAGTTCGTTGACAACTGTCATTCTGACCCCATAAAACTTTGATGGCTGATGTCTGAGCTGGATACTGTATTCCTTGCAAAGAGTGGATAACATCCGAAGGTCTGGAGGCAAGGCCTTGGTGCCAGGCCAAGGTCAAAGTGGAACAAAGCATCACTCAGGCTCTGTGTCAAGGTATCAACTCAGAGCCAGAACAAGGTGGGAAAAAAAGTTTCCAATACACCCCATATGAGCTGCTATATCATAACTCTTAGTAAGGAGGTCATCAGTGATTCTACACTGTGGATGTGGATAGTGGGCATCTGGTCTAAGGGCTTCATCTCGGGATACAATCAGATGACCAATGAAGGCATCAATGGCAGGCATTTAGTGTAGACCATATTAGGCAAAGCCCTGCAGTCACTCGGCAGGTGGCCAGCCTTGGGGTCTGGCCAGCACCTCTGGTGCAGAGAAACTTTTAAGGTAGATGGTTGTGGGGTGCACTTGAAAAAGTTGAGTGTGAGAGCTTAAAAAAGGCAAGATGGAGAAAGAGCAACATCTACAGGGGCAGCATCCAGACCAAGCTGTGAAATGGCCAATTGAATGGCTTGCTTAACTATTGAAAGACCAGCATTAGCATCCTGCAAGTAGTCTGCTCTTGACCCATGGGAACCTATCACTGAGGGGAGAGAGGAGACTCACTCTCCAGTAGTTCCTGTTCTCCTGCTTCCTGATTCGTAAAAAGGTCCTTTGAGGCTGCAAGAGAAAGTGAATCCTCATCATGCTGACTGGCAGTAGAGAGTAAAGCAGCTAAGCCATCATTCCCATCACAGGCCCGGGGTGGCCGCTCAGAACCCCGTGTGAGCCTGTGGTGTTTAGAACCTGAAGGGGGGCTGAGTGCAGGCATTCTTGAAGTGGGCAAGTCAGCCTCAATAACGCCGCTGTCGAACCTGTCGAACAGCATACAGCTGCGATTAATGCAAGCATCTGTCAGTGCCTGCCAAGGTGTTCAATGCCAAGACATGATGACACAGCATCTGTCATAACCATCTTCTGGACTGAGAAGGACCAAGTAGGAGTTACAAAGAGCATGATTGGCCTCAGCACAGAGTTTCTCCACAGAGACATTGCTGAGTTGATTGTACCTCAGCACGTGTAGCCACCTATTACATCATAAGGCTAGTGATGTAGCAAGAAACACTCAGCTACAAATCTGGTTAAACCAGAACCTTAACATTAAACACCATAGGGCCAACGATGTAGCAGTAGGGCAGGAGGCACTCAGCTACAAATCCAATGAAACCATCGCTGACTGCTTTAAGGCGGTCAAGTGAATGTAGGATGAGCAAGAGGTGTGCGGCTACAAACTCCAAACTCCACAAGTGCCTGCAGGTAATTTATACGAGTCACCCTGGTAGGAGTAATTACATATAATCACTGTAAACAAGTGATAAATCAAGGAGCAAAAAAAACACTCTCCGCTATGGTTTCCCAAATGTTGATACAGTCGTTGTAACAAGGCGAAAACACTCCAGTGGGACTGGTCAGATAAGTATAAAAACCACAAGTATCAGAGAAGTGTACAGTAGTAAATCACTTGCAATAAGCGGAGGCACTAAGCTATTAGTGTGTTAAGCTAAGCAGGTAAGTTAGTAAGACACACCCACCGTGGAAATAAATGTAGCTACGTACCTGGAAAAGGAGTCAGGGAGTTTGGAGTCAGGGTTTGGAGTCAGGGTTTGGTGAAACTCTCAGCAGAAATGAGCACTGGCTATGCAGCCTCTGGACGATGAACACAGCTCTAACCAATGGGTTATGAGGCTATTGACATAGGTGGTGAGCACTGATGCTAGCTAATCCTAATGATATACATGACGTGCAAGGTAAGGTGAGAAGATGGGTGCCAGGCCTCTTTATCAGGTTGCTTGCATCACCCAGGTCACACGTTTGACTTTGTTGGTATTCCTTACAGATTTATTGTCTCTCCTTGTGAAAACATCTCCTCCATGTATTATTAACACAAAGACATGACAGCCAAGGACATAGTACTTTGTGTGTGTGTGAGTGATACATATCTGTGTGTCATGTGTTGGTTATGTGCATTAGTTATATGTATAGTATACCTTTCACAGTCATCTGGATTCATTCATTCATTCATTGATATGAGCCTCTGACAAAAAAAGTGTTATATATTTCTATCATTTTCACAAGGCATTGATTTACATTGTGAAGGATATTTATTCATTCCAATATCTGTGTTTGCAGAAAGGCAGAGAGGTATGATATGCATATGATTTCTCACCAATAAACAACACTGGAGAAAATTGCTTTGAGAATTTCTCATGTCATTCCAATGAGGAATAAAACGAATAAAGACAAAGAGTATGACCTTTAGAGGCTGTTTTTAGGACAGCTAACTCCGTTAATGAATGTAAAAAGGGGGCAGAGGAAGAAAAGAATAAGGGAAAGTAGAAGGAGCTCTAATAAAAAAAATCAATTTTAATCAAATCAATCACTGAAAGATTTCATCATCAGTTTCATCACTGTTATATTTTGTCCTTTTTCACTTAGTGTCTTAAACATAAAAACCTTTACAAAGCCTTTGTAGAATCTGTTCTGCCGACTGTTTTGGAGCTGATCTACTAATATTGAACAACTTCAAGTTCAAGTTTTATTTTTATTTGTCCTCAGAGGGCAATTGATTGTGCAGCAGAGGTTCATATGAAACCTACAGTAAAAAACACTGTTGAAACTGTTGACAGCATTCTCAGTACTTTTCAGATAGAGAAGAGAAGAGCTATACAGAAGAAATAGTTAGTTAGTTGTTTATAGCTGTTTGTGTGTGTTTGTTTGCGTTATGCAACCAACTAGATGTAATATAGATTTCTGGCCTGGTTTTACTTGGCGCAAGTATGAACCTGTTAACACTAAATTGTGGCTTATTCTTTTGATTATTTATCTATTATTTAGTGGGAAAACCTTTGTCTGAGTTTATTTTTTTAAATGTCATTATGTGTCAAAAGGTCACATAGGAAGTAGAACCAGATGCAGCTGTGGTGTGTTTTCACTTACAATACCTCTGAGGGGATAATGGGAATGGGTACATGACAATACACAGAGAAAGTCTACTGCTTTCAGCTGATTTTAAATCCTGTAGCACTTGCATTAACATTTTAAGGACACCAGTAGCTCTGTGGACAAACAATGTGGCCTTCCTCATTAATTCCAGGGAGACTATTTTGTGGGTGCTGTAGGGGATCATATCACAGAGAGCTCTGGAAAAAAAAACACACAGGATAATGTTGGCAAAAAAGATGGTTTTCTCTACTTTTTCTGCCGCATAATGAAATGTCATACAATGCACCCAATAATGTGTCAGTCTGAATAGAAGTTAGAATACCTTGTAGCATCAGAATAAAGGAGGAATTAATTTATCATGTAAATAACTGTTTAATTTGTTGCATGATTTGACCTCAGTGCGGTACAAAGCACTGTGAAAATAACTGACTATAGGCCACCTAAAGAGCTACTTTACTACAGTAAAGGTGTTACATTAAAGTGAAGATTATTAATGCATTCATCAGGCTCTAGTCTATGTAAATATATGTATAAAAGTCATATATATATTATTGAAAAATCTCAAGTATAAGTAATTGTACATATGCAATTGTTTTGATAACAACAACTCCACACACTTGAATAATACAGTATGATTTTAATCACCAGATTTATGGGTTTTGAAGATGAAAACCCATTGACATTAACCAAAAAAAAAGCACAAATATATATAATTTACCCCATCAATGTTATTCAATTACATTCTTAATTTGATTCTTTTGCTTCTATTAGACTGTGTAAACTAAGCTGTACATTAAGCAAGATATAAAAGGACACAGAGAAAACACATGTGTGACTAATAACATTAACAGTGACTCTGTCCCACTAGTAAGGCAGTGTTCTCAGTGACACACCTTTAGGCACACCTAAATGAAATGCAGCCATCTTTAATATTATTAGTTGCACCTCTTTGGGAAATCAGAATGTCCCGTGTGAGAAAGCCTATATCAGATGTTAGTTTTGTTTTAATAAGGATTTGTAGTGATGTAAATAAATTGGAAGCTATAGTGCTGGCTGGTAAATGTACAGATTTGACATAAATACATACACATATGTATGACATAAATAAAACCAGCTCTACTCGAAGGAAATATGCACAATAAGTGACATGTTTACACCTTTTAATGTCAAAAAAAGCAGTGAAAAAGTAAGAGGAAGATTTTTCACTTCCTTTCCTCTGCTTTGTATTTATCTCTGTCTTTCCCTCCATTTGAGCAGTGGCTGGATATTCTAGCCGGAGTTCAGAGGTTTTGTTTAATCCACGCAGAGCCAACCAGCTGCTTAAACACCTTCTCAGATGGAAAAGTGAAGCCTCTCAGTGACAGCTGTTTCCAGAAATTGTATTATCTATGACTGTTTCCTGTGTGGAGGAGGAGCTAATTTATCAGTCTCCAAGATGAGAGACACATTAAGACATAGAATTAGACTAATGAAACTGACAAATGACAGCTATTAGTGCGTGTGTATGTGTATGTGTGTTTCCAGTTTCCATTCTTTTTGCCTGCCAACATAAATTGTCATTTGGTCTTTTTCTGTGTTATATATGATGCTTTCCCTCTACAGCTTTCCAGAATAAACACTAAAGTGAAAGTGTTTGCAGTGTGAAATCCAGAGGAAATTGAGAAAAGGAAAGAAATCAATAATGTGATTCATTTCCTTTTTCAGTGGATATAATATTGTTTTCCTACTGTCTTTTTAATTTCAGAACCATCTAATTACCTTTTGGGTTTTTTCTATATGTGAGTAGAGCTGCACATTCTGCAGTTTGTCACCTTTTGTTAAGTTTTTGTTTTTAATGATACTAAGCTGTGATAAAATTGCCAGAGATCACAATTGATTTTAACCTGGTTCGCTGTGAAAGTCTGGGCATCAAAAAAGCTTCACCAAGGTGTGTAAATCCTACCTTGTGTTTTCATGAAATAAAGTAGTAATATTATTGCTACTTTTATTAAGTTATTATTATTTTTACATGTAGCAGATAGCGTATTTCTCTGGAAGCAAGATGAGTTTGAATCTCCAGATGAGCTGAGTCTGTCTCTGCAGAGTAGTGAGTCTTAACACTAATGTACCCTTGAGCAAGGCACTTTTCCACTGACTCCTCCAGTAAAGCTGCTTAATATACAACTCTGAAAGAATTTGATTATACTAATCTCCTCCCATGCTTGAATCAGAAACTAGCTGAAAATGTGTAAGTGTGCTGTGCAAAGAAAGTTAATTTAAAACAGAAGTTCCAGGATGATCGCTGGAACATTTTTACTCTGAGTAATTTTTTGTTTTTTTGTTTATGTGCAGATAGCCAGAGGCAGGAAGTGAGCCTAGGAGGCGGGGCTTCCCGACAGTGCTTCTATGACCTCACTCCCAGCAGCCAATACCAGATCAGCATTCACACGCAGATGCAGGAAATAGAGGGCCCTGCTGTCTCCATCACTGACATGACGCGTATGTTTCAAATGTTTTATATATTGTGTATATACTGTATATATGCATCATTATGTTCTCATCTAGGTCTCTGCACTCAGGACAAAATAGTTAAGTGGAACTTCTTTGAGATGCATCCCATTTATTTCAACTTTTCATCAACATTTTTAACAAGGTTAAGTCTCAGTGAAGCATTTATCTGCTTTTCTCTCAATTTTCCCCAATTATAATTTCCATCTGTCATTAAGTGTCTTTTTCTCCATCCGCCCCTTCCTGTAGACACGTTCTACATCTGTCTAACACTGTCTCTTCTACCTTCAGTGTTCTTTACTGGTGGTCTCTCTCTCTCTCTCTCTCTCTCTCTCTCTCTCTCTCTCTCTCTCTCTCTCTCTCTCTCTCTCTCTCTTTCTCTCTATCTATCAGTCAGTGAAGACTGAGGCTGTGGTTGGTCAGTTGATAGATAGATAGATAGATAGATAGATAGATAGATAGATAGATAGATAGATAGATAGATAGAGTAGTGTGCAGAGTAGGGCTGTAACTAACGATTTTCATTATCAATCAATCTGTCTGTTTCCCAAAACCCAAGATGCAACTAAAAAGGTTTTGTTTTAGCCTGACGTACAGTCTATAACACACCGAATTTCAGCATTTTTTCTTAAAAAATGAGTCAAAATTATTTGATCATCAAAATAGTTTAATTATCTGTCAATTGACTAATCGATTCAGCCACTAATTGTTGCAGTTCTAATGCAGAATAACCCCTTTCAGAGTGTGAAATTATGATGAAGGTATTATATAATAAGGTCATTATTAAATGCATTAACATGTAAGTTTTAATAATGAAGCTGGTTGAGATGGAGTGAATTTTCACTACTTTATATATTATTTGGGTAGTTTATTCTGTAAGTACAACATTTTATAAAATGTTCACATCCTGCAAAGTAACTCTAGCTGTCACTCAAATGAAGTGGAGTAAAAAGTACAATAATTAAGTAGAATACCTCATAATTGTACTTACACTAAGTATGTTGCTTGTATTTACTTACTTTCAAACACTATCCACAGATACATTGACACCACGTGTCTGTGACTTTACAAAAGTCATTTAATTATACTTTTTTAGGGAGGCACAATGTGGAAAGCGACAGGAAACGGGAGACAGAGAAAGTACATCAACAACTGTAATAAGGTGGTTCTCTGTTATTTCAATCCTATTAGCCACAATGCACCACCAAACAGCAAAGTTCATGACTGATTCAAACACATTTACAGAAAGTTCTTTTGGAAGCTGTAGAAACATTTTGTTGAGAACATTGTATCTAATTTCATATGTGCTCCTTCTGTGGGCAGTCGCTGATGTTTCCAACATGATTTACTCGCTGTGTTCTGGTTTGACAGAACCTATTGCTTTCTGCAAAGTAATTGGCTTGGCACTGAGGCATACCTCAACCTGGGGCTGTTTTTTAACTATAAAAAACAGCCTCTGGTCAGACAGATACTAGAATGATGAAAATACTTTTGCTGTCCCCAACTTATAGAAGGAACGGAGGAAAGTTGTATAGAAAGAAAGCAGAAAGATGTAATCTGACTGCTGCATGACTGCTCAGTGATGGAGACAAAGATAGACAGAACAAAACACAGCAGCTGGATTGCTCATGTACCTATAGGTTGTAAATACAGATTGCACTAGAAATCTTTCCCCTGTAAATGTCTAGAAACCGGTTGTCGGAGGCAGGGAGAGGATTAGGAAACTTTCAGCTTAATAGGAACAAGCTACTGCTGTCTCTCATTGACAGCTTATTGACTGTGTGTGTGTGTGTGGTCGGCAGATAAACATTATGATGGTGCCCCTTGTCACTGCCATGATGATCGATGACCTTATCTTGTTTCCCTGTGTGTTTGTGTGTGTATGTGTGTGTCCAGTGCCAGCGCCCACTCAGGCTCCGACTGAACCTCCTCCCACAGAGCCCCCTCCCACCATCCCGCCTGCTAAAGAAGGTGAGCAAGCAGCAAAACAGAAACACACATGCACTGTTATATTATTCCTCGCTAATGTTGTGGGTAATCTTTGTAGCTCTGATTGCTTCTCATGGTAACTGTAGTAACTTGTCAGTGTTTTATGAGGTCAGCAAAAGTGAGACCAAAAAGTTGATTTGTGATTTAAATGTTATTTTATCCATATTTGGTTGTTCATGTTGGCTTTTGGATGTATACTGTTTACAGTATCTGTATATCTGAGGCATTTATGAAATTTCTTTGTTTATTCTGATATTTTGTTCAAATAAAACACAAATAAACAAAAAAGCTAAGACAAAAAATGTAAAGTTTTAATGCAAACAATTTTTGTGCAGAGCTATTCAGTAATTACATTTACAAACTTGAACCCACTTCAAGTGTTTGTGAAATTTGATCAGGAACCGTATTGGCAGAAACCTAATACGAAATGATTTTAATTAAGAAAAAATGTAACCAAAATATACAAATTAGCAGTGCTGATCTTAAATTTAAAGCAATGATTACTGCCATTCTTGGCAGCGCAATCCATGCTGCTTCGGAAAAGAAAAAATAATTTAACAATTAGAGTAAGTTTGTTATGTTACTATGTACACAACTGCAAACTATGTTCAGTTTCCAAACAATCAGCAGTGACATGGAAGAAAATCTGGGGGCACTATAACCAAATCAGAGATCTTAACTTAATGGTAAGCGAAGAGGAGAAGTCAAAAAACACTTGTGACACACAGCGTCTCACACAGGAAGTCGAGACGTGTACGAATTTTATTCCACAATGACTTTATTTTGCGAGCCACACACAGGCCACTGTGGGCTGTAGCTGAAGCCAAAACAAAGAAATGCTACTCTTATCTACTGGTTTATTGGCTTTTTAAGGCAGACTTAACCTGATCACTGCCACCCAACTTCAGTACAGTTTCTGTTTAGTCCCAAAACACTCCAACTACCAACCACAGTGTGGGTATCAGCTGACATGGCAGGTTTAACCCGTTCATGACTACAGTATGGACATGTTGGCTAGTCATTGTAAAACCATAACAAGCAATAAAATAATCTCAAGAGCATGTTAACAGCAATACAGTACTAATGTTAATTAGATCATTTACTCACTAAAATATTACAGGTAATTAAAAATGTTTGAACAAATAAGGTGGATCCAACCATAAATGGGCACAGGTGCTGTTCGAAAAGCAGAAGCAAAGCACAGGGAGAAGCTGTCCATGAGGAACATGTAATACACATGTTTTACATGTCCTTCATGACCTTAATATATTTTCTCTGTGCATAACAACTGATGGGGGGGTTATTTTGTATCATGTGATCTCTTGACTATAGGAGGAGCCGTCCTTGTTTGTCTGTATGTATCAGCTCACATGAATGTTGGCCTGACAAAGATCATACAGGTCAAAACGTTACATTAGTAAAAACTTCAGAGGTTTCCAATTTCAATGTGAGACAGTCTCCTTTTTCATAGTGACTTAATGGAAGACCTCAATTAATTGCAATTTAAACAAGAACAAGAAAATTACTCATGATACAAGACAGGCAAAATATTCTCACTGTAGAGGATATTTCCAAATGGTCTGACAAGCCTGGGAAGATTAGAAGCAAAGGGGTACAGGTTCACAGTCTGACCCTCCTCCACTTACCCAGATGATCCTCCTCCTCTGTTCCCGTCTGTTGGGCTCAGGTAAAAGGTTGACCTGCAACACAAACTCCACAGACATGATCTGACACACCCGCTGAGCCCGTCTGTAAGCATTTCTGTCTAAGTTTCTGACCTTTGTCAGACCGAAGCCTCTGTCTGTAATGACAGGCAACCTTTACTCATGACAGAACCATAAAGCAGTAAAGTGTGTCTGTAAGTGGGAAAGAAACAGCAGAAACAAGAGGAAAAGTGTGAAATAAAGCGGTGGGCAAGATAAAAAAAAAAAGAGCATGCAGATGGGAGTGGACAGAGAGAGAGATAAATGGAAAGAAAGACACAAAGGTATCTATAGACATAAAGACATAAGAAAAGGACATCCAGTATAAAAGCAGAAACCAAGAGGGATAGAAAGAGGAGAGAGTGATCGAGACAGATCTTAACAGAGGCAGAGCAGACAATAAAAAAAGTCTCATCACAGCTTTCAGCCAAATAAAACCTTGTAATCAAAAGATTCTCCAGCTGACCTTTAACTTGACATTTCTGATAAGCATGAGACCTTCCACTGTAAAAACTGTACAATAATAGCTCCGTTCTTTAAGAAAAATAATAACACCTCTTCAGAGTATATTATTGTCAAATTCTCTTTTCTTCTTCTCTTCTCTTCTCTTCTCTTCTCTTCTCTTCTCTTCTCTTCTCTTCTCTTCTCTTCTCTTCTCTTCTCTTCTCTTCTCTTCTCTTCTCTTCTCTTCTCTTCTCTTCTTCAACCATTTTCTCTCATAAGCTTTTATGGGAGCTGACATGGTCATGAACAGGGTTTGAAATTTAGCGTAGAATTGGAGTTTGAAATGTTATTACAACCACAAAACAACTTTACAGCAGCAAATATAAGGCTACTGGGAGTCATTAAGAAGGATAAAAGCAGAAGGAAAAGTCACTGCTTGACCAGGAATGTGAATGAGCAGCTGACAGAAGGAAAAAAAATACACAATTTGATATGTAGTGGCATATTTTTCAAAATCATTTGAAACTCTGACTTGGAAAGTGTGCACTAAACCTTTAAAGTGTGCTAATTAATCTGTAGAGCCAGTCTTTATATATTTATCCTGTTCCAGGGGATATACAGTATGTATATTTGCAGCGCTTTGTGCTATGCATATTTACTCTGAATATATCAGGCAGCCAGTTAACATTTAACTTGTGCTTTGTCCTCCACTGACCCTCATTCTGTATGAGATTGCTTTTTTAAATGCAGAGACAAATCTGTCTGTCTGTCGTTCTGTGTAGTGTGTAAGGAGGCCAAGGCTGATCTTGCATTCCTGGTCGATGGCTCCTGGTCCATCGGAGACGACAACTTCATGAAAATTACACGTTTCCTCTACAGCACCATGGGATCACTGGATCTGATTGGCCCAGATGGCACCCAGGTGAGTTATGTGACCACACCCTCTCCTACAGCATTTCAGTTCACCTCAGACTGAATATTGGGCCTCAAGGAAGAAGATAATTACTAAGTTTTACTTGTATAATCTAACTTTTGCTCCAGTTTCCTGAGTGCTCTATTACTTGGGGGAAAGATTTCTGAATTAAAGATGTCTCGCAGTCATGACCATCTAGGTCTGAAAAATGTTACAGTGAGTCTTCCTGGAGTGCTGGCATTCACATTTATGACTGCCAGTGGATCTTGTGTCTAGTCTAAATGTCTGAGTCTAGTGAAAATTACTGTACATGCCCATTTATACAGTGCTACAATATAAGTTAACCAACAGAAATACAAATGTGCTGTAGGCTTTTAATTTTTGTTCACTCTCTTTGTCATTCATTCTCTTTGTTATAGCATTTTCCTTCTGAGAAATGCATGCTCATGGGAAACAGAATGTAAAACAGATGCTGAGGATCTAGCCAAAATTAGCCACACTGAAAACCATAATAATGACAAAATAAAAAAATTACATATCATTGTGTAATCTGTGGCTCAGATTATACTATATATTTTATTTTCAAATTTTTGTGGGATTATCCCCCAAAAGAGAAAGATTACAAACCCACGCAGGATCCGCAAGGGAATGCAATATTTTATAGACTTGCTGACTCGCAATGCAAGAAACACTTTAAAACAAACTTATATAAAACAACCCACTGTTCTCCATGAACTGTAAACCATTTCATCTCATACTACTGCCCAAACATTTAAAATCCTAAAAAATAAAAACTAGATTTTCATTCAGTAGATCTTTGCTAAATTTCAGACAGAAATGAATGTTGTTCGGAAATGTTAAAATACAGTTTTGCTCAACCCAAACTGATCTTCCCTAATCAGAATCTTGAATAATCGGAGTGTACTCCTTGTCCTTTTGAGCTATGTGGGTTTGGCTCATTTACTATTTTAGGAGGGCTGCTGCTGTTAGCAGTAATTGATTCTGGAAGGATGCTTTGCAGCTGAATTTCACCCAATTTTCTGTGGCTATCCCCTGAGAAATCAGCATGACCACCCCCTAGTGAGTCAGTTCTTACTTTCTGGAAATGCTTTTTTTTGTTGTTGTTGCTGCGCAGCATTCGATCAGCTCTGCTCATTTGCTACCACTTTGTTTTGTGCCTGAAAACATTACTTTTCTGGCAGTAATGGTGCTCTTAATAACTTAAGTCTGGATGCATTAAAAGTTGGAACAAATATCAAGTGGATCAAGCACCATTGCCTTAAGGGTATGAGACTAATACTGAAATACACTATTATCTTGATTCTTAGTATAAAATCCACCATGAGTAAAACTTTGAATCATACTGCCACAGTTAATGTTGCCATCTCCTTTGCCTCAGTGTCTCTCATATATCAGGTTCATCAATAGTAATACCAGGCTGTGACTTGGGGCAGTAGCTCCTTATTGTCTTTGTCCTCCTTTCCTGTTAAAACCTCCACTATGTCAGCAGAGCTCAGCTGGTTAATTTGTCACACTGTAGAGGTGCTTGCTAAACCTTTTTCTATCATTTGTGTAGTGTCTGCTGTTAAGCAGTTTGCTTCCCTCACTGTGCCCCATAACCCTCTGGCAGTAGGCTACCAAGAGCAAAACACTGGCTGTAATGTGAGAGAGTTGGCTGTATAGTAAAGAGAAAGTTGGCTGGTAAATGTAGACTTCCCTGAGCCAACAACAGCACCATTAGCAGTCTGGAGGTAATGGTAGTTGTTCGCCCCTCTTAGAGTAAGGCAATTAGATTGATTATAGCTCCGATTTGGGAGTTTGGATGTATATATTTCAGTGCATTTTCACCTACAGTCTTGCATAAAATAAGGCTGTAATATTCCTATTTCACATCATGAATGTTTACTTTATATGCTCAGTGTGAAAAATATTAAGACCACCAGCACTGACCAAGTGAAAAAAGATATTATCTGTAACATCACTGCTTACATCTCAGAAGTTAAACAATGAAAACATTATATTTTGACTTGTGTGTCAAGTAGAATTCAACTTTCACATTTGTACAGTTTTCACTTTGTGGGAAAAACACTGAATCTATATAATTACAGTATTTCCTTTAGCAAACAAAGGCAGCATCTGTTTTATACTGTTGTGGTTCAGAATAAATGCAGAAATTGCAGGAGATAATGAGGTAAATATTAGATTCTTGGACCCAAAGCAGAGTCATTTGGCTTCATAACAATTAGAGTATGCTACATTAGCTACTTGGGGTAATTTGGCTTCTTGCTTTTTGCTTTGTGGAAGCTTAAACAGACCTGCACACACAAATATAGAAACATATTTCAGTTGTAATATGACTGACATGAGTGTGAGCGAATGACGTCTGAAGAATTTTTTAAGCCTGAAACATCAGCGGTTCAGGGAGATGTGAATTTAACTTTTTTCATTTGAGTTGAACTTTTTTCACCTCTCTGTCTGTCTGTCTGTCTGTCTCGTCCTATCTCCAGGTGGCCATTGCTCAGTTCAGTGATGATGCTCGGACAGAGTTCCAGCTGAGTTCCCATGGCAACAAGGAAGCGCTGCTGGAAGCTATTCAGAAGATCAGATATAAGGGAGGAAACACCAAGACAGGTCAGAACAGTGGGAGGAACAGTTAAAGTGTATTAGTGGGATTCATGTGGTGATAGTTAGAAAAGAAAGGTACCATCAGATATCAGGTTAGTACCACAGCCTAAAACCAGTTAACACAACCAGTTAACAAAGTAATCTCACTACAAGGTCCATTAGCAGCTGTCCTGGAGCTTTCAGTGGAATCACATGAGCTTCCTCAGCAGTTTCCCTAAAAAAAAGATTAAGATAGTTTCCTTAAAGTGAGAAAAATGGAAATTTGAACATCTATATTCCATGACAACTGAGCAACATCCATCTGCTGATTGTGAGTTGTTTTTTTTAATTATTATTATGCCCAAAAAATAGTGATTTTGCAGTGACTTTTCTCAGAAATTGTGATACAATTTGTAATGTTTTATGTGCTCTTTTTGCAGTAAAACTGCAGGAATTGGGAAAAATTGCAAGCAAAAGAAAATAATGTATATCACAGAAACAGTTATATTTCAGTGCTTTTATATATATATATATATATATATATTCTAAACATGAAAGCCATGAGCTCAAAGTTATGTAATAAAAAAAAAGAATAAAATATTGTACTTGAGTTCCATTTATAAGCCTCTATTAAATACACTTTAACATCAACATTAGCACCAAATGAAATTGATAATGCCATTAAAATAAATCCATTAACATATAGTTTAATTTCCAAAGTGCCCATTTTTATATATGAGGTAGATTGTGTCCATTTTTGTTGTCTGAACAACATCAACTTGTGTTCATCTGACTAACTGAATGCAAACCAAAGGCATAGTGCAGGTTAAATGAAAAGCAAAGTGGAACAAAACAATTGTTGAAATTGTTTTGCACGGTCTATAGCAGTAATTTTTGGCAGGCGAGATTTGTCGCCTCTTCCACCTGAATGTGCACTGTGATGACGTACGTTACTACGACACGAAATGCGACAACTGGTCCAAATCACAAACGGTCTGTTGATTTTGCCATTTCATTTAATTTCTTGATAACAAAATCACAGTTTCTTGGAGGGACTGATAAGCAAAACTCCAGAGCAGCTAGTAACAGGCCTTGTGGTGAAATTGTTTGGCTGTTTCCAAGGTCAAGATTAAACTTTTAATCTCACTTTACCACAACCAATCTTGACAAGCAATTTTGAAGAAAGCATTTTGTGAATTTTGCAATATCTCTTTGAAAATGACACTTTTCCTCAATTGCAGGATACTTGTTAAAACTAGCACATATTGCAGAGATGAAAGACTTTAATTTAGGGCCAGAATACATAACAAGAAGCTTCAGTTTGTGAATCTGTTGTAACATTCATGTGAAAGCGTCCAGCTGCGCTAGATAGCATAAGGTGAATGTCAGTAACTTCAATGCATTAATGCAGCTTTGCAGGTAATGCCGGTTGTTCAGAGCACTTTAACACTCTTAAAGTCTGGGTCATGGCTCAGTGTCTGCTCAGAGAAATTGTGTCCTTGAGCTTACCTATCAGCTCCAGGGCTGATCACACATCATTTCTTCTATTTCTATCCACTTATCCCTACCTAACCCTTCTACTTCTCTTCTCTCTTCTTTTCTTTCCTCCTCTACTCTGCTGCCAACCACCTAATGTCCTCCCCTCCCTGCCTCTTTTTCCCTCCTTGTTTTTCCCTTTTTTCTTTTCTCTTCTCGCCATTCCTTATCCATTCCTTTTTTCTTGTAACCCCTTTTTCTCACATCCATCCTTCTTTGCATTATCCACTGTACTTTCTTATGGTTTAACAGGTGGGAACAGGTGGTGTTTTAGCTGACAGGGCACTGTGTGCGTCTGTGTGTGTGCATGTGGACTACAGCAGAACAGAAAATAAACCATGAAATTTCATCTTCCCCACACAAAGAGAAGGATGAGGCAGCCAGCTCTCACAAGGTTAGGCAAATGTTCACAGACTCACAATTTCTCTCTCTCTCTCCCCCGCTCATACACACATACACGTACAGCACACCATCCTCAGCGTAGAATTAATCTTCTTCTTGGCTGAAACCTAATTCTGATTCTTTACCATGTCCTTATTTCTGTACCATGTAGTTATATTTTAGTTTATGTAAGAGTTCCTTTATTTTTTCATATTTATTACATAAATATGAAAATAGTTATTATTTATTTATAAGTTTGAGCCGTTTCAGTCATACCTCACTGATTATTTTCCTGTCCTATTTAATTTTTCATTTAACTATATAAAAATTTTCATTTAAATATTTTGCTTATTTTTCCTTTTCTATTTTGTGAATGCTGATATGGTACTAAATATAATGTAACACTGTTATACTATACAAACTATGCTATACAGTTCTGGAGACTGTGCCTAAACCTCCTTACTTACATTGTACTCCTCTGGTCTGTTGAGAGGTGGCTTTCAGGACTAAGGCTTGCATTACAACCTTAAAGTCTTTTTCACCCGCCCAACCCTAACTACCCCCCCCCACCCAAACTCTGGTCTGTCAGGGCCCCTCACTGTGTCTAAATCCCCCAAAGCCCTCAAATAAAAGACTGTAGCTTTCTGCCTCTTTAGCTCTTAGCCTTTGGCAGCTGTATCTGTGTGGAAACAACCGTTAGCCAACAAGAAACCCCACAGCTTTAATGGCTTTTTTTATGTTATTACTGTAAATGGCTAGCTAACTTTATATTCCATGTCCTACAACCCTCAGGTCAAGCGAACACATTGAAAATGCACTTTGAAACATGTTCAAAAACACACGTAAATCCCCAGTAAAGTTACTAAGCTTGTATCAGTTCAAAACATTTTTTGCCCTGTAGTCTCTGCAGCTTTTTTTGTTCATGTTCGTTTGTTAATGTATTTTAAAAATAAAGGCTTATTGTCACTAGTCGATGCAGAGTAAGGGTCTCTGACACAACTTCACCTACTTCCAAGGTGCACAAAGAAGGGAAAGAAGTCTAGAGAGATGAAAACTCCTTCATCAGGATCATCATGAAACATATTACCAATCATTTGGTATGTGTTTCATGATGACCCTTGACTTATTTTCACTAGTCACCAGCTTCCCACTAACCCCACCATCTCTGACAACTGGCCACAGGTAGCCTCTGTAAGAATATGGGTTGTGTGTTTTGCTGTAGAAGTTATAGTTTAAGGAGAGGGGATGGGGACAGTTCTCCTTTTGAGCCAATTAGTGTAATAACCTTCTTCATCTATACCTATTTTAAAGACAGTATGTAAATAAGGCTGCCTTATTTTAAGATTCTACAGTCTGTTTTTTTCCCCGTACTCTCTCCTACAAGAACTTGAGGGAAGAGCATGTTGAGGATTCAGTGTGTTGAAGCTGATATTCTGGGATTTGGCTTTTCACTATGCATTTATTCATTAAGGTATTAGTGAGCCTCTGACTGACTCAGTGAATGATTGATTTAATGTAGCTGCTGCTGTAAGACTCTTTATCCCTGTACAGTATATACAGTATGAGCGTGTGTGTGTGTGTGTGTGTGTGTGTGTGTGTGTGTGTGTGGTTGTGTTTGTTGAGGTGGTGGACTTGCAGAATGTAAAGTAGTATTACTTTTAATCCTTAACTTTACGTTAATATATTCACACATTAGATTAGTCAGATCAGCCTTATTTTATGATTTTCTTTAAGCAGCCAGTCTTGCTTCAGCTGTGCTGATGCAGTTTGTGTGAGACCCTCACTGAATCTTCAAGCTTTATGAGTCTTTTATGAACTCAAAAATTAATGTGTGAATTACCCATGAATGTGTTTCACTGACTATCAAAGCCATTCAAAATCCATTGTATATTTTCATTAATGTGTTGCAAAAAAAAAAAAAATTACATCACCCTTTTTAACTTACTGTAGGAACTTACTTTTACTTTTCAAAGATTAGGGGATTTTATGGTAGTTCATAATAACCCTGAAAGAGAATATTACAATCTCTTCCCAGTCATACAGATTTCACCTGCAGCCACAAAACACTGGGAGGAAAAATATCTTCCTGCGAGAACAAAGGATTAAGATGCACTAAGGCTTTGGAGGCTAAAACAGGAACGATTATTTCAACTATTTTTGTTTTCACAGAAACAGTTTTCTTTTCCTCAGTGACAGTGAGAAAAATGATAAACTTTTGCCAGGCAGAGGCCGAATCCAAACTGACTTAGATTACTTCACACACACACTAAGTTATGGATCACTGATTAATGATGGGCTTCTGAATGTAAGATCCACTGACGTGTTTCTGTTTCTGTTCTCTTTTTTACACTACACTTTGAACTACACTTGTCTTTCTCACCTGCCTCCTTTCTTCTTCTTCTTCAGTTCTACTTTTTACCACCTTTTTCATCTGTGTGACCTCCTACCTGTCCTTGCCCTTCATCCACCACCCACCCACCCCCCATCTTCCTTCTCATCTCCCCTCTCCTCTGCTCGGTCCCATGTCTCACTTCATGCCTGGCTAGCTGCTGTAATTCCACTCTCGCCCAGTGTGATCAGAGGACAGTGTGGAAACAGATGTATCACTGGCAGATATCTGACAGCACAACACTTTACAGGCCAAGCACTCTATCATTTGTCATCACTGACAGCTCAGTGAAAAAAGGTTGAGGAGGCGGGTATGTGGTCTGAGGGTTTGGTTTGGTTAGAAATTGGGAGACACTTGCAGGATTTATACGGCAAACACACCATACATATAGAGCCATTTACACTATCACATACACAAGTTGTTAGTTATCTTATGGGCTATTTGTGGTTTCATCTGTTTTTTTTTTGTTTTGTTTTGTTTTGTTTTGTTTTGTTTTGTTTTGTTTTGTTTTGTTTTGTTTTGTTTTGTTTTGTTTTGTTTTTTGTTTGTTTGTTTTTTGGTTGCAAAGTTCCCAAAACTCTGAACTTCTTTTAATAACTAGATGCATCCTTAAAAACACACAAAAGGTGAGAGGAGAGAAAGTGTAAGAGCAGGAGTTAAAAGGATTAATGGCAGTGATCATCCATTCAATGAAAAGGTCAGATGGAGATGTGTAAATGAATTATATGAACTATTAATGCAAATCATGATGGACAATATGGGAAAATTGGCATTAAATAAAAATTAACTGCATGTGTGCAACACCAAAGGGCCAATATGCGTGTTAATACTTCATTGTTCAATCAAGGCCATGAAGGACACACTGCTGATCAGTCAGTTTCTCCAGTAGTTTAAGTTACTTTTCCTTATACCACATTTTTGGCAGTGAAAACAATAATAATCACTTCCATCTGCTCAGAATGCATATTTCTACAACAGTAAAGTTCACATCTGTAGTTAGCAGTGGAGAGAGCTGTTTGGAGGCACATACAACACTAGAAATATGATTAAAATATAGTATAGTTGAGCAAATACTTAATCAAAATCAAATTGCTAATAAACTGATCGAACAGATTTTTTTGAGGGCCTTAAAGCACAATCATACTCATACAACAGGTATTGTATTCACAGACAAGTAATTAAACCACTTTTGTTATTTTGTTGTGGGCAGGTCTTAAAACCTTTTGAAGCTGTCTTACATTTTATTGACTGATTAAGTTCATAAGTTCATTAGCAGGTGATGCCACATTTAAATTTTTGTGTGACTCGTATGTTATTTTTGCATTTCTATCTTGGTTTGTCTCATCTCTTAACATTTAGGTCTCATTGAAATACATAGGACATTGTTCATTTTCTCACTTATTGTAAATGCTAATGGACACGCAGCCTAAATCTGGGTTCAGAGCGTTCAGGTCACTCATTTTCCCGTAATAATTATGGATTCAATAATGTATTTTATTAATGTCAGTGGAAGAATAAAAAAATATGTTTTTAAATTAATGAGTACATTAAAATTGTAGCCAAGGTCACAAGCATTCATCAGTTTTTTAGATTGTTCTTGAAGACATCTGTGCTGCCAATAAGATTGGTCTGTCAAATATTTGTCGCTATCCAGCCTCACTTGTTGCACCAGAAATGAAGAAGTAAAGTTTTGGAAAAGATGGTACTAGAAATGCTGCAGGAGGGTCTAAATGCTAAATAAAGGACCATACTAGTGGTTTGGCTTGAAGGTTTGCAACTCATTAGAATTTGCCTATTTCTGCATAAATATGACCTAAAATGTGATCAAATTTTCATTCATTTGAAGTGGAAATTATAGTGAGGTGTTTTCAATCAATGGGATGACAATCAGGTGTGAGTCTGGGCAGCCCTGCCTTATTCAAAGAAGAGAAATCTGGGTCTTCAAAGTCCAAGCTTTACAACACAGGTTTGTGGAAGTATCTTATGGCCTAAACAAAAGATTTCTGAGGACCTTAGAAGAACAGCTGTTGATTCTCACCAGGCTGGAAAGGGTTACAAAACCATTTATAAGAGTTTGGACCCCACCAGTCCACTGTCAAGCAGATTATGTACAAATTGAGGACATCCAACACCATTGTTACCCTCCCCAGGAGTGGTCAACCAACAAAGATCACACCAAGAGCTAGGCATGTAGTCTGGGAGGTCACAAGGGACTCCAGTAACGTCTAGGAAACTAAAAGCCTCTCTTGCATTGGCCACAGTCAATGTTCATGAGTCCACCATCATCCTGACCTTAATTATTATTTAAAACAGTTACTAGAAACATAAAGTTGAAGTTACTGCTGCAAAAGGAGGCACATTAGTTACTGAAAGCAAGGTTCAAATATGTAAATATGTAAGATTGGATAATTTTCCACAAAAAATAAACAACTAAGTTTAATGTTTTGTGTCATTGGTTTAATTAGGTTCCCTTTGTCTAGTTTTAGGACTTATGTGACAATCTGATCAAATTTTAGGTCATATGTATGTAGAAATAGAGAAAATTCAAACTTTCAAGCACCACTGTATTTAACATAACTGATGACCATGTCCCCAAGCATTGTGTTGTTATTTATGTTTTGTATTCCATACAGCCATTAGTTTCCATTCATTTCATCACAGTATAATTGAAATGCTTTGATTTAAAACTTGCTTGAATTAGATCACAGTGATTTTTCTGGCTTGTTATGATGATGTTGTGTTTTTGTTTATGTATTGTTAAATAACTGTATAGTTGGTAACACAATCATAAGTGTAGATTAATTTGTATTGCATATTTTTTTTTGCATTGACATATAACATTTTTACTGTGATGAATTTCCTAATTTAGATCTGTTAGTTGATTCTGTTGTAAATGAATAAATGTAATCTCCCAGCTGGAAGGTCTAAAATCTAAAAGGAAGCTAAAGTATAAACAGGGAAATGGACTAAAACATGCTAAAACAGTGATATGGTTCTTAAACAAGTGGGTTTCTGTTTGTCTTTCGTCAGGTCGAGCCATCAAACATGTGAAAGAGTCCATTTTCACCTCAGAGGCTGGAGCCAGACGCGGAGTTCCCAAAGTCCTGGTTGTCCTCACTGATGGCCGTTCGCAAGATGATGTCAACAAAGTCTCCAAAGAAATGCAGATGGAAGGTTGGTACTTTGTAGACCAAACACAGAAATATCATTGTTGTCAATTTACTGTAAGTGCTGAAAAATATGAAACTGTTAACCAATTGACACTGTGCTGATGTACAGTATATAATTTGTGATATTGGTGGTGTGTTGTTTTTTCATATTTTCTTGTAATTCATATATGCAGCTGGGATGAAATTAAAGACAGATCCTATTCTCCCACTCCTCATCATCTACACTGAGCAAAACCTTGCCTTTTTATAGATGATAGTATTTTATCTGCTCAGTTTAAAACAAGGATTTTAATGGCATTTAATTCTTGTATGCTTTATGTCAGCTAAATTTTACTACCAAACTACCAAGCACTTCAATCATTGCTGAGAAATCCATAACTCTAACCATCTGTTACATTAGGCTACATTATCTCTTCCATTGACTTTTAAACATAACATATTGAAGATTCTTATTTAATCTCATTCCCAGGTTATATCATCTTTGCAATTGGCTTTGCGGATGCGGATTACGGGGAACTGGTGAATATAGCCAGTAAGCCCAGTGATAGACACGTCTTCTTTGTGGATGATTTGGACGCTGTGAAGAAAATAGAAGAACAGCTCATTACCTTTGTCTGCGAGGCTGCCACTGCCAGTGAGTAACACCACCTTTGTTCAAAATAGAGATACGGTAAGAGACGGGGAGGAAAAAGAGTTCAGAAAAGTCAGACAGAGTGAAAGAAGATTGAGAAAAGACTCTCCTTGATGGGAAGACATAGGAAGGGATTTATGTGATGTTTGGGAGTTTAAAAATGAAGGATGAACTAACAGACTCTTTTCTGTCTTTCAGCTTGTCCATCTGTTTTGATGAGTGGTAACACAATGACAGGTAAGAGGTGTAATTGACAGGAACAATACATAACATACTGTACAACAGTCACACACGTCCAAACGCACTATCAAAAGCTAATGATGATAATGATGGCAACAACATAATGACGGTACGCACTGTGGTGGCGGTAATGATTGTGATTACAGTGATCACACGGAGGAGGAGGATGCTGGTTGTGACGATAATGATGGTGATAATAAAGATTTGTCTCTTGCAGGTTTCCGCATGATGGAGAAGTTTGGTCTGGTAGAAAAGGAGTACAGCACCATACCTGGAGTTTCTCTGGAGCCGGGTTCGTTCAACAGCTACCCCTGTTACAGGTTACACCGTGACGCTCTGGTGTCACAGCCCACCAAGTGAGTAAAAACGAGAGAAATCTACAAACACAGTAGATGTGAAAACAATTTTTGTTCACAGTCACACTACCTGTTTTCTGATCGTTTTCCAGAAATTCTGTTTCAGTTGACAAGCAATAAAATATGGGCACCATCTGGTAAGGGGTTAGATTTGCATGGGTTGCTGTGCTTAGTTAAACTTCCACTCTGTTGCCTCCTACTCTTCATAGTCATTAATATCTGTTATAGCCAAACACACAGTTTAGCTGTTCACCTTGATGTATTTTTCTTTTTTCTGTTGTTAAAAAACATTTAAAAAAATGCAACCTCTTAACCAAGGTTAAGAGTGACTCTGAAGTTGCCAAAAAACCATTGATCAAATCAGTATTTTATGTTTGCATAAATAAAGATCAACCTTTGCTTTGTGATTGGCTACACTGGCATACAAAATAAGTGATAGCAGACAGAGCTGGAGGTGACAGTTTTATTTGTTCAAATGTCATTGAGATCAAGATCCCTTCTGCAAGAGACATCTGAGAACAAAAATACACAAAGTTAGAAAATGATTCAGACTTACAAAACAATCATCACCACACACAGACACAATTAATAAATCACCATTATATTCGCACATTAAAATGTTCCGGTCATTCCACATGCACAGTACCAAAAACCAGTGAGTCATTATTTGTTCTACACAGCATCCATCTGTAGTATTATCAGTCATCAAGTCAGTTGTTTTTAATGCTGTCCAATTTTGCTCACTACCATTTCAAGGAGTTTCAAGTTATTTTGAGCCCACTCTAATGTTTATCTATCTTTGTTTGCTTGCTAAGTGACTCTCCCTTCCTCTCCTTGAAATGGGGTGTGGTAACTGTGTGGTCAGCAGGACACAAACACCAGAAGACTTTGAATTATCAGCCAGCAACATACACACAGTCCTAGAACTATTCCACCATCCTGCCAATGAAAATGATTCGACTTTCTGGCTAATAGGAAACCACAGGGGAACTGACATAAAAGCATGTCAAAAAAGTTCCCTTTATCTTTGTTTGGATAATCTTTAGGACAAAAGGGTTCACCAGGAACACCTGGGCTGTGTTACTGTACACTTGCTGTCTTGCACGTCCCACACACAGTACTTGCCCCCAGTGTTAGATAATAACCGCCACAAATGTCTTCTGAATTTGAGCCTTTTCTGAATACTATTGAATCAAGACTGCATTTCCACACATGGTAGTACGCTGTCTGTGCCCTCTGTGGAAGTCATTTTAAGACTAAAATGTTTTTGCACCATCTTTCCTCCCTTTCAAAACTTACACTAATTGCAGTTTTGACAAATCATCATATTTTTAAGATAAAAAGCTATTTAACGGAAGCAGGAGACAGATCATTGCAATTATGAATTAAACATGCAATTTTCACTAATCCCTGCTATTCCTACAGCCAACTAACACGAAAATAATTTGCCAATTTCTGTCTCAGAGCAAGAAAGCAGCTGCTAAATTAAAGCATGCCACAATAATCAGTAACATGTAAAAACCTCAGGTGTCATGTATGAAAATTTATATAACATGTCACCAACAGCTGGAAGGGTGTATAGTTTATACAAAAGGCAAAAAGCATAGATGCTTGCATTTCACACCCTATAGCTACCTGTGGACCAGACTCAAAGAGCAAGTTCTTGTAATTGTATTAGATTATTAAAGGTATTAGTAATTAAATTTGTCTAAGCTGATAAATGCAACACAGAAACCTCCTAAAAATAAACTCATAATGTATTATATGTCTGCTTTTCACCTATGGATCATATACATAGATTTCAAATTTTCATGGCTCACACAGAACACTTTAAGGAGCTATTGTAGCATTCAGTTTGGTTAGACTGGGCTCAGTCAGTAATTAATAAAGTGTTACAAAGTTTTTGTGGTCATGTCTTTAGGTTTCATTGTTCATCATCAGATTATGCATTCAGATGGGCTTCAAATTGAAGATTTAGACCATGGCCATTAAAAAATGAACAGGCATCACAGCATTAATAGATGCTGGAAACAAAGCACAGAAGGAATAACCCAATAGACTTTCGGGTTCAGGTTGTTAACGTTCAGCCAGCACTATACTGCAGGGAAATATGCACTATAAAACCCATGTAGACAAAAACTTAGCAGTAACCTTCAATGACTAATGTACTCCCATATTATCTTTCTTTCTGTAATCTTGTAATTTTGGAGCTTTTCCCTGGTTTTTATGTCATTCAGCTTTAACTTTTAGACTCTTGTACTGTGATTGTTCAGTTTGTGAAAAGTGACATTGACGAGAGCTCTGAAAAGTTGAAGCAGAGATGATTTGAACATGAAGTGCTCGGAGGCAGCTGCACAAAAAAGGCTACGCTCTCTGATCAAAAAAGAAACTGGTGCTCAAAGACAGTCTGAGGCAGCCAAACGCACTCTGAAAGCATTCAGACGAGCTGAAAAGAGACAATGGCACTTTGAAAGAGACACCTAGTGGGTACATGCCTTTAGGGAACAGCAAAGCTCACTATCTGTGTGCATGTGTGTGTGTTTGCCTTTTCTTTCATGTGTGCACCAGGTATCTTCACCCTGAAGGTTTACCCTCCGACTACACCATTTCTATGATGCTCCGGCTACTTCCCGAGACTCCGCAGGAGCCCTTTGCATTGTGGGAAATCCTCAACAAGGACAGCGAGCCATTGGTGGGACTGATCCTGGACAGTGAGTTTGAATCACTTCACTTGTTTTTTGCTTCTTAATCTCTTCATTGGCTCACCTGCATCACAACACATCACAGTTTGACAAGTACAGGCTCAAACAGCAGATGTGTGCTGGCTCCTGCAGTCCAAATATGCAGTCCAAAACCAACGCATCCAAATAAACCGTGAGAGTGCATAATGCAGTAGTTTTCAGATGTGAGGCTGGAGAGAATAACTAATTACAGCTGGGATACAACTGCATTTCTTTCATCCAATATAATGTCATTTACACAGAGATACAGATACCTGAGCTCTTCTCCTCTGTTTGTAGATGATCTCCTTTGTTTGACCCTCTTTTAATGGGACAGGTCGTTAATGAGGGGAAACACAATGACCTCAGACTGTGAGGTGCTGATCCTCAAATGCCTGACATTGTACACTCGGGACCACAGTTTGATAAAAAGCCATTTTTTTCAAGCCAAAACAGATGGGATGATGATGAAAATGGTATCACAAAACTGACCACGGTCCAGTAGATTTTTTTATCAGGAGTGTGCGCTGAGCGATGTCACAGAAACACTCCACACCAGGAGGAGTCAATTAAAGTGGTTTGAGTACACAGTAAGAACTCTCCTCAGGCGTCAACCTTTGGAGGTGTTTCGGACACCACTGACTTTGAGGAGACTTAGAGCAGACCCCTCACCTGCTGAAGAGATGATATTACCAGCTGGCCTTGATGAGCCTGGGATCCCCAAGAGTAGCTGGAAGACACCGAAGGGGAAAAAGTCATTTTGTCTGCTCTGGTTTTCCTGTTGACCCTGATACAGCTACATAACAGCAACAAGAAAAAATAGAATTGTATTTTGAGTTTCAGTAAATGTGCGGCTGGTCCTCAGAGCTTTCAAGACATTAATGGCTGAAGAATTTATTAAGTTAGGGAGACATGTTTTATAGTCCACAGTTGAAAATGAAATGAAAATATCTATTATTTTTGTCATCTTGACTACAATAAATTGGCACAGAGATTTAAAATAAACTTACAAAGTTAAACTTGCAGATGTTGCACTATCATTATAAACATTTGCATAAGGGTGAGTCGAGATAAGAGTGCAAAGCAACAAAATTATCATAATATTTATAAGAAAATGAACCATAAAACAACACAAATACCTCTATCAGAAGTTTTGGTAATCAAAGGCAAAGCTAGACATCTTTGTCCATTGATCCATTTACTCATTTGTATACTTTTACTGTTTTATCTTCCAATGATGATCTGACAATATCTGAGTGTGATGGTACAAACACACACATTTCATTGAGGCAAATATCACATTTATATTTAGAATAATGTTATGTTGTCCTGTTGTTGCTTTCAGTATTTGGTGAAAAACTCCACCTTATGGAAGTTGATACAAAATGATATGAATGGGTTTTGCAAAATAAAAATTGACAGGGATTTCATATCTGTATCACAGTGGAATTACATGAAATGGTATGCTTATACATTTATCAGTAAAACTGACATTTGATCATTTGTACTTTTTCAATGATAATATTAACCTTCACTTTCTATTGAATGAATGGAAACAGCAGATTAGCACAAAAATGCAAGTTGTTTGGTTCTAGTGTATGTAGTTAAATGTTGTTCCTAACTAGATCTTTAATAGTCTAATAGAATTAACCAAACAGAGATGGTGACATGCAAGATAAATTCTCGTCTCATGTGTACATATCAACCATTTCTTTTCATCTCTCCTCACTCACCATCACCTCTGTCCCCCCACAGACTCTGGAAAGACTTTAACGTTCTTCAACTACGACTACAAAGGAGACTTTCAGACCGTCACGTTTGAAGGAATTGAAATCAAAAAAATCTTCCATGGCAGTTTCCACAAGGTTAGTCTTTAATGTAGTGTTTGATTGTTAATTATTTGACTTTGAATGGTAAATGATAAGACTGATTGGTCATTTTAGTCATTAAACAAGTATAAAGTAAATATGCATTTGCTGATTCTAGTTTCACAAATGCATAAGTGCTTGCTTCTGTTTCATATTATTATAATAAGTAGAAATTTTTGAGCTTCTGGCAAATAATCACTGCTAATGTGTAGCTATCCAGACTGTGCAGGTCCGTTAAAACTAGAACCACATCAATGCCAAAGACAGCCTGTCCCACAGTGGCTACATGTGCCAGTTTGCATCACACATCAGTTTAAGAATCCAAATCCACATTGCATTTTTTAGGTAGGACACCTTGATAAATATTCAGATCTGCTGTACTGAAACTCTGCAGCACAGAGGGGAAGCGAGGGAGCTGGAAGCTTGCTGGCAAGCTACTGAGAAAGAAACAAAAATAAGATCTGCTGCAGTTTGATGTTTTTGAAGTTGTGGAGCCTGTTGGGTGGTTTTCCAGTGGCTCTTTGGCTGGAACTTTTCTCTTGACCTGTCAACACTGCTGTGGTTAGTGTGCATGTGTGTATGCATGTGTGCGTGTTTGTGAGAGAGTGTGTGCAGGTGATGATAGCCCTCCTCCCTCTTCCCTCCCACTCTCCACTGTTCTCTCTACACCCAGTTTATTTTATTTTTTAAACTAGTGGAGTGTGTGCTGTGGGAGTGAAGCTGCAGATTTCATCACCCTTTAAGACCTTTTTGTGGTATCTGATGAAGTCGTTATGGACATTTGTCATTACTATTGACATTTATACACTAAATAATTACTATTGTAAAAAAAATAAAGGTATTATTAATCTCTCAGAGCCATAAAAAAAAAACAACCATACATATCAAAGTATAGATCAAATGAAAATTCTGTTCAACCAATCTTCAGTGGTGGTTTTCCTGACCTCAGACTGGAACACCAGAAATGATATTGGTTTGTCCTCCAATTAAATTCTCTGACAAAGACATTTCACATTTCCTTCAATCACTCAGATTCCACCCAAACACTTTTATGTAAATTATGTTGTATCAAATTAGCCAGACTGAATGACAATGGCAAATTTTGATGGCATTCCCTCAATAAAAGACAATTTTCTGTTCACTTGAGAGGAGAAAGTGTTTTGTGAAAAAAGAAATTATGGGATAAATAGTGATGCAAATGCCTGTACTGAATAAATAATAACATTGGTTTGGCCTCAACAGTCCAGTGAATCACTAATTCGCATTGCAAAACACTTTGGCATGCAATATCAACATTATCTGATTTTTAAAAAAAAGTAATAATTATAATAACTTGTTGAATAGTAATCAGTAATTTTGTCCTGACAGACGTTGTCTTTGAATTGGCACTTTGTTCAGGAGTGTATTTACTCCAGCAAGGCTGATGGAAATGAACATTTGCATGTATTGTTTGTGTTGTTTTGTTACATTTTAAAAGATTGGCTAGTATTTGTTTGACAAATGGATGGAAACATAATTTGAAAATTAAGTTAGGCAAAGTCTTTCAAAACAATATTTTTTTGTGTTTGACCCGCTGTTTTCATAGTTTCTTCAATGAGTCTCTGTGGATTTCTGCTGAAAACAAACCAACACTGACTCTCCCCGTCTCTTTCTGTCTTGATCTCGATTCTCAAAATGTTAGGGAGTAGCTGTCCATCATGCTCTGGGCCTTTTGTCTTCTCTATAGTTGTCCATCTTTCTGTTGGAGAACATGACAATGTTCAGAGAGGGAACAGAAGCAGAAGACTGCCTGGCCGGAGGAAGCGTATGTCTCCGTTTAGACAGGATGACAAGTGAATAAGAGGAGTGTCCATGTGCGTGTGCATGTTTGTGTGTCAGATATAAAGGGATTACCATATGAAGACACCTTGTGTGGAAGCAGGAATACCCAGCAGGATCTGTCACTGCTCAGTGAAGCAGACACATACTGGGAGGTGAGGGAGGGGAAAAATGAGAGGAGAAGGAGGAAATAGATATGAATGAATGTGAGATAGACAGAGAAATACAGGCAGAAAAACACATGGAAAAAAAGAGAGACAAGTAGACACAGAGGAGAAAAGAGCGTAATCTTCAGGATAACTTGCATATTGCTCAGAGCCATATTCCACTCCAGAAGTGTATGAACACCATTTTTGCATCTCCTCAAATGATCAAACGTCCGCCATCAAGAGTGTGAGGGAGCAGTTAAAGCTGTCATTGTGCATCATTTAAAAAAAAAAGAAAAAAAATTACCCAGAGTTTACAGTAATTCACAGTATTTCCTAGAGTTGAATTCAAAATTCATTGATAATCAATTTGTCCATTTATGGTTATTATAAGTATTTATACATTTAAATCTATACATTTGTACATTCAGAGGAGGAGAAAGACATTATAATGCTAACAGAAAAGCAGCAACTATTAACAGAGGTGTTGCCCATTATAGACACTGTTAGGATGACTGGAGCTGTGTTTTTTTTTAGAGTTTAACAACCTGATGATTTATCCAGATAGAAGCAAAATGTTAACAAGTAAAATGAGATTGAGCAGTCTTCTTTTTCCTGGTGCTCATTTACAAAGCTCAAAATGGGTGAAATTGTTTAAAATATATGTCTGTGAACAGTTTGAATTCAACTGCAGGCTCACATCTTTGTAATGACGGGGTAAGAAAGTGCAATAAGGATCTCCTGCTTATCTGTTTTAGGGTTTTAGCAGACTGAGGAGGTGGGAGGATTTAGACAGTGGCAAGATAGTAAAGGGATATACAAGATTAGTAGAGGGGGAATACAAGTAAAACACTTTTCTTGTATAGTAAGTGATGTGAAGTCTTAAAATAAAAATCAAGTATATTTTTACCTGTGTATAGAAGTCTAGTATTTGTGTCACACATGAGCATTTGTAAAGCAACTCTAAGAATTACACTTGCTCAAAGGAAAATTTTTTATAGACATGTTTTTACTGGGTAAGAACTTTTTTTTTTTTTGTCTTACACTTTTGTTTAGTTTTTTTAGTATGCTCTGTTGAATATTATGGTGTTCTTAGATACAGATACAGACCACATTTTAATAGCAGGTGCAACTTGGGCTAAAATCTTGACTGCTTTTTATAGTCAATATGCTAGCCTCAAAAAACATTTCTTGATCACTTCATCACCTTTGTGTTGCCTGTCAACACTGCAGATGTTTCTCGTTTAAAAGAAATTCATCATTAAAACTGTCTCCACAAATATCAGTACGGAGATATACTGTGGAGTTATTTCTGTTGTGTCTACTTATTAAAAAAAATCCACATATAACAGTTGCCAAGTTACTCATTGAGCACAGACATTGTCTCCAGCTGCAATGAAACTTTTGTTTATCTTTCTAATGTTCCCCACATAGCAATAGGCCACATCTGTGCCAGAGGTGTGGTCATCTCTGGATTTAATGACATCAGACAGACATAGAGCAGGAGCAGCTAACTTTTTCGAAAAGTTAAAATAGCAGTTTGTGGATTATTAGTTACAACGCGACAAGTTTAATTCTTCATGAAAGCAGCATTTCATGGTTTCTGACTATAGAGAGCAGAGGAAAGGGGAAACACATATGGTACACACACACATAGATATAGACATACATGCATGGATGTAAATGCTCAAACATACAGTACATTTACATGCTCAAAAAATCCTGCAAACTTTTACAAACATCCATTCACATACAAAGCACACAGTATGCATATATGCACACATATGCATGCACAGCGAGCACGCACAGGCAAGAAGACGCATTTTTAAATGCAGGTCAGAGACAGCTGAGACGCGTCAGCAGAGATACTATGATGACAACCTCATCAACTTCAACCCACATTATCTCACACAAAAATGTTTAAAACTGCCATAACAATTTAAGTGTGTGTGTCTGCGTGTCTGTGTGTTTGTCTGGGCGCCAAATTTCCAGTTCCATCTTTGTATTGGAGACATTACTTCACTTTGTGTTCAGAACTTTCCTCACTCGTTACCTTCTCATTCTCACTTGTTTCCTTCCACCTTTTTGTCAGCCAAATTTCAGTGTGAAGATAGCAATGCGTAAAATATTGCTTCTTTCATCTCTTCAAATCAAGAATAAAACATGCTTTCAGAAATTTTAATTCATTTATGATGTTAAGGGAGTCTGCAGTGAGCATAAAATATGCCCAGAGATTAAAACTATTAAAGAAAGTCCAGGCTTTGTACCATTTTGCACAAAGAAAACCTTTCAGTTTTTGTGCTCCTGTTGATTTAGCTTTCTTTGTACTCAGTGAAGATAACATTAAGTTAATAGCTCAGTGTTATGGGTTTTTGCTATTAAAGTACAACAGAGTTGTTATTAATTTTCAAAGATAACTACAAAGTCATATGTGCGACATGACAAAATATAGCTCTGTCAGTGCTTTGGAAAATAAAAAGTAATTTGTGTTGTGTCTGAAAAGTGAAAAGAAAAAAGAGTTCTGACAGAGGAAAAAGGAACAATCTGTTGACGCAAACAAATGAGGTGCTTTGTAATACAGAATGGTACTTTTGATGTCCAAGACAACATCAGCATCAGGAAACACATGCGTGTTTGTCTGTTTGCCTGTATATGTTTGGTACAGGATTTTAGGATTTTATTAGGATCCCCATTAGCTGATGCAGAACATCAGCTGTTCTTCCTGGGGTCAACACAAAACGGAAAAGCCTGACAGATAAAGACATTTATAGACAAACCAATGATGTTAAAATCAAAAAAGTATATATATCTAATATTCTTTGTTGCAAACATATTACATATTACATACACACACACACACACACACACACACACACACACACATAGTCTAGAGTCTAGAGATCGAGTGATGTGTACCAAATACAACACTCTTAGGGGGTTAGGGGACAAACATTACTCTAAAAGCTCAAATTATAGATATAGCAAATAGGAATATAGTCCTCCTCAGTTTTTTCACCTCTTTTATACTCACTTTAAGTTAAAAAGTACAACTCTTGTCTTTCTCTTTTGGTCTTTTATACATAAATACGATGGCTGATTTTGGGATTTCATGCCTTAGTTTACAATCTTTGGCAATAAAATGGCAAAGATTAATCATTAAAATAATAATAATATAATATAATAATGAAAAAATTGGGCAATGTCTAAAGGTTTAGTAATGGAAAACTCAACTGATTCAATTCAAGATGGAGTTGAGTTACTCTAAGTGGAAGCAGCACTTTCATAAATACATCAAGTGCAGCGTCTGGGTCCCTCTCTTTACTCACTTCAGACCAACAAATATTTTTAACATACAAAGTCACAGCAAAATCCCTTGTATGATCTCTTAAAAATTATTTTAGGCCCAGCTTTTGGAACTGTGGCTTTCCTGAATATAGTTACTAGATTACAGATACAGCTGTGGAGCAAAGTTCTCCAGCATTTCACTGTCAGAACTGGCGGCCTATAACAGCTTTAAAGGCTTTAAATAAGGCAGGTGAATGGCAACCACAACATTTCAACATCACTTGACATGAAGTCCTCTTCGAGCTTAACAGGAATGTGACTTTGAATGTATATTGCAACTCCTCCCCCGTAGGTATCCCTTTCCCTTCTCTAGATGGTATATTCATGTATTGCCACCGTAGCATTATCAAATGAGTCATCTGAATGGGTCTCGGAAAGGGCCAGAATATGAATGTTGTCTGGCGTTAGCAAGTTATTGATATCCTGAACCTTATTTCTGAGGCTACATATATTAACACTCGCTATTTTTAGCCCTTTCCTTGGAAGTTTATCAAATACAGACATACAGACAAACCATCAGTCAAGTATGTGTGTGTGTGTGTGTGTGTGTGTGTGTGTGTGTGTGTGTGTGTGTGTGTGTGTGTGTGTGTGTGTGTGTGTGTGTGTGTGTGTGTGTGTGTATGTGTGTGTGTGAGAGAAAGAGAGTTCAGGATTATGTTGTATGTGTAGTTATGAACCCATAGATTTGGCTCTTTCCACTCTCTCAGTCTTTTGGGAGGGAGGGTGGACAATGAGCCTGTCGTATCAGATGTATGCAATGTTCCCCTTACCTCTGTGTCAGCTTTCATGGCTGGAATGAGTTCTTTTCACCTCTGGCGTATGGCCTCAGTATATTCTTCATTGAGGAAGATGTTAGTTCCTTTCAGTATGGTCTCTTTCCAGAACTGCCATCTTGTCCTTGAATCATAGGAATTTCACATGATCAGCCCAGGTCACCTGTGCACCTGAGTTGATTCTCGTCCTGTGGGCATGCTCCACTTCAATCTTCTTTTCATCCATCTATAACTTTACAAAGAACATCTCAAAGACCTCATTCTTGGATTCCTACCAGCTCTCTCTCAGGAATGCCTTCTACAATTATATTATTCCATTTGGATTGGCCTTCATAGTCATTGATAAGACTGATTCACACACAGTATTCATGTCTGTGCATGCATCTTTGCAATTTATAGTCAACTCCTTGCAAGTGTCTTTTAGGTCTGCCACTTCTTTTTGGGAGAACTGCAAACTGATCTTTAGGCACTGGACCTCTTTAATCATATTGTCCATTCTTTTGTTAGTAGAATCAACCGAGATTTGGATGAAGCCATTGAAGTTGTTTTCTCACTGCGTTAGTAACCTTTTGTTGTTGCATGTTGTTGCTTTATCTCACACCTGTGATCCGTGATAGACTGACACAGTCCTCTCCTTTATGTCTGGGTGTCATGTTTGCAGCGTGAGTTAACACTGCACCACATAGTTCCAGGGAGAGATAAATTCATCTTGTGTTGGCAGTTGTATTAGCTGTGGATGGATCTTGTAGACTCCAGCCAGCCGTCTGACCTGCCAGGAGGAGCACAAAGTGAAAAACATTATGCTACTTTTATTCACCCTCATTGCATCTGGTTAGGGTTTTTGTTTTTCCTGGTTTTTGTGATGATCTATAAAAATAACGATCTGAAGTCTCAGTTTGGTCGTTTGTCTCCTGTCAGCCTCACTGTTATCTAATGCATCTCAGAATAACAAAACAACAACAAAAAGTGTTGTAAAAACTGTTTGTAAAAATCAAATTAGTTTCTAACTCATCCACTCATGACAGTGCAGAGATCCAAACAATGTACTTTAATTCAAACTTGTAATATACTTCATTTTACATTTAATCTGCACTAGATTCTGCCCTCAGATATCGCATTGAATAAGTAGAAAGTTTAATTTCTGCTGAAAAAGAAATATGAAAGAGTTTGATGTTCTAGTGGTATGTTTAACTTAATATATTTATTACTGAAGGTAATGTAGTGGTACTTTTTTTAATCTTCTAATTTTATAAGATAACTGCTGCAATAAATACATAACTGAAGCAAGTTGACTTTCATACACCACAGAAAAAAAGGAACGTAATGGATGGAGGAAAAAACACATCCACACATCTAAAACACAGTGGTTGTTTGTATCCTGTATATGTTCATGTATGTGGAAATGTGTTGGAAATCATTCTTTACATGTTGACATTTAATATGAAGAATGTTTCACATGTTTTTCACAAGTGTAAAGTGGTGTTACACATATTATGTTAATCTGTGAGAACATAACTATAATAAAGCTGTTGCTTCAAAACAAACAGCAAACTTCTGACGCCTGCTACTGTTGGGAAAATGCCTCAAAACAGTAGATTTAGTAAATAGTAAAATTTTCAAGAATAAATTTCCTCCAGAGCCTGAAAGAGAATGACAGGCAGCTTTAACACAGGTACACACACAAACACACACACACACACACACACAAAAGTATACATTTATATACGATTATACATTTCAATGTCCTATATTATTCCCTAACCACTAATGTTAACCTTAACTGCAACCATTAAATGCCACAAAATACCAGCAAAATGTCCTCACCTTAGAGGATTTTGACCATTTTTTTATATCACAACACACGTGCACACACACACACACACACACACACACACATACACACACACACACACACATATACACACACATACACAAACACAGTCCTGCCCAGCGAAGTGTGCAGAATGGAGGATGAGAAAAGAAAGTCATTATAAAGCTGCCGTCCAGACATCAGTTGAGGAATGGGCTCTGACACTCAAATATGAACTTTGTCTAACTCCACATTAGCTGCAACGTGTTACTGTGTATAGAGGTTGTGTCGCACACATGCATTCATGTTCCTGCAGTATGACATACAGTACTTTAATTTTTTTTCTGATTGTTTAAAAGAGAGAATCAAAGAGGGAGCGAACACATTTAATAATGAAACATGCAGGTACTAATAGTCTGGTTTATTACAATCCATCACAAGGATGCAGCCCTCGTTGCTCATTAACCACACAACCAGATGAATTTCATGGTTCATAGCACTGGCAGTGGTTTCCCCTAAGGAGGCAGTTTGAGCCTCCACTACTGACTGGACAGGCCAATTTGTGTGTTTAGATGCTTTTAGTTTGTGTTTATAACAACACACATAAGCAAAGGAAATCATTCTCACTGTGATTAGTCAGGAAAGAGCTGAAACTCTCTTGGCTCACAAACACATACTGTAAGTGGCAGTCAAATGTTTTATGTTCTAGCTGATCACAGATAGAAGAATCGTGAAAATGCTGCACTTAAAATGATGCAACAACTCAATTTTATTGACTCCAGCTATTCAGTTGTTTATGTCTATGTCTGGTTAAATTTTATGGCAATAATGATGAGTAATACAAACATTGACTACTGAGAAAAATACTTGCTAAAAAAATGTGGACAGCCTTTTTTTATGTATTTAAACTGGTGGTGGAAGAATAACTCATATCATTGACTGAAATAAAAGTGCCAATATAACAATGTAAAAATATTCCTGTCCTGCATTCAGACATGTTTTAGATTTAGTTGTGGTTTGGGAAATACTCCAAAGTATTTCTAATGCATCTTATCATCTCTTCATGCAGCTCCATGTGACCATCAGCAAGACGGCTGTGAAGGTGGTGTTAGACTGCTCTGTCGTTGGGGAGAAAGCCATCAGTGCAGCTGGTAACATCACCACGGATGGTGTGGAGATCCTGGGACGGATGGTTCGATCCAGAGGCCGACGGGACAACTCTGCTCCAGTCAGTATGAATTCTTGTCTGCATAATTATGAAGCGTACTCTAAAGAAGAGAATGAATACATACCTATATGGGTTCCCACTATGGATGTATTATAAAAGCTGGATAGCAGCTTTAGCCTTGCAGCCAGTTTTTCTCAGTGGTCACTTGCGGTATTGCAGAAAAAAATTCCCCTGCGACCCAAAAAGCATTTTCCCCATAGACCACCATTATAGAGATGTCTGTAAAACTGTTGACCTCCAACTCCAAACACCTCCAACTGCAAAAAAACATCAATTATAACTCTATTCTTTCTATTATGAATTACTGGTCCATTGAGGTTTCATATTTGTAAAACTTTCCTGAAGCTGAGAAAAGGATTATCACCATGTAAAGTCCATGGGCCAAGCAGGATCTTGCAGGCGGGGCCAGCGGGGGAAATACTACTGCACATATTCAGTGGGCCACTTGATGCGGAAACAAAGCCAGAGGCGAGAAACTTTTTTTGGTGCATGCACCAGCCAAGCAGTTCTTATTGGACTTAATGGCTGCCGTTTTTAGTCCAGTATCCAGCTTATATAATACATCCATCATTCCCACTGATCAAGAAACTTAAAAGGTGTTCTCCAGACAGGAAGTACAGGACAGTAGACAAAATCTACAGAAATTGACAAACACAAATATACAAAAAATTATTTCACAATGTGATGCATATATACATCTAAATAGAGGCCGTTTTTTAATATTCCTGAGGTGTGAAGTACAGTTAAAACAAGAATAAATTAAATTCTTGTATAGTCAAGTGATTATCTGGCTGTTATAATTGTCCTTTGTGCAGTGATTGCAATGATCAATCATTGAGGTGTGAGTCGGTGAACCATTACAGCCTGTAAAATGGCAACCATAAAAATCTAAAACCATTTCAATGAGTCACTGAGAGGGAATTCACTTTATTTATTGCAAGTGGAAATGTACAAAGTGTTTTACATATAATTGGTTAGCCATGCTCCCATTAAGTAGCACAGGCCCTTGAAATGCTAGAAAGACTTGGGCAGGAGAGAAGGTTAGATGTCCCGGACTGCTGGGAATACTGAGAGCTGCAATTAGTAAATTTTACTTCTGAGCTGCTGCAAAGAAAATGATCAGCTGGAAAATAAAGAAAATGTGACATTTTCTTCGCTTACTAACATATAATCTTTTATTGGCCAGTAAAGTGGATGGTCACTGATTCAGAAATATGTCATGTCTGTCTTGTTGGGAAAGGTCTTTGCAAAAAGAAATCTGTGAAATGTTGGCATTTTTCTTAAGGTTTCAATGTTTTACTTAAATTTGCCTGTCATGAATTTCCCAGTTAAATTTAGCTTCAATATGACAAAGATGAGGCAACAAAGGATATTGGCTGCTTTTGGCTTAATTGAACTCAACCTGGGAGGTAAATCAATCCTCCTCCTGATAATAAGTGATAGGAGTAATGATGAAGGTCCAATTTTTCCATAAATTATCATTTCCCCATTTAAATAATGTTATATAGATTATGATTGTTTAACTGAAACAGTAGCAGAGAGGAAAACAGTCACCACCAAGTTTTCCACTAGCCAACTGAATTTCGTCCAAGTCTGCAATCATGTGTCCACGTCTGTATGTATTTAAATTCCTAGATAAAACAGTTTCACAGCCATTTAATCCAAGTTTCCCATAGTTGAAGTAGTGTCTGTGATATGTATGTGTATTATATTTCAGTGTTTCCCCCAGGATTTTTTTTCAGCAGCAGAGTCCACGTTGCTAGGACCTGTATTTGCGCACACCATCAGTGAAATAACTTAAAAGTACTTTAGAATTGTTCCATATACATTTATTCATATTTATTGAGCTATGTGGGTGATAATTTATATGAGCTTTTGACACCAGAAGGACTCTGGAGGCCCAGGTAGCTGTAGTTGTAATAAACGTCAAAGAATTAAATTCTTCAACACAGTTGGGGGGTTTGGAGGTTCTCGCCAAGAAAATTTGCTGTTATTTGACTAAAAACTATGCATTCTCACATCATTGAGGACCTTATAATACTCATTTTAAAAAACAACAACAACACTAGTTGTATTCTATAGTACAGTAAGACATTAGCAAGAAGAAAAGTGAATCAAATATGTTCACTGATGAAGTAAGCATTATGTCCTGAAGTAATCCTAGTGGATTAGAATAGATTTATATTTTAAATATAACTAAATATTGTTTCCAAAGCAGTAATGTTTACAGCAGCAAAGTCACTATATAAACTCTATAATCTCTGTGAGAAGTTTATAAAGAATGAAGAGCACAGACATTAGTCAGTGTTAGGTATTCCTTTCCTCTGTCCTCCTCCCTCTGCTGATGTGGATCCACTGCAGGTGCTGGCTTGGGAGGGGATGGACTGCATCTTAGCCTGTTGCTAAGTTTACAAGAATTTGAAAAATTTTAAGATACATGGAAAACTAAGATAAACAGGCTATATACAAACAGCTTTCGTTTTATCTTGTTCCTAAGAATTCGCTATTAGATTAACCAGATGCTGAAATTAATCACTATCTCATGATGTAATCCATAACCTGATCTGCAGTTTAAGACGAGTGGAGCCTCCAGAACATTAATTTTGTTTATTAACACTCTTAGCCTGCATATCTTCCAGCACATATCAGCACGTCATTAGAGCTTATAAGGAGCCAAACTGTCTCTTATCACCACAGAAAACCACAAAACCACTTAATGTACAAAATACTGTGGTTAATATTCCATTTCTAATGTTGCCTCTGTTCTACTTCTGCTAAGCATTTTGAAATGTGTTAACTGACAATAGTGTAATTGCTGTATTAATGGAATTGGTCTGTGTTTATTCGTTTGTGTACTCATGCACGTGTATATGTGTGTGTGTGTTTACAGTTCCAGCTCCAGATGTTTGATATCATCTGCAGCACATCCTGGGCCAGCAGAGATAAGTGCTGCGAACTGCCAGCATTGGTGAGAAACTAACACACATGCACACACTTTCCTCTCCTCTCGTCTCGTCTCGTGTCGTCTCGTCTCGTCTCCTCTCCTCTCCTCTCTTCTCCTCTCTTCTCCTCTCTTCTCCTCTCGCCTCGTCTCCTCTCCTCTCCTCTCCTCTCCTCTCCTCTCCTCTCCTCTCCTCTCCTCTCCTCTCCTCTCCTCTCCTCTCCTCTCCTCTTCTCTCCTCTCCTCTCTTCTCCTCTCTTCTCCTCTCGCCTCATCTCCTCTCCTCTCCTCTCTTCTCCTCTCCTCTCCTCTCCTCTCCTCTCCTCTCCTCTCTTCTCCTCTCCTCTCCTCTCCTCTCCTCTCTCTTTCCTCCCTTTTCCAAGCATGCAGTATCAGCCTGAGATAATTAGAAGGATAATTGTGGTGATGATCACACTGAGTTATGATGAAACCAGAATGATGGAACCAGAATTAAAGCCAAGCTACTTGGGATCAGTATGAATGGCTATTAGTGCCACCATTTCTTTGCCAGTGCTAATAGAGCTTGTGGTCAGGTGGGTAATTTCATTTATGTGATAGAATTGCACCTAATGACCATCTTGAGAATCAACAATGTTGCCGCATATACACAAGTCTTTTGGAGTATGCCTGTATAAAAGCCCCAATGATGACAGATACAGCGAGTTTATTTAAATAGATACTCCTGTACAATCTGACACAATGTATTACAGTATAATTTTTATGAAGCCACAAATATCACCACCACAATTTTGTGGTAAATATTTAGGCTGAGGTTAGTGGTTATGACAAATCAAATGATCTGTATAAGCCTGTGTACTGTAGTTTTTCAAGGTTTTATGAGGTTGTTTTGATGAAATAGTTTATCAGTAGTCAAGGGGACCAAGCAAATACTGATTGAAATGTACCATCAGTTTATTGCCTCAAGCAGTTCAGCCAGTTGGGAGTAGAGGATCTGGTCCAAAGACCTGAGATGAGCTTGCCAATGATGAGCATGTTTTATAATCGTTATCTTGTTTGCTGGAAAGATCCCAGTGTGTAGGTGAAGTTTTTGGGGATGCTGAATACAGATCATGATGCGTGTTTGTTTTGTATTTTCAGAGAGTTGAAGAGCAGTGTCCCTCTATGCCTCATTCCTGTACCTGCTCCCAGGACAGCAAGGGACCCCCAGGACCACCTGGACCTCCTGTAAGAAATTGTTTCTTTCATTCATTCATTTGTTAATTCGTTTAGTTACTCACTTAGACTCTTATGCTCAATCCAGTATAAACACCACCTTTTTTTGTCTTTCAAGAGGCCTATGTGTAAATTTTCAGATATGTCCTTCCATCTGTCTGCATTTCTTTTGTTCCACCTGCCTTTTTATATACTGTCATTTATTTATACCTCTATGAGTGACAAGTAAATTCACATTTTCACTCTTCCCTCACATCAGTTAATCAGCTGACTCTCTCCTCTCTCATTAAAAAGTTTGTATTTATGCCAGAGAAAGTGTTTGGACGTTCCATTGTGGACACTGCTGTTAAACGTCAGACTAAAACAGCCAATTTACCAGTGGATGTTAAGGAAGTTAATTAAATTTAAGTCAGCTTGATTCATTTTTCCCTGAAAGGAAGCAATTTGAGGCATGCAGGTTTACAAACATGGGAACACACAAAAAACACACAACTTATTCACACACATAAAAAAAAACAAAATATGATGTTAAAAAAGTTAAAAGACATAAGAGTTATAACTGTCCTGCAGTATCCAATACAAAAAAGGCACATTATGGCAAAAAAAAAAAAATTCTTAGTCTGTACACCATTTTTTTTAAATCATTCAAACATAGTTAATCACTTGTCATCTGATCAATTAATATCTGGTCCTCTTATCTGACATTTGGTCGACGTCTCAATTTCTTAAAACTGATAAAAAATCACAGATCTTTGTGTGTTTTTATTGAGGTGGCAGTGTGTTAGAGAGGCAGCAATGAGCTTCCTATTCTTCTCACGCAGCAGCAGGTAAAACCTGATAGAGGCTGAGAGATGAGAGCAAGTAAATGAGCTCATTTATGGCCTGAGACTTTTTGTCTATATTCTCTGTTCTTTTTCTCTTTTTTCTTTCTCTCTTTATCTGCCGCTCTGTCTTTTCTATTCTCTTTTCTCTCTTTTTTCCCCATCTCTATATATCCCTGCCTTTCTCTTATTTTCTCCCCACTCTCTAAGCTCATTCTCTTTGTCTCTGTCTCCACCCTTTGATGCCGAGGGCAGGAGAGGGGTGTGGATCAACAGCGGTATAGTTTGAGAAAGTAATTATATGGCAGTTCCATTTATCACAGCCGATTACAATCCCCCCCAATTTTTATCCCTGTCCGACGAGCCAGATCCACTTACTCATCTGTAGGGTGTCCACAGCCCACAACCCTCCCTTCTAATCTTCTTTGTCTCTTTATTTTATCCTTTTTCATCCTTACCCATAGTACAAGCATAATACAGCTCAGCAATAACGTGCTATCGTAATTCCACTTGTTTCTAATGCAAGTTAAGCTGCACGTTGTTTCAATACATTGCTAATTATTTTTTATGTCATTCCATTAACAAACTGTTTTACTTGTTTTCAGGAGAGTGAAGCACTTTTCTTTCTCTTCTTTTTACTGTGCATTTACTCGCTCTTTCTTTTATTTTTTTTTCTCTTTCATTCCGTTACTCTCTCTCCAAGCCAGAGATCAATAACAGGACTGTAAAGCTTTCAACTCGTCATTGTCTTTCTGTCTCTCCTTTTCTTCATTTTTTTCTTTTACCCCCACTTCATCCCAGTGCCTGAGGCTCTTCTTTTCTTTCTCTCTCTCTTTATTATCACTTTATGCCTCTCTGCGACTGTGTCTGTCTCTCTGTCTGTGTCTGTTTCTCTCTCCAGCATTGAATGGGCTCCTTAAATCACATTTTAACTGCAGCATATGGGTGTAGATGAGTGGTTTAATGGAGAAATTATAGCCACTTCTGTGCTAAAAATGTACACCACAGTCAGTGGGGTTTCGAGGAAGGATGAATAGACAGTTTATTCCCCTTATTTACGCAATATAATGGTTGTTAACACAATAAATGTTGTATCCCCTATGGAAGACAAGCTTAAAAACAGGAAAACTTTCAAAATCCTAACAGACTGTGAAAACAGGATTTCACTGTGATGTGTACAGAATTTGTTGTCATGCTGTTGAGACTTTGCTCACACTGATAACTAAATAAATACCTGCATCTATGGGGAACCCTGATGCAGATCTAAACGCACACAATCCTGCCATGAAAAGACAACAAAGAATTATTAAAAAAGGATTAAGAAGCCATAGAAGTCGCCATCTGATCATTACATTTAAAACATTCCCACTCAAGTTTACCTTTTTCATACATTTTGTTGGTGAACAGAATATTTACTCGTCTGTTGTGCAGGTATATTTACACAAACGAGACACTATTTTGGTAATCTGAATCACAGTTATTATCACCATTAAAACACTGTTGTGCTTTTCTTCCTGCGAGTAATTTCTGTGTTTGTGTTCACAGTCAGATGTATGTCTTTTCCTGTCTCTCACGGAAGCAGGCCTCTTCAGTTTTGTAAATCTATGAGTCATGTTTGAAATAATATTGATTGCCCCAACTGAATTGCAATCTGTGCTGGCTGATTTGGCACAGACTCAGCTCAATACTGAACATCAGTCAGCAATCAATCTGACATTAAGGAAAACAAAACATGCGCCGCTCGCCATCTTCATTTGTTAAAATTGAATTGTGCTCATGCTGTTCGAGATCCAGCTGTTGTTTAAAAATGGAAATTTGCCTTTGGCATCAAATTGTTCAGTTAAATGATAATAGTGGTGTTTTTTTTCTATCACCATTAAAGGCCCATGAAAAATCCAAACCCAATTATTTGTATTGCTGCTGTTGGAAGCTAATTTCAGTTCCTCTGCAGGTTTGCACGACCTCCAACAAGTCATGGGCTCCATTGTTTACAAAATCCATTAAAAACAACTTGGCGAACAAAATCAATCATTTTGAATAATAAGTTGCAAAAATGGGTTTTTTTGTTCTTTGTTTTTTATGAACGAAAGGGGCAATAATTACATTTGTATCAAAAGTTCGTTAGCTCCAAGTTTCATTTGTCTCTTTGCTGCCAAAAGTCAAACTTGAGAGTGTTTATTTTTTATTGATGGTAAAAGTGAAAACAAGCCTCATAAACATCATGTTGGGCAGCTTAATAAATTGTTAGTAAAAAAATGTCAATTCGTCTTCTAGTCAGTCTAACAGTTTGTCCCCACAAGCCGTTAAAATAGATTTAAATTAAATGGTGGGAGTTAATGACTTTCAAGTGGAAAAGCCAACCTGCTGTAGCTTCAGACTTTGGACAACAGTTTGTTGGATTTAGACTTTTCATTGGTATAAATGTAGATAGTAACATGAATATATCAATGTAAATCACAGGTATTAGCTAATAAAATGTAGAATTTTATATAGACGTAGAAATTGGTAAAAACGAAACAGATGATATAGAATCCCTCCTTTAAGACTGGCCTCTCTCTTCACCACAACTTTGTGTCTCTTCTCATATTCCTCTTCCTCCTCCCCCTCGCTGCAACCATCCCTCCTGTCCCCCCTGGCTAAATATTGAAGGAGCTACCTAGTCGCCCCCTTGTTCCCAGGGGAGATCTATTTAAGCAAACACAGGAAGAGGATATATCCCAAATGGGCCAATGATTAGCAGATGTGTGTAGTTTGTCCCTGGTTAAACCTCGAGGCTAGAGGGGTCAGCCCGAGGTTTTACAGCTCCAGACTCCTGCTGTTACAGATGCAGTGTAATTAAGTCCAGAGCTCAGAGGGACAGTTTAGAGCACAGATCCGCACTGGCCTCTATCCATTGTATTCATGATACATTCATATTAAAAACCTGTTTCAATTCTAATTCTTAAAGGTTTTTTTAAGTCTTTAAAAACTATAGACTGTAATTTACATGTTTTAAAAGGAGACTGAGCAATATGTATTTTTGTAGAGGCGTGTTTTTGAGCTATTACTCTCTTTAAAGGCAAACATCGATTATGTGCTGCTTTTATGTGGTGTTTTTTGTTTGTGTTTCAGGGTGGTCCAGGCGCAAGAGGATCCAGAGGAGACAGAGGAGAGCCAGGAGTGACGGTTAGTAAAATCCACCTAATGTTAGTGACCCTTTTTCTCAAATACAAACCCTCAGCCTCAGCTGCACAGGCCCCATTTACACTTGACATTTCAAGAAAAATTTTAGCTAGCTGAGCAATAACAGAAACACATGGATAACTCACATGGACTTCATCTTAAGGGCAGACGAAACTGTCAGAAGTAGCCACTTCCGCACATTTACATAGTTTAGTTTGGGAGCAGTTAAGATTTCTTATGTGGTTTGAAGAGCTGAATTAGATTGTAATCCCTCTCTAAACCTTCTTTGCTGCATTTAAACTTTATTGATAATTGTTTATTATTTGGAGATTGTCATCCAATCTATCCAATCCAAGATGCACAATGTAAATAATGAGTCTTTAATTTCTCATGTGCTGGAGCCACTACAATACTGGAGATGAAGAAGCAACCCAGGACGTAACAGGAAGAGAGCATGAAGACCTTCCGCTAGATAGATTAACTCTCTCAGTGGTGCTGTACTTGGACTCTCACTGACAATACATTTTACTTAAGTTATGAACTATGTTGTCCACACCTCTATCTCATGGGATATATCAGCCCCCATCCTTTGTTTATCCCAGTGGTTAGATGATAAACTGAAAAAAGTTAGGGGTGTGAAGGAATGCCCCTGACCTACAAACAAAGAGTCTTTTCAAAAGCCGCCCACTTGCACTGCTCCATCCTTCAGACTGGATGCAAGGCACCCCTGGGCTTAAGGTCATTATTTTGAAAAGCTCACAGCAGTTTTTTCAGGCTACTTTGTCTTCCTTTTAGTCTCAGACTTAAGGCAGCCTGTGACTGTATTAGATATGTTTCCAACAAATCATGTTCTGGACTATTAATGAAAGATTTACTGCACAGCATGCATCTGCTATAGTTTTGCTATGGCAGTCTGTTCCAAACTGTAACAAACAATTCAGCTGTGGCAAACAATACAAAGCCTGACAATATTGGAAATTTGTCAATACCGATACCCAGTTCCCATGGTTGTTATTTGATCTTCGATCTAGAAAAATATGTTTCGAAATTGTTCTCCTTTGAAGGAAGCCGCAGGGATCATGCCACTTCTGCTCGGACACGCAGGGCTGTCAATCAAGAGAATAAAGTTGTTTATCTTGACCATATGTCCCAATTTGACTTTGATGAGTGACAGTGTAGCACAGAACATGAAATGGCCCACCCAGAACTTAGAACTTAGCACGTCCTTCCTGCTAGAAGTTCCCAAGAATGAGATAAAGACAGAATCAAAGTCGTGCAACGCTTCAATACAGACCATGTGTGTTATGTGAGATGCAGTTTCCTGCTTGCACACATATACAGTACACACATACTGTATATATTAGTAATGCCTGCCAGATCACGCTCGTCTTAGCTCAACAGCATTTTGTACCACTGCAGGCTCTGCCAGGTTTATTTGAATAGTTGAGTTATTTTGTTGTGTTGGACGTCAGAAATTATCCTTATTCATTCTCAGTAATCTGTTTGGGTACATTACTTATTACAGTGTAAGCAGTGATAGATATGGGAAATAAATGGTGCAGTTATCAAAACAAACCTCAGATAAATGTAATTTCCAGTAATCTGTCAATTGATTAAACTCTTCAAGTAGTTCGGCTTCATATTTTTCTGATATTTATCATTCAGTTAAACATAACACATTTCAGTCTGTTTGTTTTTATTCCCAACCCATTCATGTGTGTCAGATCCACAAATTCTTTTGATTGTTCACACGCATAAGAAAGACATGAAGCCAGTAACTGTATGGTTGAATAGTAAAACAATAAATACAGCCGGAGTGAAGATTATTTTGGCTACTGCTGCCGCTGAGCCAACAAGCTGCAAATGCTGCGAATCAGTGGTGGTTTGCAGGAATTTCTCTTTTCTAATTCCCGCTGCAGGAACACTGTCAGCAGCTCATACACATGGATCTAATGAGCCACCACACCAGTGCAACCTGATTATAGATGGATGGACAAGTGTCTTAATCTATTTCCTGTAGTAGATCTCATTATGAAAGCAGCCAATGATAACAAAAGCCCCCAAGCATGTAGTGGTGATGGTGACCAGATTTTGTGGTTTTAACTTGATAACTAGACATTGTGCTGATTAAGTGCAACCTTCGAGGAAATGTGCAGGGGTTCATTATGTCAGTGGATACAAGCATAACATTGTCATATAGTAAACAAATAAAAGGTAAATAATAAGGAACTAAAACAAAACACAGTAGCTAAGAGCTGCAGCTGTCATGTACATTTGTTGATATTTAACATTTTTTACAGATTTTACAGATTTTTCTCACCTTCCAACTCTCTTAGAGCTGTTTTTTTATAAACAATTAATATTAGTAAAGAACAAAGAGATTGTTAATAAAGCTATAAAATAGTTACAATAATTAGAATATTTTATGAATATGTAGTATTGATGATGCTTTCCTCTGAGCAGATCAAACAATTAAACGTGATCCAATCAATGATCCATTGTGGGTTTTTTTTCACAGGGACCTCAAGGGCCAATGGGAGAGATTGGCTCTCCTGGACCCCCAGGAGCGGCTGGTCCTCAGGGACCCAGTGGGCACTCTATTCAGGGCCCTCCGGTAAGACTTGCTTGTGTGTGTGTGTGTGTGTGTTTTTGCACATGTGTGCATTTGCATGAAACACAGTGAAATATATCACATTTACAGGAGTATTACACCACATTCAGGATAATTTAGCTAACTCCAACATAGAGAAGGAATGTAGCATTTATGTATTTTTTAGAAATTAAACTGGTACAAGAACCATAATCACAAAATGTGTGTTAGGTGCCATTCCACTCCCAGATGTCTGCAGTAAGGTCACAAAATGTGTGCAATTAGGAACAAACTTACTATTGAGTGGTCAAACACATGCCAATATAAACAAATTATGACGTATGCTTCACACTTCCAGACACTTACAGGATTTTGTCCAAAGTACACTGAAGCTGTTCTAGGGACTTGTGGTAGCCCAGCATCTTTTGAGATAATTGATGTTGGTTTTTCATTTCCTTTGGTAGTTATCGGTATGACCGCTGATCCAGCTGACATCTGATGGCATTGTTTGCTTTACAGGGTGCTGCTGGGGAGAAGGGAGAGAGAGGAGAGATCGGTCCAGCCGGACAGATGGTAAGACGACATTTCCCAAAAAAGTGACATAATAGTTAGACCGGGGGGTCGCCAGCCTTTACTATCAAAAGAGCCATTTTAAAAAAACTTAAATAAATAAATCAGTCTGGAGCAGAAAAAACATGTTTGGGCCTTATAATGAAGGTAACACAGCCTATTAAGTCTAAATTAGCCTATCAACATTACTAATAGGTCTAAATGAGCATCCATTAACACATTTTACCACATGTGGCTACTCTTCAGAGGGCTCTTTGGTACTTTAACCTTACATTTCCATTACAATAATAATGTTTTGTTGTGTTTATGAAATTATAGAATTACTATTTACATTTTTTGTTACTTTCGGGTTTTTTGTTGTTTATTACCAACAAAACCCAAAACTGAACAATTGTGAAGTGGAGAAAAATCAACTGGCATGTGTAGGCTTACTTTGAATAGAGTAGCTATAAAAAGCTCTACAGGCTTGCTTTAGCCTATGTTAATAACATACAAAACATATAGCCTAATAGCTTTAAAAGTAAAAAAAAATAGACCAATGTCAATTTAAAGTCCAGTTCAGTGCAAAGTAATCCTCTTCTTTTTTCATCAGCCATGTACAGTATACAACCCTCAGGCCTGAACATAAAACACAATGATATCAGTTAAGGGTCATTCAATTCATTGACAAAATAACAACTTGCTAAAACAGATATTTTGTTGCAAGAAAATAGCCTCACTGTCTCCTGAGCTGCCACAAAACTAGCAGCAGTAGTGGAGTTTGGACATTTGATCCAGCTCTTAAAAGCACATTTGCTCTGCTCTACTTTCCGCAGCACATCTGAAATCCGTCTCTTTCTCTCATTCTCACAGGAAACTTTTCAGCAAATGCAGTGTGCTTGTTCTAGAAATGTCTTTCAATATTACTTTTTTTGTTGTTTGCAGTGAAAGCAAACAAATCTGTCCACACACGTTTAAATTCTCTGTGTTCCTCTGAGACTTTTCTTTGGATTTGGAATCCATAGCTAGCCTAGCTAGAGAGACCAGCCACCACTATTAAGGTTTGGCAAAATTTGGATAAGGAGGATAAGGCACCGGGTTGTTGACGTAGATTATGACGCACATTTTAGTTGACTGATATGTTAAAACAATTTTTTTTATTCGGTGTATAGGCTACACATTTTAGCAGTTAGAGAATGTAAGAATCACTTTAGGCCTACAATAATGATAAATTAAAATTAAAATGTTAAAAAAAATGCAAGTTATTCATTTCCATATAAGTTATAGGCTCCAGAGATACAGTTTGCTGACCCCTGACTTAGATAGACAGGTGATGTGTGATAATGTGACTCCCAACATCAAGGAAGAGAACAAAGAGGAGGTGACTGTTTTCCAATCTGACTGACATGCAGTGATTTCCCTGTCTGTTTTTGTCTTGATTGAAGGAACTAAGCAGTATTTGGTTATAACAAACGCAGCTGTGTGTGCATTTGTGTGCCTGTGTGTGTGTACATGGCTATGTTTATAAATCGTTCTCTCTCTCTGTGTATGTGTGGAGTATACAAGTGAGTCCTACATCCATTATCACTGAAGTGCCACGGCCCTGCAGGCTCACAGAAATGAGACTTTGTTGCCCTATAAAGGCAAAATTCTGTAACTTCAATCCATGTTTCATTATTCATCTTGTGTTAAAACCTTTGACTCTCTTCCTGCCTGCTTTATGTTGGACCATCCTAAGGAACCACAGAAAGCACAAAGTATAGAAACCTTTCTTTCTCGCTTTTTAAAGTCTGTTTGGTCTACCTTGATCTTTGGCATTGTGATGTTTAGAGACCCCACTGATAACAAAACTTGTTAGAGGTAAAATGTAGGCCAGTGCTGTTCCACTCACAGGTTATCTGTGTAAATAATTTTAATTTTAATTAAACAACTACTACTGCAGAGAAAATGCTTTTGGAGGTGGTAAAAAACTTCAAAAGATAAGTGGCAGAAAAATGGCTTATTATCCTGGTCACACAAGTACTGAGACAGTAGCTATTGCTGACATGGCAGTTTGTTGACTTGTGAATAAGGAGATGTGTCGTAGACTTACAAATTCATTTTATTCATTCTTTCGTTCATTTGTTTTGTAGTTACCTGAAATTAGTGCTGTTTCTTTTTTGTACATATATATTGTATTTTTAATGATACAACAAAGATAGCACCACCTACCTACCACACTTTTGTTTATTCTTATTTAGTCTAAAGGTCGAGAGTCTTTGCAGCTGTGTAAATTTGTCTTTGATAAAATATTGTAGACAAGTGTATACTGTAAAATATTATAGTTGCTGGAAGATAAAGAAAAGTTTAGCATTGTGTGTGTGTGTGTGTGTGTGTGTGTGTGTGTGTGTGTGTGTGTGTGTGTGTGTGTGCACGCACATGCGTTTGTATCGACTGTTTTGTTACTGACACACACACACACACGAACGTACCCGTTGACACAGAAACAGAGCAATCTAATGGAATCATTGAGATGAGAATTATCATTACCAGCACCTCCATTATTGGGCAATGAACCAATCAGAGGTAATAGTGAATTAATTTAATGGTGCTCTTCTGGGAGCCCTGGACATTGTGTTCTAGTAACTCTTTACCAGGAGAGTTATTTCTTCAAGGAATTCATCAAGGATGACCTATTGCCATTAATGTATTTGTTAGAATAATCAGGGTAACAATCCAATTATTCTTTGTTAATTATAGAAACAAATACTATTACAAACAACAGTCTTGGTATGTTTCAAAGTCTCAAGGCCTGGCACAGCATCACCAGTAATAATATTTCAGCTTGATTAGACTTCTGCTCAGGTTTAAGTTTGGAGGAGCGTTGCTAGAAATTATTTGAGGTCACCGACCTTGACGTGCCGATAAGAATTTTTGTGAGCCGTGCAACAAGAGGGTCAATGAAGAGCAGTCTATACACGCCCACACAGCCAAGAGAACAGATCTAATCATGAGAATTAAGTGAAAACACCTGTGTGGGCAGTTAAGGCCTTTCCTTTATCTGCAGACGGCTTTCAAGGCTTGAAGTTTTTCCACTGTTGAGTTCAATGTCGTGGGCTGAACTTGATATTTTCAAGGAACAAGTTGTTATTGTCATGTCCTTTAAAGTTACTGCATAGTTTGGACTAAAAATGGATAAGTAACAGATCTATTAAGACTTCTAGTATATCTCAATAGGTGGACATTAACTTTTAACTTTTGGTACATGCTTGCAACCTTGGCTTACTAGTTGCTCAGTACTCCCTGCCAGATAATTTTCAATTTTACGACTTGTCTGATAACCCCTTTATCGCCACATTTAAAAATAATATGTCTTAAGTTTAAATCAAGTCTAAAAATGGATACTGTGCAGACATTTCCATTAAAATGTCTCCTTTAAGCTCTTCTAGATGTCACTTGACATATAGTATATTTTTCTATATTTAAAGGGTTTCAAAGTGGAGAATGTGGGAGTCATGCAGCGCACTTTCACACACACTGAATCAAACTACATTGTGATGGAGCACTATCTGCCGCTCAGTCTAAAGCCCTGCTTGTTGTACAGATAGTGGAGGTCTATCCTACAAATGCTCAAGCTTTTATCAAGCTTATGAACCAGAAAAAGGACACAAAGGACACTTTTATAGTTTCCTGGCTGAGATGGATTTTTTCCTTGAAAATCCCTTGTGAGGTTTGAAGTGAGCGGGGACCGTTTACACATACAGCATTTATCAAGGTACATCAGCTAGTGTTGTCTACTGCTGTGTTGTCTGAGGACCAGAACAAATTAAATAAGATGGTGGATTCCATTATGGCTCTGAGCCCAGATTCACCAGAGGATGTCACAGAGCAGAGGTGCTAGCCAATTTGACTTTGGGCTCAAGTATGACCAATGCACAAAGGGACACTGGATTTTTAAGGGTCTATATTTATATTTTAGGACAGAAAGGTTCATATCAGTGGCTAGGTAAACTCTAACTAAACTCACAGCTAATCTCTGATCTATTTTTGTTGGAGTATTGGTTTCCTCACAGGTCAGATGTCTTGTCATGAAAATATGAGCTTTCTTGTCTCATGTCTTTGTAAGCCCTGTGATTTTTTCTTTCACACTCCGGGATAAATAAATGATCTTGTGTAAGAACAAGCAATTTTATAAGATGAGCATGTGTGTATACTCATTTAGAATTCTTTGTAACCAGATTTCGCTGTAGTCGAGCTCTCCACGTGGAGCTGACTGTGCAAAAGGTCTGATTTTGAGAGACAGCTCCCGCAGACAGAATAAAGGAGCGCTGTTATTTATTTTCCACATCACAGAACCCAACTTGTTCCAGTCAGTGCTCCCATCTGCCGATCACTGATCATGTCAAACTGATACATCGATCTGGAGCTCACCATACTATGATGGGATGGTCCCTTTCGAATGGCTGCCTTTAATAACCTCCCACTGTCATGCTGTGCTGCAGTATGGTGGTCGCACTGTGTGGGGTAGCTTTAATGATTGTAGTAGTAGATTTATTAGCAGTGATTTAAGTCTTTTGTGTCAGCAGGATCTTAACTTTAAAAATTTAAATTTTACTATGATGATGATGATGGCAACAATATTTACTGTACTGGGAAAGTGTTTATTATAGTGCTGATGCAGATAAACTGTTTAAGGTAGAGACAGCTGTTAAGACCATTTGTTGTTATGCTGATGCTGATAATCATGTCCCTGATGATTATAGTTAATTTTTTGCAGAATTTTTATCCACGTGTACATTTGCTATTCTGTAGTCTGCCTCATGATATGACTCAACTTTAATGAACCAACTTTCTTTTTGGATTAGATTAGCCTTTGTTGTCCCTTGGGAGAAGTCTATGAAAGAACATAGCAGCACACAGCCTTGCCGTAAACACACAATATATTGTATACATGTGCAAGAGTTTGTTGAGAGTTTTGTGAGAGACCAAAATTCAGGCGGTGTTTGGAAGTCATACTCAGTGTTTTGTGACCTGTAATTTTCAGCGCAGTGTTAGAGAGGGAATAACCAGTCTCATGAGGGAAGTACAACTAGTGTCTGACTAGTGCTCGCCGAGAGCCGCAACACTTCCTGATGCAGCACTGTCTAGCTCCCTACCTGCCTGCATAGTCCTATTAATAAAAGCTGGCAGCGCTGCCCTGTGCTGCAATATGTTGGCGAGTAATAATGTGTTTTGTCAGAGAGAGGAATATGAATGGGTGTGTGCGTGCCTCAGTGGGGGAATATTGTAGCTTCCAGGGCCCTGTTGTAATATACGAGGGACCACGGAGAATATCACAACTCTAAAACATCAATTATCTCTCTCTCTCTCTCTCTCTCTCTCTCTCTCTCTCTCTCTCTCTCTCTCTCTCTCTCTCTCTCTCTCTTTCTTGTTGATGTTTCTTCTCCCTTCGTCTCTCGCTGCAGTAAATACAACGTAACCTTGTCATCAGCGTCTCCTCCACCTCTGTTTCAATTTGACAGTGAAAAATGCAGCTGCAGTGAATAGCAAAGCGTGTGTGTTTGTGTCCGTCTTTCTCATCGCTCTCACTTTCATATTGTTTATCAATGTGTGTGTGTGTGTGTGTGTGTGTGTGTGTGTGTGTGTGTGTGTGTGTATCTGTGTGTTATCAAGTAATACATTTTGTTTTGTCTGTGAGAGGAATATGAGTTTGTATGTGTGCATTTGTGTGACAATGATTTAAACTTGGTCCTCTTCTAAATCTCTTGCAGATGTACAATATATATAGTCGCCTCTTTTCATCCCCCATCTTACTCAAGCTTGGTCTGTATAGGATACTAATGTATGTGCATGTGTGTGTGTGTGTGTTATGTGGCAGATCACTCGCACAGTTAATGTTAAACATCAGAATCATGTGCATTAATTTATGTTTATATTATTCTCAAGGCCTGCTTGAGAGGCTCGGAAAGGTGTGTGCTTTGATTACTTGCGTATTATGGCACACTTTACTTTAACCCCCCTTTACCATTCATAAGCAGCATATACACACTTAATACATTGTTTATTTAACAATGTAATGTATTTATCAGCAGAAGTAAGGACCTTTTAAGCTAGTGTTTGTTAATGTATACGTCCACATTTGTCTTATATCTGTAATTTAGTGAATAAACAACTCATAAGTTTTTGATAACAGAGTATATCATAGTTGTAATGTGCTTATAGTCATGAACAAATTCTTACTTTGTTTTATAAAGAGTTCATTAACTGTTGAATACTTAAATAAGTAATATTTCATATTAATAACTTAACTTTTTTATATTATAAAGTCTACTATTCATTATCTGTTATACACAAGTTACAGATGTTTCATAATAGAAGTCAATAGTTGTTAACAAGTACATTAATAAACAGTCATAAACTTTAACTCTGCTTGCAAGTACATTATAATGTCTGTTAATTGTTTGCATTTTTCATTTGGGTTAAATAAATGTGCATAATTGAGTCCTTAAAGTATTTTTAATTAAAATAATATATCAGTTTCCAATGAAAATTAACAAAATTCTAAGATGAAGTTTGTTTTTCTTTATTATTCTTTGTTTCAAGATACACACACTCGCTTCTAATAAATACTTGAAACAAGTAAAATCAAAAACAAACTTTATTACACCAGCAGATTTCTTCACTTCTTATAAGAAATAAAGCTTTTAGCACTTAATTATATGGATATTTTTGCAGTCAAATCCTCCGTCTCCATGTTTGCTATTGTTGAGGCTTACTTCCTTGCTCCATGTGCCTGTTTCTGTGTGTGTGTGTGTGTGTGTGTGTGTGTGTGTGTGCATGTGCGCGCAAAAATGACGGGGCAGATATTATTGCTGATGTCTTGGGAGAATGCACATCAGCCAACATCTACACAATAGCACTTCATTAATCATACAAGGCCTGTCCTCTGTGACCCCGTGCTGTAATTTGTAGAACCTTTAACAGTGTTAACTGTCCTGTTTTATGAGCTCTCCACTAATACTCAAGTGCAGAGATAAATCACCTCAACACTTAATCCATGATTGTATTTTGGAATCAGCTGTGCGCACTGACCTGCAGAGAGTTGGATGAAGGGGAATTGGGGCAGGAGATGGAGCAGCAGGGAAGCCTGCTGGTATAGAGACTGACCTGTATCCACATGGTTAGAAGTTGATTCCTTCTACAAATCAGATTTATGTCCACTCTGTGGATTAAAGCATTGTTGAGGAAGACACTGAACATATTGCTTGTATCCATCTGTGGTTAGATGCCTCTATGCATTTTAATTATCATGAGGAAAAAACACATTCCCTGTTAGACTGTTTGCAATTTGGGGGAGGAAATGCCTTTAAAAATCCAGGTTCTGGAGTGAGTAATGGACTAGAATGAATAAATGAAGTGAATCCATGAGTCATCAGTTGTTTTATAAAAACTTGATTTGAAAGAACAGCAGCTTTTCATGACTGGAAGATTTCCTGGAACATGAATTTCTTTTCAATTGCCATCACGAAAATGAAGGGAGACAAAACGTTCACATCAGCAGTTGATTGCAGCTTTTCTGGATTTTAAGGCTTAACTAAAATTTCCAGTGACCTGCTGTACTGTATAGTGACCACAGTTAGTGTGCTGATGGTGACTCAAACCAGCTTGTATGTGTTTTGTTTAGGGTGTTCCTGGAAGCCCAGGCTCCCCTGGCAGAGACGGCCCCCCGGGAGCGAGGGTAAGTCATCACCTATATTTATTACTGTTTATTCTGCAACAATGTTCCTTTGTTACACTTAAAGTAGACCATTATCGACCTATTTATCTATATTACAGAGATACAGTCTACTATATGTAGATGAAGATGCTGTATGTAGATGTAGTAAATGTTTTTTTCTTAAGATTAATCCTGAGGTGTGACTTAAACACATTTTTTATGGTGCAAATGAAAAAAATTACACTATGAAAAACAGATATGATACAACAATAATAGCAATAGTATGTAGGCTGACACCATCGTTACGAACAAATGGGGCCTACAAACTGTGAGATTTCAGCAATCTTATAAATTTATTGCAAGCCATAGTGTGAGACATGGATCTAATAAACTTGAGTACATCAAGTTTGATGTATGTAGACTGAATGATGATCACACCCACTGAACCACAGGCTACATCACAAGTCAATATACAAGAAAACATCATCAGCGTGAGTCATCGATCTGCGCCGCTATAGTGGTAAACAATGACGCCAGAATCGAGCTTTCCACGATATGTCCTTCTTGGCACGGTCATGGTAACAGCTGGAGGACACATCATACAAACAAGGCTTCTGCTGCTACAACTCAACAAGATTATCTTCTTTGTTGAAGTCCCAAACATTTTGTTTTGCTCATTTTACCTCTCATCATTGGGTTTAATGCCAGTGTCATGTTGATCAGTGAGTCATTTCAGTGAGCTGCATTCCTATTGGTAGGTTGTAGCAGCAGTCACATTGTAAGATGGTTATCCTAAATTTCGGACACTGTCAGAATTTTGACTCAGGCTATCTTTGGTCGCAAGACCGCGACAATGGCCATCTTTGAACCTCTCTCACAGTGAAGCCACAACCAAAGGTATTTTGGTCATGGCTCCACCTTTTTTTCACGTTGGTCTTTTTTCATCTTGGAGAGCCCAGAATCGCAGTGGAGAAGTTTTTAATATTATAATATAAGAATCACATAGTTAGTAATACTATGATCTGCAATTAGTGATTTGTAAATAACTTTAGACATGGTTTCTAGACATGTATGGTACTGTTGCAGAAATGTGTGAAGTAAAGCTCAGGAGGTATAGTGGAGTACAAAAAAATCTTATGTTAGGTAAGATTTTGAATGTCTCTTTGTAAACCCAAACAAATGAACAGGTTTTATTTATGGTTCTATGTCTCTTCATAAAACCATATATTTCTACCGTATTTTTGGTAAATAGTGTGGACTGCCCATCTCCTGAACACAACATTCACAGTAAATAAGATCCCATTAATAAAGGCTCTATGATACCAGCTGTCTATAGCGGATACTGACTGACAGTGGATTGATGCCTTACAATACCCAGTTGGGCTGTAAATACCAAAACAGAGACACGGCCAGAGTGTAATGTGTCGGTGAGCAGAATTTTGTCTTGGCTTGGCTTGGCTTCTGACGAGGTGAAAGACTCATAATACACATAATCCATCTGCTGTCTTTGCGCTGGCTAACAGGAGACCAGACGCGCATCCCCTCAGTGGTAGTTTTCAGAAGAAGTCATACATAGTTTTCAGGCTTGTCATGTGGTTTCCTTCAGGGCAGTTGTGTTTCTTCTCCTTCCATGCCAGATAGGTTTTGAGTTCATGAACTTTTAGTGAGGAAAGCATTAATTCACATTTTGTTTTACAACCAATGCATTGTAAAATTGCACCTGTATTAAATTCTCAGCCTATCAACCTTTGTGATTGTTTATTTATGAGGATATGTTATAAATTCTTTCATCTGTGGCCTGCGGGACTGTGTTTCTACCATCTATTGGTTACTCTGAAGCAGCACTGCGTTAGATACTTCTGAAGATCTTTGATTATGTGGGCAACTGACTGAAAAAGACGTCAATGTCCAGTCAATGTCACATAAGGAAAACATGTTGTTGTTTTTGTTTACAAGTTTCTCCTGTTACTTTCAAATCAACTGGATTCTCACAGCGGTTTATTTTAGCTCATGACAAGTTCAGATTTTGGAGATACAAGGTTTTCATAGGTTTCATAACCATCACACATGAAGCATCACCATTTCGATGATATCTGTTAAAAACACATTTTGTAGGGATTGGAAAAAACTGACTGATGTTAAATTTACTGTCACATCAGTCAGTCTTTTATGCTCAGTAACCAAAATACCATTGTAAATACGTTTTACCTTGTGCCTTTGCCTCTTGTAATCACTCATCTCTATCTCACTGCCACTGCAGTGTCAGTGCAAGTCTGTAAGCAGCAGATATAGACACATGCTCACACAGAATAGACGGCTTCAAAGCGACTACACTGGTGTAGACATGGTTGACAGACAACCTATGATTTAATCACTGATGTGTTGATCAATTTATTATCTACAGTTTTATTTTGGAAGCTTATATACTGCACCAGCATCCAGTTTTACAGCTGAAAGGCAGGTGATTGAATATTACCTCTTCTGTTATATCTTTTACAAACAAATGAGATTATATCAAATAATGTTTGTCTCCATTTGCCCCTGTGTCACTAAACTAGCCTCCAGTCTACTACTACCATTATCCAACATAATATATTTGCATTAAGCAGCCTGAATGCTAAAACCAATGCCTAATTTCCTTAAGACAGCCACTAAATGCAGCCACTACAGAACACAGTATTGGAGTGACTCTGGAAACTGTCTAATTTGATTTAAAATCACTTAAAACTTCTCTGCTTCCTTGACCCCAAACTAGCCCAGTGTTTAGTTAGACTATTCTCTTACACTGATTTGAGGTATAGAATATTATTGAGGGGTTCAGGGTTAAGGATGAAGCAGCGTACTGCTCACAGTAAAATTCAAAATCTTATCCAAAGCTTATCTTTGTTTAGAAGTGTCCATATCCAGGCAGTCTGCGAAACCTGTGACACGAGAAACCAAGTTAGTAGCATTCATTAATGGTACATGAATGCATGCAGATGAAGAGGAGGAAGAGAGAGGACCTTGGTGCATCATGGGAAGTTCCCCAGCAGTCTAGACTTATAGTAGCATAACTAGGGGCCGGTTTAAGGCAAATTTGGGCTGACCCTAACTATAAGCTTTATCAAAAAGGAAAGTCTGCTGTTAAACGTAGAGAGGTTGAGATGGTTCCACTGGAGAGGAGCCTGATAGTTGAAGGCTCTGTCTCTCATTTTAGTTTTGGAGACTCTAGGAACCACAAGTGAGCCCGCATTCTGGGAGCATAGTGTTCTGGTGGGGTAATGGGATACTATAAGCTCTTTAAGATATTATGGTGCCTGACCATTAAGGGCTTTGTAGGTGAGGAGAAGGATTTCAATTTCAATTCTGGATTTTACAGGGAGCCAGTGCAGAGAAGCTAAAATGGGAAAAATATGATTTCTTTTCCTAGTTTTTGTCAGTACACATGCAGCTGCACTCTGGACCAGCTGGAGAGACTTACTTCAGTTTTGTCTGACTTTAGAAGCAGCAAATTGCAAGTTATCCAGGTCTTTATGTCCTTAAGGCATGCTGGAAGTTTAGTTAACTGGTTGGTTTTATCTGGCTTCATTGATAAATATAATCGGGTATCATCTGCATAAAAATGAAAATTTATGGAGTGTTTCCTAATAATATTACCCAAAGGAAGCATATTTAAGGTTAATAGTACTGGTCCAAGCACAGAACCTTGTTGAAAGCCATGTCTAACTCTCGCATGCATATAGGATTCATTGTTAACATGTACAAGCTGAAATTGATTTGAAAAATAGGACTTAAACCAGCTTAATGTTCCAGTCTCTGTAATAGGATGTGATGGTCAATAGTGTCAAATGCAGCACAAAGATCTGACAAGACAAGTACAGAGTGAAATCCTGTCATTAGTGTTGTGTCTGTGCTATGATGCACTCAAATTCTCAAATAAACTGTTATACTGTTACTGATATTCATATTTTTTTCCTGCACCCACACATTTTCCAGGTATTTCTTTTATTTACTCAGCCTTTTTTTATCATTTAGCTGTCCTAAACACATTTGAGCTTCTTGTTGGTGTAAGTGAGGTTCTCTGGGTGTGTGAGGGAAACAACCCATTTAATCCAATAGTAACCAATGCATGAAGTGTCCACCAGTTGGAAAATTTAATGGAAAATAAAACTTGACCGTAAATTTTAAACACTTCACAGAAATTTTGAAAGACCTGTTTAGTTGTGCACTGAATCTAGTACTCTCGAAATTTTTGATTTACCAGCCTGCAATGTATCACTCCCACACTCACAGAATACAGAGTGTGTTTACTAATGTAATTATGGAGTGTAATCACGTGAAAGTACTTATCAGGGAGCAATTTTAGCTGCTATAAATTAGCAAGGGCATCCCATTTGCAGCACTAATTATGACAGGCTTCCTACATTCATATTTCATCAAGATGCTACAGACCTGCTGTGTATTTTATATTTGTGATTAAAGAAGCAACTACAGAAAAAAAAATGCCACAATGGATACGTTTGTAGAATCACAAGAAGCTAATTATAATTTAGTTTAGGTACAAAACAGGAAACACCTCAAATCAGTACCTTCATTGCTGCAGAATCACCTGCAGTGTCACTCTCTGATGTTTCCTGTAGCGCCTTCAGGCTGAACTTCCTCTAAATGTTTGTTTTTTTTCCCGTGGATGCATTGAAAGCAGTAGGGGAGGAGACACAGTGACTACTGATAAGAGTCAATTAACCAGGGGTTATCAGTGCAATAGCAATTTCTGTCTTTTATTTGACTGTCATACAGAAGGAGTATAAATCCAACTGAACAGTAATTATGAGCATAAACTGCTTTTTAATGCTTACGATACTTTCTTTAATGGATTAGGAATTTATCCCAACTGGTAGTCTGTGTCATCTGATGTGCACAAGGCCGAACAGGGAAAGCAGATAGTCCTTTGGTGATTCACTGTAAAACTTATCCACATCAAACTATTCCACTGGGCATATACAAAACATTTTGTGAGGTTTATACAAGCCAAAAATAACCTGGCTTACAGTAAAAAAGAACACAAGTCTGGCCAAGACTGTTCTGTACGGGCCAGTTTGATCAGTTGAAACAACAGTAACTGTCTCCTGGGTGCTTTATTTGTCCATATCTCAGTGAAATGGATCAAGGAAAGCTGTAAATCCTTACTTTGTCACTGATGCTTCCATTACAAAGCTTTTTAAACTGAGTAGATTTAGTTTTTCTCCAAGATCCAGGCCCATAAAAACATGTTGGCAGTCTTGTCGTGTAGACCCAAATAACACATGTCCATCATTTTGGCTCACAAATTTATATTTAAGATATATTGATGAATTGTAAATTATATAACACTGTGAAAGAAGTACAGATGTACAGAAGTACAGTACAGTTCTCATCAAAGTGCACGTCAAAGCCCTTTGCAAAGAAAGTTTATGATGAGTAAAAAGTTCAGTGTTGTTAATAGAGGTGAGACAGAGAGAACCTGCGTACTGTTTGTGGGTATTTTGGCATGCATACAAAAATCTGAATTAGATTAGCGTCACTCCAATTTCTCAGACAACAGGTCAGACCGTAAACCTGTTGCCGCTTGGCTTCAAAAATATAACAGCAGTGATACATTTTCATGAGCCTGACTCCTACAAGAGAAGACACGAGGCTGAATTTCTTATTTGAAACTCAAATAGAAAGTTTAAGAACATCTTGATGATAATAATAAGATATTGACGGTGTGTTTGTGTGTTTTGCATTTTGCTCCAGCACTGGATAAAAAAAACATACATATCTAAAATAGTCACATTAAAGAGATTTTAGTGTGATTTACCTGCGGAGTGTTTATAGTGTGACAACAGGTTACTGTTCCACATTGGCATTGGCTTCCCAATGTCACATCAAATGTTTGTTTTGTTATATCTGCACAATTTTTTGTGACCTTTGTGTGTAAAGATTCTTCTTTTTCTAGATGTGCTTCTGCTTAGTTTGAAAAGGGTTTCAAAATAGAGTGTCTAACATTGTGTCACAGACTGGCTGAGCTTTTGAGTCATGCTCGTGTGTTTGTTGTTGTGTAACAAATGCAGATTTTGTCATGCAGTCAAACCACTGGAATTGAAAAGTAAAGATTCCCTTGAGAATTTAACTAAGCAGCAATGAGGAGCAATTAGGGTGTGATGCCACAGAGAAATTTCTCACACTCAAAGATATGCCCTCTTTGTTTCGCCAAATGGGATTACAGACCGTATAAGCAAGGCATAACACATTGCCAGAATATGCTTGATTTGTAAGAAAAACTATAGCATATGATTTGTTTCATGCTCCTTTCAAGTTTTTCATTCTTATGTAATTTCTTATGTAATTTAATTGAAATATCTAGATGTTTGTATCCTCTGTTGTGTCATATTTTTATTTTTATCCATGCTTGCACCTTTTGCACAGACTGAAATAAGAGCCATATAAGGAGTGTCCATGTTGAAAGGGCATCAGCCTCAATGTGTGACCACAAAGTAAGACAGACATCCAAACTGAAATGAAAGGATTAACTGAACCTCAGGTTGAGCTGTTTTTCCAGGACTGATGATAATTCCAGTTTGCAAATAGTGTATTAATAGCACAGAATTTGTACAATTTGAATGACCGGTAAATACTGAAATACAATAAAGCCATCATCATGCTATTATATATCATGTTATTATGTGTCATACATAACAAGACAGACCTACAGAGCTGTTATAGGTATGAATGTTTTATTCATGTGTTCTCTTGAGACAGTAGCAGCACGGAGAAAAGATTAAGATGAAATGGTGGAGATGGTTTTAAACTCTGGAGACAACTCAGATGTAGATTGTGAAAAACTCAACAATCAAGAGGAATGTTCTTGTTTTTGTTTTTTGTTTTTTTTTTACAATCTGCCAAAAGGTAAAGGTGAAACCAAACATTAAAGTTTGATTAGAGGTAGATGTTGGCATATTTAGAGATTGGCCAGTGATGCAACAGCTAGTGAGTTTGGTTCCCATCAGTATCCTGTGTAAATAACATACGTATGTTAATTATATTAGAAAATAACAGTGTTACTGTTTAGTCTGGAGACGTACAGGAAATCCCCCTGGCAATTTAGAAAGGGATCATGCAAAACAGACTTTACCCTACAATTATGAAAGTGTGCTTTATATTTAGTATACTGAGTGTATTTTCTCTGTCTCTGTCTCAGGGTTTACCGGGTAATAATGGACCACAGGGACGACAGGGACCTCCTGGACCTATTGCAAGTCTCTTTCTTTATTATTATTATTATTATTATTATTATTATTATTATTATTATTATTATTATTATTATTATTATTATTATTCTCAGCATAATTTTCTTTGGCAGATCAACCTGATTAATGGACTGACAGATCCTCTCTGCTTTCCATCACCTTCCCTCTCTTGTGTTTGGATGCCTGTCTTTCTTTCATTTCCTGTCTCTTTCTTAGGGAGCCCCAGGAGCACCTGGAGCTTCAGGACCAGGTGGGCCATCAGGGTCTCAAGGGGATCAAGGACTTCCTGTGAGTGTTTTTTTTATTTTATTTCTTTTTTTTTTAAGATTGAAAAAAAAAATCCTTTATTTACTCGAAGCACAAACTTACCTTTTTAAATTAATGTGAACAAGTTCAAAATCATGTTTGTTTGTAGCACAGTAACAGTTAATGTGTTACTGTGACCTTACTTGAACCTCATTAACCAGCCTTCACACAAACCTACCAAAGTTTAACAACTTTAAAAGGATGTCAGTGTTACCCTGTTATTAAAAAGATCTTTCCTCAGTTGTCATGGAAGCCTGTGGTGCAGACTGTGAATTCATCACTCATATTATCCCTCTGAGTCCACCCAGGAGAGTTTAACATAACTTAACTAACGATGAGGAAGACTCCACTTCCTCCAACTCCCTCTTCTCCTTCTGGCTTCTCTAAGTGTTTTTCTCCAACCATGCACACATCCAGCTTGTATTTACTGGAGAACAATATCAGAGCTGCATACATACAGATTTGATTAAATATGGATAATGTTGTAGTTTGGTTCACTGACAAGGATCTCCTTCTCGTCCCGTTCCACTTCTCTGATTTTCATATCTTCAGTTATTTGCATTTGCTCTTAACTAGAAACAGCCTGTTAGTATTGACACATTCTCTATAAAAATAACTGTATTATTTAGTCATAAGCCTGCAGTGCTAATAAGGCTGATCTTTTTAGATTAAGCAAAAGATAAATCTTCTTACACTTATCTCATAATGAACAGAGCAGAAGAACACTCCGCATATCTATTTCATGAGACAGGTGCGTAGGAGAGGGATGAACGGATCAAAAGTTGCTAAACAAACTCTCTCATGGTTTGCAAGCCAGAAACCATTTGCCTAATGAAGGTCTAGCACCATAAATGAATCATTGCAGATTAGAGAGTGTGCAAGAGTTTGTTTAACAACTTTTCCAACTTTGATTCCAAAAGTAGAATGAGTCAGTCCTGCAAAAGAAGAAGAAAGATGTGTAAGTGACACGAAGCGGAAGAGATGATGTTGGTTTCCTAACTTTGTGTAATTCTAACAGGAACAGATGATACTGTGATGTTGGTGACAGCTAATCTAGTTTTGGGTTACTTAGCCGACACTCTCTCCCACTCAGACACACATACACATATGGCAGAGATCACATCTGCCCCCATATGAGACGTAGACAGCTGCAGACAGACAAAAAACAGATCTCACTTTCTTTGGGTTTTATCTTTAAACTTTTAGTTTCAAAGTTCACCTCAACATTAAATTGCTTATTCAGTCCCTGTTTTGACCCCTACAACCTTTCCCCAGGTTGCTGCTGCAAGAGAATATTTTTCTTCTTAAACAAGTGGTTTTTATCTTTAATCTGCAGGGAAATTTCGCATTTGCATTTATCAAGCCGAAACTGACTTGAAGAAACCTCAAAGAAATCAGCCCTACTAGTTTTTGTACAGAACGGTGCCACGTGTCTGTCCAACTGCAGTGATAAATTTGTTGAAGGACAGTAGATTTATATGGAGGCTACCATTGAATTACTAAAGGAGGACACTGTAAAGATGTATGGACTTAAAGCACTGTCTGCAAATTCCTGACCTGATGTCCCAGCACCTAATGTGAAACCCAAACTGAACAACATGATGCATCTGGAAATGTTATAGTCTGTCTATCTAATATTCATAAAGGTCCACAATATAGTGCTGGACAAATCATATCTTATTTTGTCGTTTATAGTTTAGGTTTTTACAAAACTTTACATGAGATCTCCATGACAACTTCTCCAGGTTGTCATTGTCTTACATTGATGAAGTGATTCTGTTACATCTCCACAAGAATATTGTTAATGTCTGGAGACAAACACTAAAACTATGGTTAGCGGATAGCAGCTAAATCTACCTTGATGTGGCATTGGATTGATGAATACATTTCAAATTTGGTTTACCATTTCATTGTTCCCTGGCACATTTAGACCAAAACACACCACTTGTCACCATACATATATCTCTATATGGATTTACTGCTAGGCTCACGAGAATGTCACGATGTCCTGAGTGTGGCAGTGAGCCCAAACGTGTGCCTGACCTTGACAAAACATTCAGACATGTGGTTTCCAGCGACTCAACCACCTGAGGTTTTTTAATTTATCTTGCTTGACTTGGTAGCGAGCAGCCTGACGTTTGCCAGTTAGAAAAGAGAAAAAAAGCAACAATCCTCTTCTGACTGTTGCGCAAGAGGAAAGACATCATAAACACACTAATCTCTGTGGATGAACTGTAAAACATTCTGAGTGAAAAAACATTGACTTTACTTGGGCCAGACTGCAAATACAGGGCACTGTGGGAAGATATGCTTTGATTAAATAAAAAAAAAGAAATGTGAATTTTTTTTATTTTTATGAGTGATACTCCTGTTTGAATATTGGAACTATTCTTATGCACAGATACTTACTTTGGCTCACCCCCACGTTCACCCTGATAAGATGGTAGACATTTATATGCCCAGGAAGACTCAGGAGATCCAGACAGACACACAGAGGAGGTCCAGAAGACTTTTATTGTCAAGACCTGCACTCCAATTCAGCAGCTGTGTCAAATGTTGGCACAGACTTTCTATCATCGGCAATATAATATCCATATGATATGCCAGGCTTGCGCACACATTTTCTCTGTCCACTAACTCAAACTCATACAGCCAGTCAGTCGGTGGTCAAGGACATGTTTCCCTCAAGATAAACAAGCCTTTATTCAAAATCTGTAACAGCATCAAACTGATATTTATCATATCAGAGCGTGGTTTTGTGACCAGGAAATATTTGTCTTTTATTTGCCTCTGGATTACAATGCATTATACTCTGATATGAATTCATAGGTTTCATGTGCTTGGCAGGTTTAGGGTGTATGTTGTGATCAGATATGCATCTTCTGTGCTTTACAGTGTTGGCAGTAGCAGACAGCGAGCCCATCCCAGGCACAGAAATTGCTTTTTGTTTGTAGGCACACTATCTTTGGGGGTTATGCGTCTGCTGTCTTTAGGACACAAAATACGTGGACACACTTTGTCAAAATTTAAATGCATATAGATCAGAGTAGAAAAATACAGGGAGAGTGTGTTGCAATGCAGAGAGAGACATAAAGGAAAAGGGGAGGGAATGGAGTAATAGGGAGTAATGTGGTGGGGACATTAAAGGAGAGAGATACAGCAAGAGGGTAGAGAGATGAGCATGGCTATTTCCGAGTACACATCCCAGTCGAATGTTTATTCTCCTTCTGTGCTTTTATGTTCCAGGGTCCTGCTGGTACCAAAGGAGATAAGGGAGAACGAGTAAGTCATTCCCCTCACACACTTCAACCGCTGTTTAGAGCAAATCAAGTTTTACTACTCTGTTTTGCAATGGAAACATTATTTTGCTGAAGTAAAACTCCTGACAATTACTCACTAATGCTTCACACCCTTGTTTTGAAGAAACCAAAATTACTCTCTAGTACACATTTACTGTTTCTCATTTGTAGCACAAGCATTCACTTTATTTCCCTCTTTCACTGCCTCAGCCTCATTTAGAGCAAACCAAATCAAATCAGTGTTCATGGTTCAAATTTGTAGCAGAGCGGGGTCTGTATTTTTGCTGACACAGTAGCCAGGCCGTCACCACCAAAGGCTTGAGAGACATGCAACTTGCCAGCTTGAATCAGACCTGTAATTCCTAATTCTGTCCCATTTCATGAACTTGTGGGGACATTTGACCCTTGCTGCAGTTAATTTTTTGGTGAGAGATTCAACATGAAAGTCTCTGTAAAAAATGCATGAAAGGATTTTCTCCTCACCATTCTCAGCGTGCATTTATGGTGGCGCAGTTGTGTTGTTAGTATCTTAAAGTGCGCATCTATGATGAAACTCATTTCAATCTCACTGACTTATAATAATTGAACAGGTGAAAAGTAAACATTTACCACAAAGCTATTTTCCCCTCATATATTTTTTACTATATACACAATAGTCACATTGAATGTTTATATGATGATGAGTACAAGTTGTTAAGCAGTGACAAACAATGGCTAATCACTTTTGCTTCTGAATCTGAGTCTTATATTAAAGGTGTAACCAAGTCAGTTTTAAAGGACCAGTGTTCAAGATTTAGTGGCATCTAGTGGTGACATTGCAAGTTGCAACCAACTGAATATCTGCCTCTTCCACCCCTCCCCTTTCAAATGTGTAGGAGAAGCTACGGTGGCTGTGAAATTCACGAATAACATGAAAGGCCCTCTGTTCATGAAAGAGACAAACCTGTTCTAGATATAAAGGGCTCATTCTAAGATAACAAAAACATGATCATGATCTTATTTTCAGGTGATTGTACACTAAGAATATTATATTCAATTTCTGCCAAGTCCTTTCTGCTAGACAACACTAAATTCTACACACTGCACCTTTAATATCTCAAAACACATGTCACAAATGTCACAAATCTAAATATGCGCAAGTCAAGTCAGAACCATCAACGGCCTGGTAAATAACCAGAATTCAAATTTGAAAATAGGGTTAAAAATGGGTTTAAAAATGAGCTTTTGTCTGGTAGTTGCAAAAAAAGTCCAAAAGTTTGAAACCTTTGAGGTCATCACCTCAATTCCAACTCTTGTCTCAAATCACTAGATGCTAGATTAAATATGAAGTATGGTTCTTCATACATCAAGTTAAGTCTTAAATCATGACCTGAATCAGACTTCATGCCAAGTTCTGTCAGTTCAATCTCACACACAGTACATCCATAAACTCTTCTCTCCGTATGTTCTGCTCCATTCATAGTCCTACCCATCAAGACATTTTGGTACTTTCCATCAGCTATTGTATCATATATTAAGTCATATCAAAAGTTTTGCCGTGGGTGATTTTACTCCTTTAAAGTCCTAACAGAAGTGACCTCAACACTGTTCTCTAATGAGGACACCAACAGTTTAGTTTGATACATGTCCCACTGCTAATTCCAGCAGTCAATTTGTTGATTTAGAATGTGTAATTATATTGAATACCAACACAGTACAGAGGAAACACAGTCAAAGTCAACAAAGCTGTGCCCAAATACTTTATATGATTAAGTTTTTATTTAGATTTAATTGTATCATTTACAATAACTCTCTACTCTTTGCTGTGGTAAGTGTGCTATCTGTTCTGGCCAGTATAAATATAAGGGGCGTCAGAGTGGGGAATAAAGGTGGCATGTGCTCATTAAAACACCCACACCGACACACGCCCACCAATTTATTAACCACTTGTCTGGAAGTTTATGTTCCTGTGGTTGCTCAAATAGAAAAGTGGTGGTGTGATACTAAGAGCCTTGTGTTTGTTATTCAGGGTGATGTGCAATCGCAAGCTGCAGTGCGTGCCATCGCACGGCAAGTGTGTGAACAGCTCATCCAGAGTGAGTAATCAACAATAATTAACACAAGCAGATTATTAAGCACCATTTATTTGCTGAAAATATCTCTTCTGCCCTTTACTTGCTTCTCTTCTCTTCACACCAATAAAAACACTCTCAAAATGGCAGAAAGTGAAATCTGAAGCATTTCAAACCATTCTTCTCTGTCTCTCGCAGGCCACTTGTCTCGCTACAACTCCATCTTGAACCAGATCCCTGTCCAGTCTGCAGTGTCAGTCCGAACAGTACCTGGACCACCAGGAGAGCCAGGTCGAAGAGGCCTTCCAGGACCTCAGGGAGAGCAAGGCCCTCCCGGCAGACCAGGCTTCCCTGGTACCAATGGCCAGAATGGAAGACCGGGAGAAAGAGGTGAGAGAGAAGGATGTTTGAGGACATGTATACAAAATATTGACAGGATGAATAACATGTTGAGACAGAGGAAAAAATATAATTTATATTCAATATACAATAATATACAGACTGATCACAGCCCCTCATCGGTTCTTCACTGTCTGTGTTGTGTCTAGACACAACTACAACTACATGCTCTTTTTTATATTAGCATCAGACAGAGTGGGGAGACATTTGGGTATGTATTAGACTCTCCTTACTGAACTGAGCAGGTGATAGTCTAAACTAGAAAATCAGATGCCAGAGAAAATGTGGAGTGCAGTTTAAGAGAACCAGATTTCTTCACAATAGGAAAGTGTTTGTCCTTTGCCATGAAGTAGGTCAAGCAGCAGACATCCCAATTTCATTTCCATATCCACCATATCTGTGTTTCCTGTTGCTGTCTGTTAATAGAGGGAAACATGGCCACAGCCAGGACTGAAATTGTGTATTTTGTTGCTGTGATACACTTCAACAGCCCCTTCATCAATAGCTAGGGACTTTTACTGAACAGACAGTGAAAATCCAAATAAAGTCTCCATTGCTGCAGTTGGGCCTTCAACCTGCCTGCTTGTTTGCTGCTTTTTGTGGTCTGGCTTCTTCTCTGACTCACCAGACAAACTCACAGTTTGGGTCAGAGCTCCCACGAGGTTCAGTCCAGGCCAGAAGACAGTGACTCCAAATCCATTAGATCATTCCTTTGCCACGGGCCCACAAAGGAGAGACTGCCTTTATAAGGCAGTTTCATCTTCATCGTCTTCATCGCTAAAACATGCAACCCACACACTAGCATTACATATCGAATGAGGCTGCACACAGAGGTTTAAGAAAGCTGAGAACAGTCGAAGCGCTGACAGGAAATGTCCAGCATGGTTTCCTCCTCCTCTGCGGTTCAGACCTTTTGATTCTCCCCAATAACATTTATGACCCGCGGCCACTGGTCTCACATACACACATATACACACTTCACTGTTTTATGGGCTGAACTGAAACCAGAGTAGGCCAAATATTATAAAAAGATGTATGACTTGTTTAAAAAAATTGGACAGATTATTATTAAGGCAGGTGTTCCATGTTAAGCTGATACAAAAATCAGAAGAAAACTGCACTCAAGCTCACATAAGAGAGCAGTTCTTTAGATAAATTGTAAAGTATTCTGTTTTTCTGTAGAATTGACAAATTCGACTCCTTATACAATATCGTCCTGAACTGAGACACACTATGGGCCAACTAGTAGCCATCAGAAAGGGAGAATATCACAGCTGCAAGGGAAGGGGTAAATGTCAAATGTTTTCTCTTCAGCATCTTTGTGATTACTTCCTCTGATGCGATCGATTAAGACAGGCATAAAGTCATCAGGCCAGAAAATCTGCAGATCACTAGTTTTATGCGGTTTTCTAATATTAGAGAGTACAAAAAATATTCCATTAGGTCATTCAAACATCTGCACCACTGGACAACGACACAGAGCAGACTCTCTGAGGGTTTATCATACATTTCATTAGACTGATTATCCAGGCAAAATGTATCTAGCACATTTAGACAGACAAATATTTGCAATATAATACAGCTGATATGATAGTCAAGTGGCGGAAGAAATACGCAGATGCTTTACTTTCAGTAAAAGTACCAACATAACAATGTAAAAATACTTCATTACAAGTAAAAGTCCCGTATTCTAACTCCTACTTAACTCAAATTGAACAATTATTAAACTAAACACTCATTCTGAAATGGTGCCTTCGATTAATATATTATTGCATTATTAGATTGTTAAAATCGATGCTAATGTTAAAATTGATTAGTGATCAATTCATAAACAGAATTATACTCCTGGTATTTCAGTCCGATAGTTCCCAAACTAGGGGTTGGGCCCTTCTGAAGGGTCAAGAGATAAATCTTGGAGGTCTGAGATGATTAATGAGAGTTAGAAAGATGAAAAAAGTTTTGCTGCAAAAGTTTTTCATTTTTGAACTATTCTCTGATATACTGGATATTTTTTCCTCTTTGGGTCCCGAATAAATGAAACCATGTGAGAAGTTTCAAGGAGGAATCAGTCTTTGGAGGATTACTAACAATTCATACACATCTGAAGAGATCACAAGCGCAAAAGTCACTCATTTGATCTTTAACAATGTGTTGTATTTTATAAGTTGTGTTTTTGTCAGATGTTAATATGAAAAGTAACCATAGCTGTCAAATAAACCTAGTGGGGTAACCAGAACAATATTTCCATCTGAAATATAGTGAAGTTGAGGTATTCAATAAAAAAAGAGTACAAAGTACAAGTTCCTCAAAATTGTACTTGCATGCAGTCATTGAGTAAATGTAATCAGTTAGTTTCCACCAGTGTGATAATAAATACTGCTGGCAAACCCTTTATAAACCCTCAAGAGGCTGCATGTGCAACAAAAAGGACAAAAGTGAGACGTGATTTCCACCTAAATGTGAATCTCTTTGAACTGTGTGTGTTCCAGGTCTGTCAGGAGAGAAGGGGGAGAGAGGGAGTCCAGGTGTTGGGAGTCAAGGACCTCGAGGACCACCTGGACCTCCAGGTAAGACACACATACACATAGTTCTGAGGACGCTTGATAAGCACAATCAACTGAATTCACTGCATTTTTTCTCCTTCCAGGCTTAAATTAAGTTTTGAGGCACTGTAGCGACTTCAGAATCTGATAATTTAGCAGCACGATTGTGTTACTGAACATTTGCTTTTAGTGTTTTCAGACTGTGACTGAGGTGGAGCTACTGTACTATGTGTGGAATGTTTTTCATTGTGTTTCCTTTGAACAAAACTCAAAACATTTCAAATATTGAAACAATAGAATTAAATGGCATGGAGACTTAATGCGTTTTGGATTTACTTTACTCTCTGTTGAATCTCCGTTTGAGGAAAGCAAGCAGGCGTTTTGGACCATGAATATAATTCTCTGTATTGATTTCCCCGTGCGCTGTGGAGTTTGAGGTTTGTGTTATGAAAACATGTCAGTGCTGGGATTTTCTGTGTACTGTTGTGCGATCAATACTCACAGAACAAGCTGACAAAACTCCCTGGAAACTTTTCTATGATCAGATAACTTTAAAAAAAATCTGAAAACTTCAATATGTGAAAATGGAAATCTTTTCTGAGAGAGAGCTACAGGGGGGAGAGCTCTCTGTCTTGATCCTCTATATGCTTTTCTGGAATATTTGTAGGATGATAATTTTAGCACCTGGCAAATGAAAATACCCCCAAAATATTGATTTCATATATCTGCTGAGTGCTGAAGTGAGTCCTGATGGAGCAGATTCTCCTGTGTAAACATAAAGCAGAACCCTCCGGCTAAATTTCAGCTAAGAACTGTTATTCCTGCGCCTTCCCTCAGGAGATTCACTATCATCTCCCTCATCCTGAAATGACAAGCAAGCGTTTGATGCCCCCTAATTTTTTATGTCATGTTGTTATAGCAGGAGAGAGAGGGATTTAGGAGCGATTAAAGCGATGATATTACACCAACTGAGGATGCCAGTTTATTTTCCTCCTTTCTCTCTCATTCTTATCCCTGCTCACCAGGTGTTACACTGTCATTTTTTCAAAATGCTTACTGATGACTGACTTCATGTACACGCTCATCTATTCACACAGACTTTTCTTCTATCCTCAGGCTTGCCAGGTGAAGGACGAACAGGCAGCCAGGGCCCTACCGGTCGGCCTGGTAACCCGGGGTCACCGGGGAGGCCAGGGAACCCAGGTACCACCGGACCAGCCGGCCCACCGGGATACTGTGATCAGAACTCATGTCTGGGGTACAACGTTGGAGGTAAGTGTCATAATCCAGACAATATTTAAGCCTTTAGTTGATGCTCTAACACATGAAAGTAAACCAAGATGATGTGTTTGGATCGCAGCATTGAGTGTAGACACACACACACACACATACACATTCTTACATCAGCTAAATTCCCAAAATGGGAGGCACTGGAGGAGGGTCTGCATTACCAGGAAAAATGCAGAGTGGAACAAAAGACGAATTTATCTGATTATATATTTAGGAACACTAAACAAACAGGACTGCTGTTACCATCCAAATTCAGTACAGCAGAAGGGCAAAGTTTTGCTTTCGTGTTTTTTACTCACACAACAGAAATGACTGATTAACTGACAAGTTCCTGAAAATCTTACAATTATAATATTTTTTCCTGCTTCAAAGGGACAGAACGAGTTTGGGAACCACTGCTGTAGACAAGTTAATACGAAACCACACTGGCACTGAAACAAAAACAACATCTTGACTGGAATATTTTCCTGAATATAGTCAAACCACAAAATATCCAGACTTTACTAAAACATTCTCTGCTGTTTATTTAGACCTCATGTTGTCCTTGTTTGTCCTTTTGCAATTGAGCAGTAATTCAATTCTATTATTTTAAACTTATAAAAGGCCATGGTCAGTGCAACCGTCAGTGTTACTACTAAAGACATAATTGACTTTATTCTTATATTTGCGAAATTATCAATGCAACCTTAAACAGTTGAACCCTGCCTGGTCTTTCCATCTTATAAAATAGTTTTTATAGTATAAGACACTGAAATATTGTTTTCACAGTAACAGCAGGCTTTGAGATAGTTATTGTTCTCATAAACCTCTCACAGAACTGGAGAGTAATCTGGCTTTTATAGTTGTTCCACTGTGAAGTTTATATATTCATGTCCACATTGATGAATTAAGGAGTTAACTGTACCACTGACCGGAGCTGTTTGTCTGTACAGAGATCTAATAAAATACAATTTACGCATGCATACACACACACACACACACTGGGCATCTTTGAATATTCACACCGATGAAGACCTTGTAGGACTTTAATTGTTCTATTGTCTTGGGTCATCTCAGCAAGGACATTACACATCTAACAGCTTCTGACAAGTCGTCTTGATGATATATCATCTGCTAAAAGTAGCTGATGGATGAGACATTACTTCATCCATCAAACAGATTTATTTTATATAAATGGATTCCAGTCAGAAGGTTTTTTTTTTATTTTGTTTTATGGCTTCAAAGAGCCTTGTCTGTTCATCTGAACTGTGCAAGGATTAAACGCTCCCTTCCTGACCACTTAAAAGGAAAACTGCAATTATAAAATACAGTATGTGCAGTACAGTTTTCTTCACATAGCAGCTCGAATTTTGGCCTTTAAGTTTGCTTTGTTTGTCTTTGTGACCTCTAAAGGGATAATTCAGTTTACTTGTCTTTTTCTTACATATTCAAACACATTGTTGCCTAAAGCTATGAGCTACAATGAGGTGTTACTGGATGTCAGCAGGGTCAGTGTCAGTGCTGCCTGAAGACAGGGAATGCAGTGTTTAACATTCATTAGCCAAGCAAGAACTATTTTCTTAATGTTTTCCAGAGAATATACACAATCTCTAGAGGGTTACATCATTTTTCTTTAAATCACCGTTTCCACTGCCCTGGCTGTGGGTAAACAAATACTGTAGAAAATAAATTAGAACTTAATTTAACTTCTTAAAAGAAAAACTTGATAAAAGAGATTTCCGCACACTTGGATCTCAGCACGGACGTTACACATCTAACAGCTTGTCATGTATGCTCTGACCTTCATCAGAGCATACATGATTCATGTATGCTCTGATGAAGGGCTGATAGATCTATGCAGCATTTCATTTTATTTTGAGCTTTCACTCTAAGTGTGCAGAAATCTCTTTTATCAAGTTTGGACTCATTGATGCTTCCAGCACCTTACAAAGATTTAGCCAGGTGACGTGGTGGTCGCCCTGCAACTTCTTCAAAGAAACAAGTCACTTTATAAAACTAGTAAATGTAGTTTATTCTTCTTTGTCATAAGTTAAAGGTATATTTATCTTTTTTGAGAGTGAGCTACGCTAGGCTAAATTCAACATTAAGCATATCTTGGAAATGTTTTCAGATACAAAAATGGCATCAAAAGTAGAACAAAATATTAACATATAGAACTAGTCATAACCATCATATCTAAGGTCTTGTTCTTCAAAGCAATAGATTGTCAAGCAAAAGCAAAAGTGCTATTTTGCAGCAAATCCACTCTCATATATGTCCAGCAAACAGCCAATAGTTTGCTTCATTTTCATATTTAACAGACAAACTTGAATGTAGTATTGATCTTTTCATGTGACTCTTGTAAAGAAACGAACAAAAAAGGCTCCACGAGGTTGTCACACTTGTGGTTAGAAGGAAAAATGATAAGAATCCTGTTTTTAGCGGTAGAATATTTTCATTACATAGGTCTTATTTATTAAGACAAAATTTTACTGATTTAATTCTTAAATGTAGCTCTCCATGTGATACACATTATAGTACATTTTGAGTAATATCATGGTATATAAAACAGTGCAATTGTGGTATGTAACTGCAGAAAACGGCAGACTTCTCACAAGGTTTGACTCAGCTTTTCTTGGTATTCGCTGAACTACAAACACATGTTGCACTACTGTTTTCTGTGTTAGAAATCTTTATTTGTACTTTCTCCTGTGCAGAAAGAGAAATAGAGATCTGACACTTTTTCCATCTTTCTAAACATTTCATATGAATGTCTTAATATTTATCTGAGCTAAATTTATTATAAGAATGACTAAGGGTGTGTGTTTCCTCTAAAAGAGGAAAGCAGATTTCCAACACTAATTCTTCTACCTCCAACACCGCAATCCAACAGCTGGTAAAGTTCTGTCTGTGCGGTTTGAGAGGTTTAACTCTTTGGTGTCGTTAGGTTTCTTCCTGATGTAACATCTCTCTGACTCTGTATCCTCCTCTGTGTTCCCCTCCCTCTGTCTCTTCCTCTTTCTGACTGAAGTTCAACAGGACTATGGGAATGATTACTGAGGAGCATTCTCCAATCGTCCTCCTCTCCTCCTCCTGTGCTCACCTCCATCCATGCCCTGTAAATAAGACTAGAAACTGAGGAAATTGATATATTCAATGACTCCCTCGAGGCATCCTTATTTCTTGGGATGGATAATTACTCCTGACCCCAGTGTTTAACCTCTAATCCCTGCAGCAGTGTTTTTAAAATTTTGTTTCTCTGGAGACCTTCATTTTCTAAATTACTTTTACACTTCATTTTTCTGTAAAATTATCTAGAATTTTAAGAAGCCTGAATATTTTTATTCAGCTATTTTAAGATTTTAGGACTTTAGGCGACTTTGAACCCTCATTTTGGTCTCCTAAGTTTTTAGAAACGCATGCATATGATGCTGCAGTTCCTCATTATGAATAGAAACTGGATTACATTCTACAATCAGTTAAATTTCTTGATAGAATAGGTTTGTTTATCTGGCTATTCCATCACTTGAGAGTCTCAGAGACAAAACTGGATTTGGTCACATTCCCACAAGACCAAAAAAAAAAAAACCCCTTCAATGCTGCTGTGATGATCCCCACCACTGATCTCAGTGCCATCTGTCAACAAATACTCATGCATACAATGCTTTGCTGCTGCAGCCTCCACTTCACCCAGCCTCAAGCTCAAATCTCTTCAAAGCTAATCTCATCTTTCAAAGCCCGATGAATCAGCTAACTAGTGATGAGTTGTTGTGATGCTGATTGGCTGCATTCATTCCTGAACAACCTCTCTATCTGTACATTTCATGTAAACTGGGCGGAAACCCCAGTTTTTACCCCTGATGTGATCCAGATGTGATCCTTTCATTTCTGTGAAATGATCCAATCTGGGCTATAAAGGGGTAGAAACCTGATTTTTTTTTTTTTCTTGAACTTCATTAACTCACTTCCTTACTAACCCGATCCGTTGGGAAACTCTTGGGTTCCGAGACCAAGGAGCTCATATCAGCCTGTCAACTGCTTAAAATCACCAACCTGTGCATGCTTCCCATTCTTGTCCTGCTTCTGCTCAAACTTCCATTCAACTTGTTTTGTAAGCTTTTAATATCACACTGCCTCTTAACTGCTCCTGAACAATGGTGGTAGTACAAACTGAAACCTGTAGTCCCAAAGCCAGCTTTAACTTTGTGTTAGCCATAGTCACCCAAAAACCTCCTCTCCAACTGACCCCCAATATTCCCACCACCCCAGTCCAACCGCTGCCTCATGGTGGCTACCAGTCCTACAATCCGCCCTACAACCAGCCATACAACCCTGCTGCAGTGGCTTACAACAACGACCAAGGAGGCGAAGAGGGTGAGGAGGATGAGGAGGAGGACCCCTATTATCGTGGTTACCCGCCTCAGTACTACCCCCAACAGCCCTCCCCGCTGGCTAATGGTCACCACGGTTACCGCTCCAGCCCCACCCACTCCGAGGACGTGGAGCTTAGGTCGCCGGGCGTTGCCAGGAGGTTTTCACGCGATGTTGTCGTCGTGGAGGAGAGCAAGGAAGGAGGACTTTAGAGGAAGAAGGATGGACTCACCTCAAGTGCTTGAGCCCTGCACGCCACATAAACAAATCAGACACTGACACACATACACATAAACAACGTCCAAACTGAAACTCCCTCCCACCCCCCTATCTGAAACTGTGGTGAGACCCCCTTCCCGTGTATCAAGTGGTTTTGATCACCTGGTGAAACTATGTAAATAGCTCTGTGGACTCCTATGAATCTCCTGTAAAAAAAAAAAAAGAAAAAAAAAAAAAGGGGGGGTCCGAAAAGTGCCTGATCTATGTTAGCATCGTCCAGTGGTAATGTAAAGGTAAGACCACTTCTCTCATCTTACAGCTGATTTCAGGACTAAACCCTTCTTTCATGTGAAGTTGCATGTCTCCTTTGAGCCAACCACTGAGTGTGTAACTGGACACGTGCATCTTGTGTTGGTCGTATGTAAATTAGCTAGATGATCACAGATGATGAGCTGGTACCATTTGTACAGGCTGCTTTTTATAACGACGAAACATGTTTCCCCTGCTTCCGTGCTGTCTTTAATTCATGTGTGTTAATGTTTTTGAAGTGATTTTTTTCCCGTACAGTATTGTGTTGTTTGCTTCTCTTTGCTAGTTTTTTTTTTTCCTTTGTTTTTTGGCTGAGCAAATATTGGAGTTTTCCGCCCCCAAAGGACTGTAGACTGAAGCAGATAGATCCGTTTTCTGCTACTTTAACACTGTGCAACACTCAAATGTATTACTTGTTAAATTATGAGTTTTATTCATGGAGAACATCAGGTTACCAGTATACCAGTATGTCTTTTCCATTATCACAAACATGAGTCAGGTCAAAGAAATTATCAAGATGTGTGCTGAATTTAAGAGACTCATCTGTGTTGTTTTGTGTTTTTTTTTTTTTTTGTAGCTGCCCCCAGTTTGTTTTGTTTGTTTTGTTCTTATGCAAAGTTGGGGTCTGTTCACTCTAGAGGCTGTTTGCTCACTGGTTGACCTCTGACCTCTTGCTGGAATAAATCCTGGATCCAGTTATTATTCAAAACACTCTGTTGCTTCTCTGTGAAAACCAATAAGGACTGACCCAAAAGTGTAAACTTTGCCTGTCCTGCACTGCAGTCTGAAAAAACAAGCACTAAATGTAACCAAAAGTTGAGCTGTTGAGCTGGCCGAGGTCTGTTTTCACCAGTTAGAACAAGGAATGTGTCTCACCACCCGCCCCTTAGTATGATATGAACTTATTTATTTTCTATTTTGTTTGCTTTTATAATCAATAAATCTGTAATGAGACAACAGAATTGTGTTTTAAATCATTTGTTTAACTTAAATGGCATAAAAAAGGATAAAAAGGTCATATTTAATCTAGATTTTACAATATTATGTTAAAAAAGAACAAAACTGCTCAACAAGAATGTATTAAATTGTTTATTAGCCTATTTTACAATTTACGCAACAAGATTTGATTTTTATTTCACACAATGACAAGAATGAAAGCTGAGGATTTCCTGACAAAAGTCACTTTTACCGAAAGCACAATGATGACATGAATGTTGTCATAGTAACACATAAATAGTTTTGTTGTTTTTTTTTTTTCTTTCTGTGAAGCCACAAGCCTTCAAAGTCAGGACCGGCTCTAACAGATGTCATGTTTTTATGGGCCAGAACTGATCATTTCATGGTTGCATAATCAGAGGGAAAACCCACAGAATCTGACTCCTTCTGATCAAACTCAAGCTGTTCCTGGATAATTTATGTCTGCTGTGGTTGTGTCAAGATTAATACGACTGAGATGGACACTGTTATTTCCCCACAGAAAGAGGATGGAGTCTGTGTTGATGATGCTGGCATTAGTTTTATGACTGGTGAGATGATTTAGAGTCCAGTCAAGACTTTATGCCAGTTTTGGAGAAGAGGAAACTCCAGCCAACTCAACTTGCTGCTGAATTTAAAGGACCAGTGTGTAGAATTTAGTGGCATCTAACAAAACAGACTTGGCAGAAATTGAATATATTTTCATAAGTATGTTTTAATTAGTGTATAATCACCTGAAAATAAGAATAGCTGTGTTTTCATTACCTTAGGATGAGCCCTTTATATCTACATAGGAAGCAGGTCCTCTTCCACATAGCCTGCCATGTTTCCACAGTAGCCCAGAACAGATAAAACAAACTGTACACTCTGCAACCTCACCACTTGATGCCACTAAATCCTACAAACTGGTCTTTTAAGCAGAGACACTAATTTGACTTTTGTTTTTTTAAATGTTCATCTTTCATCTGCCCAGAAGAAATCATGTCAACATGTCACTGAAATCCTATAAAACCTGTTTGATTTAACACGTGGTAAAGTATCATATCAAAATTGAGCAAACTGTTATTTTCAGTGTAACGTTATAATGAAAACCTTTTCTGCTTCGATCATCTTGGGCTTCTTTGGTTCATTTCATTTTGTAATCTTCAGGTCTGTGGAGAAAACACAAGACAACACATTAGTATGGAGAGGCATAAAAGTCAGAGAAAAAGACCGATTACATGGAAAAACATGGAGCGATAGTGACAGATGAGAAACCAGACAGATCTTATCGTTTTCTTTTTTTCCCCCCAAAATGAGACAAAACACAAAAAGAAGATGCTGTGTCTGTTCTCTTTAATTTTGAGCAGAGATTGCAGACAGATATTATCAGGTCATGCTGTATTGCTTTTGATACAAAGTAGAAAAAATGTTATCAAGTGTAATAGCTCTGCTATCAACTACAGCAGTATGTTTATGTTGTTGATTTTCTGTTTGAGAACTTGTTTGTGTGTATTGTATGAATGGGGGAGGAGGGGTGGCCGCATATCCAATAATAATCTTTTGCCTGAGCTCCAAGGTTTCTGAGAGAATATTAACTGTGTTTAATAAAGGGTAACGATTGAATCGCTCTTGATGACCTCAACCCCATCTCTCCTGTAGCGCGCACACACACACACACACACACACACACACACACACACACACATATTTGATCAGTAAAATGAATAAAGAGTGCGAGTGAATATTAACTAGGCTAAGGCCCATCTCTTAAATAAACCAGGATTGGCTTGACCTTGACGACCACACAGCGACAGGCCTGAACGGACACACTGATTGGCTGAGGAGATTGGACCAGTAAACAATAAGAAGTGGCTCATTCATCACCGTGCGCAAGCACACTCTGACAGCAACGCCGAACATAATACAGACGTGCTGTACGAGGCTCAAACACACAGAGGACAGTAACGATGGAAACAGTTTTTGGATCACAGCTTTTTGTGTAAATTTCATTTAATTCCGTTATTACACTTCATCTTTGAGGTATCCTGAGATATGCGTGTCAATATGCGTGTCTTTGGTTTAAATGTGTAATGGAGGGATTTACTATGACAGAGACACTGATATGGTGTTGGGATTGTTGTAAAGTACCATATGGGAAACGTTTAAAGGATCAGTTCACTTAAATTACAGTACAGTCTGTTTATTGTGAATCTGTTTCTGAAGGTTCGTGTAATGTGTTCTGCCGCGGAGGAAATAAATTCTATATTCTTTAGTCTTATATTCACACCAGTATGGTACAAGTTGGGTTTATTTAATCAGGTTTTGAGAATCTGAGATTTTTTTCAGGACAGTGGAGGTGAATAGACATTTGTGTGTGAAACATGACATTGAAACTGTTTCTTCTGTAGAAAGTGGCTCCAATACAAATAGTTTATTTTGAGGTCTTTGGCTTTTACAGGGTAGCTGATGTTTCTGGAAAAGACTTCTTGCTGTTCAGTGTTTTAAATGTAATTTTAAAATACTCTGAAGACCACAAATAGGAGAACATCTAAAAACTTGGACATATAAAGCAAAACTATTCAACAGTAGTTTATGATGGTGATGTGGGTGAACTGATTCTTTAATGTGACAAACAGAACCAGTCAAAAGTTTGGACACACCTACTAATTCAAAGGTTTTTCATTGTTTTTTTTTACTATTTTCTATATTGTAGAATAATACTGAAGACACCAAAACTATAAAACAACACATATGGAATTATGTAGTGAACAAGAAAGTGTTAAAAAAAACCAAGTTATCTTTCGTATTCCCATGTGGTGCTACTTCTGAGCCAAAAGTAGGACTATATACACACAACCTTTTCTTTTCCTTCTTTTTTCTTTTTTTTTAAACAACCTCACCAACAATCCGAGTAGCTAAAACAAAGACCTCCAGTGAACTTTGGAGTTGAGTTGCAGATGAAGAGGAGTAACCCCGAACTAGATAAGCAGGTAGAAGACGGACGGATGCTAAAGCTCATGCTGAGCAGGTGGAGGACAGAATGCTCTGCGTTAACCTGTCAGAATGATGTTTATTACAGGTGAAGCAAGAGAAATACAACATTATCGTGACAGTAAACCGTGGGTCACAATGTCAGTCTAATCTCCCACCAGAAAATACTTCACTCAGAAAAGCCATGAATATGATTATGCCAAATAACAGATGCTCTCTCTCGCCTCCCACAGAGACACCTTGTGTGTCCCGACAGCCAAGAAGAAGGTGGAAAACAGACAAACTTTCTCCACCTATGTTTGTCACACTTTGACATTTATATTCAAAGGTTTGGGACATTTTTTTTCTACTACAGATGCAACATCAGCTGTTCATTACAATAAAAAAAAGATAAAAAGCTGATTCCTGCTGAACAATACGACCACAGACACGTCTACAGAGTTCAAGCTGAGCGGCCATTATATTCTAGAGCACCTCAATGTTATGATGTTTGGTGGCAGCACAGTGAACAATAGCCTCCATTTATGAAGCTTTTCAGGGACACTCAAAAGGCACTCTACTGTAACGTAATATAATGTAACTCTTTAGGTTTATTGACAACACTCCAAAATATTTCAAAAAACAACATATCAGACTTTGTCAGGGACAGAATGATAAAGTCCTAGACTCATTTCTATTGTTGCGGCGGGTATTTTCAGATATTCAACCATTCAGCAAGATGAGGACAGGAGTTCACTGACTGTCATGAAGAAGCATCACAACACAAGCACCGATCGTAGACAATTGAATCCCGACAACAAACAATCAATAAAATGTTTTTATCGATGTGCTCAAGATGAAAGACAACACAGATTCAAATAAAGTCACATTATAAAAAGAGACAACAGTTGTGTGACAGTGATAAAATAAAAAAAAAAATACTAGATAGCAGTTGTTTTGCCTTTGACTTAAAGCTACAAATATTTGACTCGTAGACTCACTATGGCCCCAGAATACAGAAGATTTCTCACCCATCAGAGAGAAAAAAAAACAGACAACACCACAAACACTTTTATAAATAGTAAGTAAGAATGTCAACTCGGGGAAAAAGCTCATTTTCATAGAGACTACATGTTTATACAAGTACCTACGACACAGGAGCATTAAAAGAATCGACCATGTCCACAACCTCCCACTGAAAGTGTGGTTTTTGGGGGAAATTCCCCTCTTTGTTACTTTGTGTGCATCATGTCACATACTGACAGCTCTTTGTTGGCTGACAATCATTCACACCGCAGCCACATGTGTTTATAGTTACAATAAAAAAATGTTACATCTTATTAAGTGTTGGAGTCGAACTGGCCACGAGAAGGGCTTGGCAGGCTTTTTCAGTTGGATCTACTCATGCATGCGCTGCTTCGTAAAAACAATGTTGAACTGTGTAAAAGCGCCTTCACCTCTGACGTGGTCTGAGCAGGACAGGGCAAAGGGTGAGCTTAAACTCCCGTGCTCATTAACATAAAGAGTGTGTCAGTGATACAACACCTACTGAGCCTCACCTCCAAAGTCAAATTCACAAGTCGACAACGATCCAAATGTTCACAACAGGTCTTTTTTTTTTTTTTTTTTTTACAGCAGACGTTTTGACTGGTCGTAGCAAGAAAAGCACACGTGTTTCTAATAACATTAACGATGGCTCTGTTCTATTCAAGTGTCCCAGCGAGCCACGACATGACAGTGTGACAGCATGCACAATGTCAGGGGCCAGATGCATAAAACTCTGTGTAGATTCGTGACTAAAACTATGTGCACACAAAGTCAAGAGTTATGCAGACGCATTCTTTTCATCAGATTTATTAAGCCGTGCGCAAGTATGGTTCTGTTTTATAAATCTCGTTGTGGAACTGGGCGCACATACACGAAACTCGTTTCCGCTCCCACAATTAACCGCAAATGGATGACAACACGCTCTGAACCAGCTGTTTTCATATCAGATCGCCGCCTGTTCCACCGGTCTGTACACCTGTCGATGAAAATAATGAAGAAAGTGAAGAAGTGCAGTTTCACCAACTGTGTTGCATCGGTGAGGTTCTCCAATGGCAGAACAGCTGTCATTACACACGGCTGTGTGGTTCTTTATACCGTCCATGACATTAATTCATCACATGGACCATAAACCATCGTTGGCAGTAATGTCTCAAATGTAATCAGTGGTTAATTTGTAGTACTCACATCTAAACAGACTTTACAAGGCGTGTCACAACTATAAATAATAAAAAGAATATTAACAGTAAAATAATCTGTTGACTCCTATATAAATTAAAAGAATGATAAAATGAATCACCCAAACTAATTTATCAATCTTACCTTTGATTGGCATTTTTACAAATATCACACAATTGGTGCAGCTGGTTATCAACCTATGTAAACAACGTTTTACTAAAAAAATTCTGTGTCTCAGCTTATATTTCATCTCCACCTCATCACATCACCCTCACATCGCTTTAGAAAAAACACATGTACGCCTGGTCTGAAGAATGCGTGAGGTGTGCACATTCTGATTTTCTAAAGAGCGGTTTATGTGCAGGAAATGGTGGACGGATGGTTTATGTGTGTATGCATCGTTTACGCATCTGGCCCCGGGACCTTGAAACTGAAGCAGCTGAATGGAATTGAACCATGATTAATTTTATTATTAACACCTGCGCTTTTCCTGCTGTGATATCAGGAAAAAGGAGAAAGTGCCAAAAAAAGAAAAAGCCACTGTGCTGGTGCCTCTTCATCTGCTTGCATGTGTTTTTAAACCTGATGTCTGTTTTGATTGTGAAATACTTTTACTCTTGTTCATCCAGGACTAGTTTTACATGGTTATTGAACACTTTCTGAAAGTATTATTTGTTTGTAAACACTACCTGCTTTATTCCAAACAGAATATCATCTAATGTTAGTTTATAACAGCTACTATATAAGGGTCTTTAACAAAGCACACTTTCTGCTACATCAGCTGACTTTATGAAAAGTAGGATTGCGAGGCGGTACTCAGTTCAACATCGCCCCCTTCTGGCTGCTTGTAATTAGTACAGAAATCCAGAGGATGGCTGTGTGTGTGTGTGTGTGTGTGTGTGTGTGTGTGTGTGTGTGTGTGTGTGTGTGTGTGTCCTTTCTGTGGGGACATAAAGCAAGTAAATCCCATAACATAAATCATAAAATTCTAGGGTGCAGGCTTTAAGGTTTAAGGGTAGTTTAAGTCTTCAGGAAATAAGTGCAAGTCCTCTTAAGTGATGGAAACACGACTGTGAGAGTTTGTGTGTGTGTGTGTGTGTGTGTGTGTGTGTGTGTGTGTGTGTGTGTGTGTGTGTGTGTGTGTGTGTGTATTACTCATTATGACTCTCCAAATGACAAAATTAGGAAATTATTTATAGGAAGTTGTGTTCTTTTCAAAGTTTGTCTGCCAATTAAAAAAAAAAGCCACTGGAAGGTTGGAGTTTGGGTTCAAATATTTCATGTTGTAATTTGTTTTTAGTTCAGTCAACTGAAGATGAATAGTGATAATAATGAGTATCAGTTTGAGTTTGTTTCCTCTGTAGGAATTTTAGCTTTTGCCAGTTACACAGGGTGTCAGCTTGTAGCAAATGAACATAAATAATTTTTAAATAGACCAGTGTGTTTAAAGTTTAGCGACATGATCATCACAACGAATAGCAGGCAAAGAATTACCATGAATTTCAAACCTGATAACAACTCCACATTAACATGAGACATTACAATTATTGTTGATTTCTCGTGGCTATTTCATAACAGTGACTCAGTTTTGCTCACAAGCAGGAGAATGTTGCGAGTTTGAGTTTCTACGTGTGGGCTGAATTAAAAAGACCTTATTGTTCAGAGGTATTTATATGAATGCAACACTCCACACGAACACACACTGACACACACACTTAAGTTTCTTTGAAAGGGAGACAGCATTAAAGAGAGTGACTCACTGATCCTTTTAATCCTGTGCGTACTATTGTAGTGGATTCATCTCCCCCTGTTTGTATTTTATATGCAGTGACACCTACACATGCACTGTGTGTATATACAGCATCTGTGTTTATGTGAGCATTGCTGTGTTTGAGAATATGTTTGAGATTGTGTGTGTGTGTGTGTATGTGTTTCAACATACGGTGTCCACAGTCTGGGGAAAGCGTCTATCTCCTCCTGGGTGTATTCGCTGAGCTTCCTGGGGATTTCTCTGGGCTGAGGCAGCTCCTCTGTCAGGTTGGCTCGGATGTCGTCTGGCAGCTCCTGGTGATGGGTGGATGGAGGAGAGATAGATATTGAAAAAAAAACTGTAGGGATCAGAAAGCACCATCTTATCAAAATTACACATATGCAACTTAATGCTGCCTAGACTGTTGTGAATTGGTGATGGGACTGTTGACATTCACAAGGCTCAGGAGGCCATGTGTTTATAATTAGGGATGCACACTATCAGTGCTGCTGGTGGCTACCAAGACAGGAACAGGTCAAACTACATGACAGGTATCTGACTTTATTTCATTCTGACACCAAACACCTCAAGTATTACATCACCATCCAAAACACAAGAGATCTGGTTTTTGTCCTTTTTCCACACATGGCTAGGATTGATAATAGTGTTCTCATATTATAATAATATATACTGTGTTATAATAAAAATGACATCCAGTTAATCCAGGTCAATTAACTGCCTGTCAAGTAAATTTTTTGTTTCAATTTATTCCAGAAGCTGTGATGTGTGATGCTGGTTCTTCTCGTCTATGCACTTTTAAAAACAATCAAAACTGAATCCATTCAAGTGCCAAAAATGTTTTTGAACTGCAGTGTCGATAATTCGCGCCAACAATGACTCAATGCACCTGTTTAGTTAAATTACATCAAATCAAGTAAAAAGAGACAGTTTGGAACACTTTGAATGGAAACATATTAGACATTCAATATTAAAATGCAATTAAAACTGCATTGCCGATGTATGCAAGTCCAGTATTCACCTCTTTAAGCCATTTTTGTCTCCATCTCCAACTCAGAAAAACATCAGACTGTTCAGCTGTTAAATGCTCAGCTGTGTTCAACAGCTACTTGCTTATTTTGTCTGGATGTTATTTGTGGCTGGGCAGGTAGCTCACAGTGGGGTTTCTGAGCTTTTTTTTGCTAAAAACAACTGTCTGTTGCTGCTGGAAAAGAGTTTCATGTGAGCAGTGAGACTGAACCTTATATAGTTACAGCTCCTAAAACCAAAACAAACTAGGATGATAGGAAAAAATGTATGACATTTTCACTTTACTTTTAGTCATTTATATTAATCTTCTTTTATTCATCTTTTGCAGTTCAAAATGATGTCTGTGTTTTTAAAATTTATTGGGTTTTTTATGATCAAAAAAACAGGAAAACTGCTCTTTGGAAAAGTATCAGAAATGCTCCCTTTCTTCTTTCCTGTCAATATGATTTTTTTTCAGTTCAACTTCAAATTTATACAAGACTAAGAAAAACTTGATCACTTTTAAAGTGGTGGTGAAAGAACCAATTAGAACATCTTTCTCATTACAGTGTAAAGTAATGGTCTAAAATGTTAAAAGAAGCAGGCTGCTGGCCGATGCTTCAAACACCCACATCGACTGGAAAGATGTGAGGTAAAGAAGGTTAGTAAAGGTTAAGAAAAGCACCAATATTCTTCTCTACTCTGACTGAGCCAACCCAGTGGAACAAAAGATATTAATTGTACACTAATTCATTAAAAAAAATACCTTTATGAAAACTGGCTCATTCATTCAGTTCTGTATCTGCAAAATGATATCAGATAATGTCTCCTCTTTGTGACGGTCTTTGATTAACCTGGATGATTATAATGTAGGAGGACGTCAGTAGACCTGTGAGCTCTGAAGAATGAGGAGGAACAGTGAACTTACGTCTTCAGAAAAGATGTGTAACCGCTGCATCATGGTGCGCCGGTGCAGATTCTTAGGCAGCATGCCGTAAACAGCTAACTTCACAATCTGGTGAGAAGGAGGACATAAACACAGTTTACATACAGTCAAGTCACTGTTTCTTATAAAAAAGATCAGTGTATATAGTAACCTCACATACTGTTTCTATATTTTTATAACATTTGCTTCCAAAAACTGTTTTTCAATGCAAGGCTGGTTGCACAAATGTGAATTCAACTTGGACAGAGTTACTGGACTGAAATATTGGCTGTAGATGTTGGACAGAGGCAGTGCTGACAAATCTCTCATCTGTCCAATTTCATGTCTCCCTCCTCCACCTTGGCCGACCCTCCAAACCTCATTCTGACTAAACTACCATCAGGACAAACGTCTGTGGTCAGAATCTGGACTAAAATCTGGATCAGCAAAGAGCCAACAGCTGAGTGTGTGTCTCTCCTGGTTTAGTAAAATACAGATTGGGAACCAGGGCAGGTCACTCACCTACCTCTGATGGTTCCCACATGACAAGAACCATTTACTGAAACCTCTGCACGTGGAAACACTCAACAAACTGTTGCTGTTGACGTTAAAATGATTTTGAACAGTCCTGTTGCTATTGTGTAACATCAAAAGTCACTCTTGGCCTGCAGAGCTCAGTACTGAGGTTAAAGGACAGGTTCACAATTTTTCAAGTCTGGCTTTACAACAACAGTCAGGAGCCCAAATGAACAATGAAACAGACTGTTCTTGCTGTAATCATTCCTCCTGTTCATACTTACCATTAGAAGATCCCTTCATAATGCACCTTCTGTGCAAAATTGTATTTAAAAGTTTATCTGAGGTTAATATGAAGCTCCATCAATCCAAATGAGTTAAACCAAGTAGACATCTTTCAACATTTTCTTTTACGGTCACAAATATTTTGATTTTTTTTTTTTTTTTTTAAATAAGTTCAGTAATTTCCTAAAACACCCAGGCACTGTGGTTTTTAGCAGATGTTATATTATTGTATTATTTTTCCAGGTGTGATTGATACACATTTGATGTTCTATTGAGTTACTAAAATGGCATCAAGATTGTTTTTTTTTTGTGCATGAAATCAAAATGAACCACAGTGTTCATGTTCATTTTTTTGGACAATAAAAAAAAGACAAAAACTTGCTGTTTCTCTCTTGTGCCAAAGCCTGGATGTTTCGTAACAAAGGAGTCGACTGCCAGTGGTTTCTAAGTACTGTATGTAGGTCACATCAAGTTCTGAATGCAATTATCACTGTGTGAAGAAAGCTGTAGTGTGAAGCCAGACTCTACTCTCCCTGTCACACACTGAAGAGTCTGTAACCCCGAAACCATGAATATGCAACACAAACCAAAACCACAGGAATTATCCTTGAACTGACATTCTTGTACTGATATTCAGAACGTACGAAACATCAACAGAGAAAATCCACAGCGCCTCATATTAATATGCACAAACAGCACATATGACAGAAAGGATAAGTGTCACAGCAGCTGATACCTTCTCTGCACAGCATGAGGCAGACACATACATGGAGACTAATCTCCAACAATGTGGGTTAAATCACACATACAATGTGACAGAAATGCATGAGGAGAGGCAGCAGTGGTATTTTTTTATAATGTTTAGAATATTTTTTTGTGAAAATTAAAATAATAATAATAATGATAAAAAAAAGAGAATACTGATTGACAACACTTACAGCTTTGGGGTCCTTGGAGTGGAGTTGAGCAGCTGTGACTTGTTTGAATCCACCGGGATACCTTTAGATAATAAGACAAAACTAAATGAGTGCATGTTGAGCATGACAAGCTAAACACGGTGTATTAAACTACAATGCTTTAACATCTCTGAAACTTATAACAGTTTTATAATCATGCTGGCCTCACTGCTGCTTACACAAAAACACTTCTACTGAACACCATAAAGTGATGAATATATTTAAAGAGATTTCAATTTTGGATTCTGCAGTTCACTCATCTAAACAAAGAAAGTAGATTATCCACTCGTATGACACAGAAGTAATGGTTTTCTGTCTTTTTAGCAGCTGGAGAATATATGAGCATCTTATGTAGACGTCACTACGTGTCACTTTAAAGTTCTACAAGCTTAGAGAAATACCCTCCACTCTCAAATGTACATGTATAAATTATAGTACAGAAGAAATTGGATTATTCATGCCTAGCTATCCTCTATATAACCTCATAAGTAAAATCTTCTTTTAGACAGAAAACAAGTCAGTGAGTCCAGAAAATAAATAAAAACACAACACTAGAACATCACTGAAGCTGCAGTTTGCAGGTGGCCAAAAAGCAAACATTCGCAGAACTGTGAACAAGAGCTCACAGCGACACAACTGTTTTGTATTTATATTTTGATTCCTATTATATTTTCCAAGTTGTTCTCATGCATTGAAAAACAAAGACAAACTGGAGACACAGAAGAAAAAAAAAAAAAGTTTTATATGTGAGGTATTGTAGTATTATACACTTACCCCGTGTGTGATGAATAGACTTTCTGCTCCCATTTGTTTCCAGAGAAAGCTATGTGTTTACTGTTTATTACTACGACGTGGTCACCACAGTCACCTGCGAGATGTTCAGGGTTTGGTTAAAAATATATGATCAGAAAGACACAATTATTATGCCAATAACAGCAGTTTTCCTCTGGTTAAGAACAAGTTAAGGAGAAACAAACATATGATAAGCATATGATGTAAACTAGTATTAGAGAGCAGAAAGCAAAAATATTTTCTATATACAAAGTTTATCCTCTACCGACATCGTGTGGCTGTTTTATGCCACAACAACCTTGTTCTGCAACAGACTGAACTACTCACTCAGTGCGTGGTAGATGGGTTTGTGTTTCCCCTGTAATCTGACAGAACACATGGTTGCTATCTTCCCGGGAGGCTGCATCCGGGCATCGATTACGAACCAGGACCGAGCGAAAGTCGCCCATTGCTGAAAAGGAGAGGAGAATAGGTGAAATAAACTGACAGGTGTGTGTAAATGCTATCAGAAACAAGACAGAACCTGCAGTTTCTGTGACAGATAATGGCAGCTTCTTTCCTGTATTCTAAGGACAAAAAATGTTATTCCTTATTTTTTAATGATACTGTATCTTTCCTGTCATAAAATGAAGAGTTCATGACCTTGAAACCTTGAATAAGCTCCATCAAACACCCCAAATTATCCTTGTAATGATATTCTCATACAGATTCAGAGAACAAACGCACCAAATATCACATTTAAATCCTCTTCTCTGCTCTACACATTACTATGCACAGACGCAATGAAGGAGGGATAAGAGTCAAACTCTGCACAGCTTGTGGCAGACACAGAGTTTAGTCTCAAGGGCTGTAGGTTAAATCACACGTACAGCGTGTATACATTCATGTTTAACACATCAGAACAAACATAAAACAGTTAAGCTTGTTGCTAGCTTGAACTAGCAACCGTCCTCATTGTTATAATTGTTTTAACGAGCCACTTAAATGCCCTGAACACCCATGATAAACCTCACACAGGTGATTTTCATTTTTAGCCCGATTAGACTTCTTCTCAGGACTGCGTGGGCGTGTACAGACAGAGTTTCACTGACATTTTCCTTCACTTTCCTGTTGGCTTTGTTGCACCTGTTACGGCGGTACAAATCACAATTTATCATTTTTATTAGTAAATGGAGTCTGATGGCCTTCCAGTTTTTTTAAGAAGACAATGTACAAATTCTCTGGCTCCAGCTTCTCTAATGTGAATATGTACTAGTTTCTTAAGTCCTCTACAATAGTAAACTAATTATCTTTGGGTTGTGGACTGTTGGTTGAGACAAAACAAGACGACTGAAGACCAAACAACTAATTGTGAAAATAATTGTCAGCTTAATTAATAATGAAAATAATCGTTAGTTGCAGCCCTAGTTTGAAATGCCTTTAAAACCAACTCATTATTTTTCTTTTTTCAATAAAAAATAAATAAGAAAATCTTCGGGTAGGAGTAGAAAATATTTTATGTTCAATATTAAATGTGGAAGTATCACTATGCCTGGAAGTGTGTTTGCTCAGAGTTAAAGTGGATGGATTGAAATCTGCAGTAACACAACACCTGATAACATTAGCATTCCTTTTTGTGAAAAGAATCATACTAACTAACAAACTTTAAAGCACAACAGCAGCCTCAGACCTGCAGGGACTTTAACAAGATAATGGCTTACATTGATCATGGAGCCACTTAATTTAATAAGTGATCTGTACTGTTCAAGATACAAAGCCAGTCCAACCAATAGACACATGAACCTTGTATGTAGAATAGAGAAGTCCTGTCAAGAAGGATTAGTGATGCAATGATCTCTTAAGCATCCTGTATATTACATTTATATCTTTTTGTCTGTAACCTCTGGCATAATATCCTTGTGTTGTTTGCATTTGGTTTTTGTTGTAATCATAAAATGTAAATTAAAAAAAAAAAGCTAATGCTATGAGTGTGCCAAAATCGTATGACAATCAATTATGTAGGTACATTAAAATGACCCAATTAACATTTTCTAAGTTATAAAGACAATAATATATCAAAGTCCCTGGCTTCTCCTACATGGATTAAACGGATCAAACCTTCTCATTTCTTAAATATTAGGTCCTTATATTTCTAAAATGTTATAGTCTTAGAATATGCAAGAGGTAATAAAATATTTAATAAAACTGCACCACACTACTGTATGTCAACGTCTGAAGCTCTTATAGACACAATTACAGTTTTGTGAACGCATCTAAAACAAAATAAACAAATAAAATAATGCCTGCTTCAAGCTAACATAACCTGGGGAGATGATGTTGGGATACAGGTGACAGTTTAGAGATGCTAAATGCATTTGAGCTAGAAAACTAAAATAAAGCTACAACAGCTTCAGCTCTGTGGGGACTCTCTCTCTCTCACCCACAGTCCGCTGGTTTAACCTTCACTGACAGTTTAACAACATTAAATTTGTTAGTTTTATCACGACTTCACCACATCACAAACACCGTGGCTAGCTCGTTAGCAACGGTTGCTAACAGCATTATGATGTGACGGCACGACCTCGCAGATAAATATAACGGTAAACTGTAGCTACAGTGAGAAAATGTGACACGTAAAATATACATTTACCTGGGCAGATCTGGAGAAACTTGACATTTTGATGACACTACTAGTACATCCTCAAAACATTTGACCCTCAAGTCAACGTGAGTGACGGTCCGCTGGGACATTTACTCGGCTGAAACATGACCTGAGAATTCACAGTTCCGTGTTTGTCTCTATTTAGCTAATGTTATAAAATACAAAATGCCGCTATTTCACCTCGATTCTAACATTAAATGTCGGGATATTTAACAAAAAAAATTAATGTATTCAGTTTTTAATGAAATATTTTTTTTCTACTCGGATTTATTTTGACATCGCATCTCTACGCACTTCCTTCCCGCGACAGAGAGCAAGAGAGCCAGAGCGCGGGGAAATTTGACAAGTTGTTGACTATCGTCGTTAAAATAGCATTAGTTTATTGTCCTTAAAAACTTCAGTAAGAGGAATTTGTCGCTGCTATTTAAAAGAGTCGACCAGGATTCGTCTTTTTAGGTGGTACGTTACTGTTTATCTAACCTGCCGTCTGACCAGACATGAGGACTTTAGAAGAGGTGCAGGCGACTCTGCAAATCGCTAAGCTGAAAGAGGAAGATCTGCAGAAAACTATCCACTGTCTGTCTTTTGGGGACAACGTTTCATCAGCAGATTACTGCCTGATGGAGCTGGACGACATGCTGTGCAAACACATAGAAGCTGGTCAAAGGTGAAAGACGTTTATAATGTGCATTAATGAGCCTGTGATGCCTGATGATGTATGTTGAGAGGAAACACAAAAAGTACCTCATTTGTTTTATTATATGACAGTTTTCACTAACGATTAATCTTTGAAATGTAAAGACAATGCCACATTACTGATGATTATTGATCAAAATTCTCAATGCGTAAATATTTAGTAAAAGCACCAATAGTCATCCTTACAATATTGTCGCAATATCGATATCGAGGTCAAAATTATTGTGATATTTGATTTTGTCCATATCACCCTAATTTAATACTGATTGTTCAATGACAAGACTTAATTGTCATCCACTCTGTCCATTGAAAATGCTGAATGAGGCAGATGATGCTCAGATGATCAGGGTGGATATAAACATACAGACAATTATAACTAATAATTGTTTCCTCTTTCCCAGTCTGGTGATTCGAGGGGATAAGGATGAGCGTGCTGTGCTGTGCAGTGGTGACAAAACATATGATCTTAAAATTGCTGACACATCCAACCTGCTGCTGTTTGTGCCAGGATGCAAAACAGCTGACCAGCTAACTAACAGCCAGGACAGCTCTCATGTGGTACACACTCAGGTGTGGCAATCACACACACACACACACACACACACACACATTTACACACTGATGCTGTAACACACACACACAAAGATAAACATCTTATTGGTCACATAACACTGACATTACCCTACTTGTGTTGTAGATTTGGGGATTTTGTAACAGCTACTGGGAACTGAGGAAACAGCGCCCCAAACTGAAGAAATTGAAGAAGCTTTTAATGGAGAATCCTTATGAAGGACCTGCTATAGGAGGGCAGGAGGAGGACACAGACAACAGGGTAAAAGTATATTCTGTTTTTACTCTTTAATTGTACCCATGGTAAATGTCTGTCATGATGGGTGCTATCCATCAGGCAGTATGGTAGAGTAACCGTGGCGAAACTTATTGTCTCCCATCTATTCTGTGTTAGCAGCAGCTGCAGCTATTTCTTTTCTTTTTTAATAATTAAGAACAACCCTGTTCAAAAGTTTAAATTCCAGCTGATTTCAAGATCATTTTGCATTCTAAAAACATTTTATTATTGCAAAATAAAATCTGTTCTGGTGAAATGTCTGTGAAAGCACAAAATGATTGTATGCATATTTGTTGTCAGTACACAATGCAGGATTTGCTGGAGAAGATCCAGGCCAGTGAAGATGAGATTAAGAGCCACTTAGAGACCATCCACGCCTGTCAGATAGATGGTAACCTGTGACATTAAAAAATAATTTACATGCATATTAATTGTTATTGTTGGTTTTACTGAAAAGCAATGAAAAGTTACAAACTGATTGTTATCATGGGGCTAGGTACAGTACGGAACAGATGCTTTTGTAAATACAGTCTCTCTTTCGGTCTTTCCTTTTATTCTTCACAATTGTTATTCGTGTAAATGACAATACAGAAAGTTACCAGATGCTCAGAGAGAGTGTGTTTTCTTTCCTCCAGGCTACTGGCGTGTACTGGACTTTGACTATGAGATGAAGCTGCTTGGTCATGTGACACAGCTGGTGGATTCTGAGTCGTGGGCTTTCAACAAGGTTCCTCTTCAAACCAGTCTGGAAGAGTTAGCCCCACTTGAGCCCAAGTAAGATAACATCTGTGATCCTCATGCTCACTAGTAGAGATCTACAAAAGGAAGAGCGAAATATCAACAAGTTCATAAGAGGAAACAGATGCAGAGCTGGCTGCTCTGCCTTTAGGAAAAAAAAGAAAAGCAATATCTGTATTCTCCAGAACAGTCAGGAAAGAAGGCAGCACGCTAAAGTTAAAAAAAAAAAAAACAACTTTGTCTTTTTAAATGGTTTTATTCATATTCTCTGTCAGCCTATTGATTGTTTTTTAACCATGGAGACAAAATAAACAAAAAACTACACAAAAAACAACTAATCAGATTATACTGACTGACTGAGTATCTATTTTAAGGGTGGATATGTAAAGTCTAGAAGACTCCAATGTGATTTTGATAATGTTCTACTCTTTTTCATTCACAGAGAGATGATCGAGCACTGTTTAAACTGCTATGGTAACCGCTACACTGAAAATGGTAAAGAAAACGTTCTCTGAACAATCAAGTGACATCAACAGAGCTTAAATAACTACTGTACATTATCACTCACAATGTCCACCAACTTCTCTGTGTCCTCCACCATCCATACAGACGAAGTGTTTTATGCGCTGCATGAGGATAAAGTTTGTCGGGCCACAGCATTACTGCTGCTACAGAACGCCGTCAAGTTCAACCTGAGGGAGTTTCAGGAGGTCTGGCAGCAGAGCGTCCCAGACGGCATGAGCACACGGCTGGACCAACTCAAGGTTATCTATCTCTCTTAAATACTTCATCCTGAATAGGAAAGAGGTTTTACATACATCATTTCTTTTCAGTATTATGCTCTTTTAACAAAGGTGTGACTCCCTACAGCTGCTCAATTCTCCTGATTTCCCTTGAGAAACTGAATCCAGTGTTGATGGTTGTTGTAAATCTTCCAGAGTGTCGCCCTGGTGGACCGCACCTCCCGTCCAGAGACCATCTGCCTGCTGCGGGTGGAAGATCTCCCAGAGGACACGTTGGAGCGCTTCAACCATCTCTTCACACTCAAAGAGAAATGGACAGAGGATGACATCACGCCATACATACAGTTGGTGTCATTCATTTCGGAAATTATCATAGCCTATGATGAAAGCAAGACAACAATTTGTCTCATTAGTGCAGAGATTTTTAACTTAATAGTTAATCTGATTTTATAGATGATGCATGATCATGATTATTTGTTCTCCAGGGACCTGTGTGGAGAGAAACAGACCACCGGAGCCCTCCTGACCAAACACGCTCGATCTTCAATGCAAAATGGCATCAAGGTCTTCAACTCCAGAAGGCCTGTCGCTACATGAACATGATGACTGTCCAGTATCATCTTTACATTTGGAAATGTATGTGTTTATGTATATCCTCTTTGTAACTTTTGCACTTAGTGCAGTTATCACTCATAATTACATCAGACAGTTTGCTTTGAAAATATGTTGCAAAGATATGAATCATTCAAACTTCTAGCTGTGACCTGAATACTTCAGTTTTTACTTTGTCTGTAAAAATGATACATAGTGGTAATAAAATAAGTTTTCATATAATTCTCATGTAGATGATTGTCTCACTTATTTTCCTTAACGAACCTCAGTTGGATTAATTAACACCTTTTTTCTTCTCCAGCAAGAGTTTGTTTGAAAAGAGAAGTAAACATGTGAACTTACCAGATGCTGTAATGGAGACTCTCCACAAGGTGGTGGTCTGTACTGATAAATACATGCTCCATACAGTGACTGGTATTGTACAGTATGTACTGGTTGGCACCCATTTGTTTTATTATGTGATTCATTCAAAATGACAGACCAGTTTGAAAGCACAGTGAACAACAGAACATCCACAGATTGATGCATATCAGTTAGTTTTCAAGTTTTATTTTCCTGCCTGATATCCTCGGGTTGTTCAAAACCATCAGTTTTCTGCATTCTGGATCCCAGTCTCAGTCACATATAGAGCTGAGACGATTTGTCAATTAATCAATATTGCTTGAGACATTTCTTTAAATCAAAAGGGGCAAAAATGTATTTTCCATCTCATTAAATGTGACTAGCTTCTTTTTTTCCTAGTCTTTTATGGTTGTAAACTTAATATATTGGTTTTGGACTGTCGGTTGGAACAAAACAAAACACTTAAAGATGCAACTTTGGACTGAATTTGTAATTTGCCAACATTCTGGAACATTTAATCAAGAATATTTGGCAGATTAATGGATATTGACAGTAATTGTTAGTTGCTGCCCAAGTCACATGTTTAACTTATTTAATTATAATAATTGAGGAGACTGAAATGAATCCAAGCAGATGACGTTATACAGAGAGAAATTATGAGAACAGAGGAGCAAAAATCTTTTGGGGAGAAATTAATGCAGAAAATATGAGAGATATAAGGGATGAAAACAAGATACAGAAGGTGACAAACCACAGGAGTCAAGTTAAAATAGATAAATAATTAGAAGAAACCTGAACTAAATAAAATAGGAATTAAGTATAATTTTCAAAAGTAATTTCAGTCCTGTCTGTCAGATAATGTCTGTAAATTCACGCATCATGTTCTCTAAAGGTCAGGTCAGCAGTCATGTGTGACTCAGTGTGTGTTAAACATCCACAGACTGTGTGTGTTTCGTCACTAACATAACTGTCTGTGTGTGAATCAGTGTTGCTGGCAGATGAGGAGGAGTTGACCAGCAGTTGACAGACAGTTACACAAATATCTGTCTCAACACAAACACCTACACACTCACACACATCTGTGTTTCCAAAATCACTTTATCAGCATTGGCTAGCTGACTAACCCTGACATCACCCCACGGGAGAGCTGACCTGTTGGTTGAGTGTGTTGCATCTGCTGCGCTGGTCTACGTGGCGCCTGCAATATGATGAATTCTCTTAATTCTCCTCAGTTGCTCTGGATTATACTTCTTCCTCTTTTTTTTTTTTTTTTTTTTTTGACTCGTACATCATGACTTCACTTAATTCTCCATTCCTCTTCCCCCTTGTCTTCCTTCTCCCTTCTATTAACAAGAAAAACAGTTTCTGTCTGTATGGTCATTTACCATCATCTTATCTTCCTCCATCAGTCATAAGATGTATGCTATAAGTATTACAGCATAAGAGCAGAGTAATCATGTAAAGCAATGATAAAAACTTTATTGATGATATTACAAGACAAAATGTGGACTCAGTTAAGCAGAATGCAGACAGGAATTACAATAAAAAATATCAGACAAAACAATCAAGCAGGTAAATACAAACTCTTAAAGATGAGAATCTTTTGGATAACACTGATAGAAACATGGGGCGTTTGTACAACTCCACACTTAATTTATCATTCAATAGCTAATTTTTGTTGCTTGTTTGGATTGTTTAACTAACAGCTGACATTAATGATAACTCTCTCTGTCTTTCTCTCTCACATGGTGAATAATTGATGGTGAAAACAATTTTTCAGGCATTCTTATACTTTCTGTAATTTCTACACTTTGGCAGACCTATGAATTACATTTCTATCCTCATCCTTTCTGCAGCACATGATATTAAGGCATTAAGACAAATACAGCACCTGAGAAACTTCTCTAGCTTATACTCATTTTCTTGGTTCTTGGTTCTTGTTCCAGACAGTAAACCAGCATTTGAAAATCTTTGTTTTGCTTACAAAAAAGATGCAGTGTCTCCCTTGTTCTCAGCATGTTTTCTTCTAAATACCATTTAAATTACTATGTAAAATAACTTTTTTTTTTTAAAAAAGATGATCTTCATTTCAAACATGATTCATTTCATTGTAAAATGTGTTCATGTTATAATAAAATCTCTTTATCCTCTCTCACTTCCTCTCTCAATTCTCTCATTGATTCTGGGTAAATTCACACTTAAATTGAAAACAGATGCTGAAGTAAATATTTTGAACTCAATCCAATCTCAAGTATTTTGAAACAAGTTTGATTTGACAGTGTGTTAACCAATGCAGCACTGGGTCACCATGATAATCCTCTCCTCCAGTCCACTGGAGGCTCAGCATCCCGCATGGTACCTGGCTACCTGGGCAGCATGTCCTGCAGGTCTGCCACGACGTAGGCGACCACAGCCCACAATGCCGAGCAGAGGTCCATCTCTCCAGGGTCTTGAACGGCCATGGTGTCACCTTCACTGTGGTGGAACCAAAAATATCGACTGTCGGCCACATGGAGGCTAGCACCTGGATGAGAGACGATGAGAAATACAAACACACATACAGACACAAACTGTTACATTTTTAGTCAACTGTCCAATCCTGGACTGAAAGTAACTGAAAATTCCACATCTGAAAAGAAACATCATCATCAATCCAGTTTAGTCCTCCAGGACATTTCTGTGGAAGGAGAACGAAGCTTAAATCATTAAACCTGCTGACCTAGTTCCACACTTGCATGTGTAGAGCAACCAAAAACTCAAACTGGTGGACAATGAAGTGCTTAATTTGTGCTTTGATAAAACAAATTCTACAATTCTTCTTTATACTGTGGTGCCATTCCTGTCCTTTTTGTTTCAATCTGCTTATATGCTTGTTTTATTTGTTAACTCTGATGATGGTTGTGCTTTGCTTCACCAATGTAGTAGAAAACGATCATAGAGAAAATGAATCAACAATTCTGATCATTGTCTTTATCCATCTCTTCGGACGTGAGGACATTTTATAGACAAAACCATCATTTCATTGGAAAAACAGATTTATCAGTAATTAAAATAATAATTTGTTGCAGTTATACAATCCCTGTTTTAATAATGATGTGTTGGTAGAGACACTCGTCATGTGTCCCAGTCACAACTTTAACATCAGGTTTGAATTTATATCCCTGGAGTGTTAGTTTTACATAGTTTTCATTTTCATTTCATTTAACAGATGCTTTTATCCAGAGCGACATACATATGAGACTGATACAACACAAGCACAGATCTAGTCAGGCGACAACAACACGAGTAGGTGCAATAAAGCTTAAGTTTGGGACCGATAGGATGTAGATGCCAACAGGCAGTGCAACAAGGCAATGCATAGAGTGCATAGATTGCATAAAAGCTTTTTTTTTCTCTACCTCCAGTCCATGCAGAGTTGTTGGCAAAAGGGAACTACAGAGGAGAAGAGTGTAGCTAGTGACTTAGGTCCTGTTGTGGTGATGGTACCAGGCACCTTTCATTGGCAGAGTGCAGTGGGTGGGAGGGAGTGTAGACCTGAATGAGGGAGTTCGGGTAGGCAAGAGCCGTTTTAGTTGCTGTTTTGCAGTTTGTTTGTAGCAAGTGTCAGGGTTTTGAATTTGATGTGGGAGGCAACTGGGAGTCAGTGGAGGGATATAAATAGCAGGGTGATATGTGCTGTTTTGGGCTGATTGAAGATCAGATGTGCCGCCACGTTCTGGATCATCTGTAGAGGTTTGAGTGTACATGCGGGGAGGCCTGCCAGTTTCCAAGCAAAATTTGACAATTTATTTTTATTGGAAGTTCTTTGCCTTTTTTAGAGAAATTCAACTGTACATTGTGTCTAGTGCGGTTAGGAGGGGTTTTTCCAATGTAGCACCCGCCTCTTTTTTGTTGTTTTTTTTTTTCCTCTTTTGGTTCCTGCTTATGTGTGAAGGACAATGAAAATGTCCTAATAACTATGTCGTAATAACTGAACAAGATCTCCCAAGAATAAAAAAAAAAATTAAAAGTGAAAATAAAAAATTGAAGTGAATAAAAATAAATTGAATCCCAAAAAATACCCAAAAGGCTAAACTTAAACTAAAAAATGTTATTTTTTGCAATTTATTTTTATTCACTTTCATTTTATTTATTTTTTGTTTGGTTCGTGGGAGATTTTCAATTATTATAACACAAATTTAATCCCATATATAAACTGCCAACTATATAAAGTAAGAAGTGTGAGGAATGAAGGGTTTATGTATCTTCAGGAAAGTTGTCTGATATTCAGATTATAAACTCTTTATGAAGTCATAATGTTGCACACTCAGGTATAGTAGGCCTTCCCCTCATTGTCAATTAATTTCTACAGTATATTTTCAGGAGAAAAATATTGCAGTTTTGGTTAAAGACACGTTAAAAACACTATATCATCACATTTCTTCCAGTACACATAGAAAGCCTTGGGCATCCTAATTCAGGGAGTGCAGGTTTTGCTTTTATTATACCAGCATTACAAGTTTAAGTTAAAAAATCATCGGATAATTTATGTGTTTACACAGCCAAGATGATGATGGCCGTTTTAACACCATTACTGTGGAGAGAAAAGTTACAAATGGCATTCTGTGTACAGATTTGTGTTCTTTAATGTCACAGCAATCACTTAAATCTCGCAGTCAGCAGGATATAGTAAATGAAATAGTCCATTCAAAGGGGCACCAAAGAGGAGAACATCTTAATAAGGTTGAAGATAGAACATACCAAATTAAAAAGGCTTATTTGTGCAATCTCAATGAGGATATTACTTGTAAGTTGCCTTATATCCTCTTTTGGTGACATAAAAATCCTAAATGACAGTAAGTCACATCTTCAATCTTTTGATTTTATGATGGCAGTGGGGAAGTGTGTGCATCTAGCTGCTGCACTTGTGTAAGTAGACATAAACAGATCACTTGCATATAGCCTTTCAAAAATTTACTACAAGCTTAATTTTCATACTGGTTGTCCGCAGAGGTCAAGTTGGGTCAATTGTTCCACACAATCAGTGTGAGACTGAAAGTCGACACTTTCATGATGTCCAGACAGCTTTTTTAGCTGACATGTCGTCTGCAAAATTTAAATGCAGAGTTCCTCCACACACTTCCCTCCAATACTACTACAAAATTGGAGTGGCTAAAATATTTGGGGAACACTCCCATCTCCAAGTGGGCAGTGCTTACTGTCACTAGTAACCCAGTACTCTCGAGAAAGTAACCTATTTGAATGAGTACATTTATTTTTGTTACTAAATGATAGATATATGAATATTAAAGAGGGAAATCAGGAAGCTCAGAGTCTGGAAAATGTATTTACTGGTGGGTTATGGTGTCTATAGGTGGCGGTAATGCGACCTAATGCTGGTTACCACCTGCAATCGAACCAAAAGAAGAAGTTGTTGAAGTTCGTTTGTTTTTAGCTTTGCTAACTATTCCTGTAAACTGCTCTAAAGTCAAACATGGGTCGTAAATGCGCCTATCCTGAGTGTAAAAGCACAGATGGACTGCACTCTCTGCCGTCCGACAGAGAGGTGGCTCACTGCTGGCTGCAGGCTTTGGGACGGGCTGACATACCCAGCGCCTCTGTTTACGTGTGCAATCTCCACTTCACACGAGAGTGCTTCTCTAACTATGGAGAGGTGGAAATGGGTTTCAAGAAGCAGCTTCTCCTAAAGCCTGATGCTGTCCCTACCCCTGCAAAAGTAGTGACACCGGTGAGTAAAGCTTCCCACCCAAAAAATGTGAAATAAAATAAAAAACACAAGATGCCAACAGCAAAATCATTGTTCAAGGAAGGATCGGCTCCGACTGTGCGAGACCAAGCTATAAAACGGGAAATCTGTAACAATTTCAAAAGCTACAGATCTCAGTAGAGTAGTTGTGCCAGCTCAGATGTACACATCCTTCTTCTACTTCTTGCTTCTTCCTCCTCTTCCTACAATAGTATGGCTATGTGGTGCTTGTTTCCACACGGACGTTTTACATTGAGACACTTGGGTAGAGTGGCTGGATGAAGTGTCCGTTATGCCATGTGTGTGGAGCTGTGATGGATTTAGAGGGACCATATTATGAAAATTTCACTTTTTCAGTGCTTATGCGTATGTATTTGGGTCTCTGATGTGTGATAACACACGAACTGTGGAATAAGACCACCCAGCCGGTTTGTTGAGGGCTGACCTGCTGTGAACTCCTGTGATTTGACAAGCCATTCAGATTTGATGCCCCCTCCTACGTCAATTGGAGCGTCATTTTAATGGTAACCTACCCACATTTGTTATTTTCTGATCAGCCAGACCTTTAGCAAACACAGCATGTCTAAGCTAAGAGCTAAACACGCAAAATGTGCTGTCGTGGACTGTAAAGACCAGCACAAATCACTCCATCAGCCCCCAGCAGCAGAGGACAGAAGAGCTGAGTGGTTAGACTTTATTTTTGATGGTGATGTCCCAGCTAAAGTTAGCAAACACCTTTATGTTTGTGCTAACCACTTTGCCTCAGACTGTTTTACCAACCTCGGTCCATATCGAGCCGGACTTGCTGCCAAACTTTTTTTAAAAGAGGGATCAAAACCAACAATCCGTGACCACACTACAAAAGAGGGAGATGTAAGTATTTGTAAGTAAAGTAATTGTGTTGTGTGTTTCTCTTGCCATTTAGCACTATGTACCGCTTGGTACGATGCAGCTGATGAAGATGCAGTGGCTGATTTGAGAGAAACTTGAATGTTAAGTTTCATTTGAAGTCAACTAAATGTGGACAATAGTAGGTTTGTTGTCGGTTACAAAAGACAAACATATGCACGTCACACTTTTGGTTCTCAAAGTGCTTTTCCAAATATATTTATACTAACTTTGCTATCTAAAATGATATTGTTACTCTACTGCTGTTTGTAAGACCACAGCTCAAGCAACATTACCATGCCAGTACAGTAATAGTGATCCCAGATCTCATGAGAGCAAGCAACCAGGTCTATGGAAACAAGCCCAAAAGAAGCGACAAGGCCGGAGATGACAATGATTTTTGCAGGGATGCTAGTGAAGTTTGAGATAGATTGTTGAGCTACTTGTAATATCATCCCCATAAATCTATCAAATCCAGACACAAAGAAAGTCTCACTCAGACTTTTTAGAGTGAGACACTGGCTAAAGTCTTTGTTATGCCATGTATGTGAGGCTGTGATGACTTTAATAAATAGTGTCAACAGCTGAAAATGCTTTAGTTGTCCATTCTGGGTAGTGTAGAGACAGGGCAGAATGAAACACTTCAGTGTGTTGCTGCTCCCCCAGGACAAAAATATATACATCATTATCTATTCATATCTTCAGGTACAGTCCAGTTGATTGAGCCAAACCAATCAGATCGTGGTAGAGCTCCATTGTTGTTTAAAACACATCTTCTTCATGACCTTGAACATGAGCACTGTAGCTTATTTTGAGTCGATCCCACATGCCCACCTAAAAATAATTCCCCACAGATGCACAGTTTACCCCTGTTTGAGTATGTCTGTTAAAACCGCTTCAGATAATTGTTTAGCCTTTTTTTTTTTTTTTTTTTAGATTAACCAAAATATTTTCTTTCAGTTGGAGCAACTAAATACAGACTGTCAGTTGAATTTGGTCTTTTCAAGGGATTTGTTGGCAACAAAAATAAAGAACATCACAGTTATTACAGTTATTTATGAAATCTTGGACACAACAGTAATGTCTCCCTCTCATCTCATTTTCCTACTTCCCTTTCACTACCCACTTTCAATTTCTAGCAGTTGGAATTACACTCTGTTAAAGGATCCATTAACATTTATTGCTAATTTCTATAAAGTTGACTTAATATTCACTTTACCCATTTCTTTCAACCCATAGCCTAAAATAAACCCCAGAAGAGTCTCACCTCACAGCCCCAACCTCCCAACTCTTAACAAAGTGTTCAATGTGTCATGTAGAAGATTGTCAAGCTCTTCATGTTCCACAGATCAAAGCAGCAGCTCAGTCAGAACAAATAAGGAAATTGCTTGGCTGGTGTCCTCTATCTATCACAATGTTCAGAGAATTGCTAATAATGACACATGTACAAAGAACCCTGTGTATGCCTGTGATGCTCCTCAACAATTGACTCATCCACACTATAAATCTACCATTCATGTAATGAAGCACATCTGAAGTCCTCCATGATCAGCTGTCAGCTTCACCAGCTGTTCTTATGATCAAACAAACTTGACACAATTGACTTCAGATAACAAATGAATGTTTGGTGTGTACTTTAGTATTGATGAGGTTTGTTTTTGCTCAAAACAAAGGAACAGCAGCTTTACACTTTTTTTTTTGCCTCATGATTCGTGATTGAAGCATAAAGTGTCATTTTCCTTGCATTTAGGGCAACAAAGGCAGCGTTTGTCAAATCTTTCCTGCTGTGAGACACGTGGGCTCCCAAACTGACCCCCCAGAGAGAAAATCAGCCAGCACGCAGCTATCAATGAAAACTCTGCAGAATCACTTCCGAAGTACAGGTTTGTAGTCCCACATTATCATAAAGTTATATATGAAAATCAGTAGTTTTTGCTTTCATTCTCTTAAATAGTAAATGTGCTCATTCATATTGCTACTGTGAATCAGACACCACTGACAAGATGACTGATTTCTGTGTGTACATTGAAGCTACCCAGGTGAAAGCACCCAGCAGAGACTGTGGTGTTTGCACCCTCACCTTCCCATTGGACAGTCCGTTACTGTTCCTACAACCAACAATAGTGGAGAGACCATCCAAGAGAGCTCGACTCAGCATTAAAGATGAGGAGGAAGGCCCTGCAGAATGCAGCTTATCGGTGGTGGTTCAGGAACCAGAAGATACAACATGACCCTGCGGACTCTGTCACTGTCATGGGTTGTACTATAACACAGCGGCTGTATCTTTTTTTGTTGTTGTTACCTTTTCTGAAACCTCTTTACTGAGAGAAGTTGGTGAACAGACCAATTAAGAATCCTAAAAATAGGATTGTGGTGTAAAACAAGCGTCATGGAACGGCGTTACCAGTCGTAGTGCGCCGAGGCACCAAATTGTTCACAGAGTGAAACAGGCTGAACAGTAACCTCTGTCTAACTGAACTTTTGCTAAGTTTTAATGGTTTCCATTTACTCCCTCTGATACACATGGCAGCACACATGTTCTTAATATCCTTCAAAAACCAGAACCCAGAAAGTTCTGCAAACTGTCTGTCTAGACAGCTACACTCTAAAGTGTCCTTGAACAAAGCACCAAACCCTCAGCTGCTTTACTACTAAACTGTTCAATAATAAAAGACTGTCAGCAAACATCTTCAGGCAACTAAATATTCTGTTGGATTGTTGCTTTAAAAAGGGAATGTGTTTGTGGTGAGCTCGGCTGAAGGTTCAAATGTTTTTTGTGTTCTTTGTGTTCTCATTTCCTCTTCTACAAGTTACACCACAATGTATTTCTGTGTATAATGTAATTTCATTTTTATCAACACTAGAGAGAGGAGGAGAAGATGTTTGAAACACTATCAAAAATCCACAAAAATTGAACTAGCCATTACTGCTAAACAAGTGATGCTAATTTTATAATTAACCAGTAGAACTGGTGAAAACAACAGTGGATTGTTTTTGGCAGTGAGCTGGTTTGTATACAGCATTTCATGTCAAAAATGAAGAAATGGTTACTAATACTGAAACATTTTCACACAGATTTTTATGTGGCTTTTATGTGAAGGCATGAGACTGTTGACTGTGGAGAAGGCCTGCATGAAAACTGTTATTTCATAGTTGAATGTCAGCAGCCTTTTTAAGACTGGATCCTGTTACGTGGGTTGTGTTATTCAACTAGCAATGTACAGAGGTAATTTTTTAAGGGAAAGTTTAAAAACACATACAGATTCAGTAGATGTGTTGTAATAAAACACTTATTTTTCCTCTGATTATGCCCATTTATTTGTATTTTATTCCTTATTTAGTCAGTTTTTAGTATATGGTGTTATAGACCCACAGGTGGGTGACAAATTGAAGGAAAAACCAACATAAAGGGTCTCAGTAAGGTGTTGAGCCACCACGTGCCATCAGAGCAGCTTCATTGTATCTCAGCATTGATTCTACAGTCTCTGAACTCTACTGAAGGGATGAACACCATTCTTCAAAAAGATATTCCCTCACTCAGTGTTTTGATGATGGTGGTGTAGAACACTGTCTAACATGTCAGTCCAAAATCTCCCATAGGTATTCAGTTGGGTTGAGATCTGGTGACTGAAGGTCATAGCATGTGATTCAGATCATTTTCATACTCATCAAACCATTCAGGGACCCCTCGTGCCCTGTGGTTGGGGGCATTGTCATCCTTGAAGAGACTGGTCCGTCAGGATAGATATGTTTCATTACAGGATAAAGGTGATGACTCAGAGCAACTCTGTATTGATTTGCAGTGACCCTTCCCTTGTAAGGAGACAACTGGACCCAAACCATGCCAGCAAAATGCCCCCCCACAGCATAACAGAATCACCGGATCCCCTCACTGTAGGGGTCAAGCATTCACACTTCTGTGTGTGTGAAGGAGACTTGAGACAGGAGAGATGGAGTGATCTGCTCATCCACCTGTGGCACCGAAGTGCGTGCACGCGTTACACGGTGACGTAATGATCCATCCACCACAAGGGAGCTAATATAGGTTATTATTATTTTTCATAGGTTCCTTAATTCACCCCCGGAAATAAACCCGGAAGCTAGAAACTTTTTTTGGCGTATGCCATGGATGGCGTATGCAGGCGAGCAATTTTTATTGGACCGAATAGGCGCCATTTTCGGTCGGTTCAGCAGCTTTTAGGAAGCCGATCACTATGACTCCCAGAAAGTGCTTTTTCGGCTGTGAAGGAGAGGAGAAGAAGTTAAACTTGTTTGCCTTCCCTAAAGACGAAAGCACCAGGCAAAAATGGATACAGTTTCTGTTTTCGGGCAAAAAGCAGCCATATGCCTACGTGTTTGTGTGTTCACGCCACTTCTCTGAGGACTGTTTCCTCAACAGAGCTCAGTATGAAGCAGGATTTTCTGCTAGGCTGGTGCTAAAAGACGGATCTGTTCCGTCTGTAAAGGGCCGTGTCGAGGAGTCCGAAGCGCAAGCTGTAAGTAACATTATATCACTGACATGTTTGTCTCGTACTGACAATCGGACCAAATGGTTTGTGAATACAGTGTCAGTGCAGATAACAGGCCTATATAAGGTAGCTAAAGTTTTTTTTAGGGCGCTAACGGCGATTTGCACATAACAATACGTGCACCAAGCAGTAAGATACATGCACTTATTTCAACCATATCCGCTGCAAATCGTGGCATATTTTCACAACAGCCGTGGATTATTATGCGCATCCTCCAAACACTTGATGTGTTGCAAAGTAGAAGTAATCCAGGTAACTGCGTTAACCTGCTAACATGGTGCGTTTGGGGAGGGTGAGGAAGGATAGCTAGAATAAAAGTACTTTGTATATTTCATTGTCTGCACTGTTTTTCATTATGAAAGGATTTAAAATAACATTAGCTTGTTCTTTAGTTAAATATGCTGCAGAAATGCTCTGCAACTAATGATGCAGGTCAGTAACCTTATTTGACCAGCAAGTTGTTCATAGCAAACATCATTATTTCTGAAGACTTAAGTTATTATTTTCATTCTCTTTTCCCCCAATTAGAGCACATCACAACAGACCTGTGCCACCCACAGTACACCACAATACAGACACAAGGGATGCCAGACTGACCCTGAACCTACAGTCTCTGTTTCAACGCAGTTCTGCCCTCTGATGTTATCTGTTGGCACACAGATGTACTACTCTCCTTCTACAAAATCTGCTGCCACACAGCTGTCCTACGGCACACTGAAACAGCATGTCAGAAGCAAAGGTGTGTATGTAAAATTGACCAAAAAAAATGGGTGTTATTTACTGCTGGAGTTAGAAAAATTAGTTTATAAACTAGAAACTTAAAGATATATTGATGTGCATCATGGTATCATAAACTAAAAACTGACACACAGGTTACAGTTTCCTGCAGGAGTGTTGGGTTACCCTTTGACTTTGTTATGATGTTAGAGCAGAAAATATCTATATATTTTTATCCTTTATTCAGGCGCCCAGGCAACTGTGTCAGCACCAAAACCACTTCCAGCTCTGTAAATGTTGTGGATGTGCTGCAGGGAGTAGGGAATTAAACAGTTAAGCTCTAGGTCTGGATGGTGTACCACCCATGTAGGAGGAGCTGAACTCTGGTTCATTCATCTTACAACCTAATAAGGAAAATAACACTGATTTACAAGTAATACTGTTTTATATTAAAGCAAATAATGATTCAGGAGGCAACATCACTACATAGGACAAATATTAATCCAGGAAGCAGTATTGTTACTATATATATATATATATATATATATATATATAACAAAGAAATCTGTCCTCTAAAAATCTGCTGTACTCTCAGTAAAATAGCTACAGTCGTGAATCAAAACACATTTGGTTTTTAACAGGGAACATGTGTTAGTACCTACATTTTAATCAGGATAATATTGGTAGTATTTCTCAACACAAGCAATGTTGGTCTAATTCTTAGCTTCTTAGATTAGTTTTTATTTAAAAAAAGGAGTTATGCTTTACATCATTGCATATAACATTAGGTGCTTACAGGTAGTAAGCTATATTATGTGGTAATTATAGTGAGTAGGTTAACTGTTGGTAGCGCTTCAGTCAGTTGACAGACACACAGTTGTTACTGTGATGTAGAGAGATTAGTTATACATCTGAAATAAAAGATGCACAATAAAAACTTGACAACAGACTGAGACGTCCTGCTCCAGTCTTGGTTGGTAGTATATTGGGCTGTTCCGCCTGACTTTGTGTTTCAGGATCAGACTCTGTCTCAAATACGTATGGCTGAACAGACGCCATTGTTACTGTTGCTACAGTAACAATATTGCTACAACAGTGTTTTTAACATTTCAGGAAGCCTCGGGAGCTGAACTCCAGTAATATGTAGTAGTGTTTTTGTTTCGTTTTTCAGTAGAAGTAGTATTTTTTTATTCAGTCATCACACAACACAATAAGTATGAACAATACAATCTAATATACAATTTCTATAAACAATCTAGACAGCATAGACAGAGTTAACAGTCTATGTATTAAATAGTGAGTGAAAAGACAGAAGCACAATGCATATATCCTCCTATCCTACTTTCTTATCAATTTAAACTACCCTCTAATGGTAATGATAAGGGTGTGACATTTCCAACATGCCCTAAGCAGCTGGCCAGTCACAACAGAGTTGGCTTTTCGGAACCAGGAGCCAAAAAAAACAAATCTCCAAATCAGACTGCATGACCAGGTCATAGTTGGACATGTTAACCTGGGTAGGAGAGGAAGTAGATGCAGGAAGGAAGCAGAGCAGATAGAAGAGGTGACAAGAGAGCATGGACGTGATTAAATCCAAGACGTATGGCTGAACCGACGCCATTCTTACTGTTGTTACAGTAAGGAACAATTAATGCTGGAAATGTTACTGTTGCTACAGTAACAATAGAGTTGGCTTTTCGGAGGGGGAACCAGGAGCCAAAAAAACATGTTTCAGGCTGAGTGAGACAGAGCGGCTGCATCCAGGGCTTGCACAGTAACTAAGAACTTTTTGACCATAAAAACATGCAAATATTTGTATATAGACCACAAAATTTACATCTAACCAAAAGGCAATGTAGGCATAAAGTGCTGATGTGCATGAAATAAAGTTTACAAGATATACATTTATACAGTGATGCAGTATGTTATATAATATATGAAATCATATTTAAATTCAGCTGTTATTGTCATTATTATGGTTATTGTCATTATTATTGTTGCTGCTGGGTTAACTTAATTGTGTGCTTATTCATTTATCTAAATCAGACAGGATTACTGATTTCTGTGTATCTATATTGAAGCTACCCAGGTGAGAGAGCCCAGAGTGAGAAACTGTGGTGTTGGGACCCTCACCTTCCCTTTGGACAGTCCGTTATTGTTCCTACAACCAACAATAGTGGACAGACCATCAAAGAGACCTCGACTCAGCCTGACAGACGAGGAGGAAGGACCCTCGGAGTGCAGCTTGTCTGTGTTGGTTCAGGAACCAAAGGACTCAACATGACCACGTGGACAGAGTTGTAATTCTTTTCTTTTTTGGAAAGTCCAGCATGGAGAAGAGTTAGCAAAAAGATTATTGAAAGGAACAATTAATGCTGGAAATGTGGATTGTGGTGTTAAGTAGTGTCATGAAGTGATGTCAACCATTATCAAGTTGTGTAATGGGCTTCACGGTAGCCTCCATTAAACTGAACTGGTGCTAGTTGCTACTAATTTGGGCTTATCACATTACACACATTACAGTGCAGATGTTCTTAATTTAATAAACACGGTAAAAGGCATTGAAAGACGGAGAAAAAGGCTTTAAAACATCCCTGAATACCAGCTGCAGATGCAAACAAAGGATGCTTTAAAGCAGGGATATTTGTGGTCATTGGGCCTAGTTGTATTATTAAATGAAATGTTTAAAATGTATGTTTTTGAGTCTTTTCTTTTTTTCAGTTCCTCTTCTACAGAAAAAAGCTACCACAATGCCTGTCTGTTATAATTTCACTTCCACAGAAACTAGGCAGATGCAGACAGAATGTTCAGACCACTATAACAGATAGACATTGTTTAAACTGACCTGGTACTCCCACCTGCATCCAAGGTGAGATATCTGTCCCTTCTCCATGTAACTCCAGTTTGGTCGTATTAATGGGAGCCAACAGTTTGACCACTTCTTCCATCACCTGTTGATACAGACGCATACTAACAAACTGCTTCTCAGCTCAGTATGTATCATCTAATACCCAAAGGACTTTTCAAACATAGTTAAACATTATTTGAATTAAAAAATTTATCAGATTTGTACATTAAATAACCATTGTAATTCAAAAGACAGATTCTTGGATACAAAGTAAAGAAAACATTCAGTTGTATGCAATTAACAATCAAGACTTGATATAGAATTTCAAGTTCAGGAAAATGTCTATAATCAGCCCACAGTAGACTTTCTGCGACCATGCTTGTGAGGGATTACGATGTCACATTCACCTAAAAGATGGTTCTGTGTTGTGTGATGGTTTGCTGCTGTGGTTCCTCCTGTGATTTTAATGCACAACAGTCTACACTGAGGTTAAGTGAGAAGTTCAGTGTTGTCTGAAGGTGAGGTGTAACTGACCTGCATTCAAAGGACTGGATACTCTTTCACAGTAAAAAAAACAGGGAGGTAAGATGTTCCCAATGTTGTGGAATCTATGTTCTGCAGAATCCAGGCTGTTTAACATGTATAAATAATAATGATTGTGTGACAGCATCGTGTTTATAATCCTACCTTTCGTGCTGCATCACTGCCAGTAAACTGCAGAGCCATCGGGCTGAAAGTCCCCAAATCAGACTCCATGACCAGGTCATAGTTGGACATGTTAACCTGGGTAGGAGAGGAAGTAGATGCAGGAAGGAAGCAGAGCGGATAGAAGAGGTGACGAGAGAGCATGGACGTCATTAAACCCAAAAACAAGCCATCCAAGTTTCAGTCAACTAAGCCATTCAATCTTCATAAGAGGCCTCAGGAGGTGAGATTTAGCGCAGCTACTTTCAAATTAAAATATACACTCAGGAAAAGGAATGTTTGCTAACTTGTGAAGGTTCATGCTGTTCCCTCATATACTTCCTCCTCTGTTCAGGTGCCTCAACCAACCACTAGGAGTTGCTAGTGCAGCTGCCTTCACTGATTGAGGCAATTAACATTCTTACACAGACCTGGACAGCCTGCCGGGGTGTTACAGTACTTTGGTGAAAAATAGACATTTTACCTTTGTTTTAATAGTGTACATTACTGTGGGTCAATTCCTGGTAGGCAGCAAAGGTTTAAAATATGGAAACTCTATAAGACATTAGATTATTTGTTTTAGATCTTTGGCCAAGAGAAAAACCTGGTAGCTAGCCAAGGCCTGTCCAGCACAGTGAAAGTAAATTTCTGCACTCCTACACACTATACTTTGTTGAAAATGTTGAAAATCATAGTGTACTCCAACTCTCTGCTCCTCACTAGCAGGAAGAATATTTGCTTTATGTGCGTCTCCTATTTCATACTGCTGCAGTAACAGTAGTAGTACCTTGTGTAGATTATAGTATTGCTGTGCTCCAACTCCACCCTGCTCTTCAGCTGTCCACAGCACTGTCCGCAGGGTTCTCCTTGGACGCAAACCTAAGAACACATGAAGACACAAATGAACACACACAGCAATACATATGCAAATATATACAGAAGGAGACATAATATCCCCAGTTATATGATGAAAATATATATGCCATGTATATTTCTTTAGAACTTATAAAACACTGAAGATTACTGTATAACTAAAACTTTTCATCACCCGGCATTTTACTCTTAGTTGAATAAGCTTATTTGATTATAGGCTTATTCAGTTCTTTTGTCCATGAAAACACTGTACTGTATATCCGAGTCTGTTCCCTAATTATGTGTGCTCTTGTTCCTCTACAAACAAGTTGGAGGAAATAATGGTTTACAGTCTGAGAGATTGTTTTGTAATTTGCACTAAGTTTGGAACTGGATAGATTGATTTCTCAATCATGGAGCTTTGCTATATTTTCGTGGAGCTTTACCATATTGTAGTTGTTGTGCTTGTAAAGCCTGGTCTCTTGTTTAAAAAGAAAAGTGTTGACTGTAGTGCTCAGTAAGCGGATTACATATTAGTAAATCATTTACTCGTCTTTGTTTACAAGCTTGTGTAAGCTTGCTGCTGTTTTATATACCTTTTTTTGCATTTTCACAGTATGTAAATATTTGTATAGTAATATGGAAATTCCTCTGTGTGTGTTTATATATGCTATGTATCTGTAGAGGGTGTGTGTCTCTGGGTTACCAAGGTCTTTGATGAGTGACAGGGCCTCCCAGGAAATCATGGCTCCACCCCCATCGTCCATGGCGCCCTGGCCCACATCCCAACTGTCCAAATGACCGCTCAGTAAGACGATCTAGCAGATCGGACAGATATACAAGAGAGAGAGAGAGATGCAATCATTGACAAGAGAGGCTGAAAGTACAGACTGGAACAGTTTTTCTAGGTGTGTAGTCATGGCAACTTTGTAAGAACAATGGAATAGGTAACATTATTGGACCCATATTCTTTCTGCATTTTATTAAAACACATAACACACACAATACCTAGATATGCCTCAAATTTGAATCTTTTATAATAAAAATGCTTTTTATTGGCAAGACAGAAAACAGACTCATAAAAAAGGAAAGCAAAGACACAAGCACACAGTTCAGTGTCATATGCCTATTTCCAGGAATTTTAAGGGGTGGGATTCCTGTCAGTGGGATGCTCCTGTCCTGACCTGATGTTCCAGGTTACAAAACATGCAAGCCCAGTCTGGACAATGACCCAGAGGCTACGCATTCCATTAAAATCAAACCCAGTGTTTCCTCCACTACTTAACAGAAATACATAAAAGAAACCAGTTCAAATGTATTCCTTTCTGCTCAGAGCTGAATGTACCACCAGTTTACTTAAAATTAGTTACATCCTGTTCCAAGTCAGGTGTCCATATGGACATTGAACCAGGTTATGTAATTATTCCTCCTGTTCATACTGGCTAATAAAAAATCCCTCCCTAATGTGTTTTCAATGTAAATTGTTTAAATACGTAGTCCACGCTTGAATGCTTTTAGTATTACCTAAGAATACATCAGTGGGGAATATAAAACATATATATATATACATTTAGAACACACAGACTCGCTGCTGTGTGCAAGATTTGTGAATCACTGAAGTGGTATTTGCTACACCAGAACTGTCTTCCTCTAAATCCAGCACCTCCAACATGTACGTTTTCCATATAAGGCTTTATATCCAACGTTGGAGCATACATCAGGGATTTTATAATCCACTTTTTGAGTTTGGAGTTTGCTTATAAACACACTGCACTTGTAATAATTCAGTCAACCACTGGTGTTGAAACAGCAGTACATTCATATCTAATTATTTAAGCCTTAAATGAATGATGTATTGTGATTGTTAAATTGGTTAAGATTCTTCTGCTCCTGTTGACTTTATATTGATACACTTTGTCTCTCTTACTATGGAGGAACATAGATAACTGACAGTCAGTTTACAGTATGGCTGCTTTGCTTTTTACAATGTGTTGACAGTGGAGACATCTAAATACTTTGTGCTTAACGTAGTTCAAATCACAAGAGACCAACAATATAATAAAGATGTTTAGATGTGGTTTGGTGACATGTAGTTTAGACGGGAATCACACAAACCTTCTTTTTTTCTCAACAAATACAGACTAACAGTTATAATCAGTACTCATCGCAATCACAGTATGACAAGATCATTTATATTTTAGGTATGAGCATAAACACATCAGCCTACACATCAGGACATTTTGGACTTTGCAAAGTTAACATTTTCATTTAGAGGATAGAAGATGTAAAAGTTGAGTAAGTGGAAAAAATCTTAGCAACTCATCCCACTGGTTCTCAAAGGCTTAACTGTGGAAATGACTCACTAAACCTCAAATGTACATCTTTCTATGAACGTGCACACACCCACACACACACACTTTAACCACAATTGCTGCTACTGCCAGCCGGAGCACTAAGTCACAGAGCCAGAGATGATGTCAACCATGCCATGTGTTTAATTTCCTTTTTCTATAATGAGGGACTGAGAGTTGGTTCCCAGATAAGAATAGTAACAGCTTACATCAGCGATGTTCCTCTAATCCAAGTCTCCTGACAAATTCTTCAGTTAGCTCTACTTAAAAAAATCACAAATTAAACCCGAGGGAGCGGCTTGTAAAGAACAGAGTTGACTAGAATTACATGGATTGGACACTGAGCATAATGATATTATGACCCATTTTGTGTTTTTTTGTTAGTCAGGAATCTTGTTTTTGGCCATCTTGAACTGTTCTTCTTGGATGAGATGATTTGCAGTTGTTGAATGAGCAGGCCTCATATTTAGCAGGTTCAAAAGGCTGTAAGCAAGTAAAGACTTACATATACACGAGTCATAGTCACACTTGGGAAATTCCCAGTGCAAAAACCATCCGCCTTCTTCTGTCATCAACAAGTCTTGTGAGACACAATAGGGTCATAAGCTACCCCTATTTCACATGCAGTGTACTTACTTCCTTAACAACAACAACAAAAACACTCATGCTCCAGGCAATCTCCATCAACATACATACCATGATCCACAGATCACACTGTGGAAAGTTCATGTGTGATACATAGAAATGGAAAATGTTGATTAAGTTAGGTCAAGCTTAACAAGAAGCTTCCCCACCATTTACCTCCTGTGCTGCATTTCTGTTACCCCTCATCTATATGTCAGTTCAACAAAACTGGGGTTATCCTTGTGAATATTGGTCCCACTCCTCTCTATTCACTTTTATCCAGACAGGTATGATAACAATGCAGTTTCTCTCTCGGGGGAGCCAAAGTGCCTCCCTTGCACACAGGGTGAAGCTGCGTTCATTTGGAGATTGGTGCAGCAGCACCTCAACTGTTAATCAGGTTTAACCTGAAAGACATGTTTACAGTTTACAGTTTACATCTCACTCTATACTTGAAGAGTCTGGTAGTCCTGCAACAGACTAATGACCCATCCAGGGCACACCCCACCTTTAGTCCAGCGTGTGCTGGAATCAGTTTATTTTATCCCAGTGGCAGGTCAGTGTCCTTGCTAAGCAACACTGTATATCCCCCTTGACACAAAGGTTTCCTACACAGTAGTTCATACACAGTAGTCTAGTTGTTCTCAAAAAAGCAAACACTCAGAATAATTGCAGGTTGCAGTACTGGAAAATCCACCCAAAAGTAGACTTAAATTATCTTTCTGTTTGCTTATATTAGCACGTGTTCACAAATCACAACTCTATTAATACCATAAAAGGATTGTATCACTTCAGCAGGCCTGAGTTGAGTTGTTTAGATTGGTCAATAGAGAAAAAAATGTAGTGATCTGTGAAAAATGCAGTCAAGTTTGTTAAATAATAATTACCATAAATAATTCCATATGGTCAAAGTTTGAGAATAGTAAGTCAATGAAAGGACAATGCTTGGTGAATTTCAAAAGAAGTCAAAAAGTGTTCATTAATGGAATGTAAAAAACTTAAAACACATACAGGTGAATGGTTTGTTTACACAGTGCCGTGTTTCCAAAGCAACATACTTTATACTGACAGACTAAAAGTGATATTCCTCAGTATTTCCAGCTGAGCTTAGCCTCCGTGCTTCTCTGGAAAGATTAGATCACACAGACAGGCAGTATAAAGACAGACTAAACCTCTGTGGGAATATCTGCAGTCAGCAAAAAGGGGTTACAACATTCTTTCCTCATGCTACCAAACAGAGGAGAAGACAGGGAGAAGGACTAATTAAGGGAGAGAGAAGAACAGTCATAATAATGTCTTTCTTCCAAAAATGAAATTCTAACAGAACACCCACACAATCACATGGAGGGCCCACCCAAATAGGCTTGCCTCAACACTAAAAGACTGGAAAAGAGAGACTGTAGCTTGATGAGATACATAAATAAACAATTCAGGCAGACAAGTACCTGCTCAGGGTGCTGCCAGCCTCTTATCTCAGCTACTGTGTTGAAAGAGTCGGCATCTGGCAGAGTCTTGGCTGCCATTGTGAGTTTGACCACGATCCGCTGTCCCCTCTGCGCCATACGTGACATCAGTTCAGCATCCTCCACAGTGATACAGGCTGTGGGGATGCGTTTGACTCCATCTTGGTAGTCCTGCCAACCAGTGTGGGGACTAGAGACAAAGAGTGATGCACTTTTGTAAATGAAACCTTCACTTGACTGAGAAGTTGGGGATTAAATGACACTTAACAAGCGATACATTCTCCTCACGGATAGATATACACCTGTTAATAGAGAAAGGAGTGATGGATCGAATGAGTGAGGCTACAGCTCCCACTTTAGCTGCCTCAGAGGCGCCAAATGCACGGTAAGCCACCGTCTCCCCGTAGCTGACAAACGGCTGGTTAAAGACCACAATCTTCCCTGCGGCCTCACTGGCTCTACGCTTCAGTTCCTCAAAAGACTGAACCACTAGCACTTCTGACTCAATACCTAGACAGACAGAGGTGGAGAATGGAAAAACAAATTCATATGTAAAAATAATATTCATTTATTATTGGCTGAAGACATATTTTGTAAAATACCGACACTAATTAAAGTGACTACAATGAAACAGTCATCGGAATCAGAGGAAGTCGTAGGATTTTATTCGGTATGATATTTACCTTCAGGTGGTGTCGCTACACTGCTGCCCAGTCCCAGTATAGCCAGATTTTTTGCTCTAGGCAAAATCATTTCTGCGCTCTCCTTCCCTCTCACCCAGTGTGGGATTTTGACTGGCTCTGGAGAAGAAATAGCAAGAGGAGATACAAAAGCCAAGTGAGTCCGATTTGAAAGAACTTCCTCTCTCACACGCACTGACAGTGTTGTTAAAGCATCCAGCTGAACAGATAAGACAGGCATATACTCACCCAGATGGACATCCAAGCCATCCTGCATCATAGCATTGGACATGTATTTGATAGCCATCTCCAAGTTTTGCGAGCCGCTCACACGGTTCCCTATGGTGTCGGTGAAGTCGGCTAGCCGTCTGTAAGAGCGGTTCTGGGCAGCTCCGAACACAGCCAGGTCAATGATCTGTTTGGCCACATCAGCATAGCCTACTACTTCTGCAGCCATGTCAAAGGCTCATAGAGAAACACAAAAAGAAATTCAGGTTTTATGTCCAAGTCTTCTTGAATATCTTTTAAGCAGTCACTTAAGTAGATAACTTAATATACCATACTCACTGAGCACCTCATTGGGAACACCTGTGCAATCCAATACAACAGCTCTGCCATAAATTCTACTTTTACAAAGCTATACATTTTTGTTTTTTGTTGATATTGTCAGAAAGGTGATAATTCTCCTTTATGTTTGTCACTGAGGTTGTAGTGGGTGGTGGTGGTGGTGGTGGTGGTGGTGATGCACTGGAGTGCATTATATTGAGAAGTGTTCCTAATAATTTGCCCCCCTCATGTATGTTAATAGTATTGGCCAAAATATTGTTTGGGGAGTGCAGTCAACCCCACTACAACATATACAGTATAATTCTATTTGTAACTTACATATTGATAAACAACAGCTCAGAAAGAATCATTTTCATTCATTTTTCAATCATTTTCATTTTTTAAGATTTTTCACAACACAAATATAATCTGTAAATGACAGAATAATTGGTCATTTTTAACGATTGGATTTCTGTGCCTCTGTTTTTTTATACATTATTTAAAGAAAATTAAAGACACTGGCATCCTCATCTATAAATGTGTAAAGGTGAGAGGGTCTGAGGTACCTTTCTTTGCAGTATCATTGGATGCAGCCCTGGCCCAAGCAGAGTGAGGGTGACATCCACACAGAGATGACAACATGGAGAGAAACATGAAGGAGAGGAGGATGGGCAGTCTGCCATCCTGAGCCATCTGCAGACAGACACATATCAGTTTGATTACACATGTGAAAGTCTTGTGACTTCATAGCTGCTTAATTAACCTCTAACAGGATAAATCCTTCCAACAAGCGGTAACTTATAACACTGATTCAACACTGTTATAAATTAATACATGAGGGACAAGTCACAACTGAAACACTTTTAATAGCAATCTGTCTTATTGAGCAGATTAAAAACTGTAAATCAATTTTATTCCTGTAGCACTACAAACTTAGTTTTTTAAATAGCATTTACTAGGACTTACTGACTAGGACCCTAATTATACGTGTGTCTGAGTTTGGACTTATTCATACAAATACGCCGCCATTTAGATGAACGCATGGAAAAAGTCAAACTAACTGGGCTTGTTGTTAATCAAAACCCAAACGTTAACGTTTAAACTAACGTTACCGTTAAACATATTTTAATACAGACGAAGGATGGAGAGTTAACGTTACAGCAGTTCAGAGACCGACAATGTTCATAACATTTGACTAAAAAAGCTCCATAAAATAACACAAACCCTTCGCGACAGGTTAGTAGCTTTGTTATCGTTGAAGTTATAAATTTAAACAGTTTCGTAAGTATACAACATAAGATGTAAGGATATAAATATTGTTTCCGTGTTCGTCATTCAGCCTACCGACAGCAAGCTTCCGGTCTGAATGTTTTCACAATAAAAGCTGTAGAAGTAATATTTTCCACAATTAGCAAAAATATCAATTAAAAAATGAAAATGATATGCATAAAAAATCTACTTCAAATGTATCTATTCAACAATTCAAAGTTGCAAACATCGAACATTTGAATATCTTGAATATCTATTACTATACTACTACTCATTAGTATGGCAAATGACGTTTGTCATACTGGCCAAACTTTGTCCAGGCAGTTTAGAGAAAATGATGATAAAAGCCAGCACTTTAAAGTTGACATTAATCCTTTAATAATTGGGACTAAAGTCCACATCAACCCTCTATTTAGCTGCTGTTTCATAGATAGATAATACTTACCTTTAGTCATCCACTTTTCAATACATTCAGCAGAAGTTTTTGTCTCCCTATCACACTGTATCACTGTTGTTTATTATCATATCACACAGTCAAATTACAATGTAACAATTTAATTGGGTATTTTTATATAATCTGACTTTACCAGATCTCCTTGTCAATGATTCTAGTTGCCAAAAGATGTGCAGTGCCTGGAATGCATTGTATCTACACTGTGGAAAACACATCACTTCGCTGCCCACATCCCAATCTGTGGTTTTACGCCCCCATCCTTCTCTACCACTAATCTTCAGTTACAATGTGTCAGCATCCTCTGTGAATGTCCAATCCTGTGAGAAAGGTCCAATTAATATTTTCCCATACTTTCATCCATTTTACTGCTACTTTTGTATATCACGCTCATCATACTCACGTAGAGGAATTTCATTGTTGTCTAAGCCATTTGCTTTCTATATAATGATATAAGACATTTAGTGTCTTCCTGTCTTTCACTCTGTTTTCTCTGCCATTTGTGTTTTCTTCTCTGCATTGTCAGGTTTTGGAAAACATTTGACCATTTGGCTCGATCCACATACTGCTGGCTTGGTTTAACATAGTGGTTTGAACTGTTTTTTTTCTGGCACCCGCGTTTGTAAGAGGATGTTTCTTGAGGCCAGGAGGAAATGTTTTTCTGTGCTACTGTGCAAAGTACAACTGAATGCTTTTACCTGCAGCTGACTGCAGACTCTATTCAGATCTCTTTCATCTGTAAACATCATGGATTTCTGTCAGATGAATGGATGGATTAATACAACACAGAGGCTCCAAAATACTGTGTGGAAACAAAAAAAATATTGCCTCAGTGGCCGCTGATACTTGTCAGAGACTGACAGAAAGGGGGGATAAAGAAGAAAAGGGTCACTGAAAGGGCAGAAAGTAAAAGACATGGGAAGGTGGTTGAACGTTAGCACACAGGCTGAGTGGTTGAGTGAACACATCTGTCTCGTTGTGCTGTGTATGTGTGAGTGTCAGAGTGAAGAAAGACTGTTTGCTCTTATATTCAGAGTGACCAAGCCCACCCAAGCCAAGGAATAACAAACAGTACCATTTCAGCATTGCTTTAAAGCCATATCTTTTTATTTGGTAGTGAACCTAATAAGATACACCATTTCAGCAACACAGCTCTCTACCTCCTGTGCTTCTGTCGCCATTTTATCTGTAACTTGTTCTTTGGTTGGTCCACCACTATTGTGCACTTCTTAATTTGCTAAAACCTTCAGTCAATTCATACTCAGCTTCCATCAAAAAAATGAGAACTGCAATATATATACAAGGAACTTTTTATTCTACTTTAATCATTTATCAAATGGATTCATAAGAAGAACATATTTTTAAAAAGCTAATTTACTGACAATAAAATGAGGCTTGTAAAATATACTAAAAACACAAAATTAAAAAAAAAAGTCTGATCAGTAGGCACATAGAGGCTTAAACCATGAGTAAATACTGTACAGTCCCATTTGTGGCTGACATATTAACCTGGATTATAGTCTAAGCAAGTATAAATTAATACATATAAATTATGATATCATCAACATATAGTATACATTTACAGAGATCCTAGAAGAGAAAGGTTATTGTGTGTCATCATGAGTTGGATTGCCAGCAAGTGCTAATCCATTGTCTTAACCCTATATGGGTATGGTTTATGTCTGACATTTCTGTTGTCTTTACCAACAGAAATGTCTTTTGTTTTGTTTTTTTACACCATACTATTACACAGAAATCTAGCCCACAACAATTACAGATGTGGTCCTTTACAGCTCGGATGTCAAAGCATGACAGTAACACTATAAAAGCTAGAGATTCATCTCCCACTGGCATCATCAAGATCTAAATGGATTTAAGTGCACAACAAATATCGCATTATCAATGGTCGAGTAAGTCACAGTGGGTTAGTGATCAGATCTTCCCGTTTATTCCAGCCATAAAAAATAGGTAGTTTTCCAGATTTTTCAGAATTGCTTTAAAACAGTCATTTCTATAACAGCAACAAAACTTCTATTATGTAAATACTATTGAGTAGCCACAATTAAGTGAAAAAAAATTGATGTAGACTCATACCATGTCTGTGATTAGCTTTCATTGATGTTACATTAGCTTGTGAAGGAAATCAAACTAGACACAAAACCTGCTACAAATTTGGCAGTGACATTAAGTAACAGAACCACCTATGCCACAGGGAAATCTAAAAACAAAAAAAATTGTCTTTAAAATCCTATATGAGTTTAACTCAAAAAAATAAAAAAAAAAACAGCAATCTGAAATCAATGTTATCTTGATGGAAAACTGGACAGGAGATGGGTCTATTTATTGTTTAACTCACTCAGACCCACCTCTCATTCAGCTTGAAGAGAAACTTTTAAAACCAACACACAGTGAGTCTATGATGTTGGTTTTAAAACAACAAATGATGTTGGTGTGATATGTAATGTTCTTTGACACATTATGAGAAGTAGGCAGCTGGTTAAAATTCACCAGAATCTATACATCGGGCAAATCCACATTCTTTTTACTAATATATATATATATATATATATATATATATATATATATATATATATATATATATATATATATATATATATATATATATATATATATATATATATATATATATATATATATATATATATATATATATATATATATATATATATATTTAACAGGGTGAATACATTTAAAATTAGGTGCTATCAAAAGGGAATAACACCAATTTGTCATCCTTGTTAACTCCTGTATCCCTCTTGAAGCTTTGTTAGTTTACAGGATCCCTTTGGTTGGCTGGTTGAGGTATAGAGTAATGATAAGGACACTTACATTTAGAAGGTGACATGCTTACATTTAAGAGGTGCACTGTAACCAATTAAAAGCAAAATTGAAAGTAGTGAATAAATTACATTACTGCGTTGGAATATTCCAGTTGTCAACATGTCTTATTACAGTTGAAAATGAAACAAACATCTACAGTTGATTATATGTAACTCTCTAATCCTGCTGTGTGGATAAGCCCTGTCTCTAGATACTGTAAGAAACACTGAATGCTGTCACTGTCCCTTTAACTTCAAACCAACTATTATAGCTGTATACAGCTGATAGTCAGAAAGGAATGTGCTTTGGCTTTCGTCAGAAAACATTGGTCACTTCTACAGTTTCTGAATTATAGTCATTAGCCTTGGCTTTACCTTAGCAATCCTGTCCCACATGTTTGCTGCACTCAGTAACCAAATAAAATAGCCCTGAAAATATTACTAATGTCGGACAGATGCAAGGTTGACAGACTTTTACAAAGGCTACCACTGTATGAATACAACAAAAAGACTGAAATCTGTTTTTTTTTTCTTTTTCTTTTAAATGGTTTATGGAAATATAATCTCCAAACATAAAAACACACTGAAAAGGCTACTGAAAAATAAATCTTCCAAAAGACAAATAAAGCACACTTATATTTGGTCAGTTCTGCAAGTGTCAAATATCTGTGAGAAAACAACAAAAGTATGTACCTGCAGATTAACAAGATCTCTCACACCAATACTGGACAGCATATGAAATAACATATTCATTACTCATAGAACGACAAAAAAAAAAAAAAAAAAAAAAAATCTTCAAGTCAGCAAAGAAAGCATACAGAAAATGAAATGTAACAATACAAGATGTTAACAAACAGAGAAAATCTGACCTCAAATAAAGGGAAAAGGGTGTAAAACTTTTGAAGGTCCTTTGCAATGCTAATCCCATTATATGGTACCGTTTTAATTGACAACATTCAATACGCTTTAAAGCTTTCCTATTCATGTTTCGGCCAATTCCCTTGCGCTGTTAAGCTGAGCTTGGCAGGTTCAGCTAAGATAAGTACTGTGGGTCTAAAGGCACAGTTTTATCAATACTGGAGTTGATTACTTTCCTAGACGAGAATGGCTGTGATCCATCGTGATACTCTATTCCTTTCTTAAAATGTAAGATGTGTTTCAATGTCTGAACTCCTTCCCTGGAATGGTATGATAGGAATGCAATTTAATAGTCTTATTTTGTTCCCTTAAGTCCTCCTCTTCACAAACACGGGACATTACGTAGAGAAGGATGCAGAAGGATAGCAGAGGAGGAAGGTAGGAGAGATGAGAGGTGAGCATTGTAGAAGAGCAGAGGAGCTTGACTTCAAACTTCAACGAGAGGATCAATTTTGCATTCTGAAATCCTGATTGGCAGGTGACAGTTTTCCGTTAAGTCTCCGTTTGTCAGTTCAGGCGTAAAACTCCTTGGTAGGTGCTTGGTGATAGGCTGTTGTGGGAAGTTTGGTGTCTCCCAAGTCATAGCTACCTTCATCCTTCTTCTTCATGCGGTAGGCGAGGAGGAGGAGGAGGAAAACAGCACAGAGGAATCCAATCACTCCGCATGCTATCACCGCTGGAGAAGGAATAAGGAGATATTCAAATGTTAAAATTTTCTGGACAATGTCCCACATTTGCTGCTAATGTTTCACAGACCTTATCTTAACTTTAAGATAGAAGACACTTGTATGTACTTGTTTGTGAAGCCTAAATACAAAATACACTCATCTCTAAATTCTAATATTCTAAAAGTATTTGGCATTAACAGAAAATCATCTGCTTTATACTAATTTCACAAGTCAAAAAAAATGTATGTTTTATCAGTTCATTAAAAGCTTTTCCTGTTTAGTCTTCAGATACTGCTGAACTCAGTGAATTAAACCAGAGCAATGAGGACAATAAATATGTGTGTGAAATCTAGTAGAAATCTGTCCTTACCTGCCAGCACCTCCGTCCTCTCCCATGTGTTCTCAGAGGTCACCTCTTCAGGAGCGTCTACATCATATATCCTGCTGCCTCGACCATCTTTGGCATTAACCTCATTTACGTCCTTTTGGATCAAGACTTCATCTTCAACGTCTTTGTCTGCAGGTTCATCCCACCTATCCTTGTCGGCATCTTTGGTTACACTGGTGTCTATACTGGATTCAGTTGTAGTGGCTTCACTGGAAGGCATGCTGGTGGGACTGGGACTGGCATTGTGTGTGTCAGCTGTTGGGCCAACATCTGGTACCTAGAGGAATATATGGATTAGTAAAATGCATTTTGCACTGGATAACGAAATTGGATTGGAAAAAAAATTGTGGAAATTGAAAATTGGAATGGGAGATTAACAGTGCAGTCATCATGTCAGGCAGGTCATGCAATCACAACTATCAAGATATGAAGAAACTATTCTTGAAAGTATATGAATGTATAGCATTTAAAATGTTTGTTTTAAAGGGTCTACAGTATATAATTTATGGTTTGTCTTCGGATCCAGGTCAATAAGGTTTTCTACTTTCGTCGTAAGGGTTAGCGTGGAAAGAAAAGCATTGTTCTACCTTCTCATCCCTGTCGTCCTCAGTGAATATGGAAGGTGTCGTCTCAGCGTGCTCCTCTGTGGTTGGTGAGATGTGATGAGAATCATCTTCTGGCTGTGGTTGAACTGGAAACATTTCTTTGTTGAATTTGGTGAGGTTCAAGAACTTCTTGAGTAACTCCTCTTTTTCTGCAAGGTCGATGAAAGCTGAAAGAGGAGGAACCGATCACACAGTTCTATTAATAGGCTATATTTGCTTAATAAAATACGCATTTGGGATGTTAATTTACCAGTTTCTTATTCATGCAGGAGGAATGCAGTCTGTTTCATCAAATCCTGGAATCTACCAAACCACAGTTTACCACATTTTTGGCTTTATCTTGTGATCACAATGAATTTCTCACTGTGGGCTAAAAGGTGACTCATTTGTGATAAAGACGAGGAGCGTTTGACATCTGCTGGCTTCTAATAAAATCTCACCTGGTTAACTCTACATCACCTGAGGACAAACATCTGGAACGCTGCATCAGACACTGTGCTTCTGTGATTGAATATACAAGCACTCGTGTCTACAGTACACATATTGCTCATACGCCTGTGTGCATGAGTGGAATTAATCATGTCTGGTATTTTAACTACTTTTTCCCCCCATTGTAAAAGTTTCTGGTTTTGGCAAAAAGATTAGATAAGCAAAAATGAACTGCTTGTAAGGACATTAGAATATGGAGACATATAATTAGATGATCACATTGGATTATCAGAACCATCAAGTTCCAAGTACCCTTTCTTTAACGAGCGTACTTCTGTTATGTCTTATTCCTCCATTTATGCATTTTCACATTCTTCCATGTGTATTTTTGCTAAAAGCAAAATGATTTGTATCAATAAAAAGATACAAGCAAAACAATTACAAAACAAAGAAAGTTCAAGAGACAGTTAGCCTCCTTACCATAGTCTCCAGAACCAGAGCCTGAGCCAACATCGTCCCTATCTTCATCATCTATAGGAAAGTCACCTGACTGTCGGCCCTCCAGGTAAAGGTCATCTACTGTAGATGAGGGTGACTGGGAGGAGACCAAGAGCTGGAAAAAAAAAGGGAAAAGATATTGTTTTTACTCACTTGATGCAAGCAAGAGAGAGCTACTAACAAAGACAGAAAAGGAGAGAGAGAGAGAAACACACATAAATCAGTCTCATTCACACTTACAGAATTCCTTCCACTAATTGAAACCATGTGAACGCCCCTACAGTTTTGGAGTAAGACAATACCTCTCACAACCAATGACCTATGCAGGCCAAATATGCCAGAGTGCACATACTGTGGCATGTAAATGGAGGCTGCTTTCTTGTGTTGTGGCAGTAATTTGTGATGCTTCACAGAACCAGACAACAGAGATCTAAGTGTGTGAGAGGAGGAGGAGGAGGGAGAGATAGAGCAGCTTCAAAGACAACGCACAGAACAGATGCAGGGGAGAAAAAAAAAAAAAAAAACAGTTTCATATATATAATACTGCAGCTGAGGAAAACCTCCCACTAACCCCAAACCCAACACAAAGGAGTGTGATGAAAACCAAAACCCTAATTGTCTCTGAAGCTTAGTCTGAGCAAAGCGACTAGGCTGAAGCAAAATAGATGAGATATTTGGGTGGTTCAGACTTAAGTTAATAGTGAATTTACTGCATTTATCAGCTTGACAGATGAAAACACATAAATCAAAAGAAAGCAAACTAATAATCAGTCTGAAATTTAACAACACAGGAACGGCTGGCAGATGTTGGTAGTAATACAGAGAGACACAAACACACGCACACATACACACAGATGTGGATGAATATGGCCCATTGAGACCTGAAGTATGTCTGGTATGTATACTATGCTTCCACTAACACAGGTGCTGAAAGAGAGAGAGAGAGAGAGAGAGAGAGAGGGTAAGGAGGGAGCCCGGAGAAAAGAAAGGAAAGGGAAAGAGAGAGACAGGGAGAGTACTGTATGTTTCTAAAAGAACAGGTGCTGAAGACAGAGGAGAAGATGTGTGTGTGAGGAGGTATACGCTTCTGTCTTTTAGAGCAATAAATATTCACACTTGAGTGAAATAACAGACTAGCTAAATAAAAGAAAAAGTCTTAAATCATTTTCTGATACAAGCATTTTAATTAGCAGCAAGGTTTGTGGTTGATATCAGAAGAACTGTTCTGATTAATGGATTTATGGTCTTTCTGCTTTCTGCTTATTTCTGGTACTGTGAGGAACACAATGAGAGACGTCTAAGCTTTGATGTCCTGATGTTTTGTTTGAGCTGACCGAGATGACAAGAAATATGGAGAGAAAAACACTCTGAGACAAACCAGATGTTGTGTGTACATTGTGGTGAAACAGGCCAAACTAAGAAATCATTAACATCTATTTTTTTTTTTCAAAAGACAAGGGAGCCTGACAATGCAACAGTTGACTAAAATAGCATTCTTGCCGTCTTCGGCCAAGGATTACGAAAGCAGATGCTGTTCTTGTCAAAACGAAACACACACAGACACACACACAGACACACACACACACACACACACACACAGACACAGATATGCACAACTCAAACATGCTGCAGACATACAAACGTAACAGCGGTATGTTTCCTATGTTCTGCTGAAGGTCCAGGTTGGACTATCATCACTGGTCTTAGTTGTCTGGTCTCAAGCAGCTCATGTCTATACTGATTGGAACAGTTAATCTACTTTAAGGCCACAACAAGTCGTCCTATCTCAGGTGCTTCCAGCTGACGGGCTGCCAAACACACTGACTCTAACTTCCTTGTGTTGTTAAAACAAAATCACAAACACACACTTTGATATGGGGCTGGGCGATACGGTTGAATTATCATCATCATTTCAGTATCAGTGAATATGACAATACGGCAAATGTACGCACAAATAAAAGATAAACGAATCAAACCTTTGTTCAAAACCATAAACCGTGTTCCACTGTTACACAAGACCAAACTCTTCAATCGTGTAAAACATCAATTGTTTGTTCGTGGGATGATAACATGATCAGATCCTATTGTTATGAATAATGATACATGATTCAGCCAGCTGAATTATTGCACATCCCTGTTGATATATGAGCACACTGGGGACACATTGGTGTTTTGAAATGCACATCTGTAACTGACAAAATGAAACAACCTCTCCCCCCCCCCCTGTGTGCTAGAAAGAAGCTATAATGCATTCGGGTTTACTGGAAGATTTGACTCACACGGTTACACACATCTGGAAAACATACATATGTGCATAATGCACACATACACACAGGCTGTATCTAACCATCTGGTATCTCGGTGCCTCATCGTAGTGAAGACCGTTCACTGGCCGCAGTAGTATTACACAACAAACGTGCAATAGATATGCTAAGGTGCATGTGTGTGTAACTGCATTGGGGAAGTGTATTATTTAATCTTGTAATCAACAACCCTGTATGTTTGTGCCTCCTGGGCTAACAGTTATTACTGTGAAATTTCCCCCCGCTGAGATGAGAAGTCGATGATAATGAGAGGGAGCAGCCGGGTCAAGAGCGAGGTTGTGTAAGAGCCAAAAGTACACAGCCGACCTGTCATCACCATCCAGACAGCAGCAACAGCAGCGGCAGCATCAGCAGGAGAGCACAATGCTGTGTTTGAGGGGTTGTATGTTTGACCAAGGCTAAAAGTCATAAAATGTTTGACCCATGATGTCAAATTTATCTATTTACTGCAGTAAAAAAATCTCTAAAAGCTTATTAAAGGTGAAATTATTCCACAGTAAAATAAACAGGGGACAGTTTTTACTATTTTTGTAGGTGCTGGACAAAGTTAGGAAAGATTGTACAGAAAGATATGGGTAAAATGTTCTAAATTCCTGAATGTGACTCAATATCTACTTTTGGGGAGATTAGCATATTCTGAATTATTTAGATATGTATCACTAAAATGTCATCGTCCACAGCGTCTGGTGAAAAGGCTTAAAAATGTAAAAACAAAAAAAACAAACAAAAAAAAAACATCTATGGTGGAGCAAAGAGAGAGGGGAGAGTACCCTCATCATCTATTCATCTATCTGGGGAGAAAACCTCAGTGATGTTTCTCTACTATAAAAAACAAACAACGAAAAAAAGAAGGTTAGCTTTGGTTTTAAAACCTCTGTCTAGTCCATGTTTGACTAAGGTGTGAAAATCCCTCAAAGACATGCTGAGATTGAAAAAAAAATCACATCAACAACAAAGTCTTAAGATGGGCAAGGAAACAATCCTTTATCCAGCCAGATGCTTTGAAACTGAACGGATGTGTACAGTCGTCTTTATAGAGATCAGTGACTCATATTTTATGACTAATATGGTTATTGCCTAATGACTCGAACTCAAGGGATACTACGATGTGTTCCAATTTTGCATGAGGGATATGAAACCACTATTTTTACACTCACAGATTAACATCTATCCATCTCTCTTCTTTTTTTTTTTTATTTCAATTTGTTCATCTGTGTGATTTGGTGATGTAGGTTTCAGGAACGTCATGAATATAACTATGTGTAATAATGAGAGCAGGTGTCCCAATCTGCCTCTTGCCTTCTATGGTCGGGTGGGTTAAAAAGCTGTGTGTCTCCCACGCATGCTACATGCTTGCCTGGACTAGCCCAGTGGGACTCACTGTGAGTCATCCATCCAGAAAATGACACAACTACCGGCTCACAGACTGTCACAGGCAGAAAGCCTGTTTGAACATTTGTCTTTCAGATGTGAGCAGCATCACCGACTGACTAACCAGTAATTCTACAGCCACACTCACAGAAAGAGACAGTTTGTATATACGATGTAACCCATGACGCCCAGCAATTTAGGACTAGAGTCTGCCTATTAGTGGCACAGACTTAAGGTGAAGCGAGGCATATGTATGACATACAGAGCCATAATTGAAATGATGATGAACGTAAAAGGTTAAGCTGTTAGAAAAGTGGTTCTCCATGTAATCGCATCCATTTGTAATAAATTGTGTTCTCAGATTCAAGGTGAGAAAGGAGTGACAAACTGTATATTCCCTCTCTTTCTCCACAAGTCTGTCAGTATTTAGGCAACATTTGCTTCCTTGCCAGTTCCTGCTACAAATATCCAACAGTACAGTCTCAGGTTTCAGCTCTCTCCCTTTCACAATATACAGTCCATAAATCATGACTATCATGTATTGCTGAAGAGGTGGCAAAGTTCTTTGGCTCTCTTAACAGGAATTTTATCATCAACTAGGATCTTTTTGCATTTGTGACAGCGTACAGAGCTCTGCTTTAGCCTGTCATTTCCAGGTGTTTTCCAGCTTTTACAACAAACTCAGAGAGCGAGAGAGAGAGGGGGAAAAAAAGAGGAAAAGAGGGGAAGTGATTTTCATAGTTTAGGACAAAACAGATTTGATATGTGAGGAAGAAGGATATTGTCATTCTTAGCATTTTTATCCTGGTATTCATTATTGCTGTAGTTACACAGACTTCAAATTCTGAATTTAATGAAGCAAATAAATGACATTTCAAAACTTGACCCAAGCCCTTTGTTGGTGAGAAATTCAGGCCAGGTCTGGAGGTTTGGGTTGAAATGTCAAAGCTGTGAGCTAAAGGCTGAACAGACTCTGGCCCTGTGTGAACTTTACACCAACTGGACTGAACTTGGGCTGAAAAAGACAGTTTGTGACTGAATATTATCAAACCCCGGATTAGATTGCCAAATAACATATCTCATATGTAAATACTGTAGCTTCCTGGAAGATAGAATTTGTTTATGTTTGAAATAAGTTATGTTAGCTTTTTAGCCTTATTTTCATGTTCATTTTTACCACAGATTTTCCATACAACGTCCAGGTGGAGCAATTAGGCAAAGTATGACCATAAAACAAACATATTTATCAGGCTAAGACGGTATAACATTATATAATAGGGTACATTGTGATTTGTAAAGAGACTCGGTGAGAAAAACACACAGAAAATTAAAAGGAAACAATGAAATTAAACGTTACGGAGGTTTAACATCTTAACGGCTAATTGGTGCCGTTTATCGAGATAAAAGACAGACACAATGTCAGTATTATTAAGGCACATAACATTCAAGTGTCATATAACATTAGTTTGTCCAAATATAAAATAAAAACTCAACTAAGAGCTACTTACTTTTTCACTGATGAACCCAGTCGCCAGCCCGACGACGAACAACAACCACAGATTCCTCATCTTTAATTTCCAAAAAAGAAACGGCAGTTGGAAGGAAAAACTATATACAATGAGCAGAAAAAAATAAATTGTATACACTCAAAAAGAAAAGTAATGTCGCTCGGCTGAATCCTCGTATCGTTTTCTCTGGTATTTTTTCGTCTGCTTTGTTAGATCTCAGCACTTTCACGCACGGCTGCTGGACGCGTTGTGGAGCGGAGTTCCTCTGGAAAAGTTGTTTGGACTGGCTGTGCAGCGTGGTCCTGCGGTGACGTCACCACGACGTGACGTCGATTGTGGAAGCAGCTGAATGGACACTCCTCAATATGTCCATGTGACACGCCGGGGATGGATTAAAGGAAGGGTTCACAATTTTTTTCATGTCTATCTTAAAGCGACAGTCGGCTGCTGGTATGCAACATTGAAACAGGTTTTTCTTGCTGCAATCACTCGTCCTGTTCATACTGGCCCTTACTAGATCTCTTGATAATGCATTTACAATGTAAGGGTTGGGGGACAAACACTACAAGCATCCTTCTGTGCAAAAAATGTATTTAAAAGTTTATCTGAAGATAATATGATGTTTCAGTCGTCCAAATGAATCATATCAAGTGGATACCTGCCACATTTAATCTTTTTAGTTCCTCTATTTGTTACTATACTTCCACCACAGCTTAACAGAGAAACACTGTCTGAGGAAACACAAAGAGGGAGTTTGATAATAAAAAAAAAGACTGTAAATGTGGTAGATATGAACTTAATATTACTAACTCAGACTGTTGAAGCCTCATATAAGCTAAAGAACCTTTAAATGCATTTTTGCCCAAAACAAGTGTAGACACAGTGGATTTTGGCTCCCAACACTTACAGTGAAAGCACTTTTGAAGAGGATCTTTAAATAGCCAGTATGAACAGGAGGAATTATTACAGCACGAAAAACCTGTTTCCGTGTTTATATGGACATCTGACTGTTGTTTGAAGACACACTTGAAAAACTGTGAACCTATCCTTTAAGGACAGGGGCACACACACACCATGGATGCAAGCACACAGATTGACATACTGTTAATTTCATGGGTAAAATGTTAATTCATACTGGGTTTTTTTTTTTTTAAACAATTTAGTCCAATATTCTAATTTAACTTAGAATGTCTTGAAGTAATTTATTTTCTCCATGCATTCAAAAATGCAGAACATTTATTTCTATGTGTATCTCTCCTCAAATAATGACAATGTGAACTCAGTTTGGGGTGTGTTAAACCTTTGCTATACCCCTTAAAAGCAGATATTATATACCCATACAGGTTGATAAGTATCTGTCTTGTAATGCAAAGCATGATTATGCAGGATGTAGTAGCAACAAGACTTGAATTAATGCAGATTGTATGAAAAAAAAAAAAAAACAATAAACGCTACAAGTAGTGATTCACCTTTTGCTGACTCAAAATGTACTATTTCAGGGACACTTCTGTATTTTGGAGAAAAATCTCATAAAAGAAGAAGAGGAAAAAAAGAAGCATAGTTCCCTAAAACACTAGTTTGGAAAATTTCAGTAATACATATGACACATAAAAAGTGCTTAAGAAAACCACAAAAACCATCACATTTCTGGTTACGCGTAGGCCTTTTTTTATTGTATCAGGAATAAATCCGGAATAAATATATAAATTTCAGTTAACCTTTTCAGATTTCCACACTGGTTTTATTTTAGATTCTATACTTGAGACTTACCAAATCTGATGAACTGCATTTTAAACTGTAGATATGACTCCCCCCAGTGCAGAAAAGTGGTTATGACAGCAAAGTACAATGTAAAGTATCATATGAAACTGGAATATTGATAACAAACAAACAAAAAATACTCTTTTTATCCACTTTTTGTTTGTATTTGTATGAAAAGAGTTTACTATGAAGAAAGCTCAATTTCTTTTAGACAAAGATAATTCCACATCTATCAAATTCATGTATTTCATATATTTAGTTTGGGGCACAAAATGTTGCTTTGCATCGATCAAGGGAGTCAGCATGACAGGCCATTTTCAGTAATTCCTTGTGATGTTAAATAATGAAGAAACAAGAGACGAAAATCAAATGAGCTACTAAAACATTTATCTACTGCTTAAGGAGGTGAAGAAATTGGCAAAGTGTGTCAGAAAAAATATACAGTACTGTAAAGCAGTGTGTTGCAGATCAAATTCAGTTATATGACGAACTGATGTCAAACTGTAAATTCAAGGTACTCAGCCTCTGATCATACCTTTACTTTTTTTTGCTTGGTTCCAAACAGTCAGTAAATTTGAGTGTATTGAAATCATCTCAGATGCGTTGTTGCTAAACATTGTTATAGGTTCAAGTATCTGGTTTTCACTGATGTTTGGCTCCAACATCCAAAATATAAACAGGGACAAGACAAAGTCAACAACAGCTTTTCAAACTCATGCTCCTCATGCATTGTCAATTTTTCTCAGTAGTGACCCAGAAGTCTTTGTGAGGGAACCAAAAAATCCTGCACACTGTCAATCATATTTACTCGCTTTCTTTATGATGCTTTTACTCAAGAAAAAAATATTGAAAATTGAAATTAATTTTACTGTGCTCAAGTGAACAACAGTGTGTACGCAGATTAAAAAAAAAAAAAAACAGACTCTCTGGAGTGGTAGACCTTTGTATCAAGTGTAACCTGCTGGGTTAGGTTCTGATTCTCACATCCGATACCAGATTATCATCTGATAAATTGTTCTTCCTTTTTCAGAGCAGTCAATGTTTCAGAAATCTAGAAAAGTCTTCACTGTAACATCAAGACAATGTCACAGTGTTGTAATCAATGTAACTAATCTGTAGGCAAATTCTTACATACTGAGCGATCAAAAATATCACAGAGGAAATTACTCTTAATAAACAGACTTTACACGTTCATTAAGTTTACATTTATTTAAATAATTATATTTTATGCTTTTATGATACTTTTTTCAACAATGCAATGAGGGAATGAACAACTGCATGTACGGTTATTAATACATTAGTTTGGTTATCTGTTTACAGTTCCAATGCAGCAACTTGCATAAACTCACTGCTCTAAAACCAGTGACAACAGAGTAATACTCTGCACCCACATGTTTAATCCACACTATATACACAAGGATATCGATCAAACATCCGATATGATCCCAACGTAAAAATGTAACAGGACACACAGAAAAACACATTGCACAGTGGTCTTCAGACACTTGAATGCAGCCATGGTAGAGAATTCAGGAGGTCAATCATCTTTAAAGCTGAGAGTCTGTAGGAGGTCTGTGGCATTTAAAGAGCAGAGGTACATCATCATCTGAGTCCAGCCTTGGCGTCTGATGCTTTCAGACTTCTTTTCCAAACTGGAGGGATCTGTGTCACAAACAAGAGAAATAATACTTAAGAACTGATTTTTAACAACTCATTCCACTGGTATTAACAAATATAATCATACATGGAACTGTACAGGAATACACTATTAAGCATCTAATGAAAAACAACAAATGGTGAGAGGTCAGTGTGTGTGTGTGTGTCTGTATTACTGGTCTGGGTATTGAAGGCTCTAGATGTCGCCCAAGAAATGACAGCAGTCGTCTCCATATCAGCCCGCTGCCCAAGAACATGAAGCCTGTTATCAGCCAGAAAATACGAGCGTCCTGGTAATAAACACAAACAGGTAAACACATGAACATATGTGGGTAAAAACATACAAAGGTATAGTATGCACTTATGGGCTAAAAGTAAATAGATACACATTAGACAGCCGAACACGGGAAAAAACATACAGACTCAAACAACGCTGCAGATATAAGGGAAGTCTAAAAACTCAAGATGTGTGCAAGTAAGTCTGCACATCCACACACAAACTGTAATGGCTAAACCCATCTAAACTAAGTAAAAAGTAATCACTTTGAAATGCTCCTTATCTACCAACAATTCTATTTGAAATCGATTACTCTTTTTTATGTAAAATAGAAAAAATAATGAGGAATGCCTGATTGCAAAGATTGTTCATTTTTATCAGACTAACAGTCCAAAACACAAAGACTTACACTGACATAATATTAAGACAAGCAAGAAAAACCTTGTATCTGCAAAGTTGTAAACTGTAAAACTCAAGATGTGATATAATTCTTCAGCTGCTATCTCACCTCTTCAAAGGATGACTCCAAATTCATTCCAAAGGCCACCCCTATCAGACCAAATAAGGAGAGGGAGAAGGTTCCCATCGTCAGCTGCAGACTCAGGCGCATCATCACGTTACGATGGCTATAATAAAACAGACAAGTCATTTCATTTCAACAGGACTTAAAATGTGTCTTTTATTGGTCAGCTTATCCATTTTCTCAAAATCTAACAATATTTATCAATATAAATTTTGAACTGTCTAAATGTTCTACAACTAATACCACTGTGTTAATATAATACAACTTAATGTTTAATTTAAAATGACAGCTCTACTTAGGCTGAACAATCATGTTATTGTATGTTTGTGTGTGTGTACCTGTCTAGATTGATAAAGATGACACTCTCAGAGTCGTCTATCAGTCCCTTCAACTCTCTGGCCTTGTTCCCCAGCTCCTCAGCCTGTACGAAGCAGTCGCAATATGAACACTCAGAGCACAATCAACAGCTCACTGACTGCGCATTACATGTAGAGGACTTTTAACATTGTGTTTCAGTGATTTTGATACTAAACAAACAAAACCAGAGGGGCAAATTGACAGTTTCAGTTGGTTGCAATCTGCAACCTCTCCACTAGATGCCACTAAATCCTTCCCGCTGTACCTTTAAAGCTGATCTCTGGGATTTTGAAAAAAGTAGCATTACCTGCATGTAGCAATTCTCCAATAACAGTTCCATCTCTTCAGCGTGGTCAATACCCAAACTGCTCTCCTCACTAGGAAGACACACAAACATATTTACATGCACATAAAAATATGACATATTCAAAATACTGTTTTAGATAAGGCTAAAAAACTTTCAGCCATCAATATAAACATATTTTTAAATTTCTTTTAAGTTTTTAATGTAAAACTCTTTTTTTCTTCACTACTAAGAACTGAAATTACACTTGCTTTTATCCAACAAGAAATTACAAATAAACACATTAAAAGGTTTTAGACATCACATAGTCCTTGTCTTAAGCTGCTAGACAATAAACATAAAATATATCCAAAAATTAATATAGGCCTCATGCAATAACATTGTCATGTTACTAACCGAAATCTCTCAGACTCACTAAACTCACTACTACTACAGCTTCTCAACAGATCTGCTGGTAGTAATTATTCCTACGCAATTCTGCACACAGCGCACTCATCAGATCTCCTCATATCATCATGTGACCGCGTGGCCTAATGGATAAGGCGTCTGACTTCGGATCAGAAGATTGAGGGTTCGAGTCCCTTCGTGGTCGCAACACTCTCTATTGTGTTGAAAGTTTACCACAGGCTGTGTTAACACCTGGCATTCACATGCTCTTGGCTGATCCGATCACAAGTATGAGAACTGTAAGAATGTCCGTTTACATCTGGTATTAACACGCATGCTAAAAGACCACTTGTCTTCAGTTCTCAATACTTCGCGCTATATGCAAATAAACACGTACATCATTTCCGTTTTTAACCGGCGGGAGGACCGGGGGTCTGTGTACTGTCCGTCCAAAGCGGTGTTCAAATTATTTGATAACAGAATAAACACATATACAATGCATAGTGTTCACCCTAACGAAAATCAAATACTCGTCCTATTGATTTGCTCTAGCGTCGCGTCGGAAAATATATATATATTCCGACGCGACATTGTATGTATATATAGCCGCGTCTGTACATTGAAAGATACTGTGCGCATTTACGCATAAGGCAAGGCAGCGTGACTTGATTATTAAATTAAATTGATTATTTAAATCTCGGACACGCCGACATTATCTAATGTGAGTTAATGTTCTGCTTTCGACACACTGAAAAGGTCATCTGTTACATATACAGTCTAGATTCATATTGTTTGGAGTAAAGCAGCCGTCCTCCTGATAAATCCTGAGCTCCTTATGTCAAGCAGCGCGGCAAAAACTGTAGTTATCAATTTGACAGGACAGAGGATCCAGCAACGTTTAGCTTCTGAAATATTTTTTTAGACAGACAAGTGAAAAACTTTGAAGATGAAAACGGGTTAGGGGAACGGGGAAAACAGGAGAAAACGGGAGGTGGATTACATTGCATAACCCATATGACATATAAAACATAAGTATTTTTATTTGGTATATACACAATGCTCTATGATCATTTACCTATTTACCTAAAAGAAGGGTTACCACTTCCATACTTTTCTTTTTCCTTATTTCCGTATTTGCAGTGGGATCTGTGAAAGCCCAAACAATTGGGAGGAACTAAAGCCAATCTCTAGAAAACAAGAGGTAGGTTACCCTGAGTCCAGTTTATCCCTGTATGCTGACCCCAACCAGTCAGTTCTAAGATTTGATTTACATTTCAATGGAAACCCCTTCCACTTATCTCTGCAATGCTTAACCCTTCCTCCAACCAATGGAGACAAAGGTACAGAAAAACAAACAAAGGAAAAGGAGACACTATTCAAAGGGGACACAGACTATCTAATACTGCATCCACTGACTGGTACTTTAAATGAGCATTCAAGAGAATTATTTTTGGCGTTCATGTATGTATATGTGAGTGCATGTGTAACATACAAAACTCTTGGGTCTGTCCACTTGGTAAGACAGAGTTCTTCAATGATCTCGTCCTCGTCCAAAATCTTCAGCAAGGAGTCCTTAAAAACTTTAATGTCCGTCTCCAACTCTGATAAACTGTCAGAGGGACAAAAGACAAGAGGAGGACTAAGAGAGACAGACAAAACAAAATGTTTCAATATGTAAATGTCCAGAGGTGTAACAGTGTGTGGAAAATGTGAATATTAATTCAGTTTAACTCCATAGTTATTAGATCCGAGGATGACAAACCGTGTTGAAGAACAGCTAAATCGATGGAAAAAAGATAACAATGGAGATGCTATCCAGATGATGTGGCAAATGATACGGTTGAGGAGAAAACATACATGAGAACAATAACAATCAGCGATTTGAGCATTGAGGTATGACACGTGTGATTACTGACCTATTACACTATGAATTATCAAAGATGTTCTCAATGACTGGCACGATGAAAACTAGTCAAGTCTCAGAGAGACTGACCCAGTTGCTCAAACATATCATTCACAAGGAGATAACAGTCCTGATGCCAACTACCCTCATTCATAAAAGCTTTTCTAACAAACCCATTCCCACTGTATGTCATTGTATAATATGGTTGAGTGTGTGTTACCTCTTGCTGTTCTGCAGCAGTATATGTAGTTTACTTCTATCAGCAGAAAGGATTTTAGGATCCACTAGAGATTCCAATATGTCCAATATTACTGGTTCCACTTCATTCAGCTTGGCTTGTAGAGTGTTAACCTATTGACACACATGTACGTGAACAGATGCTTTAACATATCTTGGAACACAGCCTCATGACTCCAAGGCTGGTTTTATGTGGGTTAGAACATGAACATGCTTAAATAAACATATACAATCTCTAGTCTGTTTCACCTTGTGCTGCAGTATGGCCTCCAGTGCTCTGAACTCAAAGGGCAGGGAGTGTGTCTGTGATGCTAGCTGTGGAGGAAGCTCCAGGACCAACCAACGTTCTAATCCCAGACCACGGAAATCCAACACCAAAAGGCAATGTGTGGTCACGATGGCTTTCAAAGACTGTGGAGAAACGGAGGGATTCAGGCAATTTGTCAAAGACTGTGTTATTTGATGTGTTTGTGTGTGATGGAGGGTAAAGTGTTAAAGTGACTCATAGTATAGTATATAGTTGATGCATTGCTTTTATTAATAGGTTTATTTGACTGACATCACATGTGTTAATGTGAATGTGTCAGTGTGGCTGTGCATGTCCAGTTGTTTTTGAAAGACTGCAGGCACAACAGTTGACTCTGATCTGTAAATATTTGAGGTGACAGATCTGATCAATGAAAAAGGTTGGTTGAAAAAAATCGAGAAAGCTGATTCGCTAGAAATACACTGCTATGTTAATTTTCTTAACCAAGAGCTTAATATTCAAAATAGTTGCACGAATCAGGAGCCCCCAGTGATCAGAGTCTATATGACTGAAGTTTGTCAGTGTCACGGAGGTAGAGGTAGATTTCCTCAACACAGGAAGCTTTTCGTACCTCAGGTAATGTAGCAGCGCTGAACTGTATTTGTGTTTGACCTGTTTTAGTTTATTTGACACATTATTAATGCCAGAACCACAGAGACATGAAGCTGTTACACACAAAGTAAACTACACAGGTACTGTAACAGGAATATTAATGCGGTTATAGTTTTTTTTTAACCCTAATTTCAGACAGAAACATCATTTTCATAGCTTTTATACTTCAGAAAATAGATATTAGTATGTTTCATAGTAAAATTCCTAACAGCTTCCTGTACAGTACAACTTGACTTGCTTCCAGTGGAGGACAGAGCATGTCATTTCAATTAAATAAAGATCATAAGATTTTACAGGGATGAGCTCCCAGCTACTTTTACAATTATTTCAAGAAGGTGATGGAAGCTTGAAATCATAACACCATATGCAGGGTAGAAAACTTAAATCTTTATAGATTTAGGATTACTTTTTATATGCCAAGCCATGGAATGGAATAACTTACCTCCATTAATTAAGGAGGAATTAAAAGTCCTTATTTTCTAATATTTCTCTAAGTCTCTATCTTGGAAAAATGGTAGAAATATGTCCAGGATTTAATCAGTCTATCCCTAATATAGTGTGATATGTTGTATTTTAGATATATCAGAATGTTGTCATTGTGCCTCTTCATCACATTGAACTCATATCATATTCTTTAAAATGAAAACTGATAATTGACTAAGTTGCTAATTGTTAATGTTTTATCATAACTGCAGGATGGCTGTGAAACTGCTCTGTCTCTGCCTGCTGCTGACTCTATTGATTCCCAGCTGGGCTAAAAAACAAACATGTCACATCTGCCTCCAACTGCAATGAGTGTATCCAGTCAGGCCCGGAGTGCGCTTGGTGCACCGCCCCTCATACTAATACTCGCTGTCATACCTTGAGGAGGCTAGAGAGAGCAGGCTGTCCTAAAAGTCACATATACAACCCTCAGGGTGGGGTGCAGGTTGTCAGGAATGACAGCAGGTATGTAGTTTAAAGATCCTCTCTTTGCTAGTTTAAACCTTTACTAGGATTTGCTTTGACTACAGTCACTTCTAAGATATTCTTTTTCTTTCCAATCATTACTGAATGTCTTCAGCACAGAGTCAGCAGATGCCCAGGCTCTGCTCCTTCAGCCCCAGGAGTTGTCCCTCCGTCTGAGGCCAGGTGTGAGCAAGTCCTTCCCTCTAACTATCACTATACCTACTGACCAGCCAATCACAGAGCTGACCATGGACATCAGCCCTGTGCCCGTAGGACTCAATATCACATTAAGTAGCATCATGAAAGGAAATCCCATGGTCATACAGGTCAGAAAAGACTGAAAGTAACATTAGGAACAATTTTTTCTTGTCATTTGTACTTATAAACTACAAATAATATTCATAATAATAAATCCTTGTTGCTCAAGGTGAAGGTGGAGGCTGCCCAGTGTCCCAGTGACAGCGATGACTCAAACCAGAACAGGACCGGGCCCTGGTCTGTCCACGTCACACCCAAAGGCTTTTCACAAAGTGTGAAGTTGGAGATATCTTTGGAGTGTTAGTACGACTGCACAACTTGGCTACAGTGAACATACAGTCAAACATATTATAATATAAATTTTGGATGTGATAACAGAACAAAAAGCACTTGATGTTCCTTTATAATGTGACAAATGCCTCACTCAAAATATAAGTGTCAAACATTGAGGTGGTCTTTTTAAACTTATCTTCCTCAGGTCAGTGTGATTGCGCTAGACAACAATGCCTTGGGGAACTTGATCCCTTTTCTTCACCAGATGATGACCGCTGTCGCACGGGCCCGAACGCCCCAGTATGCAGCGGTAAAGGGAAGTGTGTGGAGGGCTTCTGTGAATGTGACAAGCGGGTAAACCCGAAGGAAAGGTACAGCGGACAATTATGCGAGTGCAGCAACTTTGACTGTCCGTACCACAACAACAAGTAGGTGGAAGATTAGTAAGCATCACTTGGAGCTCAAAGCCTTCAATATCTACATCTTGTTGCAATTACAATTTTTTATCTAACAGAATATGTGGAGGCCACGGGAGCTGTGAGTGTGGACGGTGCATTTGTGAAAACGACTGGACACATGATGACTGCAGCTGCTCCATGGAAACTGCTTCCTGTACGGCGACAAACCAGGAGCTGTGTAACGGGAGAGGGATGTGTCAGTGCGGAAAATGTCGGTGTGAGCCACCATACACAGGCCCGACCTGCGAGACCTGCCCTTTTTGTGTGGGTACATGTCATCTGCATGCAGAGTGTGTGGAGTGTCTGGCGTTTGGGATGGGAGCGAAGAAGAACAGGGAAGAACTGGTCGTTTTTAATGCTGAATGCTGAGATTATAGGAAATAACACAAGAAACTGATGTTGAGGACAAATTTATCCGTTCAATTTATATACTCAACACGACATAAGAGGACAAAGTATCTGCTGCTTTATGGTTTCCATTAAGATACTATATCACCCTCTTGCTGTGATCTGCAGATAAAATATGCAAAATGATGCATTCTTTTGACGACACGTTCACGGACACCATTTACCTCCCAACTCTTTACATTACATACATGTATTTTCTTGCAAAACCTAATATAAACATGTTAATGTGTAGAATATTACACAAGAAATTAAAAATGAAGCAACATTGTAGAATCTATTTAGTTTTATTTATTAAGTAGAATTTATTTATTTATTACTTATTTGTCAAGGGACACATACTGTGTATAGATGAACCAATACTGTTAGTATTGCTAGCTCGTATTTTTGCAATGCCCGTCCCTTCAATTCTGAAATAATAAAGCACAGACCAGTTGTCAAAATATAGAAGAGGAAAAAAAGCAGAAACCTAATCCAATTTAGAAATTGCCCCTGTTTGTCAAATATACACTGCACTAACATCTCCTCGAAATGACCAGAACAATGTCATTTTGAATCTGTCCTCTCGTCATCAGGTGTGAGAAAGAGTGCGGCCATCTCACCGTGACAATGGTGGAGACCAAAGATGATATGCCCGAACCAGGAGACACAACTGTACACTGTAAAAAGATGAGCAGTGAAGACTCCTGCTTCATGAGCTACACCTTCTCCCAAACGCCCTCCGGAGGACAGTCGACTGTGGTGCGGGCTAAGGAATGTCCTTGTGCACTATGAAAGTGATCCACCTGGTGCTTTCTGCTATAAAATTTTAAATTCCCTAAACATGTAGTTCAAATGTTTTTATTCTGAATCCTTAAACTACCTTATTCATTAACATTATACATTAACAACCTTGAAAACATTGTGATGATAAACTGTTATTGAACTTTGGGCTACACATGTTTCCAGTTTTCTGCTCTACACCATCCTCCTGGTGTCTCTACAGGCTACTGTAGTTTTGAATCCAACACTGAATGAAGGTCTCTGATTTAAGATTCAACAGTAAGGATTTGTCATTGGTTCGGCTTAAATTTATGGTCACAGAATGTTTCGTAATCCATAGCTAGATCAAAGATGATTTAGATTAGGTTGAGAGGAGAAATTAATCACTTAGTGTGCTTATATGAGAGAGAGAGGGAGCATACCTCCATTCGTATAATGATGCAGTTGTTTCGAGCAGTGAGGCTGGTACTGTGCTGAAAGCGAAGGTCTCTGGCCTGAAGACTTAACTCCTGGCAAAGCTCTGTTTTCCTCTTTTCTATAAAAGAATAAAGAAATAAGAGGAGCAGACAGTTATAAACTGAGTGAATATTTTTTTTATTTTTCACATATTTTTGACTTGATACAGGACAAGACACTACACCAAAAGCAGATGTTATAACATGTCTACTGCTTTCAGGTCAACAAACATAACAGAGCGAGGCAGCTAACATTGTCACATTGAGATTGTCACATCACAGGTCAACAGCTACAAGTAACACAGTAATGGTGAGTGACAGTGTGTCCAGCTGTGCAGGGCTAAGATTCAAAAAATGTACTGAAGGTAATACCTACACTCTGGTGAGAGTTGTCACATCACAGGACAAAAGAAATAACCAATCATCAGTCTCAAAGACAATCCTGATTTTGCTCATTACTACACACAGAGACAACTTAACAGCTCAAATCAAACAAATAAAAGGCAGATTATTGATAGATCTTATTTGATCTTATCAATGGATTGATAAGATTTATTTTCCAGCACTTACCAAATGATGTCACATTTCCGTCCTGGTCAAACTTCATCTGTGAAACAAATATTGCAAGATTATTTCACAGTGGCATTCACAATTGTTCAATACAGTTTTGCTGTATTTAAATGATTATAATGTATGACAGAACACTGGCAGGTGTTTGTTAAAAGGGGAAAAATCAGAGTTAAATCCAGCTGATAACTTGTAAACGCTGTGAAATCAGAAATCTTGTCATTAAATACATCTTACTGAGATTTAATATTTTATAGCAGATTCTGTGATACATTGTGTCTAAAAAAAGATGTCTGTCCCTGCCCAGCCAGGCAGGGGGGGAAGACAAATATAAAGCACCAACTAGTGGTCAGTTGCTACTGAAATGTTTTTGGCTAACTGCCCTCAGTACATCTCTTACCACAACAAACGTTGGAACCACACTGGAAAGAGGAGCTTCTGTCATTCTGTGACGGATTAAGGACACTGTTCAAAGAAAAGACAGAGTTTAGCCACAGATAAGGATTTCTGTTCACTATGTGGAAAAGTGAACAGTTTAAACATTGCAAAAATGTTCATTATTATTCTTTAACTTAGTAACAGTTAAAAAGGGAATTAAAATATAAATATACTGTGCACAACTGTGGGGACTGTATTTACAGTTACTTTCCAATCCATCATTTTAGAAGTGAAATCACTATGATTTTAAATGGCTGATTACCAGCAACAATTTTTTGTGATTTTTATGGATCCTTGCTGCACTTTGTGTCTCATTTCAATGTGCCAAAAGCATTTGGGTAAAATAACATTTGAAGTGCAGTTGATACAAAAAATAGCAAATTCAATTTTATGTAGAAAAACAATCCAGCAGTAAAATACCAAACGCTTATCTAACATGCAAAATTAGATAATTTATCACTGTGTTTAACGTCTTTATATTTCAATATATCTCTATCAGGGTTGAGCTTTCATACAGTTTCATTATATGTGCATAACACATAGTTACAGTGGATAAAGACGTGTATCACCTATTTAACTGAACTGGAATAATATGTAGACTGGAGCCAGAGCCAGACTGAATTTTTGAGGCTAATACTGATACGTGAGAGTTAATAAAGCATGATCACAATACATCTCTTTACATACATAAGTGACATGACACACAAGAAACATGTTGGTTATTATATTATAATAATATTACATATCAGTTGTTGAGGAATAAACTTTTCAGTGCTCTCTGGTGGACAAACTATGTAATGAAGGAGTTGTTACTAAATTATACCTCTAAACATATTGTCATTTCTGTTCAGCTATTTCATGTCATCTATCACAAGCAAATAGCAACATACCTGTGATAAACTAATATTAATTGATAATACTGGCCTGCCAATTGACCAGACAGGCTCTGATCGGCAGGTATTGAAATATTAGAGCTGCAACAAATAATCAATTTATCATTTAGTTGCCAACTATTACATTAATCTGGAAATATTTTGATAGTTAATAATTTGAGGATGTCATATTGGGATTAGGGAAACATTTTTCACCATTTTCTGACATTTTCTGGACCAAACATTTAACCAACTTGTTAGAGAAAATAATTAACAGATTAATAAAGAAACAAAACTTTCAAAACTGTACAATGTAAAAGCAGCAGGATTGTGTTTTTCTAACCACCGGTTGTCACTTCAGCTCTTTTTGTACGTTAACATTCTCTTCAATTTAAATCTGTAGCAGCTCTACATATTTTTTATTGTAGATTTCTATTTGATATCGCTTCTAATGGCTTCAGATGTTACATATTTTGATTATTATGCACCACAACACCAAGAAAAATCTCTTGCATGTGCAAACCTTCTTGGCAATAAACCTGTTTCTGATCCTGATAAGTAACCATCTCTCATTCTTACCGGGCAACGTTGCATCTGTTTGCAGCAGGTTCTTCTTTCTCACCGGAGCAGACTGAGATCTTCTGAGCTGACATCTTGACTCAGGGAGTGTTTGACTCCAGTGTATCGAGTTTGAAACAACATGACTGTAGCTCCTGCTGTTCAATCCCAGCTTTCTGTGTCCAAGTGGCACAGTGTACCTCAGAGGGTAAACTACTGTACGAGCACTGCAGAGGATCAGGGTTCGATACCCATCCACAGTTGAGGAGAAAGGACCAACAGAGCTTAAGTTCCCACTAAATGGCAGATACATCCTTGAGCAGTTCATGCATCCAGACAGTAGCACCCTGTGTAGTTTCATCTTCATTCAGCTTCTGAAGGGCTGATATTCACCACAGGATAGGAAAGCAAGCGTCTGCCTCCATAAGAAATGAAAGGTGACTGTCTAAAAGACTTGAGTCATCTCGTTGAGGGTGATTCAATATCCTCCAGTTGTTTGTCAGGGTTGTTTGTAAAAGAGACAGTCCAGATCCACAGGAACAACAGGAATACAGTCGGAAGTAACAGTCACAATATGAGCAAATATTGATTATAGTCAATAATGCCAGCGTCAGTCGACTGCTGTAAACTCACAGTCTGTTATGCAGCTCTGTTTGTTATGCTAGTTACGTTAGCAGCTAGTATCAGGGTTAGTTATAGTTTATCCATTTAAAGTTGACTGTGACAGTAAACGAAGACACAAGACAAACAAGTCAGTTACCTGCAGGCAACTACAGGCTGTCCTGAATCAGCGAAAAGATGTTTTGTTTTTCTTTAGTCGACACACTTCTTATTATAGCATGATGGAGAAAAGCAGCATTCATGAGGAGGACAGAGCATGAAGAGCACTGCCCGTCATGCACCGCGGTGACGACTGCCAGAGATCGTCTCTAGAAAAAGTAAATCACTCGGACTGCATGTGTTGACATCGTGGTTGTATAAGGTTGACATCGGGTTCAGGTTTTCTTCTTCCTTTTGATATTTCATGGCGGCAAAACAGCTTTTGGGTGCATTACCGCCACCTTCTGGACAGGAGTGTGGACCAGAACAGGTACTGTTTAAAAAAAACGTGAAAATATCCATGTACTTTACATCACCTGAACTTCTCTTCAACATTTATCTAATATCAAGTATCATGTAATTCCTTTGAAGTGTGTATATCTAGTTTAATGAACTGGTCAGGCGGGTGTGTCCTTTCTATTTCTATTACTTCCTTTTATTTCTCCTATTTTTCTCTGAATGCTGTAATAGTATCAATCCTTATCCCCTCTCCCACTCTTCCTGCCATTTCTTTTTCATTTCTAATTTGATTATAGGCCATTTTAAACCTTCAAATACTTTCAACCTCAGCCTTATTATATTTTATTACCATACTTATGGCTCTTGTTCTTGTTGTCCTCTACTGTTTGTTATTGACAGTTTTTTATAGTCTGTTATGGTCCAGTATTAGTTTCCAGATTATTAGCTATTGGTTTCAAATTTTACAATTAATTCCAGAAAACACTCTTAATAATTATCAGGGAATAACGGACTGTGAAATGATACATCATTTTATTTCCCAATATTAATGATGTTTCAAAGCTATCACCGCACTGCCAGGAAAACAAACTGACTCTGATGAAGAAATACATGAATCCTTTGTTAATTTTCTTACCCTAAGAGTAGCCTAGTTATATTTATTAGGAGCCTAAACCATACCCACACAAAAACACCCAAAAAAGTGACAAGCAACAAGCTCTGAATGTTGTTTGCCTGCTTAACAACATATTTTGTGGCATATGAGTCAATGTGTAGGCCATGTGTGCGTGGTTTCACTTATAATGCGAGATTAGAGTCACAAAAATGTGACACACCGTTGGTAAACACAGTGTGGGCGCGTAGATGTTGTCAGCATCAGCATCCCTCCACTGGATGCAGATTACCGGAAGGATGCTGCGGCAGGAGAGGAAGCGTGCAGACTGTGGGCTCTTCTCATTTCTCTATTGTGTGCCTCCTCGTCTCCTCTTTCCTCTGCCCTCCTTGCCCGTGAAGTATGCGTGTGCGTGTGTATGTGTGTCTCTGTGCGTTAAATAAAACATAACAATATATGACATCCGTATGTTGTCACTTGTTGTGATTTGAATTAAACGTCGTGCTCATCTGTCAGAGGTCATAAAATACGGCGGTAGGCTGTAACAAAACAATAAACAGATGATGCAGCTGCGCCACATGTTATATTGAAATTTAAGGATGTCTCATTTTGTTAAATGCTTGTTGCCTTGACTCCTCTCTACTCCTGTCTCCCCCTCTGCTCGCATCTGGGGTGGGAGGGACCAGAGGAGGCGAGGGAAGGAATCGAGGATGTACAAACTGAGAAATGAGAAGAGGGGCTTGAGTCTCCTCTTGCATTCACGGTAGGAGGGACTACGGCACAAGGAAAAGACACAAGTGAGGGAAACGTGGATGCAATTGAAGAGACTCGGGGTGCATCCTATGTCGTGTCGACGCTGTGTACCCTGACCTCTTCAAACCGCCCCGATCTTCAACCGAGACCGCGTCCATTTTTATTTTGTTTGTTAGTTGTTGATATATAAGCTGCCATGTTCCCATCGTGTTGTTCCAAGCCGGCGGACGGCAGCGCTAAGAGGAGCTCCATCGCTAAGCTGCTGCTCGGGGTGTTTGTGGTTTACATGCTCCACACCGCCTGGCTGCTGTACGGCTTCCTCAACACCAAACCCTGCGATGGAGGCAGAGGAGAGCACTGCATCAGCTCTTACCTGACAGCAAGACCCAGACTGCAGGTTAGCACAGGCCTGCCTTCCTTATTGCTTTACTACTACTTTAGCAAATTAGGGGCACATTTAGGGACACACTACTGCACGGGCCTCTGCTTTTTTATCATGTTAACTCAGCCTGAAATCCAGGGCACATGCAGTTCACATTCAAGTCAAATGAAATGAGCTCTGTGTGACTTTATTTAAAAATAGAAAGACAGTATGTTTGTCTAGGTTGAACCTCGGGGATGCTTTGGTGATTTGCATGATGGAGAAAATCCCCTCACAGATTTATTATTCTGGACATGATGGTTTATGGCTGTATGATTTATTAATCCAGACCAATCAAATCTGAGTTTTTTTTTGGTACAATACTGCACTGTCATCACAATGATCGCTTCACAGAAATGATTAATAATGTGAAGTAAGTTCAGCCCTTGTAAGTTTAGCTTGTGAGTAGTTAGTTCAATCATTAAGATAACATAATGTACACGTACTAGTCAGGGTTTTCTCCATTACTGCAGTTACATCTCATGTTGCTTTTTTAAAATGAAAAAAAAGCTCTCTTTTCTCTTCTTCTGTTTTATTTTATCCAGCTGAGTGTCTTCACCTGCCTCGTGCCAGACAACAGCCAGCTCAACCTCGCTGTAAAAATAGACCCATTTGATCCACACGCTACCTTTGAGAGGTGAGTTTGACATGTTGATGTTCTAACTGTCTTACACATTTTTATCAGTCAATTCATGCTCATTTCAAGAGTAACATAGGGAACATGTTCATGGCATGAAATTCTTTTTTCAGAAATAAATAGGACATCAAAAGTCTCTCCAGTCACTGTAGTGGCTGCAGACAGAAGATAAGGACCTTTGACTAGTGCTTGAAAGCAGGACTGTAAATCTCCTGCATTGTAGCCACAGGGTCAAAAGATATTTTATAACTTCTATTAGGCCATAACATAGACTGCATACTGCTTAGTATTAGTAAATATTTATTAAGACCTAAAAAAAAGTAAATTTGTCCATCTCTGTTGTCCATCTCTGTTTGACTTATAACGTACATATTCTGTTCTTTCACTGTCTTTGTCCACAGGCGGGTGAACGTGTCTCTGCCGGAGGAGACTCAAGCTAATGGCACACTGTATGCAGTTGTGTATGTTCACAAGGCCGGTGTTTCACCTTTAGAGGACAGCAGAGAGGTCCACTATGCAGCTCAGCTGACCATCTACCTCACTCCCACACACAGAGAGGGGCAGAGAGACACACAGAGGGTAACTCCATATTTGCCAAAGTGCTTCATATTTCAACCACTGTGTAACCTTCGTAACATGTACATAATCAAAACCAGTTCCATTGTTATTTGTGGCTCCATCAGAGGTCGAGCGCCCGTTCAGAGAATCCTGTATCGCACTGGAGACCCCACCTGTCAATCAATATGATGTCAGAGGACTTCACCTTTAACAAGGCGGGACTTCCCAGTGATGTACGGCGCTACATGAGAGTGTAAGTCACCTGAAGCTTTTAGAGGTCAAAGACATCGATCAGCTGCGCTGCTGCTGGCTTCTGCTTTATGAATGCTGCTTGTCATGATATTTATTGCTGCGATGCTTGGAATAAAATACACTCTGTTGGCTGCATGTGAGAAACCAAGTAGACTCAAACATTCTATTCTGATCATTTAATATTATATGAACATAGGAAATAAAATATGTTAATGATGATTTTCTTTTGTAATATGAAAAACATTTATATAATGTACAGAAAAAGCATTCGCAGCTGCCAATCTTGAGGAAAACTTTGTTTGGAACTTTCTTCATCTGCCTATATATATATATATGGCTCTCAACCTTTGTGAACCTCGTGAAGCCTTGAAACAAAGAAATATCTATTTGCAGCCATTCGTCACATGTCAAAAATGTCCACAAGAGAAATTTTTCCTTCTCAGATTAAATTATTTATATCATTTTTAGAGGCCTGAGGTGATAAAAAGAAAAAAGTGAGACAAATAATACTTTTTATGTTGCAGAAATAGATTTTTTCTGCTTTCCTGTGCTATTACGTATCAGCAACCCTTGAGATTTACCTTGTGATGCATTTGACGTGTCCCAACCCCCAAGTTGGAAACCAACATGATTACTACTCTGCAGAAATGGAATGGAGGGTTATCAATACTAAAGCCAATTTGAATCAAAAGGAAAAAAAAACACAGTCACATTTCTCAATAAACTACTGTTAGCGTTACAGCTGAGGAAGCCATTTACATGCACGTGTTGATAATGTTTACTGCCCTTACAGCTTCTCCCATCGGTAAATAAGGAATCTGCCCCGAGCCAGTGTGTCCGTTTAAATTAAACTTCCTTCTTGTCTTTTCTTGTAGCTCTCAGGAAGGCAGACAGATGATGTACCTTCCTCTGCTGCTGGTTAACGAGCTCAGCTTCAGAGTCAGAGACCTCATGGTAAAATGTTCAAAGGCTGACACATTTAGTCCATTAACTACTTTATTTTGAATTAAATAACAATGATCTATCTATCTATCTATCTATCTATCTATCTATCTATCTATCTATCTATCTATCTATCTATCTATCTATAGGAGATCAGCAGCAGTACCGTCCAGCTCCCTCTCACTGTGTCGTATGAGGGAATCTCTTTAAGGAGATTCAGATTTTGGGTCCACCTACAGGATGTGGTTTATTCTCTGAGACAATTTGGTGAGTTAATGAAATAAAGGATATCATGTGATATGAGGATTTGGTGAATTATGATTTTTAAAGAACATTAAATGGGTTCAAGGTTCTCCTGCAGGATGAGGTCTCCAGTCTGCAACATTTTGGTGTATTATGATTTTGTAGTAGTTTTGGGGACAAGAGATAACTGTTTTTCAGTCACCAAGATCAAACCTAAATATGTGATATGTTACAGTACATTTTTCTAGATTAAGCCGTCAGTCTTTCATGCCACATTATCAGGAGATTATGCTTCTGTCTCATTTATCTAGGCTTCACGGAGGAGAACATAGATGAGATTAAAGAAACTCTGGCCGGCTCCAACCTTTACCTGTTAGTGCTGACTGCACTCATCACAGCTCTGCAAGTAAGACTCATACAACACCACATATTTAACATACAAGGATGCACTTGATACATAGTCCTAAATATTGTAAATTTGTTTTTGAATCCCAGTGTGTAATACTAAGTAATACAGTGTGTCATGTGGGTAGAGCTGTAATGATTAGTCAATTACTCAATCAACAGAAAGTTAATCCGATTATTTTGATAATCATTTTGAGTCATTTTTTAAACGTATCTGTCTCAGATTCCAGCTTCTCAAATGTAAATATTTCCAGGTTAGTTAGTCTTGATAGTAAACTAAATATTCTTGGGTTGTGGACTTTTGGTCGGGACAAAAGAAGACATTTGAGGACGTCGTCTTGGGCTTCGGGATTGACATCTTTCATCATTTTTGGAGCATTTTATTGACCATCGACCACCAGAATTGAGAGAATTGATTGACAGGGTCATCGATAATGAACATAATCCTACATCAGGCACAATGGTGGTGTATTACAAATCCTGGTTAGTATATTAAAGCTGAGTTTTCTGTGCTCATCAGCTGATCTGTGAATTCCTGGCTCTGAAAAACGACATCAGCTCATGGAGAAAAAAGAAGAGCATGGCAGGAATGTCCAGGAAGTCAGGTGAGAAACTGTCTTATTCACCAAATCAACTTCTTTTATCATATACAAGTTAATCATCCTCTTTTGTTTCTAGTTCTGTGGCGAAGTCTCAGTACTCTGCTGATTTTCCTCCATCTGCTCGAGGAGACCAGTCTTCTGGTGCTGCTTCCTGTCGGGCTGGGAGCATGTGTAGAGGTATTTATCATGACAACAGAACTGACACCTAGCCGATCATTGATTGGTTTTTAACTCCTGATCTGTCATCTCGTCAGGTATGGAAGCTGTTTAAAGTGTTTAAAATCCACGTGCAGTTGAAAAGCTCCAAGCTCCATGTGAGTATTTACCTTTATTTATTCATGTTCAATGTAGTCAGAAGTGTGTGTTGCTTTTTCTTTTTTTTTTTTTAAAGATCTATGATGATCTCTTCTGTCACTATGTGCAGGTAAACAAGCTGGATGAAGACGAAAGAAAGACAGTGGAATATGACACACAGGTGCTAATGTGTTTCTATCTGAATCCTCCACCTCTCTAACAGCTCTCATTTTTAAAATTCTGCTTCAGGCTTTGTTTTATATTAATATTTTGTCTGGGTTTTTTTTCCTCTCAAGGCATCCAGATATTTGTCCTACTTGGTCTATCCTCTGTGTATGAGTGGAGCTATTTTCTCTCTGGCCTACTTACGTCAAAAGAGGTGAGCTCATCATCATCATCAACACCGAGTTTAGCTTTTCTGCTTTGCCACATTTATTTTGACTCAACCTTCACTGGTTTATGTCTGGAGAGCACTAAACTCTCCACCTGTACTGAACTGTTTTAGGCAGTCAGATTCAAATCCCACCTGAATGTGTTCTTAAGATTTTTGAGCTTTGTGAAACTCACACTTTTCTATCTTTTCTCCTCTAGTGGAGAAAATCCACAGACTAATAAGATATACATTTAAAAAAAAAAGGAAAAAAAACTACTTCTAATTGTGAAGATATACTCTATCAACAGTTACTACTCATGGATGATCAACAGCTTGGTGACTGGTGAGTTAACTTGAATCCACTTGTACAAATGTAATAAGCTGGTTTGTTACTGTAACACTGTATTTTTAATTAAGGTGATGCCTTCGTGTCTATGTATCTATATTGGCACTACATCTCTCCTCCTCTCTTCTCTCAGGAGTGTATGCCTTTGGCTTCCTGTCTATGGCCCCGCAGCTCTACATTAACCACAAGGTCTGTCTTTAATAATATATTACTGACCAGATTATGTGATTATAGCACTGAGAGAAAGGAAATAATGTGTCTGCCAAACACTGTGTTTCTCTCTCAATCAGCTGAAGTCTGTGAGCCACCTGCAGGGGACAGTGTTGATGTACAGAGTGAGTGCCGTCATTTCTCTGCTTTGTTCACAAACATGCAGCCAAGAGCAGCGTTCTGATTCTCAAAGTCTTCTGTAACCTATATGTTAAAAGAGAAAGATTTGAACCTAAATTATTATTATTATTATCTATTTTATCTTCTATCTCTCTTTCTTTTTCCACTAGGGAGTGAACACCTTGATCTCAGATCTGTGCTCCTGCGCCTCCTTTTTCTCTTCATCTGGATCCTTCTCATCATCTCATCAACTCTCCTGCTTCAGAGACGAGCTCTTCTTCCTCCTCTACCTCTACCAGCGAAGGTAAGATTACACTATTACAAACACAGACACAAACACTTACACAGAACATTTTCATATTGTAGGGACTCCAGTGCCTCCGTGCTTGACTTAATGCATCTGCTTTGCTAGTTTCACCTCTTGTCCTTTGACTCTTCCTTGCTGATGCTGACAGCTGCTTTCTTTTCACCATCCACCTGAGTGATTTTTTGCTGAAATAACAGCATAATGCAATCCTGTTTTCATCTCATTTCTCCACCAGGCGTTACGCCCCTAAGGCCAGAAGACGAGAGTCCGGGACCCACAGCAAGAAAGTAAAGACTCAGTGAGGAGAAGATGGTCGAATTGCACAAACACACAAAAAATCATAAAAGAAGAAAGGTCCAAGGCACTCTGCTGGCAAAAAGTTTAAAAGCCTTTATTCAGATGGGTGACACCCTGAAGAAAGATTTATTTTAACATGCACAAGTATTGACTGTGTTTTTAAGTATTTCACTGTGACATCGCCATTTGAATAAAGGCTTTTAAACTTTTCACCAGGAGAGTGCTTCGGACCTCTCTTCTTTTTTGAACTTTTGTGTTCCCTACCAAAGAGCACCTTCATCACACTTGTTTGAACTTCGGAGCACTCTGGATCTTTCCTTTCTGAACACAAAAACTCATCTTTTGGAAAAACAATGAGGAATAAATTAACCTTGGAGAAGTGAGACGGAGACTCAGTCGAGACACTCGGCCGTGTGTTGTCGCCACAGCAGCTGCAGACAGAACCGAGACGAGCTGTTCCGCTTCAGACGCCTCACTGCTGTACGCTAGACAGTGATGGAGCGTCATCCTTTACCGCCGCAGTGGTTGAACGGTACCATGTTGTTACTAGACTTGAACGTCATGACTGAATCGACTGTCCTAACTGCTTAAACACTGTTTCTCCCTTTAAAATGTAATTTAACAACCTGCAAAGTAAGAAAAGATTTTTTTTTACATGTTGTTTGAGCAGATGTAAAGAGTATATTCTGTTTGTGCTTGTTGCATCATTTCTCTAAAGCTCAACCTACCCCCATACAGACTGTCATGGCTTCAACTTTAATCAATTAGTGTATTTCTGCCAACTTCAGCACAGCACATCTAGTGTTTTTGGAAACCTTGTGATCCTTACTAGTATCTTAAATAATGTTCTGAGATTCAAACATTGCGTGTTTTGTTTTGTAACGATGGACTCGCAGGTGGATCCTGCAGATAAGCCACATGGTCACACCGGACCAACAGCATGAAGCACTTTTTTTTTCTCTTCATGCAGTGAAGGTTGAGAGTAATCTTTTACATCTAAACTGTCATCAGATAAAGTTTTATTTGCATTTTGTCATATCCGCCATCATGTATTACATACTGGGTAATCCCGCTTTTAATGTACTGTACATCTATTTAGAAAAGACTGAATCCAAGTTGCCAACAAGTAAAAAGAGAGACTACAGAACTCCAAGCTCATTAACCGCTCACAGCAAATATCCTGATGGCATGTGTTTCAAAAATATTCTCACTAGTGCATCACAAACTATGATAAAACTATGTTACCTGCAGACGTCATAATGCAGAGCTCGAAATCTCATATCTCGCTGTTTATTGTGCTTATGCTACACTGATTTCTAATTTCCTCTCTTTTGCTGAATGATCTGCTTGAACTGGAGAATAATTGAGCAATTTCAAATATTTTTTAGAGATTATTTTGTTTTTCATTCTTTTGACAATGCATCCTTGCTTGTTAACTTTTGATAATATGGAATGTAATTAAAAAGAAAAACTTCCGTTAAGCTTTATTTAACTTTGAACAAGTCAGCTACTGTGTATGAACTGATGTGCATGTTTGTGTATGGAAACGTGCAATCAGGAGATAAAATTGGCGCAGACAGCAGACTGGCAGTTATGCTTGACTGGTTTCTGTTCAGGAAGTGTCGCATGTCGCTCACGCGCTGTGTGTGTGTGTTCTGTTGTGTTTGCACTTCAAGAGCAAGTAAATATCTTTGCAGTGTCCCTTTAAAGGTCAGGTTTGGCCTCAGGGAAAAAATGTTAATTGACAAAATCCTCAAAAAAAAAAAAAAAAAAGTGTGAGTGCATGCGTGCTACAGCAGGTGTGTGCTGCTGGATTCCTCTGTTAACACTGAGATGCGATAGGACAGATATGAGCATGACATGTCGGTCATTCTCAGAATAACTTGAGGCTACACTTCTTTTTACATTAGTACCTGAATTTAAAAAGGTAAATAATTGATTAGTCAGTGATGTTGAGGGTCAGTTACACCCTTGAGTGTCTTGTTTGTGTGTGTAGTAAAGAGTGTGTTATATGTTTTCTGTTCTAAAATCCTATCTTTAAGTTTATGTGGACAATAATCCTCATTTAAAGTCCTCCCTTTATTCTTGAGGATGTAAAATCCATAAATATTCAGCTTACTTGAAAACTACAACCTTATGATTTATGACCTTTATTTCTGCATCTTGGCAAAGTGAACGATTGTTATTAGTTGTGTTTAGAGATTGTTTAGAGACAGGAATGGGAGTTGCCGCCTGACTAAAGAAAAAGCCAACAACACTTAAGCTGCTTTTGTTTCACAGATACTTGCCCTCTGTTTATCTACTGTCAATCTCACGGAGTACGCTGCTTTAACTTAGTGGCATCGTGCTCTGAGATTGACAGTAGATAAACAGAGGGCAGTATCAGTGAAACCAAAGATTGAGGAATGTCTCTAAACACACACACACACACATACACACACAGTACATGTATGAGATGCCTTCAATTTTATGCCATGATGGGTGGAACTGCTGTGATGAACTGCTTCTGTAAAACAAAGAATAGAGACCACACACACACACACACACACACATTGAGCCTGGCACATCGGGTGTGACAGCAGACAGTTCAGTTGGTAAACAGTCAGCAGCGGTGACCTTGTTACAGTATGAAGATGCTGCTCAGCCTCGTCCTCGTCTCTCTCATCGTCTCTCCAGGTATGTGGGTCGACTTCAGGGGTCTCATCCTGCAGGTTAAAAGGTCGCGGGCTTTTTTCACAGCTGAGCTCTCTGCTCTCTGCTTTTTTTTAAAAAAATACATGGGCAGGATAAAGATAAGTGGGACATCAGGGGCTTAGCCCAGAGGATGTGGCATTATTAAGTGTAAATCTTGTAGGAGCTTTATTCTCAGTGACTGATGTGTTGATCAACAGATGAAGCTGCTAAAATTAAAATCCCCTAAAACATAATGGAAAAATATAAAATAACTACTTCCTTCCTGAAGAAGTCAGACTGACTCTCCGTCTGGATTTTCAGTTGCGATCAAAGTTAAGAATATTGATTTTTGGAAAGAAATGTGAATTTGATAACAGCTCAGTAGAACTAATAATCAGGTTTTTCTGATGGCAAATTTCCCTTCACTGAAATAGAAAGTCTCTTTTATATAATAAACTCAGCAGAATTGTTATTGAAAGAATACAGACCTGTTTTTTTAACAGAATAGTTGGTAAAGTAAATAAGAGCAAATTAACAGAACATGACAGAATCTGATTTATCCAAAATTATCAGAGTGGAGAAAAACTCATCAGGACTTTAGATGCATGTTTTAAGTCCTCTGTTGTCCTTATAAATTCTTTCAGTGGCTCCACAGAGAGTTAATGCAATGTTACTGCTATTTGTGTAAACCACATGAAGTTTGATCATTATGCAGTCCAGAAAAAAGAAATGTTGATCTGGCTCATCCACTTCTTGCCAAGCTGTTGGTAACGTTCCAGAAGCCTGGTCTTTAGCTTCAAGCCCACACTTTACATTGCTGTTTTGTTTTTCTATATCAGAGCATTTTGTTGTAAGAATCTACAGAAACGTAGAACTAGTCAAAGTGTTTACTTCTATCCACCTTATTCTACCACACACTGCTTGCAATTCTTTTTCTATATCTTTTTCAGTCTGACTTCAACTCACATGTCTCTATTTTTACCTTTTTTTTATGCCTCATATCTGCAGCGCTGTCGTTGGAGTGTTATGTGTGCAGTTCTTCTGCCACCAATGAAGAATGCAACATGGGCACACAGACGTGTCAGACACTGCTTGACACATGCATGACTATCGTCGACACTTTCGGTAACAATGAATGCACAGTATTGGTTTTCTCAAGAAGAATATACAGAACTGCAGAATTTAGAGATGTCTAAAATATCTTATTGAATCTAAATACTTCTCTAATGTCACTTAATAGTTAGTAGTAAGTCTGAAGAGTCTTTACTCAAGGAGACTTTGATAGAGGACATTGTAATGAAAGATTGTGTTCAAGGTGCTCAAGATCTTAATTGAACTGAAGCACTGTGCAGCCTTTAAATTTGTGGTTAAATCAAAATCTAAATTCAGACTAAAACAATTCACTCCATCATCCTGCTGTGTGTGTGTGTGTGTGTGTGTATTGTTCAGGTACAATGAAAGCCATAGTGAAGCAGTGTGCCAGCCGGGACACCTGCAGAGGAGCTGCATCGACCGCCTCAGTTGACGCAAACGGGAACGGAAACAGAGTCGACTGCTGCAGCACTTTTGACTTGTGTAACTTCAGCGGAGCCGAGTCCGTCCATGTACACGCACCACTGCTGCTTCTGACTGTAGCTGCATTTCTGCTGTTGTCACACTGAGGTCAAAGGAGATGAACCACAGCTGTTAAAAGCTGTGGAAGCTACAAGATAACTTACTCTGGTGCTCCCTATAGTATATGTAAACATCTTGTAAACACATATAAAGCTATTAATGTGTAGGTCATATGTATGATTTTTAAAATATTGACAGTATCTTGTCCTTCCTGTGGTTGCACTACTGTATGTGAATGCTAATGTTATGTTTAAAAAACCCTGGTAGATTATGGTATATTATGACTTTCACTCTAGAAATATAGATTTTCAACACTGTCCTATCATTTATATTCTGAAAACTCAGGGACTTGAATATTATCATCTACCCTAAAAAAAACAACAAGTAACAAACTACTTGAATGTTTGAATAGATCTCGATTGAACATCAAGACCAGGAGAACTTCAATTCTAAACTGAGGAAAAATGTAGTGTAAATGTCAGTTGTGAAGTTAAGATGATCATGAAGATGATATTAATTCTGCCCACAGATCAAAATACTTGCCAGGAGAAGCTACTTCCTGTAGATCTTTAAGTGTCTGGATGTTTGTTTTGCTTTTTTAAAGGAATGCTCATTTTAAAACGAGATACAAGATAGACCACAGTGCTGATGAACATTAAATAAAAACTCTTATTAACTCTGTTAATACTGCAGATATAAAACCTGAAAAGAAATAATTTCAAATAAATCTCCATCATGGAATAAGAACGTGCTCAGTCTGATTTTCCATTTCAGCATTATTTTATTTCATTGTTTTTTTCCTCCTATTTGACAAGATGGCTGATTTAGCCCAGAAGACAAAATAAAAACCAGTGTTTACTATTACGAGTTCTGTACAATTTTACCAGTGATATACACCAGTATAGCTTACAATATACCAACATGAGCAGATTTACGCAACAACAAAGAGATAAAATAGATTGTTTTGTTTGCTTGTTTTTCTTTTATATTTGTTTCCCTATAACACCCATGGATTTGATCGTTTCATTGCTGGCTAAACATGGAAATCAAATCTGGGTAAAATAGGGTTAAACAAATCAGATTTTTTTTTTGGTGCTGTGCAAATATGCTCTTCTCCATACCAGTATATCATGCTATACTGGTACAGTCACCAGTACATGTCATATAGCAGTACGTCATACTCCATGTGGGGTCAGTATTAACAAAGACACAAGTGTTCTGCTGCATTTTCAGTTCAGTGTTTTGTGTCTGCAAGACAAGATGAGTTCCAGTCATGTGGCTCCACATTTCATGTGTGTGTGTGTGTGTGTGTGTGTGTGTGTGTTTGTTTCCCTGGGGACTGTTGTCAGGGGTGACACCAGGCCGTGGGACATCTTTAAAGTGTTACACCTGACAGAAACTGGGACTCAAAGCACAAAGTGGGTCCAGTCGTGTGGTTCGTCTGTGTTCCCGGGGGAAATCACTTTGTGACACCAGTGGGTGAGGGGATAGTTAAAGGTGTGACACCAGTCTCACATGAGGAACAAACTGGACGATACTGGGACTGCAGGTGAGGAGAGAGAGAGAGAGAGAGAGGAATAGTGACCAGATCCTGCCCAAGAAGATGATGATGTCTGGTCCTCCTCTTCCTCAAGGATGAGCAGAAAGTATGCAGCCACTCAGACTGAACCCTCAACAGCCACTTTCTGTCTTTATTTTTATTCGCTGCTCATCAGAGTTAATGCTGAGATTGAATATCTGCTTGTATTCCACGTTACAAACAGTTTTCAGTATGGAGGAAGAAGACTGTGAGCTGCGACTGCTCAGAAAACACACACAAAAAAAACAACAACAACAAAAAAAAAAAATGGAGCCAGCCGATAAAAAGAGTAGACTAAGATGGAGTGCGAGTAGGGAGTTTCCTGTCTGTTGTGTTTACCCAGACACGGTTGGATTCTTCACATTTTGGAGTCTTTAAAAACCTGCTCAGATCAGAGCTGAGGAAGACTGCAGGAAAAAGAGGAGTAGAGAGAACGAAAGGAGAGGAAGGTGACAGCAAAAAGAGAGGAGAAAAAGGAGAGAGGAGAGGAGAGATAGTCCACAAGTTTTAATCCGCTTTTCTCGTCTCTTCTTCCGTCTCCTCCTCTGTGATTTCTGAGTCTATAAATAAAAACCTGGTGAGACGGAGGGAAGACGAGAACGGATGGAAGAGAGAGAGAGAGAAAAGGAGGAGTAACGGAAGGTGTGAGGCCTGCCTAAATTTTCTTGAAGCATCCGCCTACAACCACAAAAGCTGAATGGTTTTATCTGCTCACTGATTCATGGCGATGCGGAGGTATTTCAAACTGAGGAAGGAGTTTCACATCCGGGGGGGCCCAAATCTCATGATGTCAACCGACGTACCGACATGGCTGCTGGCTCATCTTTAGTCCTCTCCGTCTGGATTCTGCTCATACAGGTGCTGTGAAGGTTCATACAGATATGTTGCACATCAAACGTAGACCAATCAGCTTCTGATGGCTTTTCTTAAACTGTATTCCACTCAATTACAGGCCGATGTCAGCAAATCCAGACCTACTGTAACCACTTCTTATTATATTCCAGTCCAAAGAGAGTGAAGCTGCCAAGTCCCTGATTCAGGAATAGTTTTTGCTCTGTTCTTGTACTAAGAAAGTCACAGTGGTGGAGAGTTTAATCCCAAATGAACTGATTACCTCGGCGTACACAGGATTCAACAACTAATGATTCTTCACAGACTTGTTGTCAAAATATCAGACACCACTGTTTTTCTCCTTTGTTTTAAAGCTGTCGGCTCCATCAACTCTCGCTTATCAGGAGTAACGGCTGACGTCACTAATCCAGGAGTCTTTAGTTCTCCGCTAACAGTAACCACATTGAGTCCGTCTGTCAAATAACAGACCGGGCTCAGCTGATGTGTGGCTAGTGCGGGCGGGAGTGGGCCATCATCTTGAGCCGGGATTGGTCGATGACGTCCAGCAGATTCTTGGCATCGACGGCGAGAGCGTGAGCCGCTGTCAGCATCTGCTTCTTATAGTCTTGCTGAAGACTGGAGCACAGAACAGAACACACAACATTACTTACACACACACACACAGATTCTTACTCATGAGCAGATGAATAGAACAACATAAACACAACAGCGTAGCATTTAGAGCATATCTGTCCCTGTGGCAGAAAGATATGCACAGTCTTCATCAGAATAATGAGAAAGATGCTACAATCCATCATCCTACTCAGTGGCTTTAATCTATAGACAAAAAAGTAGCTACAAGAATGTGTATTGAGCCCCAAAATGCGGGTGACCTACACTCAACAATGTACCTGAATGCCTTCTCTGTAGTCACTGGCTGTTGCTGCTAACGCTACGCTCTCTGTCTAGACATGGGGTAAGAGTGTCCATTCTTGATTCAAAGCTCTGTTTTCGCTGTCTACTTGGCAGCTGGTGTTTAGTTGGCAGCGAGCCATGAAGCTCTGCCCTGCCCCTGCACAGAGCCGAGTGGCTCATTGATTGCTGGTTTATTCAAAGTTTATTAATATTAAACGTATCATGTGTCCAAATTGCACCAAATTTGACACCACACTCCCTTGGGTCACCAGGCAAACACCTGTGTGTTGAAACATGTGAAGGACATACATAGAAAGTCCTTCCTTTAGTAGAGAGATATTTCTTAGTTTATAACCAAATGAATTAGAATCCTTTAGAATAATAATGTATCCTGTGAATATCTCTGTCCAAAAAATAAATAATAAAACACAAGACAAGACAGTAGGTGTCTATTACATGCATGTAATTTATAGTATGTCCATTTATAGTGTATTGCAATGTTGTTAGCATGTGTACCCACCTGGTCATCACATATTGTTGGGCTAACTTCATCTTTCCAATCAGCTCTGCCAAATCAGAGTTCAAAAGCTTTTGTGCCATCTCGATCTGTAAAAAAAAAAGAGCATAAAACACTGAGCTGATAGAAAAAAACACACAACACAAGAAAGATTATAAACACAGACAACAGGTGTGTGAATATATGTGTTTAGTTAGTGAGAGTGTGTTTTTACCTCTCTGTGTGTACTGGCTGGAAGTTGTGGTAGAGTCTCATCTACTGTGGCCAATAACGTCCTCAATGCCAGACCCACATCCTGAAAACACACGAAAACACACAAACATTATTTCTCAGAACAGGAGAAGTTAAACCAAATATTTAAAAAAATGTATTACAAGGCGCTTGCTGTTGTTCCTCGGTTACCTTGACCATGGGAACGTATTCCTCTGGAGGAGCTGGTTGAATCTTGCTCGACATCTCGATCACAGCTTTGACCAACCCCGTCACGTTCTCGTACACTTTGTCATTAGATCGATCCAGATTGGCAGTGGGAGGCGGGCTTATCTCTTGGGGCTGCAGCTGAACGACGAGAGGACAAAAAGCAATGAGTGGCAGGTTTTTAATATGTGAACAAAGACCTGCAGAGCTGAGTGGGGAACGAAACAGAGGACAAGCTGATGAAAATGTAGATGAAAACAATTAACTTCCTACTAACAAAACATCCTCAACATTTAGTAGCACAGTTGTCTGTAAAAATCCAGCATGATTATAGAGATGTACAAGAATCACGTCCATGTTTAACTAAAGATTAACAATCACTCTGCACATGTGGGGGTGTTTAAGTGGGATCATTTCCACTTAAATCGTTTTCAGATGAAAAAGAGAAGCGACTACTTTAGAGCACAGTGACCTCGCAAAGAATAAACTGTGTGAAAGAAATGAATGAGTAAATAAATAAATGAGTGACGGATGAATGAATGAATATCTGAGGAGGTTATCTCCATGACTGACTGCCAGTAGACAGATGTTATTTAACGTAGTTCTCTATTCTGACCACTAGATGGCGGTAACACACTGCCACAACCACATGTTTATATTAATCATGATAATTTCATTCAAAACTTACAAGGCACGACTCTCACCTTGAAACAGACTAATGACTAATTCTGTCTGCCTTTTCAACATCTTGTCTGAACACTCTGCTCTGTGTCTGGCTCGCTGACCTCACCTGACTCGATTATCTTTGTATTTCCACTTACTTTCTTTGAATCCATCTGTGCTGCTAAATGAACTTTTAAGCACTATCAAATTTATTTTGTCTGTGCGTACTTGTACATACTTTTTTTTTCTCCTCAGCTTCTAATCTCATTTCTTTCTCACTGTTTCCACTCCTCCCTCCAGTGATAAACTACTTTTGCATAATCAATCACAGACTGTAAGAGCTCTATGGATTTGACCCTTGTGCACATTATGGGTGGCTGCTACTGCTTGAAATGCTCATCTAAAGAAAATAAAACATAAATATAATCACAAAACACACTTATTCTTCCCCAAGACTGCGGCCAGAATGTGTTTGACATGGAATAGAGAATAGAGTTTGCTAGTTTTTCACTCTGGCACAGAAAACCGAATAATAAGTACACAATTAAAACTGTTCTGGTGTGTTTTAAATACATGCATTCTGCAGGATTTTCAGTTTGATTGACGATGTTATGTTGTTAGTGTAAAAAAACCAAACAATTTTAGAATTGCGTGTTAACTTCAGGAGGAAAAAAAATAACTGAATCAAGAAACCAGACTGGTATCTACAACAAAGAGAACTGCAGGGATGAAATATGAAATGTGTTGATATGTTCATAGAATTTCTTTAGATTTGCTAAATAAAGGAAGAAAGGAGAGCGCAAAATGAATCAAAGTGTGATTAACTAGGAGACAAGACGCACAGTAAACACACACAGACAGTGTGCTGCTTACCCGCCAGGGCTAGGGGTCAACAGTAAGGCAGAGTACGGGAGGAGGAGGAGGAGGAGGGAGGGAGAGAGGGACCAGCCAAACGAAAAGAGGAAAAAAGGAAAATATTAATGCTCGAAGCATTCAAAAACATGCAATGTATATAAGTGGTAAATGTTGTAAACTCTGTGTGTGTACATGTGGAAAGATGTTCTTATGGGTTATTATATATTCACAAGTGCTTTTTTTTTATATCTGTTTGCATGTAATGTACTGTTTGAGGAAGTGTTATTTTTTGGGGTTTGTCACCGTGTGTGTGTGTGTGTGTGTGTGTGTGTGTGAGTGAGTGAGAGAGAGTGTGTATGTACCTTTACACCGTCATTGTAACTGTCCCCAGTGTTTAGACAGGCCAGACTGCCCACTTGGCTCTGGGCCCCAGGTCGGGGGGGTTTCTTTGGGGGGGCTGCATGCTCTGCAGGACACAAGATGTGAAAGTGAACATGATTTATCCTTACAGCTTAACAGTCTCATACATATTCTCTCAGCAGTTCATTTTAAGAGTCTGCACACTGTGGTTGCTCATATCAGTATCAATGTGAGCATATTTGCATGAAAAAACAACTGAAAGTTATTATTAAAATTGTTGCCAATTCATTTTCTGCAGATTGCTCAAAGAGACTAATTGTTTCAACTCTACATCAGTCAATTAAATAATCAAAACATGAGGAAAAATGATTTTGAGTACAAAGAAAACATTAAGATCTGATGTAAAAACATGTTATCTGTCGGTCAAACTCTTTCCTCTCTGCAAATCTATTTTAAGCTACATGTTTTTCTGTTTTCTCTGTACTCGGTTGCTTGCAGGGTTGGTATATTTACGCTCCAAGCACACAACCTATTGAGTCTGACATGTAGTCTGGGTCCATATAAACAGAGGTTGGTTTGCTCACAAGCAGGCCAACAGGCTGCAGAGTTCACGATCAGATCTGTCATATTGTGGCAACAGACTGTTCACTCAGCAGACAGACACTGACACACACACACACTGAGACTGTATCTGCTGTGCAACAGACAGAAACAGTCGCAGAGGGAGCATCAGTATCTGTATACAAGAGTGAACAGAGTTATGTATGACATATGTTTGGAGATTAAGGGACAGAAAGAGGAAAAAAAAGAATCAAACAGTAGTGGTTGTGTGACTGTAATTCGAGGGTTACAGGCCTGTCTATTACCTGGTTTGCCAACGGGCTGGTATATGTGCTGGTTTCCTGTCTGCACAAACAAACACAACAACAAAACATTGGGTTAGCAAGTGCTCACACATAATCAGAAGCTTGACAGGAAATTAAAACTTTGCAGGCAAAAAAAAAGAAACACACCAGCTGGCTCTAAAAAAAAATGTAGGGAATCCAATTTAATTTTCTTGTCACACGACACAGAGTTTCAGTTTGTTCTTGTAAAACCCGGCGAGTTCACAGCTGTCTCCAGGCGAGAGGCTGTTTCTGTTTTCAGTGGTGTGTGGTCTACTTCTGTGTTAACAAAAATATTCTGTTTGGCTACAAAGGGATAGCAAAAAAAAAAAAAATTGGCATTTCCTTTGTTAGTGTTACCCTCTCAAAACCGGAAAAAAACCCTGCTGCATGTATTTATAATTTGATGGTTGTGAAAATACAATGATGCCACAAACTCTCTAGTGCTGCCGGGCATGTTACATATTTACTTTGTTGCATTATTACTGAATCTTTGTTGTTTTCTCTGTGTGGGAAAAGTGCAGAGGGCTTAGAAAGCCTTGATGCCATCGGAGTGTTGCGGTCTGACAACCACCAACACCCAAAAATACTCTACAACAGTATTTTACACTCACACACACAGACACAAATGCGCACACACACAAACAAGGGAGATTTTCCCACCACAAACCACAGCCATTCAATGGGAGGAGGACAAGCAGTGAGATGAATTACAGAGACAGAAATATCTGTCTTGCCCATGGCAACTTCAGACTGCTACAACAACTTCTGCTGGAACAACATCAACATGAATGTTGTGCAGTTGTTGAGATTCCAACTCTGGGATTTAGTCACAACAATTTCATTTTGTTCCAGAATAATGATAACTTAATATCAGAAAAGATGAAGTTAACTTTCAACGCTACCGGTGCTTAAAGATGTTCAAGTTGTTACACGTAGATAACGAGCATTATGTTTTACTGCAAATTATTTCACACTTACATCACAGCAATTTAAAAAAAATGATGAGCTTTGCTTCCTCCAGTGATTGATTACAAATGTGAAAGCCAAGAAAATGTTTCATGTTCACAAAGACAGAGGTGACTACGGCTTTAACAATTATTTTCATTTTTGATTAGTTCAATGTTTTTTTCCCTAGATTTTTCAGAAAATAGTAATGTTCTCTTTATTTAAAAAAAAAAAAAAAAATCATAGCTTCAGTCCAAAAGCCAAAGCTATTTGTAGTTTTCTACAACATAATACAAAGGAAGCAACAAACCATTACAACTGAAGAAGAAGGAACAAATGAGCGTTAAGAATTTTTAGCTTGAAAAAGAAGTTGAACTATTACAACATTAATTATCGATTGCAAAAGCAGTTGCTACTCGTTTCAGCTCTACATGTAACAATGATGTTTAGCGCAAATGCAAAATCTGGATCTTTAAGCGACAACCTTTATTGTGTGAACATGTTGGAAATAACATCCTGTTTAAGTGTGTAAGATAAATATCTCTGAGTGCAACTGCAGGTCCACAACATGCTATGAGACTTGGAGCTTTCTCCTACGATGTGGCTTTTCACACTCTGAATGTTTTAACAGTGTTTCTCGGTGTGTAATTACAGATGAACAGATTTGGGCAGAGCCTGGTAAACTATAGACTACCTCACTGTGAGGACAGAGTGAGGAGTAAACATGGTTGTTTTGTTTTCTTATTCTATTAATAACTGGTGATACTATGGGAATCCAATGACCCCTCATTGCTGACCCCGCTCCCAACGGGTCACTTCCTGTCCCTGGATCAATCCCCTAGGCTCAAATCAAAACACACACATGCTGCAGCCAAAGACAGCGAGTCCGACCAGAATGTGAACTTCCGTCAACGTTTTCTTTATCTGACATCCTCCTCTCTTAAAAACACAAACAGTTCAGAAAAACAACTTTCTTCTATTTCGAGATGTTCATGCCGAGTGGGAGGATGGGGATCATGATTCTGACAGTGACAGCCTGGTCTGGTATGAATGACACCTTAGACCCCAACTAACAGTGAGATGGAGAGATGCAGTAAAAAAGAAAGGAGTCGCTTACTGGTGGCTGGAGTCCACTTTCTTCTCTGTCCAGACTCCCTCTAGAACTTCTGGTGTCTGGTTTCTAAACACACACATACATAAATAAAAAATTAATATTTAAAAAAGGCCAAAAATTACATACCTCCATATATCATCATTAAAAAACATTCAGTGCTGGTTTCATGTCACTTAACAGACAATTAGAGATTCACTAAAAAGGCTCTATACTTAAACACTAAGACCCCCCCCACACCCCTCAAAAAAAGTAAGTCACATTGCTTTTCTGTTTGTGATTTCACAAAAGACTTTTTGGTACTGGATCTTTATTCCTGGAAAACGCTCAGAGACAAATATCCTTTTATGGCAAGCTATCAGCTCGATATCCCATGCTGTGTTTTCAGACTGTTGCAAACTCAATCATTTCAAACTGTGGATTAATTCAAGATTTTTAGGCTCAAACATCAGTAATACATGACAATAAGTACCCTGTTATTAGTAAATGAGTTACAGTTTCCAATGTGGTCTGGCTGTTAACTAACTCACCAAAGTTAAATCCAAAGTCTTAACAATGATTGAACGAATGAAGAAATGTATGATTCAATAACAGCAGCGAGACAAAAACATCACAGTATGTATCCAAACATGGTTTTCCTGCACGAGACTTCCAATAAAAGCAGGAACACGCTGTACAACAAAACAAACTTTTTACAACTTCAGCACAACTTTTCAGATTGACAGTTAATCCCCCAAATTTTAATACCCCACAAAAAACCAACCCTACAAACAAATAATAAAACCACACACCCACCACCACCTCTACACATACAACGAACCATCCCACCCCACAATCATGCTCCCAGTAGCCCCTCTTCCCTACCAGTTTTCCAAGACAGGACTTGAAGACCAGCATTGCCTTTGAGTTCATCTAAGTTGTCTGATGAATTGAATTGTTTATGGTGTTGTGTCTGCGTCGTTATCTTGTTCTGATCTTATTGTATCACTCACTACAGCTCTGTCTGCCTCTATGACTGTTTCTTCCTGTCGGTCCGTCTAGCCTGTATCCTCGTCTGTTTCATCAAGAAAAAGAATTCAGATTCAACTTCAGCTTCCTGCCTCCAGCACACTTATATCGGACTCTGACGCACGGAGAGAGGGAAGGAGAGGAGGAGGAGGAGGAGGAGGAGGGATGGAGCAGTCACTGTACGAGCATGTCTATCCTTCTTTCCCAAACTCTCCTTCTTTTCTCCGCCTCTCTCTTTCTCTCTCTCTCTCTCGCCCCTCCCTGAAGTGACAGTGTTATAAAAACCAGCTAAGCTACGACACACACTTTTATATGTACGTGCCTGTCCCCCCCTTCCCACACACACACACACGCCTCCCCAGCTTTTCAGTAATCTTGTGTGTTGTCAGTTAGTGGTTGTGGGTCAAAGACAGACTGTTGACTGGGCTGTCAGATTCTCTAAGCCTATCATTAGCCTGGAATTCACACAGGCCACACCTGCGTACAAACTCTCGCTTTCTCTCTCTCTCTCTAACACACACACACACGCACGCACACACACACATACAATAAGCAAAAACCCCAGAGAGCCCCTTCAATCAATGTTCACAGAAATATGCATCCTACATGAAATGTTGTTTCTTTGTCAGAAGGTCTTCCCATGAAAAGTAACATTTCTCACACTCGAGCTATGAACCAGCTACAATGCTTGTTTTCATACATCTTTTTTTATGTATGTATGAGTAACAAGCAGTAATGGCAAGTAGGTCTTGAAGTCAATATGAATATACTGTAGAATAACTGCTAACCAGTTAGCACTCCAAAGCTAAGATAAGCAGGAGAGATTGCAAGAAATTTCTACCTTCATGTTGGTAATAATCAACATAAAAAGTACAGATCAGAAAGTGGAAAAGAATGCATATTTATTTTTCTAATTAATGTTTTATTCTCTCCTGAAGGTCAGTGACTATAAAGTTGGACACACAAACACATTTTCTTTGATGCAACAAGTGATATGAATGTATACATCACAACACATGTTGGCATTACATGTCATGTTAATCTTAAGCAGTCAAACGGGAGTCACTGTGTTGAAAATCACATATCTTACTGTATATGTAAAGTCAATGTCCTTGCTAACAGTGCAACCAAATGTGGTTAATCCCTGGTTACAAATTATTGAGTTGCTAAGCAACAAGAATTTAATGCCCCAATTTAAGAGGAATTTGAATTGGTGAAAGCAGAGAGAAAATACTGCAGGTATTGTGCACAACAGTTACAACAACTTTAAGTGTAGCTCACTGTGGAAACTGATCAAATGAAAAATAAATCTGCTCTTTTTAAAAACTCTGAAACTGAGATAATGGTAACATTTTCCACCGTGTTGTAAGCTTTAAAAAATGTGGTTCTTAATGGATCCAAGAAAATGCTTCTTGTACTTTTACTCATCCTTGAAAGTCAGACCTGGGTCACCTTGACACTGGCCCTTTGAAAGCTTTAGGATTTAATGACTTGCTGACTGCAGCAGGATTAAACTCAGCTTTCAAAGTTTTAAGTTTCCTTTACAATTTTGCTTCACAAATCTCCACAGAACTAAAAATCATAATCATGATCCTAACTAACCATGGCTGAAGTGATTTTATTTCTTTCATTTATTTTTTTCCCCCATTTATTACATTGCTATGCATGTTTGTCCTTGATAATAGCTTAATAAATATCATAGTCCATTGATAAATTTAGAGAAACATGACGACATGCATTATGGAACTGAAAAAAAAAACAACAACAAAAAAAAACAACAACACAACTGACATGTCAAAGATGGCGTATAAGCAGCACAGCTTTTTCTCGCATTTAACAATAACACACTGCACCATGCACAACAGGATCACACACAAAAAGCTGTTTGTCCATGTTCTACTTTTCTACTGTGAAACTTTTCCTGGTTATACAGAGACTGTGTGTGAGTTTCTGGCTCATTTGAAGATGAAAATGGTCTTAAATTTTATATGAAGAGGTAAAAAATACAAATGGTTATATTTAACTTGCAGAAATATGCCAGCAAAACTTAGTTGGCCTCTAAGCTACAAATACCCAAAATACAGAAGCAATATCAAGCCTCTAACAGAGTATAGTATAGTCTGTCAAACCAAATTGTAAGCTCAATGCACGGTTATATTTTTAGTAGTGGCTATGTATTAATTTTATGTGTGTGTGTCTCTTCCTATGTGTGTGCTGTGTGTGTTACCAGCAGCCTTTCCTCCTGCTCGAGCCACCTCTGATCCTCCTCCATCTGCTGCTGTTGTATCATCAGCTGTTCCTCCATGAACAGGCACTGCTGGCCTACACACTGCTGCATGTCTACTGCCCTGTCCTACACACACACACACACACACACACATACATATACACAAAAAGAAATACAAACAAACATGCGACAAAAGACGAGGCATAGCGACAAACATGCACACCGACATAGGACCACATGCAGATGAGAAACATGCATGCACACACACATACACACAAACAGAAAACATGGAGACAGACAAGACACATACACCAAACTGATGAGAGGCTGAGAGATGGTGGACACACACACTTAAAATAATAGGTGTCGATGGACTGTTGATGTGTACCAAAATTCAATGCTTTATTAGCTAGGATCAAAAAGTTCACTCTTAACACTTAAATATATTTGTGGACTAGACTTGTTATGCAGAAAGTACTTTTTTTTTTATTCACTATAACTTCTGTTTCCAACACTTGAATTGTACGAATAGGAATGATAAGTCTGTTAAGGTTGCCAGGCAACAAATGCTGGTAGGTAGATTTTGTTTAATAGTTCCCAAGCAGCATGTATTTCTAAGAAATGGAAAAAAAGTGTTTAATAATATTGGCCTCTCGGTTATGGACTTGTAGATTCCAGATTATTTTCAACAACTAAGAGTGTGATTGGATGCGAGCTAATGTAATGTCCATAACAAATCAATAAAAGAATTCTGCATGTGTTTCAGTTGACAATCCTACCATAACTTACCTGTGCATGTTAGTGTGTGTTTGTGTGTACAGGGAGTAAAATTGGGTCTCCTACCTCCATCGCTGAGCCCCACAGTGCCATGTCCGGTCCGTGTGGCTGGGGAAGGTGCTGTACATGCGAGTGTGTGTGGACGTGGTGGCGGGGGTGCGTGTGGGCGTGGTGTGTGTCCAGCATTGCCGCCGGCGGGGGATACAGGGCGCTTGGCACCGAGGGGAGTGTGTGAGGACCGGGGTATCCAGCCATCTGACGCAGAGAGGGAGGAGAGAGAAAGAAAAATAAACACTGTTAGACTGTTATTCTTGTTGTTTTTATAACTGCAACATTAACTGCTGCAGCCTGTAAATTACACGTACATTTGTATTAGATTCTATCAGAATTTGATATAACATTAGCAGAAGAAAACATTGGTTGTGTTCAGTCTGTGGAAGTTGTCTACATACTTGGTAGTGTCCAGGATGCTGGGGGCTGGGGTAAAATCCTTCACTCGAGCGAGGACTTGGATAACCTGGTCTACTAGGCTGCAGACAGAGAGAGAAAGAGACAGAGAGGGAACAAAAGAGAGACGATGGACAGAGAAGAAGAGAAGGGTAGAAACAACAATAAAGTTATGATGCTTCTTCATCTTTTTTTCCCCCCCAAACTAAATGTTAGAAGACAGGACACCAGATCATTCAGACAGACAATCAACACACAAACCTCAAGGAGCTGTTTGTGTGGCTGTGTTAGCCGTCAATCAAAACAGGGAACACCCACTGGGCTGCAAGTCCAGCAAGCTGTTAGTTGAACTGGCGCTAACTAGTATCCCTATGTTACAGACATTAATATCCATGGATAATAAAGCAACGACTATCGACCATTAGGATTACTGGTTAGATCATGTGATGCAAGTTACAGCTGCACGTTCACCAAGGACCTCTCTTTCACGCATTGGTCTTTTCATAATAAGGAGGCACTGCTGCCAACAAGGCTGAAAGATGTTTAAAGTATTTCCAAATATCATGACAAATGATGGTTTTAATACTGTGTAATGCAAGTTTCTGCTGAGTGCTGCTGGCTAAAGGTAGAGAAGAGTGAGCCTCATATTTGATTTTATTAGTTCATATTCTTTTCTCTTCATTTGCTGAGTACCTGTAGCTAAAAACAGAGGTACTTGGTGAGCCCACAGCCTAGTATCTTCTGTTGGTTTCTGGTGATTTGCTGATATGAAGCTGTTGAAAAGTTAATTAACTGTTTCCCCTCTGACACAGAGCTCATTTCCATCGCAACGATATTGTACCATCTACCTTCCACAGTCTCTCATAGTAGCTTTCTCTGGACCACACCTCCGACAGCAAGACAGACACAAAGAAACACAGGGAGGGAAGCGGATGGCAAAAAGTATGAAGGGAGACAAGGAAGATGAAAAGGAAGGAAGGACAAAGAGAAGCAGACGAGACAAAGAAACTGAGGACGAGACAAAAAAGGAGCTTCAAACTCTCAGACAGGCAGAGAGGGAAATGTACAGCGTCTCTGTGAACATGTCACACATGGATGTACCCGTGGATCCTACACAAGAACAAAATTATATCTTACAAGCCCTTACACATTCACAGCCCTGTGCTGAGGGAGGTTTCCCTGGGAATACCCTTGTTAAAAATAGAAAAATAAACACAGGGACAACAGACAGACAGTCTGGAGGGCGAGGTTAATCAGACACGACTGTCACACCAGGATAACTATCTGGAGACTTCAGGATGAATATTTAAAAGCAAGAACGGATGACCATGAATAAAGCCACAGTGTTATTGACAGAGACAAAGCACCCAATTTCCGTTTCAGCTCTGGCTGTGTATAGGCAAGACAAGTGATTGCAGCAGTAGTTTACACCTGCAGATGTGCCAAAGTGTGCCATCTTCTGGCAACGAAAATAAGCGTGCACAAGTTTGACACATGTGCCACCTGCAGGCCACGAGTATTACAGATGTCTTTTTTTATTTCTTTGCTTGCAGACTCTGCGTAGGGAAGAGCTCAGCCTTTTAAAAATAAATGTGCATATTTGTGGATTTGCTACAACTTTGTTCTTTGTATTTAGTGAAAATATATGGGTATGTTTTGTTAACAAAAATTTCTCAAGCCGCAGCTATGCAGGCAGAATAAGCTGCCTTAGATTAGCGCATTTTTGTTGAGTCAAGTAAAGATAAAGATAAAACTTGAGTTGTAAGAGAAACTGTTTTCAAACATGGAACTTGACAAACCTTCCAAAAATAAACGCATTGTTGCAATTTACCTTTATGTACTGAACAGTATTTTAGATATGAACAGATTGTATATTTTAACAGCACAACAATGTCAGGGCAGCACATGTTAGACACACTGTAAGTGGGATTTTTTTGTTTAAATAAACCTGTCCATGTGAGACACATACAGTATTCCTGTTCTTACCATATAGCCCCATGGTATAACTCCATGAAGAATTTCAGGAATGCTGAGTAGTACAGTGTTCCCAGCATTGAAAGTCATAATTCATAGTGTAAAAAGGGGCACGAGGGCGGTAGGGTGCTGCTACATGCCCGCGGGGAAGATTGAACTTTCACCCCAAAAATGGGATCACTACCAAAACAAGCTCACATGTAGCACTATTGTCAAGCAATCAACAGCTAAGTCAAGGTGACAGAGAGTTCAGTATAAACACGCTTAAGTAGAGGGAGATCTTTGTAGCTAGCTTATTATGAATTTATAGAAATTGTCTCAATCTTAGGCTCCACACATTCCACTAAGCTTCAGTAGTAAATGCACAATAAATCAATGTGATACAGAATATATTATAGTATTTATTGCAATAAGCCTCACAGCGTTGTATTTAACTCTTCTGTAAAGTTACAGTAGTTAGTCCGAGATTTTTACTCTTGGACAGAGTTGATAACCAGAACTGGGGAGTGGAAAAAGCTGCATTAGGTCAGGACTTTGGGTTCCACCACCTAGTGTAAAAAAAAAACAAAACGTTAACATCTGTTTTGAGCTCATCTCACTCATTAAATTACAGTGATGTTTAAAAGTCGACCACAAGATTCTTTCCTCAATTCTGTGAATATTTGCTTTTTCTGGCTTATCCATAAAGTATAAGTTCCATGTGTGTTAGATGAGTCAGACTGTTAGCTCAGTGGAAGAAGGATTTTACACAGGCATCCTGAACAAGCTAGAAATAGGGTGCAATAATCCAAGGACACATCAACACAATGCCTGACACAGACAAACCAGACAAAAACAACTACGTTTAATCACAACAGAGGACAATCAGCAGCATGTCCTTTCTAAATAGAGCATGCCACCACGATAGCATAAACATACTGATTGTACAGTCACTGGAGTTGGCAAGCACAGTTTCAAAATCACTCCACTCCACACAGGTGTCATTAATGATTCATATGTTGGATTGGGTTTAGTCGTAGGTGCTGAATATTAAAACCAAAAAATGTTGCAACATTCTTTTCAGAGCCTGAAAATAAACGTGAAGGTCTTCTCATCCCTTTTTAAAAATGATATTTTTGGAAAAATTAGACTAATATGTTTCCTAAACTGAACCACAGCTGGACATTTATATTGGATCTATTTCAAGTGGTTGACTAAAAACTGGTAATTTTAACTTTAGTGAGTAAATCCAGGGTTGTGAGTGCAAACTGGCCACTTGTGAAATGAGGTCAAACTATGGGACATTTCAAGGAAAAACCCACATATTTCTCTTGGCAAGCATGATTTTTCTTATATTTAAAACAGCAATAATAAAAATGTTAAAATGGGCAGATTTCTGTTATGCCACTAAAATACAATACAAAGGTTTTTAATGTTTTATGTTTTGTTTATATTTTCCATGAGAGGCCTGACTGACTTTTTTTCTAGCCTTTATCATGGTTATTGCCAATTCACTGCTGATTTTCAGGTGCATTTTTATGAGGCTTCAAAATGCATTTTGGGAAATATATGAACTCATTATGGAAGGTAAAAATATAAAAAGTAAGTCGATGCTATGTGAGGGGAACGAAAAAGTAAATTACTACACTTTGCATTGGACATTTGTTTTGGTCTCATGGGTGAGATGCAACAGCATTCTGAGCAACTGAATGAGAAATAATCCTTTAAATCCCTTCTTAGACTGATGAAAGGCTCTTCAGCAGTGAATGCTGCACCATTTTTATGATACATATTTGTGAGTTTGATAAGTAGTTATTATGCGATGATACACCACCTGCCTTCAATGGTCTGCACTGGAACAGGGAGGGCTGTTCAGAGCAGGGGATGGGTAAAGGCATGTGGGTAGTAACAGGGAGGCTGGGCCTTCGACTGGATAGATGGGGGTTACTTGCGGACAGGGTAAAAGCAGAGGGTACTGGGAGGACGACGGGGGCTGGCGGGGGCCTCCCACATTGTGGCTGGAGGTCAGAGTCAGGTTGGGGTGGGGTACTGGGATTAGTTTGGCAGCCAGGGTGAAAGCTGGGCAACGGCAGGGATTTAAGATGAGAATTTGACTGAAGCTGGGTGTTGTGAAGGTCGTGGAGACAAGTGTTTGACATGTTGTAGGGCAGAGAGTTAAGGTTAGGACTAGATTGGGAAAGGAGTGAAGGCAAGTGCCTGTCGTAGGAGTGGGATCTATTTAGCTTTGGCTTAGATGAACAGGACAGGTGGCTGTTAGTAGGTGAATTTGTCTTGTGGGGGCAGCTGCCCTTGAGAAGGGTGTCTGAATTTGTAAGAGGTGGAGAACAGAAGTCAGCATGAGACTGTGGAGGCAAATCGGGATTCAACTTGGGGTGGTGCAGAGAGAAAGAGCGATCGCATTGAGAGGTGTTTTGAAGAGGAGGTGACTGAAGCTGAGGATTTGGAGAAGAGGAAAAGTGATGGGAAAACATCAGAGATGATGAGGTGGGAGTGGGCAGGCGAGAGGAGGAGTAGGTAGATGAAGGATGAGGGTTTCCAAGGCAGAGGGAAAGCTGAGAGGCAAAATGCTGGTTTTGATGGTAATGGTGGTGAGGAGAAGGAGCAGATAGACAATCCAGACTGAAGGTTGGCTGCAGGGAGGGACGACGGCTGGGCTGCAAACACAATAGAGAGACAAAGGTGGAGGAGGGACATATGGAAATCAAAGGTATCATGGAAGACAGAGGTGTAGTAGACAGGGGAAAGTGACAGCAATGTGCACAACTGAAACCAAAGCCATACAGTGACTGATATTGAGAAGAGCATGAAGTGATTTTGAACCGTCAGTGAATAGGCTGTAACTTCCCAGAAAAAGAATCCTTAAATTCCTTGTTGTGAATGAAGTGGTACAAATGCGCTATTGCATTCACTAATGCTGGCAAGTTTTAGGCAAAGACAACTGCATCACTGAAGGTTTGAAAAACAACAAAAAAAAAACTGAATTTCTCAAGACATATGGCTTTAGTTGTAACCAAAAGAAGCAGCTAACAGATGCTAACAGCAGGGGCATGAGGGCAGTAGGCGAGGATGAATTAGCTAGCAGCTGGGGCAACAAGCTGTGAGGTGGGATGGTTCTGGTAGAGGTGGGGGTTGGGGTTGGGGTTTGTGGACTCACAAAAGGAACAATTTAAGCAGCAATGTTACATTTATCAAAGCAAATTATTTAGGAAATACACCTTGTTAACTCGTTTAAATAGAGCAGTTTAGCAAAAATGTTATTAGTTTTGTATGGAGGAGCCTGATAGTGGTCAGGAGCTTAATGAATTCATATTACTGAGACCCAGTAAGTTTCCATTGTTTTTTCTCTCCTGTAACCTGTAACATAAACCTCATCCTGCACCCTATGGGGTGATGATGCAGAAAAACAAACCCACATCCTGCTGAAATCAAAAAAGTCGAACTGGTCAAATTTGAGGAAAATTCGATTGATTTACTACATTATTTTTTTTTTCATCAACTTCAAATTCAATATCTCACTGTGGATGGTGGTCAGTTTGAATCATGTGTAATGCAATAAGGAATATAAATCACTAACTCCATTTGAAAGCATATTAGATCACTGTCATCATATAATTAACTAAAGAGAACATGGGGTTTGCAGTTATCAGCATGTCTCACTGCAAATAGCACAAACACAACAGATAATGCAGGTCATGAGGACAGACTTTTTATACCTGCTGTACTCACACAAACATACACACACACACACACACACACACACACAAAAACACCAACCCATGTGGTAGATTAGTGTCTTACTTTTGGTGGTGCCTCATCAGACCCTCCTGAATCCCATGAAACAGTGACCTGCCGCCTCATTTCCATCCTGTTCCTCTCTTTCTGCTGGACCTTCTCCTCCTCTAATATAGTGCTGAAAACAAGGAAGGAAAAAGCAAGATAATGTATTACAAAAGAGGTTTCTGCTGCAATGTTGTATGTTTTAAGTACTAGAAAGAGGCGAAAGAAAGATTTTAGGTAAAGACATGCAAATGTATCTGTAACTGTCTCCAGTGTTGCACTTGAAATAAACAGCATTGTCTGACAACAAACCAAGTAAGACTGATGTTCATATTATTGGAAATAATCTGGGTGAATCTGATATTAGAGCAGGTGTGAAATCATCTACCATTTTGCAAATGAGAAGCACATCAGAGGAAACTAACAGTTTTATAATATGCAACATTATAATGCCATCTCCATCCTGCTCTACTCTTTTTGTCAGGTCTTGACCCCAACCTGAACCATTTTGATACAGAGAACATGGTTTTTCATTGAGAACTTTCAACTTACTTGACTACCTAATGTGTGCACAGGTCAACATCCTATAGTACAGGCTATACCCAGAACAGTTGTTGTCTAAAAAGAAAACTACCTGCAAGTTCTACTGCTAGAAATATGAAGTCAACTGCATAAACTCCCGAACAATCTCATGTATACAGCGCATTCCTCACACACTGTTTGTATAGAGTATCAAAGCCTGAACTACAACAGTCAAAAGGAAATTACAGCCAAAAATCAACTTTGTGATGAAACATCTTATTGCTCAGTCTTTTATAAACATAACAGTCCAACAAAAGAATTTGACAAAGTAACCAAACCAAATTTCCTCTGCAGTACTGTTAGGATGTTCAGCAGGAGTATCTAAAGACAACATTTAGTCATACTATTGTTACACTCCACTGTAAATTCACAGTACCTACTGATACCATCAATAGTTCCAGCAAGTAACACAGCAAATCACTGGGAAACATTGCTTAATAGCAGCGTGAATCATTATGAGATTTAGCAAGCTTCCACGCCCCTAACTCAGCGTTTTTAGGTCTAATGTAGCCGAGAGGAACAAACTGAATTTACCCACTACAATGACTCTTACTGACCTGTTCCCTGGGGAAACTGTTGCTAAACCAAACCCAGATTGCCAGAAAAACGCTGCTGCTGAAGAGTTGATGGTTCCACAAAACAGAAAACAGAGTGGTTGAACAATCCAGCGCACAGACTCTTTCTACCCTCCTCTCCTCAACAAGGGTGAGTGCTATTTCTAGTAACATCATTACCCTCCCGTTTTGTTGTCCTCTGCCGTCTGTCTGTGTGTATGTGTGTGTGTGTGTGTGTCCTTGCACCTGTCCACATCAGTCTCCTGTCAGGTCTTATCCTTCTTTTCCTCACAACATACATTCACACACATGTGTAAAACAATGTCAGTAGGTGCTGAAATACCTAATAATAATAGACTTATAGTAAAACTAGTCCATTTATATGCTACTAAGCCTAATAGCGGATTTTTAAAAAAAGGAGGTAAATGATATTGTAATGGATAGCTCAGTTCTGCTACACATTTTTTCATTTGTAGATTTCTTTAAAATATAACATCAAAATAACAAAAAAGGCCTATAAAGACAAAAACTAACCATATAATGGCTTGAGAAAGCATTTTCCTTTCATAAGTGATGTCTACACGTTCTGGCTTCATTCCAACTTTGTGTCCTTAACCTTTTTATTTAACGTCTATTAAACAAGGTGGGTCATCAGAAATCGATCCAAGTGAATCAAGCCATGAATAAATCTGTTAACCGTGAGTCACAGTTTAACAGTAAATGACATCATTTATGAATATGTGCGATGACGAAAACCTCAGCACCTGGCCACACCAACCCTAGCCCACACCCCCCGCCCTTCTCCACACCACCACCTGGAATAACAAGGCCTATTGAGTTTATTTACTCAGGCTTGGCTTACTGCACTATCTTGGACTTTTCAGAAACGCCCTGCCACACTCTCACGTAGTTCTCACCTGAGAGCTGCCCAATACAACCTCCACTGACTGCTGGTGGACAAACACCAATAAAGATATTTGAGCTCAAGAGCACTGAGATTTAAACCATATACCATGTGGCCTCTACTCTCAATCACCCTTTGTTAAAGCTGTCACAGTGTCAGACCCACACAATAATATCAATAATGTAGTTTCAAAGACTGTATGTAGTGATATGTCTCAATACCAGGAATCTTATCAAAATCTGACCAGAGGATGGACCAATGATAAATGATCACACGGATGCTGGTCTCTAGTCCATTCTCTGATTTCGTACGGTCATGTGGGACAACAAAAAGGTGGAAAACTCATCACTGCTGAAGACAACCTGAATGGTTTTTTGTTTTGTTTTTTTTAAACCAACTTTCAACCATGAAAAAAACCCCACACACCGTGCATCCACCTTACTGAAGAGGACACTGATCCTCAAAAACAACCATGAATGATATTTAGGATGCGTATAAAATGGCCGCTGAAGGCCAGCTTCGGATGAAACGCATAGATACTGTTGTGTCCACTGGTTTGGAGAGCGTTGTAACATACGGTCCCAGCTAGAGTTGTGAAAAAAAAAGAATAGACTTTTCACTGTATTATAGTCTGACACCACAACCTTACTTAAATTCTTATGAGAAAAAAAATAAAAGAGTACTTTACCTCTAGACAAGGCCAATCCAGTAGCACCAGAGTATATCCAATCAACCCCTTTTAAGAAAATAACAAAGCCACTAAAACATTGATGGATGAGCAGCACTCAGCACTGATGTACTAACATGAATAACTGCAGAGGACCTCAGCACCACTAAAAAGATTAAATTCACTTCTCCTGGCAGGATGACACAAATACGCTCATTTGCAGCTGAACAATAGACTACAGCCTATTCACCACGCATACCCTTCACTATCTGGATAATCTGATCTGAGAATAAGAAGCCTTGGTCCGCTAGCTGTGGGAGTACAGCACTACAGTAGCTCTGCTTGCCTTTTTCCTTCCTCCTTTCATTCTCTCTCTCTCTCTCTCTCTCTCTCTCTCTCTCTCTCTCTCTCCCCCCCCCTTTGGAAAGCTGTAGCTCCTGGCAGCTGCCCACTGTGTAAACACACACACACTCATGTTGGTCTGCCGTCTAGGAAAACTGTAGTAGTAGCTGAGAGCTGCATATTTGGCAGGAGAGACCTATAATTGATATTATGATATAAAAGCTGGCCAGACCAAAGTAAACTAAATCATATACCCTTATATGGCATGAATATGGCATGATTTCTCCTATTAATAGCCAGTGACTACAGTTAACATGGTCAATATTGACTTGGTCTCCAAGACACTGGATGAGGCACGTTAAAGGTTCCTCAGTTCAGCTTTATGCCATTTATATCATAGTCAATTAGAATGAATGTTGTTAATATTGTCAGCTTAGCACCCAAACACAGTTCACATGTACTTTTCTACACTGGCTTTTCAGACCAGTAAGACATAAAACCACAAACATACTGTACATGTGTCAGACTAATGAGTGGACCTCCCTGATGCTTTTGGATCCAAAAATATAAATAAAGAAATTGAGATCAGGATGACATAAAGAAAAGGTGAAAGAGTTCAGGAGGAACACAGAGTGTAAGAGGAGTAGAATAAGTAGAAGAGTGAGGAAAGCTGACATGAAGAAAATTGGAAGAGAAATCGTGGTGGAATTTAAGGTGTGAGTCATGCTGGTTTTAAACAAACTCATAAAACCACAGGAGTTAAATATGCACTCTTATTTTCCTGTTTCTGTGTGCGTGAAAGAGAATGAAGCAGAGAGAGAGAATGTGCGTGTTGAAGGAAACAATGATGGCATCTTATTGTGCTGCTGGAACACCAATACTGCACCTCTGTTTTATTATGAGTTTGTATGTAGAAAAACATTTCAAACCTTAGTATTAGTGATGAAATGTTAAATGGAAAAAATACTCTAAATTATATAGACATCAGATCCAGTTTTCTGCAGTTGAATTAGTTTTGAGTGATGTAAAAAAAAAATGCTACTGTGTGAAAATGTGGAAAGAGTATCTCATTTCCTTTCTTCATGTACACTAAGTTACTAACTACTGTGCTAATATTTTTAGGTAATTGCATATTTCAATTGTAAATGCCTAAATAACAAAAAAATCCTAAGATATAGATATCAAACAGATATAGATAGTAAATAATAAGAAAAAACATCATATTAAATAGCTATGTGTAGATAGTGATTTGACATTGATTAGGGCTATAAAAGCATCTTTGTTCTGCAGAATGACTTGTGGTCAATCATCTAGGAAAATCCCTATCTGTGTAAAAATGAGAAAACTCATCTAGTGGACAAGTAGGATCACTTAATATTAAAAGAGATTTTTAAAAAGCAAGCAAGCATACTACGTGATTATCACATCTTTCAGTAGTGTGTGGTTTGAGTTGAGGCCCTGTTGTTACTTAAAGGGGACCTATTATACTTATTTCCAGCTCTATATTTTGATTTTAGGACACCACTAGAGCAGCTTTGCATGATTTGATGTTCAAAAGTCCTTATTTATCTTATATTGGCCCTTCATGCCGCCCCTCAGTTCAGCCTCTGTCTCTATCAGGCAGTCTTGGCTCCTGTCTCTTTAGCAAAGCTTCATTAGTTGTGCAAAAAAACAAGCAACAACATATGGAGATATCTGGAGCTCTTTGTTCAGTGGATTAGTTAGAAATAATTCAAGGAGGAAAAGTACAAGCAGAAACAACCACAGTGATGATGATGTCTGATGAAAAACTGCAGACGACCAGCACACCTCCAACAGGTAAACACCTTATTTCACTTTGCTGTGCTGTGTAATGAAAAAACACTCACAGCGTGCCAGCTCTACTTGAGTCATAGCTCGACGGGACTACCCCCAAAACAAATGGAAAAATGCCATATTGTTAGCGCAGAGTGGAGCTTGAGACCTTGTGTGGTGTGTCTGGAGCAGATGACCATATAAAGAAATCCGTCACAAGTTGATGTCGGCTCAGGCTGAAGGTAGAGAAAAACATTGGAAACTGAGCATTCAGAGGAGTCTGAAGCTGCTGCTTTTTGCTCACAGGGATAACTTCTACGTATGTTTACCTCATTATTTGACACTGTGGTCATATTTGATTTGAGCATCCAATATCGTAACATTTTAAATATGATTGAATATAATATTCCGAAGTATGTTTTAATTAGTGTACAATCATAAGAATGGTGTTTTTGTTACTTTGGAATGAGCCCTTTATATCTACATAGGGAGCGAGTCACCTTCCATGGAAGCCAAATTGTTGTACTGTGATGTTTCAACAGTAGCCCAGAACAGGCTACACACTGGTCCTTTAAATTTTTGTGTAATTTATGTAAAATCTGAGTAATAAAGTTTCCCCTTTGCTCACTCACCATCTAAAATTCATGGTGTTTTTTTTTATTAGCAAAAGCAGTATTCCTGTTATGATGATTTATGCTGCCATCACGGGCCATGTTGAAACATCACTTCCAAAAAACAGGTCTACAGGTCTGTTCATGTCTGAATGATTTTGAATTGTTGAGTCATGGTGGCTGAGAAAAACTCTGCCCCTACTGTACTGTACAACAAGAAAGAAGAAAGAAAATGTAAGTGAACCTTGATATAAAAGATACAGTAGTGACTCTTGTTCAGTTATTTCTTTTGAGGAAGTTTCAAATATTACTTCACCTACTTTAATTTTTCAAGTTGTCAGTGAGAAAGTCTCAGGTACTCCAAGATGAATGAAGCCAAGTCAAGATCCTGTTGTTATTCTAATACATGAACTTTTTTTTTTAATGAAAAGTTGACCCGGTTTAGGTGGTTTACCTATTTTTCTACATCCATGTTGGGGGGGCAGCACTTTGACTGTTAGCATCCAATGACTAGCATTAATTGTAATCACATACTCCAACTCTATTCTGACTGGCATAAAACGTGTCAGATTTATAGAGCCATCCAGTTTCTTTACTTGCTTAGTGACAGTCTCCTCTTTTTCTCTCCTCCCAGACGATGACACCACGCATCAATGTTACTCAGATTTAAAAAGCAAGGATTTCTTTTGGTCTTTGCTTGAGTACATTATCTTGTTAGTGCTGCTCTCAGTAATTTCAATAAAACATTTCAACTGTTTCACTCAGTCATAAG